>OX456986.1:59561174-60161174 GCA_949752695.1 Melanostoma scalare
AGAGACTCTGAAATTTACAAATTAATATGCAACCCATCACTTTGGCCTTTGCACACAGTTGTGCATGAATTTTTTCGGGGCAAAAAACGTAGATCCAACGTTAGCTGAGTCGGAATCGACTCTGCTCTCAACACATACTACTGCTAATTCTTCAATCTGCTTATCAAATGTTCATCGTCATCATCATGGTACATCACTCTACTATCAAAATGTTGGAGGAATGAGATCGAAGACTTTTGAATTCTGTGCTGCTATTGCTGATTCATCGTTTGTTTTTATTGCTCTCACTGAAACCTGGTTCAATGAAAGCATTCAATCTTCTGAATATTTTGATACATCCTACGAAGTCTATAGAAAAGATCGTTGCTATGCTCTTACTGGTGGCACGAAAGGAGGTGGTGTGTTACTTGCGGTTCGTTCGGCTCTTAATAGCAGACAAGTTATGCTCGAAGATTCTCCACGTACAATCGACCAAATATGTGTGTGTGTCGAGGTCGTCTCTCCTGGTTTTGCTATGTTTCAACTGTATATATTTTTATCTTATATTCCACCACGTTCAGATTCAACGGTTTATGATTGTCATGTAAAAAATATTAAAAATGTAGCTAACACCTTAGATGAGCATTCCTACATCTTAGTGCTAGGTGATTTCAATTTACCTACTATTGATTGGATTTTTTCTGTAGACGATAAATGTTTAATTCCTTTTAACGTAACTCATGATTATGAAGAAGAACTTTTAGATACAATGTCAGCTTTTTACTTAAATCAGTTGAATTCGGTTTTGAATTCTTTGGGAAGAATACTAGATTTAGTTTTTCTTAGTAAAGATCTTGAAGCTAAAGTTCTTGAAGCCGAATTCAAACTCCTTGAAAATTCATTTCATCATAAGGCATTAGAAATAAGATTCAACTTTTCGGTACTTGATTTTCTTAAAAACAATGATAACTCAAATAATACTATGTATGATTTTTCTAAAGTGGACTATGTTTCCATTGATAATTTTTTGTGTTCGATTGATTGGGATATTTTATTATCAACATCTGATTTAAATCTAGCTTATTGTTCTTTTATGTACACAATTGAAGATGTTTTCTCTAGATTTGTGCCGCTGAAGAGGTTCAAGCGATCTGGTAAGCCAGTCTGGTTTAATTATCGCTTATGTAATTTAAAAAAGGCTATGCTTAAAATGCATAGGAAAAGTGTTAAAAATACTTCCTTTCGAAGCGAGTTTTGTCGCCTCAGGAAAGAATTTGAATTTTTGAAAAGGTTTTTGTACCGTCAGTATTTACTTTCTGTAGAATCTAAGGTAAAAAAAAACTCCAAGGCCTTTTGGAAATTTATAAACCATAAGAAAAAGTCCATTGGCCTTCCTGCTACAATGAAGTTCAAGGATTATACTAGTTCGGATACCAACGATATCTGCAATATGTTTGCTAACTTTTTTCAAACAAACTTCTGTTCCGAAACCTGTGTTTTCCATCCAGCGTCAGGTTCAACATCTTCCATTGATATTGGTTCCCTTACACTTTCTGTTGATGAAGTGCTATCGGAACTGGAGTCTCTAGATGATAACTTTTCTTGTTCGCCTGACAATATTCCACCGATTTTTTTGAAAAAATGCAAAAACAGTTTAAGTGAGCCACTCTTGAAATTATTTAATTTGTCTTTGAATCAAGGTTTATTCTTAAATTCTTGGAAAAAATCATACATTTTTCCAATTCATAAATCGGGTTCTAAACAAAATGTTGAAAATTATAGACCGATAGCAAATCTTCAACTTATTCCTAAAATTTTTGAAGCTATAGTAAAAAAGCATATTTACTCTGCAGCTAAAAATTGCATATCTTCATACCAACATGGCTTTGTAAGTGGTAGGTCTACAACCACTAATTTAGCATTATTTTCCAATTTTTGCCTTAATACCATGGAGAAGCGTTACCAAGTAGACACGATATATACTGACTTCTCAAAGGCATTCGACCGCGTTCAACATAACATTCTACTTAATAAACTTAATAGTATTGGAATTCATTCCAATCTACTACAGTGGATAAGTAGCTATCTTACCAACCGTACACAGTATGTTAAAATTAATCAGTGTTTTTCAAACGTAATTCAAAACTTTTCTGGCGTTCCTCAAGGTAGTCACCTAGGTCCGTTACTTTTTGTCCTTTTTATTAATGACTTACCCAATGTATTGTCGTATTCACAATGCTTACTATACGCTGATGACCTAAAATTATTTAAATCTGTTGCTTCGTTATCAGATTGCCTTGAATTGCAAACTGATCTTGATAATATTCATACTTGGTGTACTAGGAACTGTTTACATTTTAACATATCGAAATGCTCTGTTTTAACTTTTAATCGCACCCTAGATCCGGTAGTTTTCCCATATAAAATTAATAATGAAACTTTGCTAAGAGTATCGTTTCAAAAAGATCTTGGAGTTTTTTTTGATGCTAATATGAGGTATGATAAGCATTATGATTATCTTATTTCAAAATCGAATTCTATGCTTGGTTTCTTATTTCGAAATAGTAAGGAGTTTGTTGATCCTTACTCATTAAAATCTGTTTATATTTCCCTTATTCGATCATTACTTGAATATTGTTGTATAATTTGGAGTCCCTATTATAACAACAGCATATTGCGTATTGAAAGGATTCAAAAGAGGTTCACAAGATTCGCTTTGCGGAAGCTTTTTAACTTTGATAATATGCCATCTTATGAAGCCAGATGCTTATTGATTGCTTTAGAACCTCTATATAAAAGAAGGTTTGCTTTTTCAGCATTATTTGCTCGTGACATTATTTGTCAGCATATTGATTGCACACAGTTGTTAGAGTTATTGAATATTTATGCTCCTTCTCGGCAGTTAAGACCTAGAGAACACATATTCTTCTTTACTTGTAGGCACACAACTAATTATGGCCAAAATGAACCTTTGTCAAATGCTATGTCATGTTTCAATGAATTAAATAATGTTATTGATTTTCATTTCAATAGAAATTTATGTAAGAAATTTATTATGAATGCTTTGTAATTAAATTATATCTGTCTATGAAAGTTTATACTTGGTAGAAATAAATAAATAAATAAATAAATAAATAAATTTCTTTTGTTGTTAATATCTCTTTATGTGTATTATGGCTGTGGTCTCATTTTCTGTGACGCCGTGTTGTGATGACATGGAACTGAAAAAGAACTCAAAAAATTCAGTTAAGCAGCTGCATTCCGAAAAGAAGCTTAACCATGCCTGAACAGCCAGGTTATCCGTCGTTGCAGGCACATTTGCTTTTCTTCCTTCGACTATTTTCCTAACATTGGCATTGAAACTGAGGATGAATATTGAAAAACAGCCTTTTCGTTAGATTAAGTTTTTAGATGTTAGATGTGAAGTGCTCACAGCGATATTTTGACATGAGGTGAAGAAAACCTATACTTTTTGAGAGCTTTATTTCTATCCTTAACCAAATGGGAACAAATATACTATTTACAATCCACTATTCATTATTCATTAACCATTATCCATTATTCATTATTCATTATTCATTATTCATTATTCATTATTCATTATTCATTATTCATTATTCATTATTCATTATTCATTATTCATTATTCATTAACCATTATTCATTATTTATTATTAATTATTCATTATTAATTATTCATTATTCATGGTTCATTATTCATTATTCCTTATTCATTATTCATTATTCATTATTCATTATTCATTATTCATTATTCATTATTCAATATTCACTATTATCATTATTATCATTATTCATTATTCATTATTCATTATTCATTATTCAATATTCACTATTCATTCATTATTCATTATTCACTATTCACTATTCATTATTCAATATTCACTATTCATTCATTATTCATTATTCACTATTCACTATTCATTATTCATTATTCATTATTCATTATTCATTATTCATTATTCATTATTCATTATTCATTATTCATTATTCATTATTCATTATTCACTATTCTTTATTCATTATTCATTATTCATTATTCATTATTCATTATTCATTATTCATTATTCATTATTCATTATTAGTTCATCATTGTATAGTATAAAACAAATTAGCTTTCCGCTGTCTGTCTATATGCTTAGATCTTTGAATCCAAGAGAAAGGTTTATATGTATATTTTATTCCCACAGGAACGGGAATAGGAACGGGAATATACACGAGAACATACATGGGAAATAAGGAACTGCTTCACCGATTCCAAAATTTATTACCATTAGAATGCTATTCATTTCCATGTTCTCACGGAAACGGGAACGCAAAGAGAGAACTAAGTAAGTATTTGCCTTCAAATAGCTCTAAAACTATTGAGCCGATTTGAATGAAATTTGAAACAAAAATCGTCTAGAACCTGAGATAGGAGATAGGCTACATTTCCTTTGTATACACCTTCGGGAACGGAAGTATAACCGGGAACTTGAAAAACACTGGACGCCGAGTTCAAAAATTCTTTCAATGTTAGAGTGCGAGTGCTTCATTGCCACTGTTCAATGTGGGCTGTATTTCATCCCAATTTTCACACAGGAATTCAAAAGCCATCGTACCGATATCAATTTTTTCTTTTTCGCTATTAACAATGCGGTGTTATCCTCAAATTACATATCCCCATAATCCCACGAGAACGGAACGTGAAGTTGAGAAATTCCAGACCGACTCCAAAAATTCTGTCACCGTTAGGCCTCGGTCACGCAGTAAGCGGCTGAGCGGTTGAGCGGAAAAAAAATTAAAACATATGAAATCACACAGAAGCGGCCACGCAATGAGCGAGAGGCGAAACAAAATTCTGAGCGTCTAAGCGGCGCCGCTCAGCAACCAAACCAGTTATAATTTTCTGAGCGGCAAACAGCATTTTATATTTATATATATTATCATCCTTATATACAATAAAATTTCCCTGTCACAATGTTAGTTACCGTACTCCTCCGAAACGGCTTTACCGATTTTTACCAAATTTTATATGCGTATTCAGTGGGTCTGAGAATCGGCTACTAATTATTTTCCATACCCCTTGGTGATAAGGGCCATCTACCCTTACAATTATTTCTTTAATTTACACTGTGACATGAGAATTTTATATATTAGATTTTACAGTCTCAGTGTAAATGTCATATCAACTATATTCTCAAGTAATTTTATTATTAATTTGCTGGACGAAAACTATTTATTCCTATTTTATTAAGTGCAGTTTGCATGATTTGTTAATTAAGTGATTAATTACAAAACCTCAAAAGTACTCAACACGTTGCACTAGCTCCTGCAAACAACGGCTAAGTATTGTGTTGTAAGTACCTATAAATTAATCTTAATCTTAATTAATTAATCTTAATTCTAACGCCCGTAACTTTCAACAGATTCTAATGGATCTTATTTTACTGAGAATTGGTTACTATCTACTTTTCATACCCGTAAAAGTCGGCTCAGCAGATGGCGTTGCAGTCTGCATCTACGTTATTTTACGAAATGGCTTCACCGATTTCGATGAAATTTTTTTTTGCGGCTCCAAGAATAGATTTACTACTTTTTTCATACCAAGTTTCCCACAGGAACGGGGATAGGAAAGGGAACCGGAACAGGAACGAAAAATCGAAAAATTCTGAGCCGATATTAAAAGTTCTTTTTATATTAGGATGTTACATTATCCCTTGACTTTATTTCATGACCATATTCCAGCGGAAACTAGAAACTTTCCGGCTATTTTCAGCTTAGCCAAGCGGGTGTTCTTGACAATTTTTTAAATAATTCAGATCCGAGCAACGCCGGGCGGGTCAGCTAGTAGTTATATATATTTTAACTCCTTATCGCTCAAAATCAGTCGCTCAGTGCCTGGCCATACGTCGCTTAGAGCCACCGCTCAGCCGCTAGCCGCTCAGCCGCTTACTGCGTGGCCGAGGCCTTTTGAGTACTTCATTGCCCCTATATGTCTATGTTAGGCTATATCTCATCCCCATAGAAATAGAAACTTGGAAATTACTTTACTTAATTTACTCAATTCGATCAACGTTGGGCACGAGTTACGCCACCGGCAGGGCGGGGTCAGCTTGTTATCCATAATTTATTATTGTGTTTTAATCTGTACTTGATGCATTTACATTTACATTTAGAATTACTTCAAATTTACCTACCTGTTCGATATTTGTGTTATGTAAAAATCCAACTCGTCTTGTCCTACCCTACTCGTCCATCCGAAAATAGACATATTTTCGAGCAGAAATTAAATTGATTTGCATGATGTAGGTACCTACCCTTTCCCTAACACGTCCTCACTATTGCGGTTTTGTCGGACATGATGACTTTCTTGTCTTACGTATCTACTTACCTATGTATTTTTTTAAAATAAGTGTTTCGCCAACTGTGTTAAACAATTAAAAGAAAACAACCCTCTCATAATAATTTTGAACATGCAAACAAACATGCAATTGCTAAAGCCAAAAAAAGTCAACTGCTTAATGTGATGCTTTAACAAAGGAGCTCAGAGAGGTCTATTTGAATAAATTTTAATTACGTTTCTCAGCTGTATAAGCTCAGTTCTCTAGAGACCGAAGTGTGCGGGATGACAGACTTTTCTTAGCTCCGTCTTCCTTTGTTTGGACATATTAACTCAATTATTCAGCTCCAAGACATCATTTTCCCCTTTTATTCGTGTCCAGAGCTCTTTCTGTCGTTTGAGAATGAAACCAATTAGCATTTGAAATGACTTTTAGCCTTTTCTTTATATTTTTGCAGGGTTCTTGTATAATTTTCTTTAAGTTGAGAATTTTCCTAATTATCCTTTTGCTAAAAAAAAGGGATACTATGTAGATACCTACCTACTGCCTATTCAGACTTACTCCTTCTCAAATGGAATAACATTTGAATACTGAGCTATTTAATAAACAGTTGCACACCGTTGCAGGGATGTACCTACTTTACTCAAATTACCCAAAGAATAAGAGATTTCTTTCAATATAAGGAAAGACACCACCTGCCCAAGAAAATGAAAAAAAAGGTAGGTAGGTATTTGCAATAACGGATAGATGTAGGTAGATGCATATAACTTTGCCTTTGCAATAAAAATTACGTTACATGATGCCACAGCAGATGAATTTTTCAAAGACTTGATTTCATCAACAAGAAGAAGGCACAATATATAATTTTACCATTAAATAATCCTTAAGTGATCCTTTTGGCATATGCCAATGCCAACAGTTAGTTACATAATGCCTAGACAAGCATATCTTGAAATCAATCTTCGTCTGGTTTACAAAAAAAAAAAAGAAGAAGGAATGTTTGTCTTTTTGGCAGTATCCTTTGACGTTCAATTGGGTAGTCAAGACGGGGCCTTGAGGACAAAAATTAACGTAAGGTGTGTAAGAGTGTCACATTTGGTCGTTATAAAATTCAATAGACGCAGCGCAGTAGGTAAATGTGCGTAATGATTATTCTGTTGAAGGCCAATATTGTGTAACACACAAACATCAAACATGGCTAAGGAAAATCACTTTCTATTTCTAGATCTGGGCCAAGATTCCAGAGTAGGTGGTATGTGCAATGAGCATATACCTACTCCTTTCAAATGTAAATTGGCACAAGCGGAACAATTTATCGAGAAACGAGAAAAAAGAAGAAGGCCTTAATACATCAATCGGGTCTTCCTTGAAGCTGATTTTCTGAACATGCAACTTAAAGTTCACCATTTATAGACACAAAATTCTACCAACACTGTTCTCAGCTCAACTCAGCCCCAGATAGATTTTGTTTTGCTTAAAGAACAATGTAAACAAATGGAGTTTGTCGGGGGAAGAGAAGTAAAGGTTTGTCCTCTTATTCTAACCAACCCAATAAGATAATGGGTACGTTGCAATGGTATAGATACATTGTGCTAATATAGGTATTCACTCCTTTAGTTTCGCTTTGCATTCTACAAATATTTTTTTGAAGAACAAAGCCGAATGCAAATATCTCGTCAGATGCATAAGAAAGGATTTCTATTGCGAACCCATAATGAACTTCAATTTACTTTTTTCTTTGCATAGATTTTGCATGCACCAACTGCTGGAGATTAACGCAAGGCGGAAATGTTTTATTCAAATAGGAAGGTAGGTAGGTACCTACCTACAAATAAATAGGTTCACCCGTTCCGTTGCCCAATATGAGGAATACAGGAATTGTTTTGTAAGCTATCAAGATGTTGTTTATTTTTTTCATTCATCTGAGAAAGGTTTCTCTGCTGGATGAGTTGTTGTTGGGTATTCAAAAAAAAAAAAAAAACTATTCAAAACGACTGTAGAAGTGGTTCAAAATTAGTAGTGCAAGCAGGGTTGGAATCGCGTGCCTAATGTGATTTAGGATAAGTGCTGATGATCGTCCTACGAGATTGCACCTCAGTTATATGGACGACCTCTAAGTGTCTACAAATAAGATTAAACTTTTTCACTTTAAGAGATATTTTATATCCTTCCCTCTATCGATACAGGGATGAGTAGAGGCATCTAAAACTTTTAATTTCTTTAGTTTTGAAAACGAAAACGGCGGACATTTGACGAGTTTTTTTTCACTTTCGGATGCTTATTTCCTACTTCACATTTCACAACAGAAAGAGCAAAATAAAGTTTGGAGAATGCAAAAAATTTAGAGTTGGGAATTGGTAAATTGATGAAAACTTGCAAAATGCTTTGGTTTTTACAAGAAATAAAAAAAATTTATGTTATTGATAAGAGTTTATAGCTTTATTGTAAAGATAAGTACTATGTTGTGTTTAAGAAATGATTTCGGGCAAGTGGTCGCAGCGGCTGGCTCAAATAAATTCCAACCGAGGGGCCCAATTTTCGACCACTTTTTGCAGCATTTGGGGGCATATGTTAGAAATAACGAGATATTCCGCTCCAAGGTGTCAATCGTCTCGGGTTTACCTGCGGAGAAAAGAGACTTCACATAACCTTTTAAAAAAAAGTAGTCCAGCGGTGTTAAATTGTACAATGTTCGAGGCCAACCCACAGGCGCTCACCAAGACTTTGCTTAAATAAATTGATTGTTTCGTTGACTATATGGCATGTTGCTTCATCTTGTTGGAGCCAAATATCGTCCTTATGGAGATCCTCCAATGTAGGCACGAAAAAGTCATTAGCCATGGCTCTATAGCGTTCCCCTTTGACTGTTTTCATTATGGCCAGTTTCATTTCTGAAGAAAAATAGACCAATGAATCTCTCTGTTTGTAAAGCACACCACACAGTGATTCCTTGAGGATGTAACGGCATCTCAACAACGGCTTGGGGATTATCGTTTTGGGCCAATTAACCAAACGTGCTACACGCTTAATCGGCTTCTATTCTTGCACGAGTTGGATTTTGTAAGGCAGCAAACCATGTACCTTCCTCGAAACCTTCCATTAAGCGGATGGGCGGAGCTCCAATTGTTGTGCGCATTGAAGGATGGACACAGTCGGGTCTTTTTCGATACTCTGCTTCACAGTAGCAATCGCGCTTCCCGCGCTGTACGGCGTCTCTCAGACCAACTCCGAAAAAAGTATTTCAAGATTGAAAGTCACACGTCTTAAGAAAATACTTTTTACTTACTTTTTCTTTGCTGCTGTTTGGGCGGTTGACTTACTGCTTTGTAGTTTTGAGAAATTTTTAAGATGGAAGGATGATTTATATTAAAAGCTTGGTGTAACTGAACTTGAAATCCTTGTAAAGAAACCTACGACTTACTGGAATGTTGAAATCTTTTTATTCAAATTTTTGGTGGGGGAAAACCACCAAATCTTTTGCTCTTAATACATATAGCTTTTTTTTAGGCTAATTATTTTGTAAATAAAACACATTCATGCATTAAAGTAACTTATACTTATATTATTTTATTTAAGTACATGTTTGCACACCACGTTCTTACTTTTTCCATCTTTTGCGAAAAAAAAGGTTTTGCGTGACTGATACACGTGACCGTGCCACATAGAGTTGCCATTGGATTTTTTTTTAAACGAACACCTGCTACTTTAAGCGCCTGAGCCGTATTTATAAAAATAAATAAATAGGGTGGCGCAACAGAGCGAGGAACCCCTGGACCTAGCGCATTTCTCACAGCCATGCCTTGTGAGGGAATGGAGGGGACCTACAATTTTCTGCCGGTTCTGAACGGCTAATTGAGAAAGCACTTTTCATGGCAATGAATTTACTAACGGAGGACTTGCCAATTCCTCGCGAAAGGCAATACCCGTGAAAAAACATTTTTGCCTCTGCTGGGATTCGAACCTCGAACCTCTGGGTTAGCAGGTGGACATGCTAACCATCACGCCACGGGTACCACGTATTTATACTAATATCTAATACTAGTTTCAGAGGAAACTGTACTCTAAAATTAAACTAAAATAAGAAATCAGTGGGAATTAAAAGAATACGGGGAATCAAAATGTTTTCTCTTTTTGCCATGTCCTTGCTCAGACTATCTCTGCACCAAAATTTATACAAATCGGCTCAATAGTTTGGCGGTAGACGAGACGGTTACAAAGAAAAACAGACAGACGGAGTTGATTTCAGATCTATAATGTTAGTAAATACTTCAGTTCCCATGGGAATATGGGGATAAATTAAAGTTTATGTTACTTGGGGATAGTGTAGCATTCTTACGGGGAAATAGTTCTTTAAATCAGTTCAGTAGTTCCTAGGCTTACGTTTTAGGTTTTTTTTTACATTCGCGCTGTCATGGGAATATAGGTATAACATATATAGCCAATGTCCTTGTCCATCCTTAGGTTCTAGACTAGACTATTAGTCCGGTCAAAATAGACATTCAAGGTTACATTAAAAACGCACCTAGCTAAAAATTGGCATGAATATTGGGAACCCTTTTACACACAATTTGTCAATCATCCACATCAATCCACCCTGTGGAAAAAAAATTATTCAAGGTCAAATGGTGCAAACATCGGTTTTTTAAGTTTTCCTGCTAAGCGGTAAGTTTTATCATAAAAATAAAAAAGACAAAAATTGTTCATCATGCAATTATCTATAAAAATTTTTAAAACACTTCTTTTCCTAAGAATCACCATTTCAGAGATATAGCGATGCAAAAGGTTGAAAAAGTTGTATTCTTCATAATACATATGTAAGTCAATTAGTTATAAACGGTACAGAACGATAACATAAGTAAAAATAAAAGTTTTCGTGGCGTACACATACATACAATTGTATGAATATAAACTCGAAAAATAACCCAGTCCCTCATTTTATATGACCGTACGGCCTTGTATCAGCGTTGCCACTATTTGAAAAAAATTCCGAAGTAAATTTACAAAAAAAGTGCAGTAGATTACATTTTTATGCAGTAGATTTCTTTTTTTTTCAAAGAAACTCAATAATAAAATACGCAAATAAATAAACATAAACATTTGACCGAAAGTGAAACAGTTGCTGTTGATCGTGGCCTAAAGACGTTAATTGATGCAAGCTCAACCATCACAATCAAAAATAAATATATTCATTCAAGAGTTTATCTGCTTTTTCAAAATGCCAAAATCATATCTTATTTCTACAAGCAGTAAATGATTGGGACACGACATCAGCATTTTGCAGAAGAGGTAAAAGAACAGTTTTGAATTTGTTTGAGACACAAGATTTAGTTGATTGTGCTGACGTTTTCAAAGAAAGTATCTCTACTCCACAAGCTGTAATCACCAATGGAACTCGCTTTCCTTTCATTACGTGCTTGGATAAATTTCGATACTTATCTTTTGCTTAAAATATGTACAAGAAAAACAAGTACAATTAGCTTGTCTCCCTCCAACCTCTGCTTCTGCTGAGCAACATCTGTTTCGGGTTCAAATATGGCTCGGTATAAACTAAACCCAGAAGACTGGGGTTGGAAGTTAATTGACAATATATTGGAACCAGTTAAGGCTTTACTCCCTCCTGTACCGGAAAATTGCAAAAAGGGGTGTAATGTTAAATGCGGCTATAAGAAAGTTGGGTTGTTTTATTCATTAGCATGTATCAGTTGTCGAGGCCAATCGTGCTACAATGTTCAATCACCAGTGCAAGGACACTTCTTATGCATCGCTCTTTGAACAATTTATTTGTACCCAGCAGGAAGAAGAAGAAGAAGAACAAGACAGTATGGATTATGTTCCATTAGAAGAGTATGAAACAGACGAATAAATAAATAAATAAATAAATAGGGTGGCGCAACAGAGCGAAGAGCCCCTGGGCCTAGCGCATCTCTCACAACCATGCCTTGTGAAGGAATGGAGGGGACCTACAATTTTCTGCCGGTTCCGAACGGCTAATTGAGAAAGCGCTTTTCATGGCAATGAATTTACTAACGGAGGACTTGCCAATTCCTCGCGAAAGGCGATACCCGTGGAAAAACCTTTTTGCCTCTGCTGGGATTCGAACCTCGAACCTCTGGGTTAGCAGGTGGACATGCTAACCACAACGCCACGGGTACCACAACAGACGAATAATTTTCTTAAATTACTCATAACTTACACCGCTCTTGTCATTGCAATAGTACCATTTTTAATTTAACACAATAGCTTTTAACTCAACAGAACCACAATAAATAGTGAAATAAGCCTACCGGGGAAACCACGTAAAAAAACTCGCCATGTACCTAACCTGCCTCACGGGTGGCGCGGAAACGTGTGCATATTATGAGTAACAAAACTTTTTCAACTTTTTGCATCGCTACATCTCCGAAATGGTGATTCTTAGAAAAAAAGTGTATTTAAAACTTTTATAGATAGGGTTAGGTTAGGTAGAATGGGCTGACGGTTGATCTTATTACCGTCACACTTAGATCAATGTAGATCCATTGTGATACCCTGGAGTATTGTAAGTATTTAACCATATTGTGGCCTTAATGAAGTCTAACAGGCTGCATCTTGAAGTGTCTGATAGTTCTTCTAGTATCTAGTTCATTAAAGAAGACTTTTTTTTATAGATAATTGCATGATGAATAATTTTTGTCTTTTCTATTTTTATGATAAAACTTACCGTTTAGCTGGAAAACTCAAAAAACCGATATTTCCAACATTTGATCTTGAATAAATTTTTTTCACAGGGTGGATTGATGCGGATAATTGACAAATTGTGAGTAATAGAGTTCCCAACATTCATTCATTTTCAATTTTCAGCTAGGTGCGAATTAATGTAACCTTACCCCTATATTTGAAGCTAATTTGACCGGACTATATATCTGTACGAAAATTCTTATAAATAGGATTAATAGTTTGGGCGGTTGTTGGTAACAAAGAAAAATAGACAGACAAATTTAATTTCAAACTTATAATAATAGTAGGCTCCCATTCCCGTGGGAATATGGTGACTGTTCCCGTAGGAATATGGGGATGAGTTACAGTTTATGTTACTCAGGGTTATTGTAGCATTCTAACGGTGGACGAATTTTTGAGATCAGTGCTGTAGTATCAAAGTTCCCGCATGCGTTCTAGCTCCCGTGGAATTATAGGGATAAAATACAAAGCCTATATGTCCTTCCTCAGTCTCTAGGCTATCTCTGTTCAAAATTTCATTGAAGTCTTCTCATTAGTTTAGGCGAGAGATGGTAACATAGAAAGGCAAACAGAAAGAGCTACACTTTCGCACTTATTATATTAGTATTAAATTTATTGAAAAAAGAAATTAATAAAAGAATTTATTGTTTTCTTGGAGTGTTGATTTTTAAAATCAAAATTAAAAGTTCAAGTGACCTTCACTCCTTATGCGTTTCGCCCAGGTACAAACAGTGGGCTCATCAGTTAGATGCTGTTTGTACCTTTCTAAGACGCAATGTTTGGTCGATGTTTGTCGACACATATATAAAGTTTACAGTGCAAACACAATGTAAACTTTATATTTCTAGGGGAATGGGATTGCATTCTTGCACCTAGAGAAGGGTTGCCCGTGGTCTGGCCGATGTTTATTGAAAAAAGAAATTAATAAAAGAATTTATTGTTTTCTTGGAGTGGGCGAAACGCATAAGGAGTGAAGGTCACTTGAACTTTTAATTTTGATTTTAAAAATCAACACTCCAAGAAAACAATAAATTCTTTTATTAATTTCTTTTTTGGTTGCATGGTTGCAGAACACTCCTGCGTACAAAGAAATGCATTTGTTATGCTCAGACATAAAATAGTTCATGATTTGGGACCTAACCAACACCTTCTGGGGTCAATTAGGTGAATTAGAAGATGATTCTGTGTTTATGGATTGAATGCCGTGTTAAAATGGCTTCCCATTAATTTATATCAACGCCCTCATTTGCATTCACATCTTATTTAGTTCACGGAACACTCAGTGCTGGCTGTTCTGGTCAGTATTTAGGTTTCTGTAATGTAATCATCATCAAAATTAAGGTGTCACTTGGCTCAATGGTAGAGTCGTTGCCTATCAATCGCAGGGTCTCATGGTCGAATCCCAGCAGAATTAATTAAGAATTAAAATAAATAAATAAACAGGGTGTTGCAACAGAGCGAGGAGCCCCAGGGCCTAACGCATTTCTCACAACCATGCCTTTAGGGAATGGAGGGGGCCTACAAAATTCTACCGATTCCGAAAGGTTAATCGAGAAAGCGCTTTTCATGGCAATAAAATTACTAGCGGCGGATTTGCCAATAAGGTCTTGTTGTCAATACATGCAATTTGAAATCGCACAAACTCACCCAAGGAAAAGATATTTTCATGATTTTGAAACATAGGTCCTTAGCTCTAGAAATCATTTCAAATATCTAGAGCTTCCTATTTGAATTATATTTAAAGTTCCATTAAAATAAGGCTTCTATTAAGCGTTCGTATAGACTGTCAACAATGTCGAAAATGCAATTTGACTCATTTTTCTTTTACTGAGCTACCCCACCTTCAACCAACCGCTATCCTAAGTGTATCCTTTATTTTCCAGCAACCCCCACCCGTTACCTTTATTTCTGAACAGCCTCCTTGAACGGTCTGAAAAATATCCTCCTGTGTCGCGTCTTTTTATCGTTCTCGGTTTTTTTTTTATTTAAGTTGATGAGAAAACATCAACCCAAATGAGGGTAAAACTGGAGGGGAAAAAGGGTTCTTAAGGATGGAGATGGCAGTGCGGGTGGAATTTCAACTCTTGTATTTTTATGGCGTTCGCTTTCTTATTCTTTTTCGTCTTCTTAGTTCGTGTCTATGAATGAATTAAAACCCGAGTTCCGTGTAAGTGTGGTGGTAAATTAATAGCGAAAAGAAATTCAAATAATGAAACCGAAGAGGATGGAGGACAAATAAATGAGTGTAAGCGGGATGGAAAACGGGGTTAGTCCTTGTTGTCCTGGTTGAGTTTAGTATGCAAATTAGGAAAAGGAATAAAAAAAAAAGAAGAAACCTTCGTCGTTAAGGGTAGAAGGGGTGCTTGTGAAAAATTATTTTAATGTCTTTTGATTCGGAGAAGAGAGACCAGCACCGACGACAAAGAACGACGGCGCACGTTTTTACTAAGCTCAGCTAAATTCATTTGCTGTTTTTCCTTGTCATGAATGGCATATCTCCTCTCCTGGAGCAGTGTCATTTATCTATTTCTATAGTTATTACTTATTATACACAAAAAGGGCTGAGATGTTTGTCGGTGGTTGCTTTTGATACTAGCATTTCAATCCATGACACAGGTCAGGGGAAGGTCTCTTGGAATTATGGGTGTTTGGGAGATGAAAAAAATCAAGCTAGTGTCATGAAATGACGGTATTTATTCCTTTTGGGAAAAGATGGCAGTGAAAGGGTTGAATGAAAGGGTTTAGTTCGTTTGACCAATAGATTGCCTTCACTGCCCATCGAGTTAGCGGTGGTTGGTTGGCTTTGGAATATGGTGGTTTATATTTAATAATTATTCAGTTATTATTAGAAGAAGATGAATGGGGTATTTCTCTGGATCTCAAAAAAGTTTTGTAAAGTTGATACGTATCCTTTAGAAATGTTGTCAGGTACAAACTTTATAGTTTTTTGTTTCTAAGACTGCTTAGAGCAACAAACTCTAACCAAGCAAAAATGTACCAAGACGCTAATAAGGCTTTCAAAATTATTTGCAGCAAAAAAAAACAAGTACTCACTTGACTTAATGAGCAAATTATCTCAAGTAAATGACAGAAGTACCTTCTGGAAATTAGCTCGCTCTCTCAATGGCATATCCTTTGTTCAAAACATTAAAATCGACATAAACATCTTAGCACTAGCAGATCATTTCAAAAATTTACTAAACACACTGATAAACTCCAATCATTTAATGCTCTATGCTTCAACGCATCTGGAAATCGAAAATCTTGATCACACTTTCACCGTTCAAGAAGTCATGGACGCATTAGACCGATGCAATCCCAACAAAGCTCCAGGCCATATGAGTTTTTCAAATATGCCACGGTGAACTTTATCAGAAGAATTACAGATGCTTTCAACTAAATATTTGATAAAGGAGAAGCACCAGAAAGCTTTCAAAATAATATTATCCTTCCAATCTACAAAGAGGGTGATGTCGAAGACCCAAACAACTACCGAGAAATTTCGATCTCTGTTATGAAAATATTCACTGATGTACTCCTGCTCAAGCTCACAAACTGGGTAGAAAAAAATGATTTACTGAGCCGAGCGAGTTCCAATCGGTTTTTAGGAAAGGATACTCAACTGTTGACAATATTTTTTCACTAACATGCATCGGTAAGTCATATTTGGATAAGAGAAAGAAATTATATGCTTTTTTCATCGACTTCAATAAGCGGCTTTTGACTCAATCAACAGGGAAGCACTTGTCTACAAGCTCAGTTGTCTAGGTATGTCCTCCAAAATGCTAAAAGCAATAAAATGCTTCTACAAAAACAACACGGCTGTATGGGACGGGAAAGAAGTGTCTACTTGGTTTAAAACAACGTCTGGTGTTAGGCAAGGCTGTCTATTAGGTCCGCTTTTGTTTTTCAAGTTCCTAGATAATTTGACATCAGTTTTACCAGGTGGTATCAATATTTCTGGCACCAACGTGAAGGCTTTGATGTATGCTGACGATATCGTCATATTATCAGAATCTGCAGAAATGTTACAAATAATGATCAACAAGCTTCAATCTTACTGTCACCTGTGGAGCTTAACGCTGAATACCAACAAATCAAAAGTTATGATTTTCCGAAATGGAACAGGCAGATACGCAGTAAATGAGAAGTGGAAGTGGGAACATGTGGACTTGGAGGCTGTAAAAGAGTACAAGTACCATGGAGTTATCATAACACCGAAGCTGTCGTTTAAAAAACACCTGAGCGCTAAGCTGATAGAATCAAAAAAGGCCATAAATTGCAGTTGGAATTGTGAACTTGGTAAAAAATATGTAGTTCCGAGTGACAAAAAGGTCTGGCTCCCGGAAAACAGGCTTACATATATGTTACACCTGGAGACTGGTGTTTCGCCGTTGTATATTTTCTCACTCAAGATGCACCTCAATTATATTTTAAAGTTACTGAGCTTCCCCTCATCGCTTTCCTGGAACCATTGCCAGGCATCAAATCAACAACAAATACCAGTTCTTTACTGAGTAGTCAACTTGGGAGCGGACACACAATGTACAGTTATTGGAAACCGGGACGAAGACTTGAAAACGTAGCTTTGAGGTGCTGCTTGCAAAGATTGAACAGGACAGCTTCTCTAAATTTACGGTTTTGTCAAACCGAAGCGAGACTCGAAGTATGTACAAATGCCTACAACACAATCCTGGATCAAACAATTATTTTAATGATTGTTATAACCTAGAGACACGGTTGCCAGTTGCCAAAAAATATGTGTCCAAGAATGAAAATAAAAATGAAGAAACGTAGCTTGAACTGACCAAATCTATGATTGATTCCGATGAAGAAAGAAGGGTAGAACACCACGTCTCAAACGGAAAAAGCAGCATGAGAAGCGCTTGTTTAAGGAAATATAGAAATTTCATGAAAGTATGAGCTTCAAAGTTTGCACCAAAAGTTAAAAAATCATGCCAGGGTGGAAAACTAATAACCAAGCCCGTAAAGACCACCTAGCACACATAGCTGTAGAACCGCATTCATCTCTGAGGATCTTGAAAAGTTAATTATGCAGACTCAACTTAGACGATTATCAAGAATGCCATACTCTAGATCAGAAAAAGTTAGGCTTGCAAACTCGTATTAAGCTTAATACAAATAAAACTGGATTTCCAGACGGTCTCGACGACGAAATTTTCAAGGAAGCTAGTGATAAGCTTGAAAGGAGAGTGCACCAGCTCCATGATTTAGTCGGGAGAAAGCATGTTCAATGAATCTTACAATTGCACCAATTATAGAGGAATGCTCCTCCTTAACGTCAGATGCGATGTATTCTCTTTGTGAAAGTCTGAAAACCCCCACGTGAACAAATTCGTACAGCACATGGGAGATCTTGGAAAAAACATACGTATGATAGTATTGACAGAAACAAGCTGTGCAGCATCATGTCTAGTTGGCAAGAAACCTTAGTTTTCAGTTCGTAAGACAGATTTAATTCCGAAGTCACCAAACATGCCGGCCATTTGAAGAAAAGCACGTGTCATTTGATATCAGTGTTTGCTACCTTAATTCTTCCCGGCAAAATCCAAGTTCTACTTCAGGGCGAGCGCAGAACTCAAAAAACACCTAGCTAGGTATCAAGGGTAAACTGAGGTTTTACAAGAGAACTCATTGCGGCTACCTCTGAGCAATCGTTGGGCTTGAACGAACGAACTTATTGATGCACTTTTTACATTATTCGATAAGAAAACTGTCTTACGTATGCATTTCAATTTTAAGGACCTATAAACTGAAGGGTTTCTCTTACTTCATTTCGTTGAAAAAATGACCAAATGGAATAAAAAGGGACCAAGTGAAAAAATAATGACCAGATTTTGACATAAATGACCAAACTGAAAGCCGTGGTAGCAGTTGACTCATCGACTCATCTGTAGTTCCTCTTATTCATATTTGTCTGTCAAAACACCGCAACGGATTTATGGGTCACCCCAATCCGTTGTGTCCGGTAAAACTCACTGCTGTCAGTTGAATCCGGCAGCGAACGGACGCAACGGATTCTATGGGCTGGGCCTTAAGATTTACCATTTCATGATGGAAAGATATACGAGCCAATAACAAGTCGAAGTTATTAAAACTTACTACCGAAATTCGGAGTCAGTGGCCTCAACGTTAAGAGCGCTACGTCCAATTTACGATGATGCTCATTTCTGGCTGAATGGCTTCGTCAATAAGCAAAATATGCGGTATTGGTCAGGCAGCCATCCACACGTACTCCATGAGTCATCATTGAATCCCGAAAAAATTACGGTTTGATGTGATTTTTTGGCCGGCGGCGTCATTGGGCCGTACTCCTTCCGTGATGATCAAAACCGGCACGTTACTGTGAATGGGGATCGCTACCGTTCAATGATAGTCGAAGATTTTTGGCTTTAATTGGATGATATGGACTTGGAGGACATGTGGTTCCAACAGTACGGCGCCACAAGCCGGACACCTAATGTCACAATCAATTTATTGGAAACCAAGTTTGGATAACGTGTTATCTCACGAAATGGTCCAGTCGCTTGGCCACCTCGGTCGTTCGATTTGACGCCGTTAGACTATTTCCTGTGGGGCTACGTCAAGTCTATGGTCTCTGCCAACAAGCCAGCGACGATTTATGAACTTTCGTACGAATATCGAACGTGAAATTGCAGCAATATCGGCTGATTTATCCTTGAAAACCGTAGAAAATTGGGTTCAGTGTCTGGATTTCTGCAAACGTGCCCGTGATGGCCTTGCAAAAGAAATTGAAATCCATACATATGTAATGGCATCAAACGTTCTTTTAAGGGAATAAAGAATTTTATTGGCTTTTGTTTAATTTAAAAAAACTTGTGTAGCGGTCTTATTGAAAAACCCGATATTTTTGTTGCTTGTCAATTGCTTACAAGAAATAAAACTCGAGAGATTGAGATGAATTGATTTAGGAGCAGTAGTAGAGTTGTCGTTTATTGGAAAAGCTGAATCGAATGAATATTTGTAATAGAAGAATTGTATTTACTCACGTCAGTAGTAGAAAGATCTGCAATAATTCCTTACACCACGTATACGTCTAATTGTAATTGAACTGCATACACAAACACATTTATGATGTTAATAAATGCATTAAATTGATTGGAAGAAAAAAGTAAGATACAAAGAAAATAGAGAACAATAAATAATAATGTAAAAATGATCGGACCCTAAAAAGAACGTTTTCTCTTTTAAATAGATACAATGGACACCCTACTCACAAGTCCAAAAGAGTTACAACTTTCCACTCAACGCTCAAACTGTGATATGGTTCTCAGTAGGTCACAGAGTTGTTTGTGACTTTTTAGCAGAATCAGCCTGAAATGCTATTGAAACTACAAAGTTTTGGTCTAAAATCCGATCGAAAATGTTACCTCTCTGAGGTATCGGTGACGAAAGAATACCATCTCGGCATGATTTTTTGCCATGTGATAGGAATCTTATTCATAATGGCATCTTTCAACCTTCTCAAAGGTGAGCTTCTCATGCCCTTAATGGTGGAAGAATGTCTTGCGTCGTACCGATCGCTACATCACTATCCTTGTTACCTGTTGGTTAATCGGGGATTGCCCAGTAACTTTATGAAATTTGAAATGATAGAAACTTGGTCTGCTCACGACAAGATTTAGCTCCACAGAAGAGTCAGTTGATAATCGTATATCAAGACTAGGTACGTTTTTGAAACAAGCACTGGTGCAGATTATCAAACAACTCAAATATATTCGTTCTTTTGCAGAAATCACCAGAAGCTTTCACAATTCTTTGATTTATGTAGTAGTATTAATAAGTAAACAGGGGCTTTTTATTTGGAGTGGTTCTTTTCCAAGTTTGAAAGCAACCGTCCCCTCCCATTTTTTTTCCACCAATACATGCATCTCTTCCATCCCTCATTCGTATAACCCTGAAATCTACTTAATGCCCGCAGAAAAATATTTTAATGACGAACATTAATCGGTTTTTCTCCCCACTTGACCTCGTAGCCGCGCAGCTGTTTCGTCTTAAGTTAGTAAAAAATCGACTTCACAAAAAAAGTAAAAACAAAAAAACAAACCTCTCTTTGAATTTATTCAATCTAGGTAAAAAAAATCTAAGCAAAAAAATACTCCATAAAACACACCTTTAAGACTATCACCCTCATGAAAGGCTCACAATTCATCAAGGCGTTTTAATATCCGCACTTTAAAAGCCCAAACTTAATTAGAATAATTAATTTTGTTTAAACTCGTCATCAGATTACACACTAAAAAAAAAAAATTTTAAAAAGTTCTTGCGGAGACAAGAAAAAAATGCCACCCGACAAGTTTGCATCTGTTAACCCTTCTCTGCAAGAATTGATTAAAAAAATCCTCATCCTCACAAATCTCTGGGGTGACATTCTGACATTTCTGGATGTTAGCAAAGAGTTTTTCTATCACTTTTTTTATTCAAATTTTTCCGAGGGGTAATTATAATGCACACGCGCCATAATGTCACCCTCAGTTTTTTTCCCACAGCAGGGTAAGCTGTGAGAGTAGTAGATGCAAATTGATTTTTTTTAGTCTGATATTTGAATTGCTTTAGAAGAGTTTTTTTTTTTACTAGGAAAGGGTTTAATATTTCAAATTCAAATAACAAAAATAATGCATCCAAGATAGTGACGCGTGTTAGATAGAAATAGGAACTCCATAAAAAGAATAAATTAATAAATAGTGATTGCGAAACGGAAAACCAAGGAAAGGTGCAATCGTCGTTAGTTGGAAATCTATTTGCATTACAATGCCATGAAATGTGGCATCATGTTTCATGTTATGATATGGCTGGTATATGTAGGTTTACCTACTTTGAATAAATTCAATGGTTCCACTGGGAATAAGGAACGTATGAGTTCGGGATGATTTTGTAGTACATCGTGAACCGTAGCGTCGATCGACAAGCACGGCACAGCCCAGCGTGGTGCTTAAAGCCTTATTCTAAAAATTTTAAAATGCATATGGGCTCTAGCCCAAAAGGAAAAAAAATGAAAGGAACATTTTTGAAAAATTTTGAGCATTATGGAAGTACTTGCAAACATAAGAAGCACTACCCCGCCAGGCAGTTCCATTGCTATGCATGGAGCTGATCCTGGACCGAGCAGCAATGTTCGGGTCAGAGCTATACGGATTCCGGGGGCTAGCAAAGTAATGCGACGAGTTGGACGAAAATTTAGAGTTGCGAGTTGGAACGTTGGAAGTATGACTGGTAGAAGTCTTGAACTCGAAGAGATGATGAGAAGGAGGCGAGTGGACATCTTGTGTGTTCAGGAAACGAAATGGCGAAACACAGCAAACAAAGCCCGTTTCTTAGATGCAAAGACCAAGGCTTACAAGATGTTCTACTATGGAACAGAACAAGGTAGGAACGGAGTCGGTATCATCCTTGACCAAAGTTTATATAACAGCGTGTTGACCATTTTGAAGTCCAGTGACCGTTTGATGTCTCTTAAATTGGTGATGGAAGGAAAGGTCTGGAATATCATCAGTGCATATGCTCCCCAAATAGGGTGTGAGCAGGAGGAAAAAGATGCATTCTGGCTTGATTTTCATAACCTACTTAAGAACATCCCAAAAGAAGAGTATTTGTTTGTTGGAGGAGATTTGAATGGACATGTCGGGAAAACAAACGAGGATTATGAAGACTGCCATGGAGGTTTGGGATTCGGCACCAGGAACACTCCTGGTGAAGATATTCTAAATATGTGCAAGTCATACGGTCTAATCGTACTAAATACCATGTTCATCAAACAAGACCGACACCTTATCACTTACAGCAGTGGAGGAAATGAAACCCAGATTGATTACCATTTGGTAACCAATTACATGAAATCTCGGGTGAAAGACTGCAAAGTGATACTAGGAAAAGCTGCCGCTCAACAACACCGTCTTCTTTTAACAGAATTTTTTACGGATGCGGTGAAGGAAGTCAAACAAACAAAGGCTCCTAGGAGAATCAAGTGGTACAATCTGGAGAAAACCAAAGGACAGCAATTCATTTCGTATATGCGATGTCAGCTGTGTAATACCATCGACGCAGTTTCAAATGCAATCACGGCACAAAATATGTGGGATCGCCTACAACGAACCTGCTTAGAGAGAGCCAAATCACTGCTAGGAGTTTCAAAAGGACACCACCAACAAGCT
Source organism: Melanostoma scalare (assembly GCA_949752695.1). NCBI lineage: Eukaryota > Metazoa > Arthropoda > Insecta > Diptera > Syrphidae > Melanostoma > Melanostoma scalare. Next base: position 59,584,404 of record OX456986.1, read on the forward strand.
AAAGAGACCTGGTGGTGGGATGATGAAGCTAAAGCAGTGATTAGAAAGAAGAAAGCAGCTTTCCAAGCTTGGTCGAAGTGCCCCTCAAGAAATACAAATGAAAAAGCGCGTCTCAAAATGGAATACAAGAGCTGCAGAAAAGAAGCGAAGAAAAAGTGCGCCCAACTTCAAGCAAGAAGCACGGAGGGCCTGTATCGAGAGCTGGAAGAGATTTCTGCCCCAGCTGCTGAAGCAAATCAGGCAATCCAAGAGTTAAGACAAAGTAACTTGAATAAGGGAGCAACCATTTTCAAAATAGCCGCTCAGAGAAGGAGAAATGCGCAGGAGATTCGTTCGCCAAAGTTCATAAATGATGCTCAAGGACTGCTACTTGTGGATGACGACAAAATTCTTCACAGGTGGCGACAGTATTGTGATGATCTTTTGAATGAACAGTTTCCTCGGCGCCACTTTCCAACAGCTGCACCTAACTTTACGGAAGTATCCGACGTCACAGTCGAAGAAGTTAGGGAGGCAGTTAAGAACTCCAAAAAAGGCAAAGCGATTGGGCCAGACGAGGTACCATATGAGTTTTGGAAAAATATGGGAGACATCGGGTTGAGATGGCTCACGATTCTGATCTCCAAACTTATAAGAGGTGACAGTTTGCCTAATCAATGGAGGGAAAGTTTTCTTCTTCCAATGTACAAGGGAAAGGGAGATACCAGAAGCTGTGACAACTATCGTTCGATAAAGTTGATGTCCCACACTATGAAGATCGTTGAGCGGGTTTTGGATAGCCGACTGCGGAAAATAATAAGGCTGTCTGATGACCAATGCGGGTTTGTCGCGGGTAAGTCAACTACAGACGCAATCCAAAGTATAAGGATCATTATGGAAAAACACCGAGATGCCTTAGAGGATTTGCATATTGTGTTGGTTGACTTCGAAAAAGCATTCGATCGACAACCACGAGATCTGATATGGGTGGCCCTCAGACACCGAGGAGTTCCTGAAGCCTATGTGCGAATAATTATGAACATGTACGAGGGAGCAGTTACAAAAGTGAGATGCCCAGCTGGAGTCACCGAAGAATTCCAAATAACAGTAGGTGTACATCAGGGAAGTGTCTTGAGTCCACTGCTCTTTATTGCTGTTCTGGATTATTTGCTCGAAGGAAAAGTAACGGACAATGAAGTACAACAATTATTCTTTGCTGACGATGGAGCCATCATAAGCGAGGATCCTACATCCCTGCAACGACCACTTGACGTTTGGATTGATGATCTGGAAGGAAATGGGTACCGTATTAGCGCTGAAAAGACTGAATACCTGTGCTGCCCTTTTTCTGATCCAGACAAGCCTATTCCAGACATTTATTTGAATGGAAATGTGCTTTCCAAGTGTGAAAAGTTTAAATATCTGGGATCTATGATCAATAGTGAAGCAACTTGTGATGACGACATCAATCATCGAGTAAGCGTAGGGTGGATGAAGTGGCGAGAAAACTCCGCTATCTTCTGTGATCGAAAAATGCCCCCTAAGCTGAAGGGAAGACTCTACACAGCAGTTGTCCGTCCAGCTCTGACATACGGTTCACAATGTTGGACAATGTACAAAAAGTATGAGAGCAAATTGACGGCAGCCGAAATGAAGATGCTTCGGATGACAGCAGGAGTAACAAAGCTTGATCGAATTAGAAGTACTAAGATCCGTGGAAGCCTTCATGTCAAAAGTACCATCTTGGACAAAATTCAGCACGACCGGCTCAGTTTTTTTTTTTTTTTTTTTTTTTTTTTTTTTTTTTTTTTTTTTTTTTTTTATAATTAACGCGCACATCAAGGGGTTATGACTACCCTTATAATGTTATTAAACACAGTGCGAGTATTTAGGAAAATAGGAGAGGATTTGAAAGGAGACATCGATGCACGTTGCTTTTGAACCTTTGTGAATCGTAATGCAGGGGAAAAACAGGGCCAGGTAGAGCATTCCACATTCGGGTGGTGCGACTAAAATATGAATCTCTATACTTGACTGTACGCCCGAAGTTGGGCTCAAGGTAAAACTGATGAGCATTCCTAGCGAGGCGGGTGTTGCGGTTAAATTGTTTCAGGGGAGGAATGCAACTGGCTATTTCACTAGAGCACTGTTTATAGAAGAAGCGATAAAAGAGAGTGAGACAGGTAACGTTTCGTCGATGTTCAAGAGAATCAATCGATTCTACGATTGAACTATCACCTATCAATTTTAACGCTCTATTTTGTACCCTATCAAGCAGATGCAAAGATGTTTGAGCGGCACCTGACCAGATATGGGAGTTATACTCCAGTTTAGGGCGGATGAAGGCCTTATAAATTGTAGCCAGATCAGAAGGGGTGAAGAATTTCCTGCATCGTCTCAAGAAACCTAAGCATTTAGCAGCGTTTTTGGCGACTTCAAATATGTGGTCGTTCCAACGAAGATCATCGTTTACACACATACCAAGTACTGACAGCTTTTCGGTTTCTTCGATGCAGGTACCATTCATGGATAATGGCAATGGGGGAATGTTAAGCTTCAACGACAAGAGACAGCATTGAGTTTTCGAAGCATTGAATTCAACTCGGTTCATAAGACCCCATGCAACAATGCTGTCAAGGTCAGAATTCAATGAGCTTATCATACGCAACCGTTCCAATTCCACATCCGAAGAGCAGGGACGTGAATTTGGAAACGAATATGAAAAGCTGAGGGTCGAGTCGTCAGTAAAACAGTTAAGAGGATTAGAAGTTTCAGACAAGAGATCATTAATGAAAATGAGGAAGAGAGTCGGAGACAAAACGGAGCCCTGGGGCACACCAGCATTTATGAAGTGGGTATCAGACTTGAAGCCATCCAACACAACTTGTATTGAACGGTCGGAAAGGTAATTTCTAATCCAACGAAGAAGAGACTCATCGATACCAAAAGCACGCATTTTCGATAAAAGAGCCTGATGCCAAACTCTATCAAATGCTTTAGAAATATCAAGCGCAATAATCTTACTTTCTCCAAAACAATGTAAAGATTGGTTCCACTTTTCGGTGAGATAAGCCATCAAATCACCAGTGGACCGTTTGCTACGAAAGCCGTACTGACGGTCATTAAGAAGCTTTCGTTCTTCAAGATATTTCATAAGTTGACGGTTTATCAACGTTTCCATGACCTTGGAAAGAAGGGACGTTAGTGCAATTGGACGGTAATTGGAAGGGGAGGAAGATTCGCCTTTTTTAGGGACCGGCTGGACAAATGCAGTTTTCCATCTGCTCGGAAAAATCCCAGCAGAATAGGAAAGATGGAAAAGTTTACGCAGTGGTTTTGCCAGCGTAGAAGAACACCTCTTCAGAATAACGGCGGGGATACCATCTGGACCAGCGGATTTATGTATGTTGAGATCTTTGAGGACTCTCGCAACCGAGCGAGTTCGAAAAAATATCTGTTTCATCAAAGAATTTGCAGACTCGAGCTCAGGTGGAGCCAATATGCTATAAGGAAGTGTCGAGTTGGCAGCAAATTGAGCTGCCAGCAAATTGGCTCTGTCGATGGAGCTGACATACGGAGAGTCATTGAAGACGAGCGTTGGGACCGATGACGTGGTCGAGTTCTTAACGTTCTTAACAAAAGACCAAAAGTTTTTGGTTCCTTTTCAGTTGGTATTGTCATGTTCAAAGGAGAGATCCGCAGAACCCCGTCCAAAAGGCAATATCGTACAACGTTTCAACAAATTCGCGACGAAAAAGAAAAGGCAGGCCAAAACACTCCTGGTACAAGCAAATGCAAAAACAGCAGCATTTGGTTGGCCTCAGACATGGAACAATCCAAAACCGGGAGGCTTGCCGACGCTTTCTGAGGTCAACGCGGCGTACCCCACAGGCGGATCACTAGTGTGAAGCAGAAAAGTGGGAGAGTTGTGATCGCTTCAAGATCACTACTCGTAACGCCGGAAATGAAGAAGAAGAAGAAGAAGAAGATATGGGCTCTAGCCATTTTGGTTTTCGTTGAGAGAATTAGCAAATATGACAATTTTTTTAATGCTAAGGGAAATGTTCTTATGTCTTTTCGTATGGTATGAATCTGTTGTGCAACAACTAGTTTTATGTTGATAAAGTTAATTAGCTCTTGATATGCGCAATGCATTGAAGATGAGGTACAGGTGCAGGTGTGGATGCTCTCTGTAAGAGAAGTGCGAGAAGTTACAAGCTCAAATGCAGCACGGAAAGCTTGGATTACAGTTGGATGATATAAACTTCCTGGCTAGCCTACCAATTCTTTAAGCTTGAATTTTGAAATTGAATGTTTAGTATTTGAATCTTCTTCTTTCCATTTCCGGCGTTACGAGTAGTGATCTTGAAGCGATCACAACTCTCCCACTTTTCTGCTTCACACTAGTGATCCGCCTGTAGGGTACGCCGCTGATCTCAATAAGTAAGTGCACTTGTCCCTTAGTTCTTCTAATTTACGAAGTTTCATGACTCAGCTCTCAATATAGTCTTATAACTAGCTTCCCTAGACCACTTCTTCAACATGACGCTACCAACAAAGTCGTGCCCTATTTTCTGTGAGATGGTATTTAGGAATATTTTAATGTAACTTTGTTTTTCGAGAGCTTTCAAACATTGCACAGTGGTTCCACCGTAGGTCAAAACTCAAAAATTCATTGGAACAGTTATATTAAAAAACCGTTTAAATAAGCTGAGAATACCAAGGGCCTAAAGTCATAATAAATGAAAACCTAAATGCCGTTAACTATTTATTTTCGAACTTATAACATTGCAAACACATGACATTTGAATTTTAGGGCTCCAAGTGTTAGTAAGACTTCATTTGTTGGCTTTGACGTTTTCTTATCTTTTTGTGGAGATGTTTCTTTTATGTGGATATATTATTGGAAGTTAAAACCTCCACTGTTTTTTTTCAAGTCAGTGTTAGACTCAATATAAACGTTTATAAATTGAAAATCTTAACGTTATTTGCCTTAAACTTTTAATTGTTACACCCAGCAACACCTCTAAAATGTTATATATTACCAGAAAGGTTATTAAACGTTCTATTTATTGCAAATTCAATCAGCTGTAGAGACTTGCAGATTGATTTTTAATAAATTTTTAAGCGACGTAATGAATTTATTATTTTTTTCAACCTTAATCGTGAATAACTTCTAAAATAAGTACTTTATTGAAAAACACTAAAACACCTTTTTTGTAGAACATCAAATTTTTTCGAAGAATAATGTTTGCAATTTATCGTATATTGATTTGTTCGTTAATTAAAAAAAATTCAAAGTAAAAGAGCAAAATCAAAAATACATACCAGTTTTTCAAGCTCGATGACTTGGAAACGGTTATAGCCTGACAAAAATTTTCAAAATGACTTTTTTTGAAAGAAATCTAATTTCCAACAAAAATACGTGTCGATAAATTTGTTTGGATCAAAATGGTTTTACAGTTTTGACGCTAAAATAAGGTAAGGTTTAAAGAATAGAGAACACCATTGATAGATCTCTAGAAATGGTCCCTACGTTTTATAGTTAGTTTTTGAAAAATGTTTACGTATCTACAGGTGTACATACATGCATGAACCTACATTTTGTACACAAAACACTTTTTGAAAAAAGTTTTATTTAAAAAAAAAATAAACTTAATTTGAATACTTGCACAGCTAGTTGTTTCTATGTTTTGCTAAGAGTTAAATTTTCACACAATACTTTTACAAGACTTTTAGAGATTGATGTTAGTTGTGTCGAATGGTTTTGAGTGTATTCAATGTTATCAGTTGATGAACAGTTATCGTTTATTGAAAGCAACATACGCCAACTTTTGACCGCTCATGTTCCTATCAAAACCAAATATACGTCAAGAAATCAACCTTTATGGTTTACAAACAAAATAAAATTTTTGATAAGAGAACGTGATCAAGCTTTTAAGCGTTGGAAAAGATTTCGTCTTGATGTTTTTCACGATGTTTTTAGAACGATGAGAAACAAAGTAACTCTGGAAATTCGTGAAGCTAAGCGACGCTTTTATGGCCCACGATTGGATCCTGCCCAAGCTATACATAAGCTGTGGAAAAATCTGAAACAGTTAGGGATAGGTAAACAGAAAAACAACAAACTTGACAATATTGATCCCAACGAATTAAATAGAGTTTTCACTACTTTGTCAAGCCCTGATTTGGAAATTCCGCAAAGCTCTATTCCTGCTCAGAACATTCCTCCATATGCTAGCTACTCAGCCAATAATTTTAGTTTTACGTCTGTTGATGAGGCTGATGTTCTTAAAAGCTGCTCAATCTGGTCTAACGCAGTTGGTTTTGATGAGATTCACCCGGTTTTTGCCAAAGCTATCCTCCCGTTCATCTTAAGACCATTGACCCATTTATTCAACAGGATTATTATGACTGGTGTTTTTCCACATTCCTGGAAAAGAGCAAAAGTAGTCTCAGTACCCAAAGCCCAAAATGAGTATCGCCCAATCGCCATTCTACCATTATTTTCAAAGGTTTTGTAAAGACTTTTAAACTCGCAGGTTCACCAATACTTAAAACAAGAAAATCTACTCTGTGTCAGCCAATCTGCCCTAATCACAGTTGCACAACTGCCCTGTTGAATGTTGTTGAACACATAAGGCAAGAAAAAAACAGAGATAATGTAACTTTCCTCGTGCTACTGGATTTTTCTAAGGCGTTCGATTCAGTGAGTCATCAAGTCTTATGTAGAAAACTTAGGTATCAATTCAATTTCTCTGAATCTTCTTTGAGACTAGTTTCATCTTACCTAGATAATAGATTTCAGGCAGTGGTGATAAATGATAAAAAATCATGTTTTCTCCCTTTGAGTAAAGGTGTACCGCAAGGTTCAATACTGGGTCTACTGTTCTTTTTGATGTATTTCAATGACCTACCGATTAGTATAGGCTCCTCTGTAGATATGTATGCTGATGACGTACAATTAAGAAAAAGCTTCCTTTTAGGCTTATTAGAAAATGCTACCCTTGAAATCAACACTGACCTTGACCGCATTATGGACTGGTCAAAAGCTAATGGCTTCACGTAAAGAATTCCGAGATCAAATCAAGGAAAATCAGCTGTGAATCACGACTAATGAATCCAGTTTTAGACCTTGGATCAGATATTATCAAATTGCGACTTTTTGTTTGCAATTTGAAAAAAAGAGCGAAATGATGAAATTGACACTCAAAAATCGCATTTCAGAATTTTTAAGTATCAGTTAATATTTTCCAGTTAAAAAAATATATTGTGACTCGCGAATCGCAATTTAAAACCAATTTGTAGCAGAAGCAAAAATCGAATAACAACCCCTTTTTCAAATTGAAGGTAGGTAGTTATAGGGCGATATGGAACTGGTGAATTGTTTTGTTGTGATTCAGTGTCGAGTGCATATGAGAAAGAAAACAATGCCGGTTTAGGTTCTGTGTGGATTTGAACCTGACGTCTTGAGGTTGTGAGTCGGCGATGATATAACGTTGAGCTGCGAAGGTAAATAAATTATGATCGCTTAAAATGTGAACATAAACAGATAGTTAAATAGGAGGTAGTGTTCAAGAGATAAGAGAAATGCGACTCATAATTTGTAATTTGCTGTACAGTATTTTCGTAGATTACGTTTGTTTGGGGTCAATATCTACATCTTCCTTTGAATTTCCTGATTTGAGCATTTCGAGAAAGCGAATCGCCATACTTATTTTGTAAACCACGAAGAATAAATTTGTAAAACGAAATTGTGCTCTGGAAGTAGTTGCGATTAAAAGCTTGTAAACTACTAAAAAGACAAGATTCTTAAATTACGATACGATTAAAGCGGTGTAATTTACAAAAAAAAAAGGGATTTCGCAAATTGCAAACTAGAAATTCGCAATTGGCGATTTTTAATTCTTTCCGTGTTATGTCTAAATCCTACAAAATCGAAATGTCTAGTGATTTCTAGGAAAAGCATCGAAGATACCTGTTGCTTCCCAAAATTATATCTGAAAGACTCCCCAATTGAATTTGTTAGTTCTGTGAAAAATCTTGGCATTACATTCAACTCTACACTCTGTTGGAATGACTATATCCGCTTGACCCTAGGAAAAATTTATGGAGGCTTACGTCTGCTATGGACAAGCCAAAAATTTATACCCCTGAAAACTAGGCTTACTCTTGCAAAATCCCTCATCATACCTGTATTGCTATTCGGTAATGAAATATATAGCAACTGTGACTGTGTTTATAAAAGAAAATTTAACGTTGCCTATAATAGTATGGCGAAGTATGTTTATGGATTGCGAAAATATGATAGTATTTCTCTCTATACCAAATCAATCTATGGTATGTCGTTCGATAATCTACTTCAGTTTAGAACATTGACTTTTCTTCATAAAGTTATGCAGACGCATCAACCAACGTAACTTTACAATAAGATTTCTATGTCGCGTTCTACTCGTTCTTTTAATTTAATACCAATACGGTACACTTACTTGGTATCAGATCGTCAATTTTTCATTTTCTCGGTTCGCTTGTGGAACTCTCTGCCTATGTCGCTACGCAAAATAGGTTGCACTGAGTTCTGAATTGTTTAGGACTGGATTGAGACAATACCTGTAAAGTTTTTGATGATTTTTCTATTTTCTTGTTTTTCCTTCCTTTTTTTTCTTCCTATTAACTTAATCTTATATTATATTTGTATATAAATATTTATTTTATCTTCATTTTTCTTCTTCTTTTTGCTTTTCTTTACTTTTGTTATAAAGTTAATTGAATTTCATTCGAAAGCATATAATTTAATTCGACTATTGGACTATCACTGGTTAACAACATTTCACTCTTAACTTTATCACTCTATAATCAAAACTGACTGCTCGTTGCGTCAGCGGTCCTATTTATATAGAACAACACTCATCTAGAGCGTTCCAGTTTCTTCTCCATGGTTTCCACATTTGCTGTCAAGTATCTCTACACTCACACACACTGGCTTACAAGCAATGCCTCTCATTTATACCATTCCGTTATAGTGTTGCCAGTTGTGTTTTCGGTTAAACGTTTTCGATTAGGAAATTGGTATAAATGTTGGGTGTTCATTACACTGCCCCCTCCTTAAGATTGTTCGTCCCGAATAATTCCATCTGCAGCCTCGCCACTATATCGATGCAGCCGGTCACAATGAACTACTTTTAACTTGCCTCTTAATCCTCTTTGGATGCGGTAAACCACGTCGTTAATCCTCGTGACAACAGTATAAGGACCTTCCCAGTTCTGCTGAAGTTTCGGTGACAATCCCTTTTGACGATGAGGATTATAAAGCCACACACGATCTCCTGCTTGGAATCCTGCCGTTGTCGCTTTTGTGTCGTACCGTGTCTTCATCCGGTCGCTGTAGGTTTTCATCCGTTCCCTTGTTCTTTTATGGATGTCAGCGAGTCTCTCCTTGAGGTCATCCACATACTCGTTCGTGTCCTGTGGCTCCTCTGTGGGACATCGAAATTTAAGTTCGCTGGGCAGCCGCATGGTTTTCCCGAACAGGATGTCAGATGGTGTTTGTCCTGTCGAGCTATGTACTGCACTTCTATAGGCCATCAGGAATAGCGGTACGTGCCTATCCCAGTCTCTTTGGTAGTCGCCTACGACCTTGGTGAGGTGTTCTTTCAAGGTCCGGTTGAATCTTTCAACCATCCCATCAGATTGTGGATGAAGCGGTGTGGTTCTGGTCTTCTTGATGCCAAGTAGTCCGCACACTCCTTGGAAGATGTTTGATTCGAAGTTCCTCCCTACTCACCCAGTTAAACACAATCTGGTCGACCACAGTTTTGGCTTCTTGATTTGGGATGGCATACGCCTCAAGCCACTTGCTAAAATAGTCCATTACAACCAGAATGTACTTGTTTCCAGCGTTGGTCTCTGGAAAAGGCCCAGCCACATCTACTGCAATCCTCTCAAAAGGCGATCCAACGTTGTACTGATGCATCTTACCTTGAATCTTCCTACTAGGTCCTTTGGTTGCAGCACACTTGTCACATGTTCGGCACCACTTCTCCACGTCATCTCTAGCATGTAACCAGTAGAACCGATGTCGCACCTTCTCCAGTGTTTTGTTAACTCCCAGGTGACCTCCAGAAGGTCCGTCGTGCATCTCCCGAAGAACTTCACTGACTTTCGATTGCGGTACGATCAGCTGCATCACATATGATTTACCGTCAGCGGACTCCCATCTTCGCCTGAGGACACCTTCTTGCACATATAGTGAGTCCCACTGTGCCCAATAGGCTTTGAGAACTGGGCTCCTGTCAGAAATATCTCCCCATTCAGGTTTCTCTTCATTTTCTTTCCATGCGAGAATGGGTTCGATATCTGGATCCTCCTGTTGAGCTGTCCTCACTTCCTCATTGCTCCATCCGCTTATTGGGTCAGCTCTTAGTCGCTGAGCGGTAATATTTTCTTTGTCTTCTTGCCGCCTACAGTGCTTGCAATCCACTTTGCAAGGTCTTCGGGATAATGCGTCGGCGTTTGAGTGCAACTTTCCCCTGCGGTGTTGAATCTGGTAATCATAAGTCTGCAGTCTTTCTATCCACCTTGCGACTTGACCTTCTGGATTTTTGAAGTTCAACAGCCAGTTCAGAGCACCATGGTCTGTCCGCAGAAGGAATTTCTGTCCATAGATGTACTTATGGAAGTGCTTTGTTGCCAAGATAAGAGCTAGCAGTTCCCTTCTGGTCACGCAGTAGCTTCTTTCAGGCTTCGAGAGGACCTTACTGTAATATGCCACCACTTTCTCTTCGCCATCATGCACTTGGGATAGTACCTCCCCGATTCCAACGTTGCTTGTATCTGCGTCGATGATGAATGTTTTGCCAGGTGTTGGATGTGCTAGCACTGGAGCGTTACAGAGGCGGTATTTGAGTTCCTGAAAAGATTTTTCACACTCACCTGACCATTTGAACTGCTTCCCTTTTTCGGTGAGCTGATGCAAACTTTTTGCAACTCCAGCAAAGTTCTTAACAAAATGTCGGTAATATGTGGCAAGACCAAGAAAGCTTCGGAGTTGATGTTTGTCCTGTGGTGTTGGCCAATTTTTGACGGAGTCAACTTTCTCAGGATCAGTCTTCACTCCTTGGGAAGAGATGATGTGTCCCAAATACTTAACTTCGGTTTTGAAAAGTGCACATTTTTCTGGATTCAGTTTAAGGTTAGCCTCTCGAAGTCTCTGAAACACGGCTTTTAGGTTCTTGCAATGTTGGTCAAATGTTTTCCCGTAAACAATGACATCGTCCAAGTAGACAAGGCACGCTTTCCACGTCAGTCCTTGAAGAACGCACTCCATCAAACGCTCGAATGTTGCCGGAGCGTTGCATAGTCCAAACGGCATAACTTTGAACTGCCAGAGCCCATTACCTGTAGAAAACGCCGTCTTCTCCCGATCATCAGGGTGGATGTCAACTTGCCAATATCCACTCTTCAAGTCCAGCGTCGAAAACCACTGGGCTCCCTCCATAGCATCCAGAGTATCACTGATTCTCGGCAGGGGATAGCTGTCCTTTTTAGTCACATCATTCAGCCTTCGGTAGTCCACACAAAAACGAGTGCTTCCGTCTTTCTTTTTCACTAGCACCACTGGTGAAGCCCAAGGACTTTTGGAATTTTCAATAAGACCGTCCTTCTTCATTGCTGTTATCATTTCCTCAACCTCACCTTGTTAGACCAGTGGAAGGCGTCTTGCGGGTTGACGAATCGGTCTTGCACCTCCTGTGTTGATGCGATGCTGCACCAACTGTGTCCTACCATATTGTCCCTTTTGCGATGCGAAGATGTCAGTGTACTCTTGTAGGAGATTTTCAACCATCCTTGTTTGTTGGTGATCAAGGTTGGATGAATACAGTATTTTAGCTCTGATGGTTTTGAGCTCCTCCGGAGTTAAAGTTTTTCTCGGGGCTTCGTCTGTGATCTTCGTAATTGCTGCAACCGATTCGCAACGTCCAACGACTTCTCCTTTCTTCAACCTTACATCGTACGGTCTGGTGTTTAGTAATCGTACGGGGACCATTTTGTTTTTCGGTGCTACTAGTGTTTTCCCAATGATGACGCTTTGGGAGAAACACTCTGGGTCTGGTTCCACCATTAGGTATCGAAGGCTTCCAAACTCACCTTCCAGTTTTGTCCAAACGAACACTTCAGAAGAAGGAGGCAGAATCAGATCTTCCCTGATGACAGTCCTCAGTGTCGACGTACTCTCGTTCGAATAAGTCATTGGAAGTTCCTTATTTTGGTACTTCAAAACCTGATTACCGATGTCCAAAATAACTCCGTGCTGTTTCATAATGTCGATTCCAATGATGCACTCGTCACATATATCTGCCACCAGGAATTGATGAGTAAACACTAGATCGGCCAGTCGGATCTTAAGACACACTTCTCCATATACTTTTGCTGCTTCTCCCGTTGCGGTTCTTAGACGGTAGCTATTGGTGTTATGAAGCCACGTCGTCTTTACCAGGTCTCGACGTACTATGGAGGCTGTGGCACCGGTGTCGATGGTAGCCACATGTTTGTTCCCGTTAATAGTAGTTTCCAAAGTCAGACTTTTGTTGTCTCGTTTGGTCTGAGAGACCTGGATGGTGGTTCTGGGGCCATCGATACAAGAAACCAGCCTCTGCCCCTCGAAGTTGGTTCTTACTCGTTTCCCTGATGGGAAACGGGCTGATACGTAACGCTGGTGTTGTTGTTACCTTGTTCTGGGTTGGATCTCTTGCTACCACAATGTTGACAACCGGCTTTATTTGGTGGTAGTCGGCATTGACGCTGTAAGTGCCCGGTCTTGTTGCAGTTCCAACATCTTGCTAGTCCGCTCCGCTGGTTCTTTTGTATTTCAGCTCTTTGGCACGAGCACTCTTCGACTATGGCTTCTCTAAGTCGATGTACTCCCTGAGAAGCCTGTTCTGCTGCTTCAATTGTCAATGCGAATGCTAAAGTTTCGGAAAGAGTACGTGTTCTAGCAGTTCGCACAGACCTCTGAAGATGTATATCGGAAATGGCACGAACGAAGGACTCAACAGCAAGCTGGTCGATGATTTCTTCTCCAGCATCCGGGTATGCCAGGTGAACCATTCTTTCGACGTCTGCTTGGAGCTGCTGTAAACTTTCACCCCTTTTCTGGACTCTATTATTGAGTTGGACTCGGAAGACTTCTTTCAAGTGGCTATCTCCAAAGCGTTTATCTATAGCTGCCACGAGAGAACTGAAATCGCCGCTCTTACCAACTGGAACTGTTTGAAGTAATTCAGCTGCTGGTCCTCTAAGAGCAAGAGTCAGTGCAATGTACTTGTCTTCGTCATCCCAGCCATTAGTTGTCGCGGCTGCCTCAAATTGTCTCTTGTAGACTGGCCAAGAAGACTATCCATCAAATGTTGGGGGTTTCATCTCCTTTTTCTTTGCAAACTCCCCAGCAGACTCTCGAATTTTTATTTTCCGAGTCTGGTCCAATTCCTTGGTCAGAACAGAGAACTGTATATCACATCGGGTTTCTACGATTTCGAAACGATTCTCTACAACAGAAAGCTGTTTCTTCACACCTTCAACGCGTTCGTCTAGGACACATACATTTTTCTCAATGTTACCCAATTTACCTTCTAGAATGTTTTTGTGACCTTCCAAAACATTCTGTTGCGCCTCAAGTCTTTCGAGAATATTCTGTTGTTCCTTCTTTTGCTCGTTTCGTTGCTCTTCAATCAGCTTCTTTTGTTCGTTTCGTTGTGCTTCCAGTTGTTCGAGAACATTCTGCTGTTCCTTCTTTTGATCGTTTCGTTGCCCTTCCAGACGTCCGAGAATATTCTGCTGTTGCTTGTTTTGTTCTAATAAAATCTTCATTATACTAGAAAAATCTACACTTTCATTTACTTCCTCTTCTTCCACTTCTATTTCAAAAACAAAAGTGTTTACGTCTTCCCCTTGCTGTTCCAAATAGTTACGCAAGCGCAGGACGAGCTCATTTTTCGATCCCGCTCTAGAAAGATTTCGCTTACCTAACTCACTTTTAAGCTCAATGCAGTTGAGCTCTTCTAACAACTTACCCATTTTCACTGTATATAATTATTATTTTTCTTTTTACTTTTTTTTTTTTTTACACTTTATTAGTCAAATAAGTTTTATTTACACTTCTGACACCAATGTAACGTGCGCTTAATTCGCAAAATAAAACTTCACTTTTTAATTTATTTCTACCACTTTATTCAGTATCTATACTTTATTCGAACTCAACTCGACTATTGGACTATCACTGGTTAACAACATTTCACTCTTAACTTTATCACTCTATAATCAAAACTGACTGCTCGTTGCGTCAGCGGTCCTATTTATATAGAACAACACTCATCTAGAGTGTTCCAGTTTCTTCTCCATGGTTTCCACATTTGCTGTCAAGTATCTCTACACTCACACACACTGGCTTACAAGCAATGCCTCTCATTTATACCATTCCGTTATAGTGTTGCCAGTTGTGTTTTCGGTTAAACGTTTTCGATTAGGAAATTGGTATAAATGTTGGGTGTTCATTACAGTATCTTAATGTATTAAGCTGTTGTCGAGATAAATATAGGTAGTACGAGGATACTGTAATAAGTTATGTAAACATATTTAGAATAAAAAAAATTATATTTCGATAAATGTAGAAAACATAGGTACTTTTTACAGGATTTTTTCTAGTCCCAATAGCTAAACTGAAGTAAACCGATCTTGAACCTTTTTACCGCGCGTATCTCAAGACATTGAGATACATCAAAACTGATGGCGGTTTCGTAATCAGAGAGTCCAAATCATATTAGGAAAAATAGTTTTTTTATGTTATCAAGTGAGTAAGTAATTATGGCCGCCTTTGTTCGAGAGTGGAACTACTTGTGAATTGTTAGCCTTGCTGTCATGAAACGTTAGATTTATCGTCACCAGAAATTGCTTTACAATTGATTCGAGATCCCAGAAAAACTGTGATTTTTTCAAAGGTGTGGTATTCAAGAAGTAATGAAATGCATATAATTTGAAGTTATGGCCAAGAATTCAGCTTGATTATAGAGAAAGGGTTTGCCATTATATTTCAAAAATGATTTCGAAGCAAATATCAACATTTGGGGTCTTATGAAAACAATAACGCGCCGAATATTCTGCTCCAAGATGTCAATCATCTCAATCTTTTCTGCGTAGACTACGTAGCGACTTCACACAAGCTCACAAAAAATAGTCCAGCGGTGTTAAATCGCACGATTTGAAGAACACGCTACAGGCCCACGAGTCGAGATAATGCGCTCACTAAATTGATTATGCTTCAATAAGTTCACTACTTCTTTGGCTGCCACACAGCGTAGCGACGCACGTCTTGTTGAAATCAAAGGTCATCCATGTCAACATCCTCCAATACTGACACAAAAAAGTCATTAATAATGGCTTTATAGCGTTCCCCATTGAGTGTGAAAAAGTTTCATAGCTGAAGAAAATTTTCTTGTCAGGGTCGGTGCTCGATGCCTTTCTCGTTTTGGGCCCACAACAGCAATAGCGATTTCGGTGCGCACTAAATTGCGTCTCTGGGGATGCGCATTATCGACTTGAGTAAACGTGGTGCAAAACCGATTCATGATTGCAAGAATTACTGACTCTGCTGGGCGATTATGCCGACCGAATATTGGACGCAACTCGCGTGATGCGTGAGTGTGAAGCATTGGCTGGATCAAACGGAAGTTATCGCACTTGGTCAGGCTTTGAAACCCGCTTTCTTCTTACTTTCACTGCATTCCACCACCATTTTTTGTTGCCTTGTTGTTGGTATCTCTTTGAAAACGTTTGAAGACCGTGGAAATAATTAAGCAAGTTTGTTACATTTAATACCACATAGTGTGTGCTGTACCCTGTACCTCCTGCATTTTGGACTCTGTAGATGCTGTTACATAAATCAAAAATTAAATGAAATCAAAATGAACTGCTCGCCTTTTCCTTTGTCCAAATTATAGCACTTCATTCTCTTTGTAGCCCTTGCTTGTTTGATTCCCTTTGCCGCTTCCATCGAAAATTCTGTCATCAGAAGACTGTGTTTGCTGTGCGACAAAATTTTGTAGTTTCTCACACGAGACTTCATCAATTTGGCTATTTGATAGTTAATTTGATCTTTATTTCCGCCACTGATTTGAGTGACAAGAGGTCGGTCTTGTTTGATAAGCATGTCTTTTGTTACGATAAGACCGTGTGACTTGTACATACTGAGGGCTTTTGCTGTGCCTTTATAATAGTCCTCATAATCCGCATTTTTCTTCCCGCATATCCATTCAAATCTCCGCAAGCAAACAAAAACTTTTTTTTGGGATATTCTTGAGTAGTCGGTGAGAATCTAAGCCAAAATGCTTCATATGCACTGCCAGTATTCCACACCTTTCCCTGCAACACCAATTTTGGAGGTGTCAAATGGTCGCACTGTAGACTTCGAAGTGGTCAACACGCTAAACCTCTTCCGAAGGGATGATATCGACTCCGATTTTGTCCTGATCCGTTCCATAGTCGAACATCTTGTTGGCCTATGTCTTTTCATTCAAAAAAAAAAAAAACAGGCCTGTCTGCGGACCAGATGTCTAGGTACTAGTCTTCTATTCAACACTTCTTCCAGTTCGAAACTTTGACCAGTCATACTACGAACGTTCAAGCCTCATGAGACCGCGTCGACGCAATTAGTTCTGCTGGGTCCATTATTAATATCATTCGCACGAAAGTTCGCGTCTGCAATTTTGGTGTATGCGAGAATTTTACTTTTTATTGATAGTACGGTCAATTTAGACAGTTGAAATAAAGAAAATTCCGACAGAGCCAAATCTTTGTAGAGACCTTAAGTTTACCACAAAAAGAACAAGAATCAACTCATACACATCTTTGTTTTCTCTCTATCTCCTGTTTTATGTCATGGCATTTTCGTAATGCATTCACTAAATTCATTCTTCACACGTTGGTCCAAAGGCAAGAAACCTAAAAAAATGTGTTCCACTTTGGGTTAGATCTGAGTTCATAAAGCATAATGATGGAATGCCTAGCCATTGTGCATTATGAGTATTTTTGCAAAGCATTTTTGCTTATTAACATTTATGAGTGATGTTGTGTACTTTCTGTTAGTGTGGGTACTTTGAGATTGAGCTAAGAAAAGAAGACAATTTAAGAGAATGCATATGTGTTACGCATTTTAGTCACTTTGTACATTCGTAAAAATAATGCAAAGATGTTGAGCATTCTCCGTTTGTTTGCTGTGGGGGTATTTTAAGTTGTATGTAATTAGCAGACAGACCATGATTTCTTTTATGTAGTTATTTTGGTAAGATATTATAATTTTCTCAGAATGATGTTGATATTTATTTAACGAGATAGATTGGATAAGAACTGACTGGTATAATATAATATCAAAAGTATAATAGAAAAATGAATAAGTTTTGGAATTTTGAATTTAATTTTTGCAGGCTACCAAAGATTTTTTTAAATTCGTTAACGGAAACACTCATTCCACTCAATATATGGACGCTTCGTCACTGCTAAATATGTAATACGTGGCATATGTGTGCATATTATGTAGAACGTGATTCTTACAAGCGCAATATCTGGGAAATAGTGGGTCTTAGAGAAAAAATTGCAAGCACCATTTTTATAGAAAATTCAAAGATCTACAACTTTGCTTCAAGGTACTTTTCGGAAAAACTTACGGTTTTCGAGAAAAATCCAAAAACCTAAAATTTTGACCTTTGACCCCGAATAAGTCCCTCAGCACACATGGGACTGATTGGGACTTTTGACACTTTATTCTTTGTGGTAAACTTAAGGTCTCTACGAAGATTTAGCTCTGTCGGAATTTTCTTTATTTGACCACTATTTTTATGTCTAAATTAACCGGACTATGAGCTAGATTTCTCTTGTACTGCAGTCGTATCCGTGTGAGCCCATGGTTGTGCATGTAGGTATACGCTTGTAAGAAGCTTTTAAGGTGTTACGACTTACGAATGTCGCTTAAGCTCACTGTGATCTGAATTATCTAGATTCGGTGTTTCCCTTAGACGCCTAGAAGCGAGGATGCGCACCGGTGATGTTGCAATTGCAAACCAGGAGAGTTGTGGTCCCATCAAAAAAAAGAAGGGGAAGAGAATGGATCTGTCAGCATCTGAATGCTTAAAAAGTTTTGTCAAAGATATTTCATATCGAAAATATAATTATTGAATTATTTGTAGATAAATCTGCGCTATTGAAATTAATGTCTCTATTTTTTAAATACTTTCTTCCCTGGTCATCTCACACTGACAGTTGTATTACAAAATTTTGTGTTTGCTTGATACTTTTTTGTTGGTATCAGACAAACAAACTGTCTTTGATACAAGCTAATGAGTTTTCGTCCGCTTCTCATTGCGTTGCCATCAAATTACCTGATGGCTGCCTAGCAATAAATATCCTAGTTTCGCGAATTACTTGCTTCTGTATAAACATTAAACAGCATACCTACTTTTTTGTCCTTGTGCTTGTTTGTTATTTCCTTTGAAGTTAATTTTAGCGATGTAATAGCTTTTTCGTGGACCTCATTCAAAGAGTCTTAGGAACGCAGCTTATGCCATTTGAAATTCTGTCAATCAAATACAATCAGATTACACCACACCGCGCACAAGCGACCCTTTAATAATGAATAGCATAAAAATTCTCAAAATCGAGCAAAATAAAATAAGAACTTTGTGATGAAAGCTATTATGAAATTATTAATTTATCAGGCCATCTTTGGGGGCTTCATGCGCTTATGAAGAACACACGCACCATTTTAATCGAAATAAGGAAAATCGAATTAGTTTCCTTGAGAAGTTTTTTTTCTCTTAAAAAAAGGCCGTTCCTAGTCTTAACAAGAAAAATTAATTGAATTGCTGATTTCTCCTTTGGAGTCGATTTAAAAGGAGTTTTATCTTCTGCCATTTAATTGCTTCAAATTTCTAACTTGAATGGCCGTTTTCTGACAGTTGAAGGCAGCAGCTTGTCTATTGGCCATTTCGTAAAGTATGTAATTAAAAGAACACTCGCCAGAAACACAGCTCCGAGCACTTCCGCCGGGTGACTGAATGAAAAAAGGATATTGTACACATCAATTCCTTGCATCTTGGTACATCAACAACATACTAACTAACAGTGCTCGTGCTTTCAAGTTTTTTTTTAATGCGCTAAAAAATCAAAGTCGACGGAAGTTAGTTGGTTTTTTTTTTTTTTGGGTCCTCATCAAAATGAAGGGTCATCCGGTAAATTAATTTGCCTCAAAGCAAACGCATCCTGTGAGATGGTGACGCAAAGCTTTTTCAGGAAGAAATGAGAAGTAAGAAGCTCTTAACACAAATGGGGGACTGAAAATATATTTTTCTTTTTGATGATTCCAGTTCCAGGGCTTATATACCTTCTTTCTTTGGTGAGGATTTTATGAAAAGGGTGTGTATTTTATCATTTCTCTTTACTTTGTGCTTGCGGTTGTTGTATTGACATTTAAGAAAGATTTTCAAGGAAAGAACCGCATGTTATTGCTTGGCTTGTAAGTAGGCGGCGGTGCGGTGTATTGCTTTTGACATTATACTGCCCATGGCAGTGTTCTCGATAAGCTTTCCTTCATTTCTAGGCATCGCAAATGTTTGCACCAACAGAGATTAATTAACTTTTCAGAATCGAATACGAGGAAATACCATCCACCCTACAACCCTCTTCCCCACAGTGTAACCAATTTTTTTTATTCCTTGAATTCAAAACATACGAAATTGAAAAGTAGTAATGGATTAGCTTTTATCAATATCCTTAGCTGGGCATTCTTTCAAGAAATCGTGGAAATGGGCGTTAGGAGATAGTCTTCTAACCCATTCCTTGCGTTCTATTGAGCTTTCGTATTTAAATAGAAGGATATTTTTTTTCAATTTAGTACTTCTTGGAATATATTTTTGACAAAATCTGGGGCCTAGGATTCGCTTGTCGTAGCTAAGGTTGATCAAAGAAGCACCAAACTATAGTTCATTGAAGTTAGTTTCCGATCACTTCTTGCAGCTTTAGGGGGCCGTATGTCAGCAATAACATGTCGAATATTCTCTTCTAAGGAGTCAATTGTCTCTGGCTTATCTGCGTAGACAAGCGACTTCATATAACCCCACAGCAAATAGTGCCACGGAGTTAAACCCCCGGTCTTGGAGGTAGCTCACAAGTTAAAAACAAGAAATGATGCAAAAATCGTCGTCAACAGCGATTTCGCGACTACTGACAAAACCTACGCAGTCCCCAGTGCTCGTGCGCTTTGATTTTTCTATTTGTATGCTTTGAATAAAATTGTATGACCAACATTCAAACCCCACTATGTTTTCTTATTTATGCAAGATTTGGCATATGGACGTTGGACGTATGTATATATTTTTGCGACAATTTAGAGGTATTCCTAAAAATGTAATATCATTCAAATTTTTGAAACGATCACAATCAGGCAGTAAAACTGTTGTGACTGTAACTGCAAAAGTAGGCCAGACAGATAGAAAAATCCGCAACGGGGGAGGCTTCTCAACGTGGACTATCCCAATGCTCATACAGTCGACTCTCGTTAATTCAAACCTCTCAATAATTCAAAGTTATCACGAGTTCCCTATACAAAATCTTTTGATATTTCGAACTAAATCAGTACACTTTTATACACTTGGTAATTCGAACAAAAAAGTCATTGCTATCTAATAAAATGGCGCGGTAATTCGAACTCATCGGCGGCTAACACTCGACAATTCGAAGTTGCAGAGAGAAAGAGGTCGAATGATTGTAATTACATTACATTTTGCGACTAGTTCAAACTTATATCAACGTACACGAGCCTTTGTTTTTGCGACAGATACGAATGAAAAAAGCAACGGTGAAGATGAGGACAATACATCTGAACCTTTAACAGAGGTGTCAGTTAACGAAGCACGATCCTCATTCGATACCTTACAATACAACGCTTCTGTCTACAAAACGAAAGTGATGAAAACTCATTTCAGGCACTTTTTCTCTTAAAAAAGTTACTGAACAGTCTGAGCAGCAGCAATGTGTTTTGAATCAAACGAGTAGGTATTACAGAGTTCTTTCTTTTATTAATATGTTTTTGTTTATTTATGTTTACGAATTGTACATGTACACTCCAATTTTTTTTCATAGCTATAGAATAGCAGTTAATTAATAATAGTTTATTGATCAATACATAGCAATTCGAAGCTTTATTTATTTTCCCTCACAAATTTCGAACCATTTGATAAATTCAAACATTCGATAATTCGTAGTATTTTAAGAGTGCCTCCAGTTTCGAATTAACGAGAGTCGACTGTATCACAATTGAAGAAAAAAAAGAAAATTCTGGCTTCAATTGCAACTCTTTCAAAACTAATTGCTCTTAAGATAAAAATGTCACTGAACTTATCATAATCAGCCTTATTATGAGTTTCACGTGAACTAATTCCCCTCGAAAAAGTCCCATTTCACTTTTCCCTAAATATGAGTTTCGTGGGAAAAATGTTCCATATTCGCAAAAATTCTCTTATTATGAGCTATTTCTCCCGTGAAATGTGAAAACGTTGAGAGCAATGACGGGAAATTGGATGCAAATGAACGTAATCTTTTTTTCGAAGTGAACTTTCAGATTCCAAGTGGAATTTTGTTCAGGGGAAACTCATAACAGCTTTTAAAATTCCGGGCGAACAAAAATGTTCCGGGCGAAAAGCTGTGTTGTGACAACAAATGCAAACGACCGAATTCTACACTACAAACCAAGTAAACAACAGCAGGTGAATGACCAACAGGTTAATGAACGTCACCACCAGTTGGCGAATAAATATGACACCTCCTGCAACTATCAGCGTTCTCGTGCTCGGAGCCGTTGCAGTGCATTGCATTGTATTGCTTGCATTGCATTTCTTTCCATTTCAATTATGTATATATTGTTTGTCTGTATCTCGAATTATTTATTGCCTAGTTAGCAGTTAAGTTGTATAAATATCTTGAATAGGAAATAAATAATTTACTTGCTAGTAAACCAGCGAGCCAAAAGACATTTAAGTTTTCTCTTCATTGACTTCCTCCCACCAGCGGCAAGGAGTTAATTAACAACTTATTCTGTCAACTATTCATGGTCCTTCGAGCCGGATTAATTCTTCGTCGAATGGGATCTTCACAACATATCTCCCATTGTCCTTTCGGTAGTGTGTATCCTTATAGATTTGTTCGCACCGTTTATCTTCCGGCTTTTGGAATTTTGGTTGATTAACCTCTTCTATCTCCCAAAATTTTTCTAGTTGTTGATCAATTGATGTAAGTGCTACTAGTCCAGTAACCCTGTATGTGTCGGGAATGTCGTTTGATGTTCGTCCAGAGATCAGCCAACCTAACTGTGATCTTTGAGCGATTAGTGATCTAGCAGCGACTCGTTTAATACCACTTAACATGATGTCGCCATATGTATCAGCTCCAATTATCATATCAATTGGCCCAGGAATATTGAATGTTGGATCAGCAAGCTCTAGACGATCGAACTTTTCAACATGTTTAGTGTTTGTTTGCTTCGAAGGTAACTGCCTTGTCAATTTTGACAGCACCAGAGCTTCTATTTTTAGCTTAAAACTCGAAGCAAAATGTGGCATTATGGTCACATCTACCTTATTGGTGGCAATTCCTGCTTTTGTTGCTCCTAGTCCGCTGACTTCAACACAAACGTCCTGTCTCTTAAGTTTCAGTGTCTGTACAACCGACTCGGTGATTAGCGAGGCTTGGGATCCAGGATCGATAAGTGCTCTGACTGTAACGTACTTTCCCTTGTCATTATTAACTTTTAGAATTGCCGTTGCGATTAAAACATTCTGGTTCTGTTCGCTATGATTTATTTGTGCGGATGATCTTGCAGCTTCTATCAATTCTGTTTGTTTTGGCTTATCAGTCCATTCCATGTGAAGAAGTGAATGATGTTTCTTGTTGCAATGTTGGCAATTTTTCTTGCTAAAACATTGGATCTGTTTGTTATGCCTCAAACAGTTCAGGCAAAGCTTTGCCTGCTTGCACTGTGTCCATCTTTCTTTTGGCGATAATTTTAAAAACTTTTGACATGCGTATATTTTATGGTCTCCTTTGCATATTGGACACTGAATAACTTTTGCATCTATGATGAAGTTACGGACTCCAGATCTTGGTTCCTCAAATGAGTTCTTTTGTTTTTTGTTTGTTGACATTACTTCAAGAGCTTGGTAACGTCTTTCCAGAAAGTCGAGGAGAGTCTTCATTTTCGGCATTTTATTTGGCTCCTCTAAACCTTGTTCAAACAAATTTCTTGATTCTGTGTCAAGTGACTTTGTAGTCATATGAACAATCATAGGACCCCATGAAGAAGTGTCGTAGCCCAAATTTTTTAGTGCCGCTAGTCCCTCTTTAATGGCATCCAAGCTGTTTTTAATGGAAGACGCTGTTGGAGCGCTATTGTGTCCAGATTTGAGCATCTTCTCTATATGCATAGACACTATTTTTCGCTCATTGTTGTATCTACTTTTTAAGATCTCCCAAGCGCTATTATAGTTTTCACTTGAAAACGTTAGATGCTTTATGAGTTGCAGGGGCTCTCCTTCCAAATGAGTTTTTAAATACTCCATTTTTTCAGTCGTTGTTAAATTGGCCTTGGCGTGTATTATATTGAGGAACAGGTCATAAAACTGCTGCCACTCCAAATAATTACCCTTAAATGTCGGTATTTTAAGTCTTGGAAGCATTGATTCAGTCTTATGTTCCTTCGGCTTGTTGTTACTACTGGAGAGTTTTGATGCCATTGTATTGAGAAATCTGTTGACCTCTTGTTTGACATTTTTATATTCCTTATTCGTTACATAAGGTTTCTCAAGGTCTTCTTCAGATGAATTGCAGATGAAGTCTTCATGTAATTCAGTGAATGTTCGCAACTGCTCCAGCAGTATTTTTTGTTGAAAGTCGTAAATGTCCTTGGAATATTCATCGAATGTTTGTTCAAATTCTTCTATGTTCTCGATAATGGCCGTTATCCTCAGCTTTAACTTTGTCAACCGTTGACCTTGTACGGTAGTTGAATTCTTGTCCGGCTTTGCGGTGTCGGCTTTGTAGGCAGAAGCATTAGATGTCTTTTCAATTTTCTTTGAAGTTTCTGTCTGTCTATATTTTCCAATTCTCGTTTGAAACTTTCGTACAATGATTTTACTCTGTTGTACGTATCCCTTTGTATGTAGGGTGTATCAAATTTTACAAAGGGAACTATTTGAATATGGTTTGCGTGAAATTCAGACCAACATTTTTCGAGGCGTTCTAGCCTTTCTTCTTTGTATTTCTGTGTTTTTCTGGAGGCACTATCCTTGCCGAAGTTTCGACATTGCTTTTCGATTTCTTCTCTCAAGGCCTTTTGCTTCGAGCTTATAATAAACACATCTGTTTCGTCCAACATCTTAGTTTTTTGTTTGAATTGTCTTGTTCTATATTGTAGATAATCTTATAGATAGCGACAGTAGTTTTTTCGTACTTTGATTGCGTTGTTTTTGTAACTTTACTTTTCACTAGCCAATGTTTGAAGCCCTGGCTACGCTTTTCACTAACCAATGTCTAAGCCCTGGTTACGCTTATTTGCTCACTTTTCACTAGCCAATGTTTGAAGCCTTGGCTACGCTTTTCACTAACCAATGTCTAAGCCCTGGTTACGCTTATTCGCTCACTTTTTACTAGCCAATGTTTGAAGCCCTGGCTACGCTTTTCACTAACCAATGTTTGAGCCCTGGTTACGCTTTCTTGTTCATTTCCTCGAAGGACCATGAGATCACAGTTAGGTTGGCTGATCTCTGGACGAACATCAAACGACATTCCCGACACATACAGGGTTACTGGACTAGTAGCACTTACATCAATTGATCAACAACTAGAAAAATTTTGGGAGATAGAAGAGGTTAATCAACCAAAATTCCAAAAGCCGGAAGATAAACGGTGCGAACAAATCTATAAGGATACACACTACCGAAAGGACAATGGGAGATATGTTGTGAAGATCCCATTCGACGAAGAATTAATCCAAACAAATCCACTTGGTGAATCAAGAAATAGAGCTACAGCTAGATTTCGACAGCTGGAGTTGCAGCTTAACAGGAATCCTACACTAAAAAACGATTATACACAAGTTATAAACGAGTTTCTCAACCTGGGGCACATGGTAGAAGTCAGTAACAACTCATCCAACAAAAACAATATTTTCTATATGCCACATCATGCCGTTATTAAACCTACAAGTACAACAACCAAACTTCGTGTTGTTTTTGACGGGTCAGCAAAATCAACGACTGGAGTAAGCTTAAATCAATTAATGCTGATAGGCCCTAAGCTCCAAGACGACATAACTACAATTTTGACGCGTTGGAGAAAATATAAATATGTTTTTTCTTCGGACATTGAAAAAATGTACCGCCAAATTGAATTACACGAAGAACACCAAGATTACCAGAGGATATTATGGCGCAGTTCTAACAACCAACCTATTAAAGAGTACAAACTAACGACTGTCACGTATGGTACAGCATCAGCACCTTATCTGGCTATTAGGACTCTTCAACAACTAGCTAAGGACGAACAATCCAACTATCCGACCGCTGCAGAAATAATTAACAATGACTTATATGTTGATGATGTTATGTCTGGAGGAGATACCATCGCGGAGTGCAGGGCAGCTCAGAAAGAACTTGACGAGATGCTTAAGGGAGCAGGCTTTCAGCTTCGAAAATGGGCTGCAAACAACAGAAAACTACTACAACATATACCGATTGAGTTACGAAATCAACAAAACAAAGACGTGATGAAAGACGAAACTATAAAAACTTTGGGTATACACTGGAATCCTTTAAGTGACACATTTCAATTCAAGGTGAACGTCGATACAAAAATAACTAAGGAAATACTTACCAAACGCAAAACATTGTCCGAAATAGCCAAGTTATTCGATCCTCTTGGATGGTTGGCTCCAGTAACTGTCAGTGCCAAAATTTTAATGCAACGTATTTGGCAAGCAGAGCTTCAATGGGACGAACCACTTCCAACCGAACTGCAAAAACAGTGGAACAAACTAAGGATAAACCTGATTGCAGTGGAAGACATTCGAATTCCAAGGTGGATAAACTCCACAAAGGTTCAAGAATTTGAGCTTCACGGATTTTGTGATGCTTCAGAGGAAGCATATGCAGCAGTAGTTTATGCCAGGATAGCTCTACCAACGGGTTTCTTTGCTACAACAATTGTAGCTGCAAAAACAAAGGTGGCCCCAATCCGAAAAAAAATATCTCTTCCGAAATTGGAACTATGTGGTGCTCACCTGTTATCAAAGCTGCTGGCAGAAACAATGAAGACATTTGGGTGCCAAGTTAAAAACATATTTGCTTGGACAGATTCGAGAATAACGTTGGCCTGGCTACAAAAATGTCCGTCGACCTGGAAAACATTTGTTGCGAACCGAGTCTCAGAAATACAAGAGGCAGTAAACGTTAGCTGCTGGAGACATGTTCGGTCAACTGATAATCCAGCTGATGATGGTTCAAGAGGATGCCTTCCAGAACAGATGGCAACCAATGATTTATGGTGGAATGGACCTTATTGGCTGAAATTCGATTCTGAACAATGGCCGTTAAATAACCAACAGCCAATCGCAGTGATCGAAATACCCGAAGCAAAAAGGGTTTTAACAATTAGAGTTGAAGAAATTGACGACCTGACTAAGAGATTTTCTTCATACACAAAACTAATAAGAGTCGCTGCTTATTGCAGACGATTCATATCGAACTGCAAAAACAAACTAAAGAAGAAACCATCGGAAACGGGTAACCTAACAACAAGGGAATTGAGCGATGGAAGTAAAGGAATCATACGGTATCTACAAGAGAAGGTGTATTCCAAGGAACTAGAATCTTTACGAGATGGGAAGGCGATCAACAAAAAGAGTAAGGTACTATCTCTGAACCCGTTTCTGAACAACGAGAACATCCTTGTTGTGGGCGGGCGGCTACAAAACGCGGATCTGTCTAGCTCAGAGAAACATCCTATCATTTTACCACATCAAGAGTGGTTCACAAAACTATTAGTAGAAGATGCCCATGAACGCACACTGCATGGTGGTATTCGACTTACAATGGCTAAATTGAGACAACGCTACTGGATTATACAAGCAAAAAGATGTGTCCGACAAGTAATAAATAAATGTATAAGATGCTTTAGATTTGCTGCTCAACCAAATACTCAACAAATGGGGCTACTTCCAGCAGCAAGAGTGACACAATCAAGACCCTTTACACATACGGGTGTTGACTATGCTGGACCAATTCAAATACTGATCTCAAAAGGACGAGGAAACCGGTCAACTAAGGGCTACATCGCTATATTTGTCTGCTTTGCTACAAAAGCAGTTCACATCGAGCTTGTGAGTGACCTCACTTCAGCAGCATTCATAGCAGCATTGAAGCGGTTCACATCAAGAAGAGGGATATGTTCACATTTCTACAGTGACAATGGAACGACATTCATTGGAGCTAACAAGGAAATCCAACAACAAGTGAGAGCAGCCATTAAGTACGGTGTAGTAGACGCATCATCAATGCTTACGAAACATGAAATGCAATGGCATTTCATACCACCAGCAGCACCGCACTTTGGCGGTTTGTGGGAGTCAAGCGTTAAATCCACAAAATTTCACCTAAAACAAATAATTGGAGACACCATGTTAACATTTGAGGAACTTTCGACATTGTTGACTCAAATAGAAGCATGCCTAAACTCCCGACCACTTACGGCAATCGAAAACGATATTGACAACACTACGATACTTACTCCGGGACATTTTCTAATCGGAAGTTCTCTGAATGCTGTACCCGAACAACCCATTGATGAAAAGAAAACGTTCCGCTCACGCTGGCAACTAATACAAAAAATGACTCAAGACTTTTGGAAAATCTGGTCATCAGAATATTTGTCACAGCTTCAACAATTGCCTAAATGGAAACAAAAAGAAGACAACATTCAAACTGGCGATATAGTTCTTATCAAGGAAGACCGGCTACCACCGACCACCTGGATGATGGGAAGGATATCAGAAGTTCATCCTGGGAGTGACAACGGTGTTTGGGCTGCAACTGTATTTAGTAACAATAAACAGTTCAAGCGACCCATAACAAAGTTATGTAAATTACCAATAGAAAATGATGAGGAAGATAGGGAAGTGAGACAAGTCAATACATCCACAAATCGCTCACATAAAATTCTTTCTTTATGCACTTTGTTTGCCTTTCTCAACATAGTCGGCTCCACTCCAGTCCCCTACGATGTCGAGATAGTTCCATTTCAAACACACCCTGGAATATACTTCGAAGATGTGGGACAGGCAAATTTGATTTCAAGCTCATGGAAGACAATTGTTTTCTTTAATTTGACGAACTATTGGCAGGAATACGAAGCATACAAGGAAATTGTTTCAAAAATGGAGAGAGTATGTTCGTCATCGGGAATGGAGGAACTAGATTCTATTAAGTGCGAAGGAATACTGAACCAATTTGAATATCAACTTCAACAAATAGAGCTCAACAATGAAATTCTCTTACACGCAAACGACGATTCATTAAAAAGGCAAAGACGATCACCATTTGACTTTATTGGAACAGTCACTAATGAATTGTTCGGAATACTTGATCAAAGATTTGCTGAGAAATATGAGCAAACAATAGAAGCTGTTCAAGAAAATGAAAAACACTTGCTACAACTCATGAAAAATCAAACAACTATTGTTGATTCCACGGTCAATATTTTCAAGAAAGAACAATCGAAAAATTCTAATCAAATTATGTTTCTAAGTTCTATTGTCACGAATTTGGAAAACGAAACAAGTAAATTCGAGTACATGGAGTTATTTTCGTCAAATGCTCTTAACGGGATACTTATTATGATCAATTATAAAGCAACCCAGAGCATATTCCTTGATATTCTGCTATCAACGCATGCTGGAAGAATACACCCTCTTATCCTTTCAGTCCGACAATTCAAAAATGAGTTGACTAAGATTCATGAGAATATCCCTAAGTCTTTAATGATTCCTGGCGAAAGACATCACGAATCCATACTGCAGCTGTATACAATTGTAAGCCCAAGAGCTAGAGTGACGAACAACAATCTCATAATTGAGATCAGTCTCCCGTTGTTGTATAATGAAGAATTCAAGCTATACAAAGTATTGTCAGTTCCAACAAATCACAATGAACGCTTTACACGAATTGTTCCATCATCGGACTATTTAATGGTAAACTTACAAGGCAACCATGTTTATCCAATCAACAAAGATGAATTCCTACTTTGTAAAATAAGGCCTTCCGACATCTTCTGGTGCCCACTTCAGCATCCTCTGTATACAACCGGAGCGTCAACTAGTGTTTGTGAAACAAACATTATACAACACAAGAAAATTATGGACTCATGCACGATTGAGGACATATCACCAAGGCTGTACTGGATTGAGATGCATCAACCAAACGCATGGATATACAGCACTCCAAATTCAACCACAGTTAATATTAACTGTGATTACAATACTGAGCCCTTTACACTGCGAGGGAGTGGGCTGATTAAGCTACCAGCAAAATGTATAATTCATGACCAAACCACGACAATTGTTGGAAAGCAAACAATGTCAAGCCGACTAAAATCATCATTTCTACCGTCATTCAATCTTTCTGAGACGTTAACTTCGTTTAACTTCAAAAGAGAGAAACAGTCGATGCTGCCATCAAACACTTCGATAGAGTTTGCTACATTGGAAAATGCAATAAACCTTCAAAAAAATCAGGAATATATATTGAATGAATTCAGTACCCATCGAGTTCACCAATATTCACTGTTTGGAGTCACTGGCTGTCTTACTATAATAGTTATCGTAGCTGTTATCATCTTCATCATCTTTCGAAAAAGAGATCAGCCACTTGCACCACCAACCATCACCACTATTCCAATGCGAAGTCTCAACAAGACGAAGTCTCAACAACGACGTAACACACAAACATCCTTTGACGACATCGACTTCTGTGTATCTTCATTTTGAGGGGCCCAGCATGTTGTGACAACAAATGCAAACGACCGAATTCTACACTACAAACCAAGTAAACAACAGCAGGTGAATGACCAACAGGTTAATGAACGTCACCACCAGTTGGCGAATAAATATGACACCTCCTGCAACTATCAGCGTTCTCGTGCTCGGAGCCGTTGCAGTGCATTGCATTGTATTGCTTGCATTGCATTTCTTTCCATTTCAATTATGTATATATTGTTTGTCTGTATCTCGAATTATTTATTGCCTAGTTAGCAGTTAAGTTGTATAAATATCTTGAATAGGAAATAAATAATTTACTTGCTAGTAAACCAGCGAGCCAAAAGACATTTAAGTTTTCTCTTCATTGACTTCCTCCCACCAGCGGCAAGGAGTTAATTAACAACTTATTCTGTCAACTATTCAAGCTGTTCACGTGAAACTCATAATAAGGCTGAATAACTCTTTCAAAACTGTCTTTATACCATTTAACCTTTCAGGGGTTCTCATTTTAAAGAAAAAACACGAACAACACTGGAAGAATGGCAAACCATTTTCTTCATTTTTATGAAATATTCTTCAGTTTTTCAAATCATTCAAGTTTTTCTTATTTCCAAATCAAATACTTATTATAACAAATAACATCAAAGAAAACTCAATACATACCTATTCTCTAAGTTTCCTTACCATTCTTTAGTTCGTAACACAAAATATACCGTCATTTCTTTTATGAATCATAAAATTTTTTGTAAGAAACATTTTAATTTTATTTTTAAATATTTGTTAACAAATGTAGGCGAAAATTCTAATTCGTAACATTTTCTTTTCACTTTAAATAATATTTTTCCTGTCCTCAGTGATAACTCAACGGTGGGCCATCCAGCTTAGGTTTAGATTGATCTCTGTTGCCGGAAGGAAATTAAGAAAGAGTGTCCTAGCATAGAGCTTAGTTTTTTTTCTTGTCGGATTTATTTATTAGGTCCTTTATTGGTACTTACTTATAGGTGCGTAGTTGTTGAGCAGCTACATTTCTTCTTTTCATTTTCCTTGAATATTTGCATTTTTAAAACTAAGAGAATTTTGATGTTTACACTTTGAGCACTGAAATAACTATGACCACTTGCTTTCCCTCACAGCGCAACTTTAAACAATTTATTCATATTAAAACAAATTGTCAATTTGAGGAAAACGTTTTCCTGCATTTATACAAAAATCAAGGCGAAAGAAATAAAATTTTGTCAAAGTTATAAGAAATGTTTATTACATTTCACGAATTTGGCACGAGTACGGTAACTATGGCGACAAAAAATAATAACGGTTTTTGATGAAGGGGTTCAAGACAAGCATTTCTTACTACGGGAGGGTGGGCTCCCATAGTAAGAAATGCTTGTATTGCTCCCCCCGTTTAGGCGGTAGGGGCAATTTTATAAAAATTGACTTCAAATGTAAAAAAAATATTGTAGATCAACGGGAAAACTTACAGATACAAATTATACTCTTTATAAAAGCCAGAAATCTGCACTTTTAAATAAATAATTTATAAAATAAAACTATATAAAAATAAATATATATCAATTATATTATTTCAATTTATAATTTTTGAAATAACTGACTTCAAAGTCAAAATTTACGAAAAAAAATAAAAAAAATCACTTTGAGTATTATGTTTTTCATGATTACAAATGCCAATAAAAAAGTTGCTTTATTAATTTTTTTATCAAAAGCTGTCAACTTTTTTTTTCTATGTCTTATAGCTTTTGAGATAATTGAAAAATAGTAAAACTATCGAAGTATGCAATGTTTTCAAAAAATTATGGAAATACGCACGAATTTACAATAATGTTAGGAAATAGACTAGTGAAAGTATAAAAATTCGGTGCAGTGCAATAAGGCCCGCGGCAATAAGACCCGCGAGTCTTATTTCCTCTTTGTTTTGGAAGTAAGGCCCACGGGGGTTATTTCCATGATGAAATGGCAGTAAGAGCCGCGGGCCTTAGTTCCTTTTTCTGCGAACTTAAATACCATTTCGTAATGGAAAGAAGTCTCACCGTTTGCACTTAAACTTTTTTTCAATGTGAATAAACTTGCACAGGGACGTAACTATACTGGACATAAGTCCATGCTCTGACTCTGATTGTGGGTTATGACATACCAAAGAGGAACACACGTACATAATAACTATCTATGGAACTATGAATCATACTATGTATTTAATGCGGTCAATTCGCGCGTATTTCTTAAGTTCAACCGCAAGCACGTATTACACAGAGGCAAATTTTGTTCGCTTTGCTTTTTACTCACGGATAGAATAATGAAGCTCAAAGCGAAGCGGAAAAAATTTTTTCAAGGGAATATGGATGTGTGGTGTAAAAATAAAAATTCGCGCGAAAAGCGAACCGAACGAAATTTCCCTTCGGGTAGTACGAGCTTGGGGTTGAACATAAAAAATTCACACGAACAGAACAGGAGAATGTAGCTAAGAGCAAAACAAACATTAAGAAAGTAGATTTAGTTATTATGTGCGCATAAGAAATTGGATTGAGCTTCCATCCTATGTCCTATGTCACGAAGTCGGAGACAACGTGAGCTATGAATTCATATCCATGGAAAGCTGAAATAAGTTTCGATATTTTGGAGCTTTGTTTGGAGGTACCGAAACCTCAAAATGTTGTTTCATTCAAATAAAAAGAGACTAGAATATATGCATTTAGAGCATCCACTATGTTCTTAACCCTTTCTAAGAAGGAAAACTAATTTTAAGATCCCATGTGCATCAGACTCATATACATAACTGCTGTTTCAAAATGGCAACAAAAGACATGGGCCTTAATTCTTTTCTTTGGTTTTTCTTATTGTTTCTTCAAAGTGGAAACAAAGCCCGTGGGTTTTATTTCCATTTTTTTAGGCAATAAGACCCACGGGTCTTATTGCCGCGGAACTTATTGCATTGCACCAAAAATTCATCAGGCAGGTACTTATGTGCAATAAGTTTTCGTATGCAAAAACTTTCCGCATGGCCCGCTTCGCGGGTCTCATTATTTTAACCCTTTTTCCGCAGGGTTAAGCTGCTCATGCTAAATATGAAAATAGCAATTGTTTTCGGACCAGTAATTTCCTTTCATTTTTTCAAAATTTAACAAAAAAACAAACAATTCCTAATATAATCCCAAAAAACCTTATCTGGTATCACAGTAACCACAGTAAATACAGCCATGAAGTACATGTCATTAGAAAGAAAAACACGTTGTTCTGTCATTTTACAGTGAAAAAAAAGGATACGTGAAATATACGATGCAAGCAGTGAGATGCCTGCAACCACCTGCTTCGGCTCCTCATAAGCTTTGGGGTGCACATTTTTTATATGAAAAGTTTCTTTTGAAATTAGAAAATCTTTTGATTTTAAAGAAGAAATATAGTTTTACTATTTTTCAATTATTTCAAAGACTATAACACAGAAAAAAAGTGGTTTACAGCGTTTGATAAATAATTTATTGAAGCAACTAACTACATCTATTATTTTTTTATTGGCATTTGTAATCATGAGAAACATAATACTCAAATTGATTTTTGTTGTTTTTTTTTTCGTAAATTTTGACTTTGAAGTCAATTACATATGTACATATTTCAAAAACTATAAATTGAAACCACTTCATTTAAAATTTATTATAAAGTGCAGATTTCTGGCTTTCATAAAAAATATATAATTTGTATTTGTAAGTTTTCCCGTTGTTCTACAATTTTTTTTTTAAATTTGAAGTCAATTCTTATAAAATTGCCCCTACCGCCTAAACGGGGGGAAATAGACCCCCCTCCCGTAGTAAAAAATGCTTGTATTGAACCCCTTAACCAAAAACCGTTATTATTTCCTGTCGCCAAAGTTATCGTACTCTCCCCACGAATTTTTTTTAGTATAAAAGAAACTGTATATTTAGGTTATGCGGTCGGGAATTATGATTACAAAATTCAGTCAGTCAGTTTAAAGAAACTTACATTTACGCTTTATTTTTCACTCAAGTAGACTATTTCACTTTCGTCAATGTGACAACCATTCTTCGATAAGAATAACATACTGAGAACTGAGAACAATTGAAGAAACTATTTTGATTTTGAATATTTAGTCTTCAATAATATAGAATCATGAAAACTTGTTAATTTGAATAACTGATTCTTCAAAGATTGACAAAATATTTTCTTAAATATCACCTACGACATTTGGTTTAGTGTAGGTCCAGTCCAGACAGGTTTAAGTACCGTAAACCGGGGTTACTTTGCACCGTTTTTTCCCCCTTTTTTATAAAGCCTCTAAAAAGTTTCAAAAAAATTTTTTTTTTTTTTTTTATTTCATTAAAAAGATATGAAATAATACACTTATGTTATAAAAACTTTTTAAGTTATAGTGAAAATATTTTTTTTTTTTTTTTAAAGTGGAGCAAAGTTGTTCAAGGGAGGGGGTTACTTTGCTCCGTTCTGCGTTTCCCATCATTATGCTTTTGTTTGAAGTGCTGGAGTAATGATATTTATACAGTTTATGAACAATGCTCCAAACATCCTTTCTGTGAAAAAATAACTAAATCCGAAACATACTTTTTTTCTTACTTTGCTCTGGAGCAAAGTAGCCCCAAACCAACTTTCGGGGTTACTTTGCTCCGGTGCAAAGTTAAACCAAAATTACGAAAATTTGTATGTTTTCACAAAAAAAAAAAATTATTAATATATTTTGGGACCAGGAAAGTTAACTTTGTGTAAAATTAAAGGAAAAAAGACACTTAAATGGTAACAAAAATACTCACTTTTTATATTTGGATACACTCGCTTTTACACCCCAAATTTTCTACCCCGAAAGAACTCACAATTAGGTCGCTCCTCTTCGGACTACAATCGTTGAATGAAAAATAAACGTAGGTATGCAGATGCACATGATTTCGCACACACACAAACACTACATTATGTTACAGTAAGACCGAAACTGAACGTGTCTGAACATATGTAAAACGAATTGTAAACTCTTTATAACAATGGCGCAAAGTTACACCCGCAGGCGCAAAGTAACCCCGGTTAACGGTACTTGTTTATAAAGCATTATTTTATTTTCGACAGATAAGTCAGAATTTCTACCGATTAACCAGTACAAATCCATCATCATTTAAAAAAAAAAAAAATTTAGTGGCAACAAGCTTTGATTCACTGGGGCCTGGTGATTTTTTTTCGTCCGCATTCCTGTGATAGATGCGTTTGACTTACAGTTTCTATAGGTTCGCCAAAGCAAAGTTAGAAAAAAGTATTCATATTACAATCTGTTGACTAACCAATGTCCCGGCGAGAGGCGCGTTAACCGTGAATGAGCATTGTTGGATAGCCACGGCCCTTCTCGTCATAAGTAGTTTTTGTTTCTTACTTATGGAAAAGCTGCCATAATAATAATAATAGCCCGGACTCCGGACACCCAGCGGATTTCTCTTAGCCATACAATGTGAGAGAAAAAGGAGTGAACTCACTCAATTCAATGTTACTGAGATTTGAAACTCTAACTCCAACAGTGGCGTAGATAGCTTTTCGCAAGGGGGGGGGGGGGATATTTCTAGTTCGCTAATTTTTTTGAAAGTTTTAATAATTAAAAACAAATAACAAGACTTCCCTGAATGTATGTCATAAAAAATTATAGTTTTTAAAGATAATATATTATACGCTTTAGTTTGAATATAAACTTAAATAAATATGTATTGATCTAATAAGTAAATAATATTAATTTAAAAAATAAATCACAAAATAAAGTACATTTTTCTGTTCTTTTTAGATAAAACACTTATGACCTCGCCTGCTGTTATAGGTATTCCGCGATGAATAGCTAGAGCAGCCAAACCATTCAAACGAGCAAATAAGTAAACATCCAACTCATTTCTTCACACTGTCATATGTATTTTTAAGAATCTCACTTCGTTGGTCATGCTTTTGTATTGTTTTTATTCTCTTTAAACTGGAGAAAGTTATTTCAAGAGTTGACGTTTAAACCGGCTTATATCTTTACCTAATAAAATATAAAGTTTTTTCCAATAAGAGTGATATGATTTCTTTTTTGAAAAAAAACACACTTTTTGTTAAGGAAATTCAAATATTTTTTATTTTATGTGCAGTTCAATCAATAGGTACAATTAAGTTTTAAATAAAACGTCATTTAATGGCCACCACGACTTCTGCTGCAGCAACAAATTCGATGAACCCAATTTTCGAGCACTTTTTCTACTAAATCAAGTCGTATATCATGAATGGCACTTTCAATATTGACTTGTAAAGCTGGAAGAGAATCTGGTTTATTTTTCAAGACCAATGACTTCAAATAACCCCACAAGAAATAGTCTAATGGTCTTAAATCACAACTTCTTGGAGGCCATTCAATAATCACCATTTCTTGAAATATGTAATCGAATCTCTAAACTTTCCTCGCTATAATTCAATTGTTACATTTGCTGTGTGGCACGTAGCCCCGTCTTGTTGAAAACAAATGTTGTCAAAAATCAACTTCTTCCAATTTCGGCCATAAAAGTTGGTTATCATCGATCTATACCGCTCTTCATTGACAGTTATGGTGTTACCAGCTTAATGTTGAAAGAAGCACGAACCGATGATTCCACCTGCCCAAAAACCACACCAAACTGTCAATTTAAGTGAATGTAATGGTTTTTCATGAATATTTTGTGGATCATTGCCAGTTTTGCACTAGTCAAATAAGAGTAAGCGTATTCGGAAAAGATGATTTTCATAAAAAAATCGTTATCGATTTCAAGTTGTTCCAAGGCAAAATCAAAAAGTTTACGACGTCTACGGTGGTCCAATGATAAAATGTAAACACTTCTGAATGCAATAAAAAAAAAATTAGAGATCATGACATACTACAAATGGCCAAAACGCCACTGCAAAATCATATCATTTGGAAAACCCTTTATATTAGGAAAGCTTTATTCGGGCAGCTATCGAGCGCTTCCAATGAATTCTTGAGGAAGTATTATTCCTTCGGATCAAATATCTCATCCAAGTTGTTAATTCTACAAGAACAAAAGATGTTCCGGCAGCCAAATATGATTGGTTAAACTCAACAGTTCTATTAAATTTTTTGCTGCTTTGTCTATTTCTGACGAAGAGTCCTTAACAAGAATCGAAAAGCCGTCTAGTATGTTTTTATGGTTTGTAAATTTTTCTCCAAGTTCCATTACATACAAATCGAGAAATGGATTGAAAACAGTAACACGAAAATATTCTTCTGTACTTTGAACCGAGGGGTTCGAACGATTATTTTGTTGGTTCACCACTCTCTTATGTTTAACGTCAATGTCAAGGACTTCAGCTAATTTTTTTTTGCAATTTCAAACACCTTCGAAAATGATTCGTATTCTGCTCGTTTAATTTTTAGTTGATCCCTTAAATCTTTGGCGAGATACATAGATAGGACCAAGTCTAAATCCATCCTTTGAAACTCACGACTTAAGGCAACGAGAGTTGGTAGATCATACTTATAACCTTTAAGCTAATCAAGAAGAAATTCTAGCATTTTTTAAGTTCTTTGCGTCTCTTTTCAATGTTCTTATTTGGTCAAGAGTCTCGAACACAAACGGAAATAGCTCCTCAAAGTCTTCAACTGCTTGATATTTTGAGATCCATCACGTCAGATTCAACCCTTTTAATGTCTTTTTTTGTGGAGTTTCTTCGCTTTCGCTTATTGTTTTTTGCAGCGTATCTTTTCTTTTCGGTGTATTGAAACAATTGAAACTGCTTCAATTGTGGTTAGGAAATCTCTAGTGGCTGGTATTTTGCTGGAAACAGATATAGCAAGGTTCAAAGAATGTGCTGCACAATGGACGTACTGATCATGGGGAGCAAATTTTTGGCGAATAATTGCCTGAACACCATTGTATTGACCACACATATTGCTCGCTCCGTCGTACCTACCCTTGGCCGATCAAAGAAGTCACAATTTTGAAGATTTTCCACTATAAGCTTTGCAAGAGCATCACCTGGATTGTCAATACAGTAATGTTTGGTAAACTGCTGTATTAGAGATTTTAAGACAAAAGATTTTATTTATATGTGTCGTGGAAAATCGATATACGAGCTTAACAGACATTTGTCAACGTAAGCCTACCTACCTACCTATGAGCTTGTTTTGACACTGATTTTCACATTCAAAACTGCTTTTGCTCTGAGTGTAGTGAGGTAGGTGTCCTTCCCTATCTAGAAATTTGAAATTTTTCAGTGGAAGTGTTAATCAGTCAGTTAGTAGGTAGTGACCAGGACAAAACTAACGAGACTCCAAGCTTCTCATTCGACAAATCAGAAAGAGACAAAAAACAACAATTCGAATGCGAGAATAAATAAACAACCTACGATGTAGGATATTATTTCAAAATCAACAGGCCATACCAGCATCTTCCACTTCCTACCACCACCAGTATCAACAACGCACATATTATTACACCAGAAAGCATAAAACCATAGACGCCAATAAATCAAAAACCCCCACACACATGACACTTACCTAGTCATGTGTTGCTTTTCTGTGTCATAAACAATACGTAGAACATAGCAACCCCTTCTATTTAATCTCACATATCGTGTAACCGCCACTTACCGTTCAACACGCGACACAGATTAATGCAACGTTTTCTACAATTTCTAACAGAATTATGGGGAGAAAAACTGTAAACCGACAAATGGTGACAACGAAAACTAGAAAAAAAAAACAAGACAAATCAACCCTTCTAAGGATCCCTCCCTTTTGTTAGCATCATCTTCTGTTTCTTCCTTGAACCTTACTCCACAAAAAAAAAAAAACATTTTAAGAACAAAATACTCAACACCATGATGATGGTTGGGTATGTCTCACACCACACACCGCAGTCTATAAAGAGCTCGCATAACATCTAATCAAATATGAAATGAGCCGTTATTACTGTTATAACATCCAACACATGCATTTGTTATTGAGTACCATAAAACCCCTTGAGCATGGTTAACCGTACGGGTTACCTTTAAGATTCTTCGGGTAACTAAAGGAAAAATACGTTCGTGAGGAACCCCTACTTAAAAGATTAATTTCTAGGATACGCTAAATAAAAAAGTGTCGAGTGCCTAGCGCGAGTTGATTGTGAATGGAAAGGATGTCATGTTTAGGTAAAGAAAATTAACCCTAGTCCCGATGCACGAGATAGTGGTGCGTTCTTCGAATTACTCCAGTGACCTAAGGCATTTAAAAACTTAGTTTTTTTTGTAATCACATACATACGTAGTTTGTTTTCCTCAATTTAATGGATTTTCTCATACCCTCGTACCCTTGAAGATGATCTTATCCTTTTTAAGTGATGTCGGATGAAGGTGGGATACGTAATCTATTAAGGGGGACTGAACATGATCGAGTAATCAGTAAATCGAAAAAATACGAACGCAATAAAGTCAGGGAATGTGGATACGATAATAATGATTCTGAGTTTATCGAATCTGAGGAAGAAGCTATTCGTTTTAAAAATCTTATTAAATGTGCACAATCACTGCTTTTGAAATACTCGTGAGTAAAAGTCCTTAGTTGTTCGAAATTTAACTAATCTCGCATTTATCTCAAACTATAGAAATCATCAATACTGTTCACCAGAGAGTTGTAGTTTCCGCTCTATGGTGAGGAAACATTTCTCCACATCTGTGCACGAGGTGGTTCAATGATGTATGGACAGATTTGCATAGTTGTAAAAGTGTGTCTTTTCAGACGTTTTGTTTTCAGGAAGAAATAAAACGTAGGTAAGGTATATAATTCAATGTCATGGCCAAGAAACCAGTTTTGAAACAAGTCAACGAAGCGGAGTTCACACTGTACAATAAGTTGGACAGACTTCGTTTGATGAATGTGGATGGTCGGATGTTATCAGACTTGTCGTTCAACAATATGAGACATGTTCCTCCGATCCGTCCAACTTCAAAATTTTTAAAAATGTTTGAAAACCATACAACAAGTTGGACAAGCGGTCGTCTGAGGGTTCACATTACCCAACATTGGTCGTTCAAACCAAAGTCTGTCCAACTTATTGTAGAGTGTGAACTCCGCTATATGGCTGTTAGTTTTAAACGGGTTAAAAACAACACTTCTCGACTTAAAAATGGTTCGTTGGTCGAGCTTATGTGAATAGCTTACTACGTTTATTTAGGGTTTTCCCTGTTTAAATTATTCACTAAAATCCCTCAACAATCGAGCTGGAAGAATCAGCTGCATGAGCATCCACTGCTGACGCAAGCACATACGGCCCATAATGTTGGACGATGTACACAAAACATGAGACTTATATAGTTAACTTTAGCTGAGATGAACATTGAACATGCCTCTTTATGACAACCAGAGGAACAAAGCTTGATCGTATTAGAATACCATAAAATCCGTGAAAGCCTTAACGTCAAAAATACCATCTTGCAAAAAAAAAGAAAGGTTCAGTTAGTATTCTCATGTTCAAAGGAGAGATCCAAGAGAGAACGTAGTCAGAAGATAATATTATACAGACACGATTGCGAAGGAAGGAAAAGGAAGGTCGACTAAAACACTCCTGGTACAAACATATATGCAATGACATCTGCATTCGGTAGGCCTCATATTATGAATCATTCCAAAACAGGAGCCTACCCCATAACCTCTGAAAGCATATAAAGTAGGAGAATTGTTTCGAAATCGCAGTGCTTGTAACTCAGTACAGGAAGAGAAAAAAGCTATGAAAGCCGACTTTTTTCTACTTTTTTTCCATTCAAAAAACACTACTCTGGATATTTTTGGAAAGGATTCAAAGTGCTAATTAGAGCAGAAGAAAGTTTTTGTTTTTGTTTTGAAAATATAAAAGTAGAATTCTCCAAAATGTTCAGAGTGGAGAGCATTGATTAATAAAAGGAAGAAAGGTCGATCTACACCACGGTGCAGTGGCGTAGATAGCTTTTCGCTATGGGGGGGATAGACCTAGTTCGCTCATTTTTTTTTAGTTTTAATAATTAAAAAAAAAAAAACAAATAATAAGACTTCATTGAATTCTAATATTCTGAATAAAATATATGAGTTAGGAAAGTTTTCTTCGGGGCAGCTATCGAGCGCTTCTAATTAATTCTTATGGGAGGTATTTCGGATCAAATGTCTCTTCCAAGTTTATAATTCTTCAAGAACAGAAGATGGTTCGACCGCCAAATATGTTTGGTAAAACTCAACAGTTTCATTAATTTTTTTGCTGCTTTGTCTATTTCTGACGAAAAATCTTTGAAAAGAACTGAAAACTCTTCAAGTATGTTTTCATGGTTTGTAAATTTCTCTCCAAGCTTCATTACATAGAAATCGAGAAAGGATTGAAGACAGTAACACGAAAATATTCTTCTGTACTTAAAACCAAAGGGTTCGAACGATTCTTTTGTCGGTTCACGTTTAACGTCAATATCAAGGACTACAGCTAATTTTTTTCCATCTTCAAACACTTTCGAAAATGAGTCATCTTCTGCCCGTTTAATTTTTAGTTGATCCCTTAATTCCTTGGCGAGATCCATAGCTTGGACCAAGTCTCTTGAAACTCACGACTTAATGGCAAAGAGAGATGGTAAACCATACTTAAAACATTTAACCTAATCAAAAACTCGAAATCCATATCGTTTTTTAAGTTCCTTGCGTCTCTTCCCAAAGCTCTCATCTGTTCAAGAGTTTCGAACACAAACGGAAATAGCTCCTCAAAATCTCCAACTGCTTGATATTTTGAGATATTTTGACTTTGAGATTTTGTGATTCAGACTTTTTAATGTCCTTTTTGTGGAGTCTCTTCGCTTTCGCTTATTGTTTTTTGCAACATATCTTTTCTTTTCGGTGTATTGAAATAATTGTCAACTGCTTCAATTGTGGTTAGGCAGGTTCTTATGGCTGGTATTTTGCTGGAAACAGATAAAGAAAGGATTGACAAGGACGTACAGACCATGCGAAGCAAATTGTTGGCGAATAATTGCCGGAACACCATTGTATCGACGATCGACCAGACATATTGCTTGCTCCGTGCTCCGTCGTACCCTTGGCCGATCAAAAAAGAAATTTCCAGATCACAATTAGGAAGATTTTCCACTATAAACTTTGCAAGAGCATCGCCTGGATTGTTAATACAGCAATGTATGGTAAACTGCTATATTAGAGATTTTAAGAGAAAAGATTTTATTCATACCAGTCGTGGAAAATCGATATACAGGGTGTCCCGTAATTCGTTTTACATACTTTGGGATATGATTCTTGGTCATATTCTAAGAAAAAAATTGTTCTACAGTAAAGTCCGTTTCTCAAGTTTGACATCACTTCTTGACAATTCAAAAAAAGGCTAACTTTGGTGTACCCTGACCTGTGTTAAACTCGATATCTATGTCAATACTGATGATAGGGAACTAATCTAAAACTTAATTTTTTGTAGAAATAACAATCTTTAAGACTGTATTTAAGTTGAGCTTCCATAGGGCTCTGGAATGGATTCAAAACGAAGGAAGGCGCTTTGAGCACTTGTTATAATTGTATTTGTATGAAATACATAAAAAAACTACTAAAAGTGACCATATTATTGTTTTATTCAAACAAACCTCAAAGCAAAAACTTTTTTAAATTTTTTTTTTATTTTACCCATTTTGTATTTTTCGAAGTATCATAAAATGTATGGGTTTTTGAACGAACTTAACGTTGAGTTTTTTCTTTATTATTGTTTTGTTCATCTGTAAAAAATAAAGAAAATCTATGTTTATCAGGCTTTTTCTCCAAAAAAATTACCTCAAAGTCAAAACTTTGTTTTGGGAAGAAAATTTGAATCCCGCTCTGGGCATCTACTTTTCTTTCAGCCTCCCAGTTTCATATGGACGCCGCCCTTGAGGTTATATATGTGAAATTACTAACATCTTATTTCCAACTACTGCAACACAAAAAAAAAGGGAAGGCTGCTACTCTGGTAGTACAATGGACTGGATATTAGGTCTGAGTTCTCCAGATTAGATTTGTTTTGGGAAGAAAATTTGAATCCCGCTCTGGGCATCTACTTTTCTTTCAGCCTCCCAGTTTCATATGGACGCCGCCCTTGAGGTTATATATGTGAAATTACTAACATCTTATTTCCAACTACTGCAACACACTCTTTTTATAAAAAAAAAAAAAGAAAAAAAAAAAGAAAATTTGAACACCACTTAAAATTGAAAATCTGGCAACCCTAAACCTATGGAAGCTCAACTTAAATACAGTCTTAAAGACTGTTATTTCTACAAAAAATTAAGTTTTAGATTAGTTCCCTATCATCAGTATTGACAGAGATATCGAGTTTAACACAGGTCAGGGTACACCAAAGTTAGCCTTTTTTTAAATTGTCAAGAAGTGATGTCAAACTTGAGAAACGGACTTTACTGTAGAACAATTTTTTTCTTAGAATATGACCAAGAATCATATCCCAAAGTATGTAAAACGAATTACTGGACACCCTGTATAAAAAGGAATTCAAAAGATTGG
Source organism: Melanostoma scalare (assembly GCA_949752695.1). Classification (NCBI taxonomy): domain Eukaryota; kingdom Metazoa; phylum Arthropoda; class Insecta; order Diptera; family Syrphidae; genus Melanostoma; species Melanostoma scalare. The sequence continues at coordinate 59,628,014 of OX456986.1, forward strand.
GTGATTTGCTGAAATAATAATTTCTTCTAGATGAAGTTGACTTTATATTTTCCCCATAGAATGAAAGTATAGAATGTACAATCCTGTGAGTATACTAATAAGACTTAACTCACGTAGGAAGTAGGTACTAAATTTCACAGTGTGTTTCGTTAACTTTTTTGGTTCATGACTGGTTATGTTGAACAATTGTCGATCCCAATGGGGGGGATTTATCCCCCTGATCCCCCTCCCCTATCTACGCCACTGCTACGGTGCGGTGGTGTGAAACACGTGTTTGAAAAAAACAAAAGATCTTTAACCGCTAGACTTTTTGTTTGCTTCTAATCAACCATTCCTTGGAGTTAGACCTCATCTGCTTAGTAAAAGTTAATTTTCTAAAAAAGGGAACAAATTAGTTTATTTACAATTGGGTTTGTAAAATGGAGAACAAAGGAGTGTATTTATTGTAAAAAGCAGAGGCATTAGCTCATTCAACAAATGGTTTCTTATTGAAGAATGAAACATTTAACAGCTTGACATAAATCTGACAGAATTTCATAACAGCCCGTTCTGCATCATTAGTACCGCAATAGTCACACAATCAGTTCAATTATTTTCGTTTTTCTATACGAACCACACGCATCTCTCACAAAACTTAAGAATCACAAAAGACATAATATTTACGAAAAAGGATTTACCAAAATCCATTAAAAGGACATTGTATAATTCAATGAAGTGAAGGCACACACCGCCTCTCTCAGTCCTGCCAAAAGAAAAATTTTAAATTATATTTTCTTAAAAGATCAAATGGTATCCTTTTTCTCTACCTTCGCACTGATGTTTTGGAAAATAAAAAATATGATTGAGATGAATCGGAAGAAAGGATTAACAGAAAAGCAGAAGACGCACTTATGAGGTTGTTTTTTTTTTTGTTCACAATGTGAGAAGAGGTTTTTATTCATTGAAAAGTATTTATGAAAAGGATTATACCTTTGATTGATCTTTTTCAGTTGTCGAATCTACGATCCATTTCCTCAAGTTCGTTTTTCGTTTGGGGAGGTCATCTCCGAAACATATCTTCAAAGGAATGCAAAATGGTTTCCCCAAAGGAATATTAAAAATGTGGCAATTCCACTTCAAGGACATAAGAAATTACAAAACTCATGACAATCTATTTCTTTTATCGTGCACAAATGTATACCTACATAACAGAAACCACTGTTGTTTACGAATGTCGATTTAAAGATTGATGCTGTTGCTGTACAACCAAAAGGGAAACAATACTGTAAATGCACATAAACATAAATAAATGAGTATTTTTCATTAAAGTCGTCGTCTTTTAATTCAACAGGATACCTACAGTTAGAATGACATTTTTTGAAAGGAAAAGAATAAAAAATGAAAAGCGCGCGCATTATCAAACCATCCAATCAGGTAGCGGGTGTCCTTCACAACAGAAGATTTCTTTGAATAAACAAACAATAAGCAGAAAGAAATAAAAATACGATGGCAGTACAAAGGATTACTAAAGCATGGGGGAAGAAAATAGAAAAGTGAAATTGTGTCATTTTATGCCATAAATATATGTCACCGAAAAACGCGTAGGAACCAAGCGAAGGACCATTACTCATTTCACCTGGCCACCATTGCATGTTCTAAAGATGCATTTTCTCAAGAGAAATTCTACACTTATTGTAGTGCAGATAATTCGCACTGGAGGATACAGTCAATCACTTTGTATCTGTTGAGATTGATTTGATGGCTGAGAGAAAGGAAGAAGTATTCAAGGAAGGGCTTAGCAGCTTAGTTTTTAGATATCCTTTTTTATTTTTTGAACAATTAAGGAAATACAATTCCATATAACGGTTACTGTTTGAGTTTCATATTTTGGGGTTGCAGATTTGTGGTTCTTTTTTTTAAATATAAGCTCGAAGATGTTTCATATTGGAGTGTGTTTTTTTGAAGCGAAACTTCTTATGCGACTTCCAATAAGGCTGCGTTAAACGTTTAACGCGGATTATCGCACTGCTCGCAGTTTGTTGATATAACAGTTGTATCAATTCTGCGTCATTCATCCAGATAATTTAATTGTAGTGATATGTGTTCTTCGGTGGAAGTTTCACTACTCCACGCACTTTTTTCTTTTTTATCTCTCTAACTGTTTAAGCTAACTCTTTTTGTTATTTGATTGAAATAGGATTATGAGTCTTTATTAAAAATTTGAAGCAATAGCTGAAAAGCAGTGGCGTAGCTGGCCTTAAAGGGAACCTGCGTACCAAAAATTATTTGAGAGGTTCAATTGAAGGGAAATGATTTCTTATACGAAAATACTGCCATTGAATTGAAACAAATATTTACTGGTTACCGCTTCCTCCTTGAACAAGGTGGGCCCAAGGAAATCACTTGACTTGAAATCGGTCAAGTAGTTTTGAGGTTCCCGTTCTCGTTCCCGTGAAATATGATCTAAGTTAATGAAGGATAATGCAGCATCTTAATGCTGAATGAATTTTCATTTACAAAAACAATATCGGATGACTTTTTTGGCCTACCTTGTAAATATTGCTTATAAATAATAAAGCCTAGTACTGACTCGTGAACCATGTCGTGAATCCACACAAATTAGTCATTAAAGTTCACTCGTGAACTTGCTCGTGAAGCCATGTGGATACCAGAGTAGAGAGTTTTCGTTCACGATCCGTGAACCTCAGCAAAGTGCACAGTGTACGGGAATCGTGAATACACGACGTGATGCTCTGACAGTTGATTACTGAAGCAAAATAATTGTGTGTAGTCAATAGGTCTGCTCGTTGAACTTTCCCCAGTGTTGAAACTGGTTTTCTTGACAACCCTATGAGTTGTCAAAAAAACCTGGGTTTTCCAGTCCTCAAAAATCGTTAAGCCACAAATCACCACACATCCCTGTCATTAAAAAAAAAATACATGCCATTTGACAGCTCTCAACTCGCCACAGCAAAAAGCTAGGGCGAGTTTGTGGAAAACCTAGGTCAACCCTAGGGCTCAAAAAACACTCAATTTGACATTCAGGACGACTTTGGGTTTCTCAAAAAACGCTTTATGGCTACCCCAGGGCGACCCTAGGGCTTCAACGAACAAACCTAATATCAGTGCATTTGGTTACCGTTTGTGATAATTTCTTACTATAAAATTCAAACAAAAAGTCATTTTGCGAGGGAGTACCTCACTTAACAAAACCATTTGGAGCTTTTAATAAAGCGAAGGAGATGCAGGGGATCTATGTTCGCCAGATCGCTTGGATCATCAAGAAAATATTTTCCTAGATGCCGTTTTCTTTTAAAAGAGAGTGCAGGACATGAGCAGAGAAGGTGTGGGATTGTCTCCTCCTCCTCCTCCTCATCTAAGCAACTTCTGCAGAAATCATTAGAGGGAACAAGTCTTATGGCGTGTCTTCCTATCAGACAATGTTCGGTGATGACATTGATTACGGAGCTAACTTGCAATCTGGTCATCATCATCAGGTCCTGTAACCCCGCTCGGGGCATAGGGCGTCAACAAAACGTCTCCATCCTTCTCGATCAGCAGCTAGATACCTTAACTGTGGCCACGTCTTTCTCTGGGCTTCTGATATCACTGTAGATTTCCATGTTGTTCCTGGCCTTCCAACCCGCCGTGACCCCTGAGGATTCCATTCAAAGGACTGCTTTGCAATATCATCGTTTGGTTTCCTCAGTGTGTGACCAATCCAATGCCATTTGCGCTTTCTGATGTCGATGTCCAAGCGCCTCTGACCAGTCCTACGTCACAATTCCTGGTTGGATATTGTTTGTGGCCAGCGAATTTTCAGGATGTGACGCAGACAGCGGTTCACAAAAGCCTACGATTTTCTCGAGATGGTGGCCGAGACTTTCCATGTTTCACAAGCTTTTAATAGCACGGATTTCACATTGGATTCGAAGAATCTCAGCTTAGTGCGTAAGGAGACTTGACTGGTTTTCCAAATTTGGGACAGAGCACCAAAGGCAACGCAAGCTTTATTTATTCTGCTTTTTACGTCCAGATCCGTACCACCGTTTGCTGATACAATACTTCCGAGGTAATTAAATTGTTCGACCTCTTCAACAGGCGTGTCATGCAGAATAATACGATGTTGTGTTGGGGGCCCTATTAGCATTATTTTTGTCTTTTTGTTATTTATTTTAAGACCGCACGATTCTCCTTTCACCCGTAAAGTTTGACACATCTCGTTCAGCCCACGGATGTTATTTGCAATGAGACATACATATATCGTCGGCATATGAATACCCTGTCTCTCAGTTGTACCGACACGCTGGCCGTCAAAACATCATCTATCGCCAGCAGAAAAAGAATTGGCGACAAAACATCCCCTTGTCTCACACCCTGACGCACCTCGAAAGAGTCGGATAGCTGCCCATTATGCAACACGAAACACCTTGCATTGTTGTAGGACTCCTTTATAATGGCAACAATTTTTGGCGGAATTCCTCTACCAAGAAGTAATCTCCATATACATTCTCGGTTAACTCGGTCAAAGGCCTTCTCAAAATCTACAAACATGAGATTTAGCGGTGTTTGAAATTCTGCAGACTGCTCAAGAACAATTCGTAAGGTGTTGATATGGTCAACGCACGACTGCAATCTGGTGATGGATAACAAATGTCTTGTGCGTTTTGGATCTAGTCCTGGCCATATCCGTTTTGTTGACACGATTTGTTCTATCCATTGCCTCTTGCTTTAGCATAAGTTTACATGTAGCGATTGGTATACCAATATTCAACCTGCTGGTTGAGATCGGTAGAACGGTTCCTTCTCTGGCGAGTTCATCGGCTTTGCAGTTACCCACGATATCTCCGTGCCCCGGCAACCAAATAAGGTGAATATTGAACTGTTCAGCCATCTCCCTAAGAGATAGGCGGCAGTTAAGGGCGGTTACTAAGTTCGTAGAAACAGCGCCGAGTGATTTGAGGGCTGCTTGACTATCTGAGAAAATCCGGATATTCGTTGAGGATATCACGTTTTCTCTAAGCCATTATAGGACCTCTTTGATCGCCAGAATTTCCGCTTGGAACACGCTACAATGGTTTGGAAGGCGGAACGAGAGACTTACGTTAAGTCGGTTTGAGTACACCCCACAGCCTACCCCTTCTTCGGTTTTTGAACCATCTGTATAGAAATGAATTGAATCATCTCTCAAAAATTCTTCGTCTTCACAGGTCGTTCTCGATGGGATTGAGACTTGGAACTTATTATCAAAACCAATTGAGGGATGGTGTAGCCGGAGTGGCAAGGGATTGATCCGAATAAATTCAGGATTGTAGCGTGACCGATGTTGTTATCGGTCCATTGGGAGATAGCTCTCATACGAGTGGCTGCACTGGCGGCCATTTGTTTGCTGAAGATATCTAGTGGTGTGAGATTAAAAAGTGTATTTAGGGCAGCTGAGGGTGTTGATCTCAGTGCTCCGCTTCTACACAAACCGGCTGTTCGTTGGACCTTGCTTAAATTGTCGCAGTAGGTCCTTTTATCAAGAGTGATCCAGCATACCACTACTCCGTATGTGAGTATTGGTCTGATGAGCGCGGGGGAGAGCCAGTGGGTGATTTGGGGGAAGAAACCCCATTTATTACCAATGGCTTTTTTACAGGAAAATAAGGCAACGGTGGATTTCCTGATTCTTTCCTGTATATTGGCTTTCCAATTTAGCTTTTTGTCTAGGATTATACCTAGATATTTGGCTTCGTTTGAAAGTTCAAGTGGGATTTCATTAATTGATGGAGTTATAAGGTGAAGAATTTTGTATTTCCTGGTGAAGAGAACGAGTTCAGTTTTCTTAGGGTTGACCCCTAGATCGCATTTTCCCGCCCATTTTACAAGTTTATTTAGAGCGGTCTGCATCAGGTCCGTAAGGACGTGAGCATATTTGCCAGATACCGCAATGGAGACGTCATCTGCATATGCAATCACTTTGAATCCCTCAGCTTCTAAGTCAACTAGAAGTTCATTGACGACTATATTCCATAGAAGAGGGGATAGGACTCCGCCTTGCGGTGTTCCTCTACTGACCGATCTCTTTGCAGAGAAGTTTCCTAGAGAAGAGTTGATTCTCCTACTTTGTAGCATTAGATTTATCAACTCCACTATGGAACCATCTACTTTGAGCTTCGCCAGTGACTTTATAATTGCAGAGTTGCTGACGTTATTGAAGGCTCCCTCTTTGTCGAGGAAAGCGGCCAGAGTGAATTCTTTGTGATGGAGGGAATATTCTATACTACGAACCAAGGTGTGTAAGGCCGTTTCTACTGATTTTCCCTTACAGTAGGCGTATTGTGCTGTAGATAACAATTTTGGATCTATAGCTATACGCAGGTGGATATCAATCAGTCGTTCTAAGGTTTTAAGCATCATGATCTACAAAAGACTGTAAATAGAATCTACCATTTATCAATTGATACAGCGAATTTCTGCTCAACAAATATGAACAAATTTTAGCAATTTATGAATTAATTCCTAAAATTTGAAATGTAATGAATACTGTGCATAAAAAAAAGATACAAATCTTTATTTTAAGAAAAAATTCTTAGAACCTTCGGAAGAAGCAAACTAAAAACTATGAAGGAGATCCAGAATATCGGTAAATTGCCTTGGTTATTTCTTCAATTCATGAAGAAATGATCAATTTAAGAAAAAATAATTAAATTTTTTGATTTTCTGCCTATAAGATTTGAAGAAATGCCTACATTTTATGAATAGGTTCTTAAACTCTACATTGTGATGAATTTCTTCTTCTTCTTACTTCTTACATTGTGATGAATTTGCGCGCATAAAATAAGAAACAAATCTTATATTTTATGAATATGTTCTTAAAATCAAAACCAGCTGCAAAAATGATTAAGGTGCATATTTGAGAACTGCTAAAAAACTACGTACAGTTAGCTACGTCTGAAAGTGATTTATGAAAAAATACTAAACCGCTTGGAAGTATATGATCTTGCGCCTACAAAATATGAACTCGTGCATAAAATTTGAGAATAAGTTCTTAACCCTAGTTTACGGCACGAAGAATAATGCAATAACCAAACTAAGGGTTCGCGCGAACCCCAAAATTTGTATTCACATCTGATTTGGGATACTATCAATGGACATCAATTCTTCGATTCAATTGGTCGCTGAGCTCAATTATCAGCCAGGACAAACACTCTCCAGCCTGTTGGAATACTTTTGAACGAATTGAATTGACCGTTTCAGATCAGATCAGTACTGTCCATTTAATTCATTTTTGAATTTTTGCAGAGAATGGCATTGGTATCTTATGTTCCAAAACCAAATATGTAAACAGGTCGTTTTGTTACCAACACAACACAATCTTGCGAAGGCTATTTCAGGCTGTCATAACAAGCCGGAACCATAGTGGGGTTCGTACGAACCCCAAGTTTGGTTTGTGGGTTTTTTTTCAGAAAAAAATTCCAGAAAATTATCTTAAATCGCTATGATGAAAATACGATGAAAAACGTAAAGAAAAATTAAATTCGTTCGCTGAGTTTTCATCCCAGGTCGAAAATATGATTAAGAAAAAAGTTATAAGCATTCAAACTTGCGTTGGGGTTTGCGCGAACCCCAAAACGTAAACTATAGGGTTAAACTTCACTTTGAGATGAATTTGTTCATAAGAAATATGAAACTGGTCTTATATTTTATGCACGATTTCTAAAAAATGATTTACGAAAAAGGCTTAAATTTCAGAAATAAATACTTAGACGCTCAAAATCAAATTTTTTTCTTTGGGTGATTAGAAACTATTCATTTAAAGGTAAGAATTAATTCATAATAAATATGCAATTTTCATTAACCTTCTAAAGGAAAGGCGAATGAATTGTACATACGGGTAAAAATTTGTTCTTAAAACCGAATCTCAAAATTTTTGTGAGAATTTTTCCATAGGAAAATATTTATGAATGCGAGTTCATAAATGTTATGATTTATTCTTTGATACATTGTTTTTAATGAATTTGTGCTTATTTATCATGTATTTTCATAAAAACTTAATGAATTTTAGGGTATGAATAAGAGTCTTAGTTTTTATAAACTATAATTTTTAAGGGTATCAAGTAGAAGTAAAGATGTTTGAAAAGCACCTGACCAGATATGAGAATTATAACCTAGCTTTTGGCGGATGTAGACTTTACAAATTATAGCCAGTTTAAGAAACCTAAGCATTTTGCAGCATTTTTGGCGACCAACGAAGATCTTCGTTTACACACATACCATGTTCTGACAGCTTTTCGTTTTCTTGGATACATGAACCATTCACGAATAATGGGCTATGGGGAAATGTTAAGCTGTCAAGGTCAGAATACAATGAGCTAATCATACGCAACCGTTCCAGATCCACTCCCGAAGAGCAGTAACGTGAATTTGGAGACGAATATTTGAACCTGAGGGTTGCGTCGTCATTCGTCAGCAAAAAAGCTAAGAGGAATAGAAGTTTTAGACAAGAGATCTTTTATTGAAATAAGGAATAGAGTAGGAGACGAAAAGGATCAGTGGGGCACATCAGCATTTTTGAAGTGGGTATCAGACTTGAAACCATCCAATACAACTTGTATTGAACGGTCAAAAGGTAATTTCTAATCCAATGAAGAAGAGATTAATCGATACCAAAAGCACGCATTTGCGATAAGAGACCCTGATGCCAAACTTTATCAAATGCCTTAGAAATATCAAGCACAATAAACTTATACGTTCTCCAAAACAGTGTAAAAATTAGTTCCATTTTCTTTTTTGAGTGCTCATAACGAAGAAATTGGAAGAAGAAGAAGATAAGAAGAAGAAAGTATCGCCATTGATACAAATGAGTAAATCACAACAACGAATGGAAAGAACTGTTACCACCAACCTCATTTAGCGAGTGAATTTCGTTTAGAAGATAAAGTCAATCTTACACAAATCTTACAAAAACACTTATTTAGTTTACATTCTTTGAAAAGTGTGTTCTTATAGTGACAGAGATAAATTCGACATAGCCTAGATAAAGATGTTTCTTTTTCGACTTGTGGTTTTCAATCTGACAGTAGTTTTTTCGGAGTTGATCTTTTTGACAGCTGTCACTTGATTTATGCTCAATTCGGTATTTGGTTTCCCTTTTCATCGTGCAAGTAATCGTATACGTTCGTTAAATTGTCCCGAAACGCCGAATTTTACATAACTTCGGGTCATAAGTCTATGAGTTACCTCCAAGACCTTTCGATTAAACACCGCTGGACTATGTTTTGTGGACTTCTGTCAAGTCTCCAGTCGACGCAGATAAGTCTGCGATTATGGAGGCCTTGGAAGAGAATATTCGGCGTATTTATACTGAAAACGTCTCATATTGTTGCATAAAGTGGTCGAAAGTTGGGCCTCTTGACTGCAATTTATTCGAACCAGCTACGCGGTGGCGCCCCTTGTCCGAAATCGTTTTTAAAAGAAAATGGCAAGCCCTTATCTTTATAATAAAGCTGAATTCTTGGCCTAGCATTGAATTATATGAGTCTTATTTATTCTTTAAAAAAAAGTCTAAAAAACACCTTTTGTTGAGCAAACTCTTTCTTTTTATTTTTACGGCGTTATAAGCATCGTGATCTCGAAGGGAACACAGTTTTCCCATTTAACTGCCTTACACTAGTGACTGGCTGGTGGAATTAACCGATTTTAAGGAAGCGAAGGAAACTTGATAGGTAAATGAGTCTTTCAATAAAAGCTTCAATTGGAAATTGGATTGGCAAGAAAAACTGGCAAGCCCTTTTAAAGTAATACTGCCAGAAAAAATTCTCTGCTTGATGATTTGAAAAATGAATTTTGCGAACCCTGTGGGCGGATTACAAGTGGGCGAAAAGCAAGAGGGAAGTGATAGTTATGGAGATCACAATACGAGTGTAATGTCGCTTAGGATCAAGAAGAACGAAATATTTTTTTTTAATTATGTTACAATTAAATCAAACGTATAAATTTCACACAACCTTTTTTTCATGCTACCGACGCATAAAGCTAAAGCTGTTCTCTGTTCTCCACATAATTCCATAACCCGATTTTTTCAAAATCTCTACCAATTCAATTATTTTCATTCAATTGAATTGAAAAAAAAAGTATTCCGGTACACGATATCAACATCTTTCACAAAAACAATAAAAAATAGTTACGGCAAGCTGCGGAAAGGTAGGTACCTCTACCTCTACCTATACATAGTATGATCGTACGTAGCCTTGATTTTTTCGAACATAAAACTGAGCCCATTCAACGTCATTCAGTCATTCAGCCAACGTATGCAAATTTGTAGAGTCAGTGCGTAATGAACAGGAGAATGACAAAAGAGTTCAGCTTCCAACCCTTTCACTTTAAATACAGCCAAAAAAATAAGTGCTTTTTTAATTTTTTTTTGTCCTGTCGAACGCACACAGTTTTTTTTTTTTTGTTATATAAAAAACAGTCACCCCACACAACCAGGGTACGAATTCAAATTTTTTGTTCGTCTGACATCAGCTGACTTTGTATTAGAAGTGCGTTTAGCAAAAACCTTGGTGCTTGGTGTACTGATGAGAAGCACGCAACCCTTTTTCAAGACTTGAAGGGTTAATAAAAAAAAAAATGGTTGGAATCCTTTAATTTGCATTTTACAGTGTACAAAAAGGATATTAATTTTTTTTTTGCTAAGCGACGCTGCTTTGTACTTGACAAGTGAATGCATGTGCTGGGTGAGATAGGGTTGAGCGTAAACAAAAAAAAAGGGTTGTCTGGGTGTGTAAGGACCCCTGGCAGTTTTTTTTGTTCATATCCTGTTTTTGATGAATGACAAAAAAATGTGGGTACTGCAGCATGTGTCCTATATGCCGCCTCAGTGCAGTGCAGACTCATTTTTATTTTTTGTTGTGAGGATTTTTTTTTAATCTGATCATTTGTAGATGAGGTGATAACAGGGTGTTCCAACTTATTCCATTTATTTTAGTATTAAATTTTGTTAGCCGGCAGAAACAGTCTTAGACTGGTCCATGGGCGCAAACTCATTAGCTGATACCGCTCACAATGGTGCGATTACTGGAACGTTTCTGTAAGCGACGCATCTGACAAAATACTAAATATACTCGAACTAATTTTTTTTACGCCCAGTTCTAATCTACAAAATACAAAAAGTTTATTTTTACATACTTTGTACGACAGCAGGAGTGGCAATGTTTGGTAGAATGCGAAGTGTCACGTCACACTTACAAGGCTGTAAAACTCTTGGGAGAAATAAGCGCTGATACACATTCAAAAACTTCAGACATGAAACGATCTAAAGGCGAAAATCTTTTCAGCATTTTATGCATGAACTTGTCAAATTTTTACTTTTTCGGTTTTTCGTGCGTGCATGTTAGCATATCCACCTGCTAACCCAGAGGTTAAAAAAAAATTTCACGGGTATCGCCTTTCGCGAGGAATTGGCTTAGTTAGTAAAATTCATTGCCATGAAAAGCGCTTTCTCAATTAGCCGTTCGGAACCGGCAGAAAATTGTAGGTCCCCTCCATTCCCTCAGAAGGCATGGTTGTGAGAAATGCGCTAGGCCCAGGCCCATAATAAATAAATAAATAGAGTTGCAATACAAGGCTATGAAAATCTCGGAGTCTTCAGTTTCTGATGTTTCTGCGACTCAAATTAAGAACTTTCCTTTGGGTGTTCAAGGCGATATGGACACAGAAAGTGCAGCTTTGGTGAATGACGTTGAGGTAGATTCCGCAGAAGAAAATGAAAGTGACTGTGAAGATGTCGATGAGATTTCTGAAGACAGACACCACTTGGGAGTCATTTTAGGCAAAAAAAAAAGATTTCGTTCGACGACAGACGACACAGCCTCCGTCATCAAGTGGTCAAGCAGCGAAGAACCTGAAAGATTTCAGGTTGCAAAGGTGAGGCTAAACGAGTTACAATAGAGGAAGAAGCATGGAATCTTCTGTTTGATGGTTGCATATACCTATTGCAAGCTTTGGTTGAAACTATTAACATCGAGTTAAGCAAAAAACGTCAAAAATGTGTCTCAGCCGGCTCTAATTGGCCTTCAACATCTTCTCAGCCCCCAACTTCTTTGATTATCTACGACCAACACAGCGGAAGATGAGATTCGTGCAATGCTTGGCTTATTCTACATAGCTAGAGTTCAAAAGCAAGGTCGACGAAACACAAGGGATTTCAAGCAATCCTGGGGCTCAACAGATTTGAACTTTTAATCAGTTGCAATCGATTTCGGTTTGGCAACAGAGGAAGAAGATGTCGCTCTGACAAACTGACCCATTTCAAATCGCTTGGGAAAAATTCAACTCAAACTGTACAAAATGTTACACGCCTCACAAATATTGCACTGTCGATGAACAGCTCCTGGGGTTAAGAGGTAATTGTACTTGGTATATAATCAAAGACAGATAAGTACAGCATAAAAATAGTATAGATTTGGTTTACCGCACAAACTATGTATCTAATGGTGTCCGGGATTACTTACTTTGTGAAAGAAGAAAGAAGATCAAAGGATCCCATTCCGCTTCAGTAATTTAGCAAGTTAATTGAAAAAAGAAGTTCTGCTGCAATCTTCATAACACTAACGGAGGCAAGAACACCCGAAATCATTGAGTTTTATAATGAAACGAAAAGTGGCGTTGACACATTTGGCCAGCTAGCTCATAATTATCTACTCTGTTGCAAAGAGATATGTATGTTTATGGTATGCTCGATCAGGTTGGCATTAATTCAATGCTTCTTGATTGGAAACAACTATAAAAACAAAAAAACTAAGCGAACTATGTCTCTGCACAATTTAGGCTTGTCTTTGACAAAACTGCACATGCTAAAAGTTTTGGAACATAATATCCACAACTGTTTGAAGGGTATTATCGAAAAAGTGCTTCGAGAATTAGCGGAAGGTGATCTACGAAACTGCGAGGATGTTTCATTGAACAAACCGCAAATAAAGATTCTGCAGCAGCAATAAAGCTGCTGTTTCTAATGTCCTAAGGATAAGAAGCCAAAAATGGCATGCAGTAGATTTCAGAGACACATTTGTCAGGGCCACCGCATAGTGGTTTCACTCTCGAACAAAGGCGTCCATAATTACTTACTCACTTGATAACATACAAAAACTATGTTTTCTAATATGATTTGGGCTCTCTGATTACGAAACCGCCATCAGTTTTTATGTATTTCAATGTTTTCAAGAACGGTTTACTTCAGTTTAGCTATTGGGACTAGAAAAAATCCTGTAAAAGGTATATTTTCTACATTTACCGAAATATAATTTATTTATTCTAAATATGTTCACATAACTTATTACAGTATGCTCGTAAACTGTAAAAATTATACTCTTAGCAAAACACAGAAACAACTAGCTATGAAAGTATTCAAATTAAGTTTATTTTTTTTAAATAGGACTTTTTTCAGAAAGTGTTTTGTGTACAAAATGTAGGTTTATGCATGTCTGTACACCGGTAGGTTTCTTTTCAAAAACTAACTATAAAACGTAGGGACCACTTCTAGAGATCTCTCAATGGTGTTTTCTATTCCTTAGACATTGTCTTTTTTCAGCGTCAAAACTGTTGAACCATTTTGAGCCAAGCAAATTTATCGACACGTATTTTTGTAGGAAATTAGATTTCTTTCAAAAAAAGTCATTTTGAAAATTTTTGTCAGGCTAACCGTTTCAAAGTAATCAAGCTTGAAAAACTGGTATGTATTTTTGCTTTTGCTCTTTTACTTTGAATTTTATTAATTAACGAACAAATCCATGTACGATAAATTGCAAAAATGTTTCTTAGAGAAAGTTTAATGTTCTACAAAAAAGTGATTTAATATTTCTAAATAAAGTACTTCCTTCAGAAGTTATTCACGATTAAGGTTGAAAAAAATAATAAATTTCTTAGGTTGCTTAAAAATTAATTAAAAACCAATCTGCAAGTTTCTGCAGCTGATGGAACGTGCACTAGTTAGTACATTTAATAGCCTTTCTGGCAATATGTAACTTTTTGGGGGCGTTGCGGGGCGTAACAGTTAAAAGTTTAAGTCAAATAACATTAAGCTTCTTTTTTTTCTATCTAGGCCCAATTTATAAACGTTTATTTTGAGTCTAACATTGACTCTCAAATAAATAGTGGAGGTTTTGATTTCCAATAATATATCCACATCAAAAAACAACTCTACAGAAAGATAAGAAAACGTCAAAGCCATCAAATGAAGTCTTACTAACACTTGGAGCACTAAAATTCAAATATCATTTGCTTGCAATGTTATAACTTCGAAAAGAAATAGTGAACGGCATTTAGGTTTTCATTTATTAGGACTTTGTGATGTTCTCAGCTTATTTAAACGGTTTTTTAATGTAAGTGTTCCAATGAATTCTTTGAATTTTGACCTACGGTGGAACCACTGTACACTGCAGCGAAGTGTGTAGATGCGTAAAATACACCAGTAAGACTTACAGATTATCCAATTTCGCCAAGTATGACTCCTGTCCTTTCAGAATCAAAAAAAAAGTTGGAGCTTTTTAAACTTGAATATCCCTGAGTTCTTTTATTTTACTGAAACACTAATTTCTTACGCGGTATTATTCTAAAGTTTTTTTTTTTTTTTGTTTATAGGCTGTGAGTTCAAAGCTGTTCTATTTTATTAATTACTTTAGTAAATATATCATTTTCAAATAAGATAACGTGTTATGTGCTAATGTTCTTTAGAAACCCTTATGCATTCTAGGGTTAAACTAGCCCTAAACGACGAACAATGCTTGTGGTCGCCGTATTTTCGTCGTGTAGGGGCTGGTTCGGGAGCAGCTCGATTTTGTACGATGTTGGCCATGTAGGACCACCCCACGGATCCGTTGTGAGCACTCTTATCTTAAATTCACATAGTGCCCGTACGCCCTTTCGCCTTGAGCTCAATGATATAGGCAAGTCCCTAACAGCGTTGCCGATATGACACTCTCGTATACATTTGGCAGCTTTTTATTTAAAAGTTAGCATTATGGCACCCAAGCATCAATTATGGCACCTAATGCACTCCTTCCCCATGGTATTGAGTGGATGATCTGCAGGTGAACAGAGTGAACAACGGAATTTGTAAACCAATCCGCAGTCCATTGCTGCTTGCTGGTGGTCGGGCATGATAAATTAAGCCCCCAAAAGTCAAATGAACTGCACTATGCGGCCAACAACATGAAATTCTGACTCTAAAGAGAATATCTTGAAAGGCCAACGGTAGCAGCCTGTAATTTGGAGTGGGTGGCTTCAAAAGTCGTCTGTTTCCTCATAAGAAAACACATAGTGGAAGGATTGGTATACGAAAAATGAAAGTTACTTTGCATTCGGTACTCGATCTCCGATTTCGAGTTCAGACCAAATTTACCTGAGTTGAGATTCTTCGAATCCTACGTAAATTTTGTGCTTGTTCCTGAAAAAGTTCGGTTGCTAACTCCTGCAAGATTAAGGCTCTTGTGAATCAATGATTGCTTCGCCTTTGCTGGCCGAACGAACTATTTCGAGCCAGAAATTGGTATAGATTCCCCACTAATGGCTGGGCATCGACACCAAAAATAATAAATGGCTATGAATTGATCACAGGTTGAGGAAGTCAGATGTCAGACCATGATTTTGCGGAGCAGTCCTTTGAATGAGCCTTACATTGCACAGTGGTTTCAAAACCTTAAAATCAGCAGGGATTTTAACCATTTTAGCTATGGTGATATCCAAAGGAGAAAAACACAGCCACTGTTAAAATATCTAGCTAGAGACCTCGAAGGGTAAAGGAGTTTTGTTCATGCCCAAAGAGCTATGTCCAATTTGGGCTTATAGGATATGATGGTCATAGCGCGACAGTTCTTAACAGATAGGTACAAAATGTATAGCTATGATACTCAGTTGCAAAATTAATAATTTATAGCAATACACGAAAAAAAACAAACCCCCCAAAGGAGAATGTCTGTTGATGCAGGGACACTGGGTGTGCAACCGTGCCTGCCCACGATCAAATTGAACAGCCTATCACCAAAATTTTAAGCCCAAAGCGTATTCTTTCGTCTTATATCTCACTGTTCTAGCAATACTCAACCCACCATCACACATCTCATTCAATGGCGGTATGTTTTCCATATGTTTTCAAAACACCCTGTTGTCAATACGATGATATCATCACACAATTCAGGTCCTCTATATCTCAGTGTACTTATTAGAGTTCCTTGCTAAAACTCAGTCTGAAACTTACAAAAAAAAAAAAATTATAAATTCAGCCAGACAAAAGGGTTGTGTGAGAGGGTTAAATCCAAAAAAAGTACCCATCTGAGTTAATAATGAAAAAACCGATTCACCCAGGACGGAGAACAGAAAACCATATCTGCATAGAGTTAAAAAAAAAATATCCACGCGAACACTGTGCCCTCAGGGTAAGAAAAAAAAATCCACTATCAAGGCAGGGGGTACACGAATACGGTACACATTAAAACCAAAAAATCGTTAGCTATGCAACCGATTTTTTAATGTGAAAAATATGCGCACAAATTTTCAGTGTACGATGAGCTGATGGTTATTAAAAAAAGTGTAACCTTCTCTCTTCTCTTACACTTCATCCTCTCCACTCAGGACTCAGGAGTCTAACAAGCGAGCGATAGGAAGTCGAAGGAAAAAAAATCTGAAATCTCTTTCCATTATGAAGGTACACTAGAAAGAGTTAATGGTAACTGTCAGAAGAAAAAAATGAGGGTGGCAAAGAGTTTTTTTTTGTGATGATTCAGTTTTTTTTAGTGCGGATACATGACCATGGTGCGGGCAATAAGAAACCTTAATCAGACTACACGCGCTCTCATTTTTTTGGAGGTTATTAAAATTTTTAAGTAGGGTTCTTGAGATTGTGTCCTATAAATGGAAGTGATTTTATTCGAGGGGATACAACTGAAGTGATTCAGTGATGAGTGATGGCTCGTGACGAAGAATACAGTTTAGAAATTTACCACATCGTTGTTGAAATCCTTTCAATTCACATTTGATGGAAATATCGTCTTAGAAAATAGATAACCTCTGATGAAGAGGTATACGTACAAAACATATGAGTGTGCGTTAGAGATGAGTTGGGTTGTTAAGTATAACCCGTTGTCATGACGAAATTAAAGATAAAACACGATTTATTTTGAAGAGGCTGACACATGAAAGCACATCATTCATTTGAATAATGAATACAATTTCAAGTTTCTTGATACCAATCTGATGAATTATACCGGAAAGGATAGTTTCAGATAGAAATTGACAACGATTCTCAGTAGTTTGGTACATAGGTGTGCGAAATTTTATTAACATGTGCTATTTTGAAGACGATTTATTCAAACTACTACTTAGTTGAGAAAGGCTCTAAGGCCAATATAAAAAGCCGGATATGAGGAATTTGTGCATAAAATAAAAAATATTTTGGACAATTTGGATGCATCTCTTGTAAAGGGTTGTGATAAAAACCAGCCAGCAAATAAAAACACGACTGTTTGTTAACGTTGAAAAAGGAACATAAAAGGAACATTCTATTTATTATTTAATAATGAGTATGACATAAAATACAAGCAACTTGATAATTTAAACAAAGTGGTTTTCAAAGTATTCATTCTATTTAATAAAATAACACTTTCCCTGAATGAAACAATTTGTTTAAATAGATAGACCTAGCTTTTGCGAGTCTTTTGTATGTTTTGCTGATGGCAAACCTTTGGTGAAAATGTCAGCCAACATTTCTTGAGTGGGAATATATTTGAGATTGATTAAACCGTGTTGAATTTTTTCTTGAACAAATTTTGTTTTTGTTTCTACATGTTTGGTTCTGGAAGAGTAGGAGTTGTTTTTCGCAAGTTGAATTGCACTTTTGTTGTCACAAAATAGAATTGATTCTTTTGAGCAGTTTGGGAAAAATTCTGTTTCTAATCGCTTCAACCAAACTGATTCCTGAATTGCAGCAACCATGGCCATAAATTCTGACTCGGTTGTTGAAAGAGCAACTGTTTGCTGTCTCTTTGACGACCAGGAAAATTCGCGCGAATTTTTATTTTTACACCACACATCCATATTCCCTTGAGAAAATTTTTTCCGCTTCGCTTTTAGCTTCATTATTCTATCCATGAGTAAAAAGCAAAGCGAACAAAATTTGCCTGCGTGTAGTGTAATACGTGCCTGCGGTTGAACTTAAGAAATACGCGCGAATTGACCGCAGTAAACACATAGTATGATTCATAGTTCCATAGATATTTATTATGTACGTGTGTTCCTCTTTGGTATGTTATAACCCACAATCAGAGCATGGACTTATGTCTAGTGGAGTTACGTCCCTGTGCAAGTTTATTCACATTGAAAATAAGTTTAAGTGCAAACGGTGAGACTTCTTTCCATTACGAAATGGTATTTAAGTTCGCAGAAAAAGGAACTAAGGCCCGCGGCTGTTACTGCCATTTCATCAATAACCCCCGTGGGCCTTACTTCCAAAACAAAGAGGAAATAAGACCCGCGGGTCTTATTGCCGTGGGCCTTATTGCACTGCACCGGTTGACTTACGTTGGTCAACGTCACTTGCCCAATCAGCATCGCAATATCCTTCAAACGGAGTAGGTTTCCTATGATAGGTTAGTTTTCGATCAATGGTGCCTTTTAAATACCGTAGTATTCTCTTAATAGCTGTCCAGTGTGCTTTCCCCGGATTAGTGCTGTATCTGCTTAATAAGTTCACAGCAAAACTTATGTCTGGTCTTGTAGTTTGAGCAGCAAAAAGTAGGGATCCAACAGCTTCCATGTATGGCACTTTAGACATCAGTTTCTTTTCCTCTTCTGAAGTGGGACAC
Organism: Melanostoma scalare; assembly: GCA_949752695.1. Lineage (NCBI taxonomy): Eukaryota > Metazoa > Arthropoda > Insecta > Diptera > Syrphidae > Melanostoma > Melanostoma scalare. Next base: position 59,646,835 of record OX456986.1, read on the forward strand.
ATTTCTTCAGATATTTTCTGGTTCAAATCTAATGGTGTTGAGACTGGGTTACAATCGCTCATTCCAAATCGCTTCAATATTTCAAAAATATACTGCGACTGATCAATTGAAATCGTGCCAGTTGACTTATTTCGAGTTATACGCACTCCTAGAATTGACGACGCATCACCCAAGTCTTTCATTTCAAAGTTCATCTTTAAACTTTCCTTTATGAACAACTCTTCTCCTTCATCGTTGCTAAAGATCAAAAGGTCGTCAACATAAACTGCAAAGAAGGTCATGTTTTTTTCCAAAACTTTATAATACATAAATACATTGGTTTGCACTTTAACGTTCGAGACCAGTAGTCCGTTATTTTATGGCTTCGATGTTACGCGATGCTATAGTGTCAAAATCATCGTTGTTGTTGTGTATGTTTGACTTTGTTACAAAATCATGATTTCATTTAGGAACGACTCGATGTTACACTTTGCTGGTCTGTCAAAAATATGAATAAAGTATTTCTTAAAATACGAACCCAGCAGAAGGAAACTCGTTTTTGATTAAGAAAAAAGAATTCTGAAATGAACAAAATTGAAAATCAATAACTGTTCACAGAATTTGGAAGATTAATGAAAAAAAAAACCAAAACAAATCTGACCAACAACAATTTTAAAGGGGTTTGACAGATCAACATCGAAACTCAAGTCCCAGAGATGAGTTGGAAAAAGTTACGAAACGTAACATTCTGACACTTCAACATTGCATTTAGGAACGACATAGATGTTACATTTCGTAACTTTTTTGCATTTAGGAACAACATAATGTTACCCGATGTTACATCGCGTAACATCCAAGAATAAAAGAACGCAATACAGCCTTCAGCAAGACATTATTTAGTTTTTCGTTCCATACACGACTGGACTGTTTCAATCCTTTTAACGATTTATTAAGCCTACATACCTTCGTTGACCCATCTTCAAAATTCTTTGGTTGTTCCATATATATTTCTTCTTTGATCTCTCCATTTAAAAATGCTGTTACAGCGTCCATTTGTCGGATGTTCACATCAAACTTCGCCATTAAAAATCGTGTTGAAGAATATCTGGCTACAGGCGAAAAAGTTTCTTGAAAGTCAATACCTTCCTTTTGGGAAAAACCTTTTACTACCAATCTTACCTTGTGTCTCAATAGTTCGCCGGTCGACTCCTCTTTTCGTTTTGAATATCCACTTGTATTTGTTTGCACGTATCCCTTTCAGAAGAGACATCACATCCCAGGTTTTATTGGACTGAAGAGATTCAAACTCCGCTTCCGTTGCTTCTTGCCACAGTTTTCTGTCATGCCGTAACATGGCATCCTTTTTTTTTTTTTTTGCATCTCAGAGTCTTAAGCGGTACTTAACTTAGAGCAAGTTCATTTGTACACGCTTATCTATGCTCTTCATCATTAATGCAAGTGTTAGTGGTTAGTAGATAACGCCAAACACAAGCACAAAGAGAACGGTATACGAGGAAAAAAATAAAAGACGTTACAATTTTTAACAGAAAAAACAAAAAAAGTACATTAATAAGTAGAACAAAATAAACTAGGTAAACATTATTAAACAAAAATTATATCAATAAGAACAGAAATTAAATTACAATAACAAAATATCAAATATAAGTCATGCAGGTGGCACACTGGTTCTTAGCTTTAATTTTAAAGTATTTTTATTTAGGTTGAAATCGGAAACAAAAGGATAGGAGTTAGATAAAATCTACTCATGCGAGCTAATGGCTCATGCATGCCATAGTTAGTTCTGTGGTGGGGGGAGCAATGTAAAAACTCTAAATTACGTAGTTGGTGAGATCCTCCACGATAGTTGAAACTAATGTGGGAAAGCAAGTCGGGGGCATCAGTTGAACCGGTTATTAATTGATGAAAAAATACTAAATCGTTGTTGATTCGTCTCTGTGAGAGGGTTTGAAGATTTAATAGACGAATACGATTTTCATAAGGGGGGAGATTGAAAGGATCTTCCCAAGGGAGACCTTTGAGAGCGAAACGTATGAATCTGTGCTGTATAGCTTCGATTCGAGATTTATGAATATCATAAAATGATAATTATCGCAATCAATGACGTTGTTTCATGCATTTCGTATAGTGAAATTCTGATTTTCGCAGATGATATGAAATTTTTTAAATCCATTCAAAACACTACTGATCGCGTACTTCTTCAAAAAGATATCGATAGCTTTGGAACATGGGGTGAAAAGAATGGTCTTAGTCTTAACCCTTCGAAGTGCCAAACAATGACATTCTCGAAAAAACGTGAACCTAGCAATGCTATATACTTAATGTCTGGTCATTCATTATGTAGTGTCTCAAGTTTTCGTGACCTAGGTGTTTACTTCAATATTAACCTTGAATTTAATGAGCATATAAGCTCAATAGTAAGGAAAGCAAATTCTATGCTAGGTTTCATAAAAAGGTGGTCAAAAGAATTTGATGATCCTTATGTAACATTATCTTTGTATAACTGTTATGTTCGTCCTCATCTCGAGTACGCCTCACAAGTTTGGTCTCCCCTATATGAAATTCATAAACATCGTATCGAGGCTGTGCAACATAAATTTATACGTTTTGCTTTGAAGGGTCTTCCTTGGGAAGATCCATTCAATCTACCTCCTTATGAACATCGAATCAAACTTTTGCAATTGCAAACCCTTAGTCAAAGACGTATCAACAACGACCTAGTATTTTTCCATCAGCTTTTGACTGGCTTTATAGATGCTCCTTACTTGCTCTCGTCCATAGGTTTTAACTACCGCGGAGGATCTCACCACTTGCGTAATTTGGAGTTGATTCATTGCCCCCATCATAGAACCAATTACGGCATGAATGAGCCGCTATCACGCATGAGTAGATTATATAATTCTAACTCCCTACTTTTAGATTTCAACATTAATAAATCTAGTTTAAAACAAAAATTTAAAACCAGTGCTCCACATGCATGATTTTTGTTCAATGTTTCTTAGTTTATTGTTTTTCAAAATATTTGTAGTTTATACTTTGTTTTATTTTTAGTAGTTTTGTTTAATTAATTATTATTGTTTTTCATGTTAGGTGTTCTATATTGTATGTCACTATTTGTATTTATTTTTTTTTCTCATATATATATTTTCTATACGTTCGTTTTGTGCTGGTGTTGCTGTTTTCTAACCTCTAACACTTGCATTTATGATGAAGAGCGTAGATAAGTACGTACAAATGAGCTTGCTCTAAGCTTCGTGCGACTTAGTCTCTGAGATGCAAAAAAATGGTGACCACACCTGAGACGCATATTCTAGATGCGGACGAACATAACACTTGTATAAAGAGAGGGTGACATAGGGGTCATTAAATTCTTTTGCCCATCGCTTAATAAAGCCAAGCATTGAATTTGATTTGTTAATAATGAGGTTGATGTGTTCATTAAACTCGAGGTTGGTACTAAATAGAACACCGAGGTCACGGAATCTAAAAACTTGAGATAGGGATTGTTGCGATATTGAATATTCTCCAATACTTGGCGATCTTTTGCGGGAGAAGGTCATACTTTGGCACTTGGAAGCGTTCAAACTAAGTCCGTTTTTAGAACACCATAGAGCAAAACAGTCGATATCTTTTTGTAAGAAGTCTCGATCTGAAGCATTTTTGATGGTTTTAAAAATCTTCATATCATCAGCAAAGATTAAAATGTCGCTGTAGGAGATGCAAGAAATTACATCATTAATTGCAACAATGAAAAGTAAGGGACCAAGATGACTTCCTTGTGGCACACCAGACAAAGCAATAAAAGGTTTTGATAAAACATTTCGAAATTTGACTTCATAAGACCTATTTTTTAAGTAGGAGCTTATCCAAACAATAAATAATGGGGGAAATCCAAATGCTTTTAGTTTATATAGTATAATATTATGAGACAGTTGGTCAAACGCCTTAGAGAAATCAGTGTAAATGCAGTCAAGCTCGTTCCCACATTCAAGGGCGTTGGAACATTTATGATAAAAAGATAGAAGGTTGGTAGCCGTCGATCTTCTTTGCATAAATCCATGCTGCTGATGGCAGATAACATTCCTTGCAAGGAAGGATAGGCTTTCGCAGACTACTTGTTCAAATAGCTTGGGTATGCATGAGAGCTTTGAAATTGGCCTGTAGTTTTTTATATAAATTTTTTCACCCTTCTTGAAAACAGGTGTTATAAAAGATTTTTTTTAAAGAGTGGGAAATATTCCAGATTTTAAGGAAAGCTTGAAAAGATATTCAAGTGGAGATGATAAACGTGAAGAACACTTTTTTAAAACAATTGGCGGAATCGAGTCCGGACCATAAGAAAAGTCATCTTTAAGAGAAGAAAGGAAGTAAGTAATTCTGTCTCTGTGAATAGGGATACTATTAAAGTTCACTTGCGAGGAGTGAGTTAAATACTGAAAAAAATGTTCATCAATTTCTAAATTCGTACTACAAAATCAACTGTTTCTGGGTCGTTGTGTTCAAAGTCAGCACTTAAACATGAATCATATCTGAAATTTTGTTTCCGAACTCTACTCTCTTCGAACAGAATAACATCTTGTGGTTGATCAATTCTGATTCCGTGTCGACATTGTCTTCTGTATTTGCTGGTTAGATGTTTTCGTCTTGTTCATCGTTGGGACTTGTATCTCTTTCTAATTCATGAGTTCTACTGTTACTTTCTTCAATTTCTTCAATTTGAGATTCATTTAACGATTGAAATTCTAAATCTAAAACAGCACTCGAGTTTCTATTACCAATTTCCAATTCTTCATCAAAAATTTCTCCAGAATTGGAATATTGTTCTGTTGTTTCTTCAGAAGATAAAAGAAAACGCTTCTTACTGTCATTTATTTTCTCTTGGCTCCGGGAATTCTCAAAAAATATTACATCGCGACTCAATAACTTTTTTTGTTTTCATATTGTAGAGGCGATATGGTTTTGACTCAGAACTGTATCCAAGAAAAATACACTCAGTAGATTTTGGGTCGAGCTTTTGTCGTTTTTCAGATGGAATATGTACCATGGCCTGGCATCCAGAAACACGCAACATTTTAAGATTCGGCTTTAGATTGGATCATAATTCTTCTGGTGTTTTTTCTTTTTCACCTCTGCAAGGAATGCGATTCATAACGTATGCTGCAGTTGATGCTGCTTCAGCCCAATAATGCTTGCCAAGATTGGCATCAAATAGCATGCATCGCACACGTTCAATTACAGTTCGATTAATCCTTTCGGCAACCCCATTCTGTTGCGGAGTGTAAGGCGCTGATTTTTGATGTTGAATGCCACATGCTGAAAAATAGTGTTCAAATTTCGAATTGCAAAATACCTTACCATTATCGCTGCGAAAAACCTTGATTGAGGTTCCACATTGGTTTTCAACAAAGCAACAAAGGCTTTGAAGGTTAAAAACGTCTCAAAAACATCTGATTTCTTCTTGAGTGGATATATAAATAATTTTCTTGAAAAATCATCCACGAACGTCACAAAAAAGATGTTGCCTGAAAAGGATTTGACCGGGCACGGTCCGCAAACATCAGAATGAATTAAGTCTAGTACAGTTTTCGAACGGGTTCCAGTTGTCTTAAAAGGTTCTCTTGTTTGCTTCCCTTTAATGCAAACGACACATTTTGCAATCATCTTTGTATCAAAAGATACACCTTCAACTGCTGTCTTCAACTTAATTAGATTCTCTGTACAGATGTGTGCCATTCGACGATGCCAGAGATTCGATTTCAAAGATGCGGAATAGTTCATAAGCGATGTTTTCGGTACAATACCGTTTAAATGATACATGTCATTTATTAATGATGCTGATGCAATCATTTCGTTCCCTTTATTAAAAATTTTGCAGACTTCTTTTTCAAACTTTACCGTTTTGCCGTTGTTTACTAATTGGCTGACAGAAATCAGATTCGCACATAAATTTGAAACATATTGTACATTGTGAATGGTGGCCTCCGTTTTCTTGTTACCATTCACAAGAGTTAAGCTTACATCACCTATACATTCGACTGGTAATTTCGCATTATTTGCAACAACAATTTCTCTGTGCTTTGATGGTCTTATACGTTCTTCAACAATGATTTGCTCATTGTTGTCATGTGAGCCGATGCTCCTGAGACCTGAGTCGATATACCATGCATTTTCTGGAACTTCTTTCTTTGTTAAAAACGATGAAAACAAAGCAACTTCATTTGATTTAAAAACATGCTTCTTCTTATTTGGACATTGTCTAGCAAAATGACCAATTTCACCGCAGTTATGACATCTAAATTTGGTTTGTGCCTTGTTTTTCTTTGGCTTGAACTTCGGTTTAACAAACAAAGTATTGTTATTCGACTTGGCATCATATTTGACTTCTTGCAACAAAAGAGATTTCACAGCATCGCTTGTTAAAATTTTCGTTCAATTCTCAACGGCCATAACTAATGGCTTGAATTCTTCAGGAAGTCCTGCCAACATCAGAGAGGCCACAATCTCATCATCTATTTTTAAACCAGCTTTTCTCACTTTGATTGAAGCCATAACCATCTTATTGATGTAATCCTCCATAGATTCACAATCGTTCAATTGAAGTTGAACAAGCTGCTTTAGCAAATCGACTCTTCTACACTTTCCCGTGTCCTCAAAAGCATTTGAGAGACTGTCCCATGCACTTTTAGCCGAAGGAGAGTCCACTATGTAAGAAAAATTTTGTTTTTCAAGCAGAAGGATTAACTCAGATTTTGCTTTAAGATCTGTTGAGATTTGTTCAGCGGTTGGTGATGTTCCTAATTCCATAGTCCTTTAATTACTAAATATGATTTGGCTGCAATTTTCCATACATCATAATTCTCTCGCCCCTTCAGTTTTTCTACACAAGCAACATTCGAAGTCATATTTCTGATAAAAATTAACAAGATTAGTTATTAATAATTAGTTCAATTTGCGCGACTTGGGCCAATAACCTGATAAAAATTAACAAGCAAATAAAAACACGACTGTTTGTTAACGTTAAAAAAGGAACATAAAGGAACATTCTATATATGATTTAATAATGAGTATGACATAAAATACAAGCAACTTGATAATTTAAACAAAGTGGTTTTCAAAGTATTCATTCTATAAAATAAAATAACAGGTTGGTTTTCTAGACGTGCGGTTTTCGAGAAGAAATGAAACGGAAATAATTCAGCGTTATGTCCAGCATAATTTAGTTCAAATATAAAGATAAGTGTTTGCCGTCATGTTTCACATATGATTTCGGGTAAGTGGACGCTGCGAGTGGCTCAAATAAATTGGCCCAATTTTTGACCACTTTTTGCAGCATTTAGGGACGTACCTACATATATATCAGCAATAAAGAGCCGAATATTCTCTTTCAAGGCGTCAATCGCCTTAAAGTTATCTGCGTAGACAACCGACCTCACATAACCTCACAAAAATTTGTTTAGTGGTAACTCAATAGGCTTAAGACTTGAAAACTCGAAAATCGTCGGCAACAGCGAGACAATTTACCGAACGTAGCAGTGCCCAGTGGAGTTGTCGTGCAGCTTCATGATGAAGTAGCAAACCAAACTGAGCATAACAATAACAACTTTAAAGCATGACTGATGTCAAAAAGACCAACGCCGGAAAAAGTATTGCCAGATTGAAAACGACTCTATAAAAAAAATCCCTTACAACTTTTTTATCTGACAACCCGAGCTTTAAAGCGAAATTTAATCTTTTTTTAGTACACCAAGAGAAAAAAACTGTGAACATTTTTTTGTATCGGTGTCATTTGCCGAGCATAACGTTGTTCAGACGTAAGCTGGGCTAGTATAGGTAATTTTTTTGTATGGGTGTTGTTGAGCGAGCATAACTCTGCTTAGAGCTGAGGCAATTTCAGTATTTTATTTGTTATACTAGCCTAGTTCTAAGGTGATTTTATATCAAATATTATATTTTACCTTAACATTAGTAAATATTATTATTACTCCTATTCTGTGGATATCGTTATTCTGTGCAATTGTCGTGAAATCGATTATGTGTGTACATAAGTCACTTGGTTTGTTATTCTCAAGAATCGTGATTTAAGTGAAGTGAAGCGATGTGGAGTGAAGTGTAAGAAATCAGCTTTTAAAGCTTTCAAAAATAATAAAAATATATAATATGTTCTGAAAAACTGTGATTTTCAAGTTAAGCGAATTAATTTCTATGAAATAAAACTAATTGGAATATAAAGCAGTGCTTTCTTATGCCTACATTGAACAATAAGTCGTAAAATGGCAGTGATTGTATGATGTAAACAATAAAATGTTTACGAAAGGAGTCCATCATATCACCATACCTATGCAACAACTTCTTCTTCTTCTTTTCATTTCCGGCGTTACGAGTAGTGATCTTCAAGCGATCACAACTCTCCCACTTTTCTGCTTCACACTAGTGATCCGCCTGTGGGCTGAAGGCCTCCCGGTTTTGGATTGTTCCATGTCTGAGGCCAACCAAATGCTGCTGTTTTTGCATTTGCTTGTACCAGGAGTGTTTTGGCCTGCCTTTTCTTTTTCGTCGCGAATTTGTTGAAACGTTGTACGATATTGCCTTTTGGACGGGGTTCTGCGGATCTCTCCTTTGAACATGACAATACCAACTGAGCCGGTCGTGCTGAATTTTGTCCAAGATGGTACTTTTGACATGAAGGCTTCCACGGATCTTAGTACTTCTAATTCGATCAAGCTTTGTTACTCCTGCTGTCATCCGAAGCATCTTCATTTCGGCTGCCGTCAATTTGCTCTCATACTTTTTGTACATTGTCCAACATTGTGAACCGTATGTCAGAGCTGGACGGACAACTGCTGTAAAGAGTCTTCCCTTCAGCTTAGGGGGCATTTTTCGATCACAGAATATAGCGGAGTTTTCTCGCCACTTCATCCACCCTACGCTTACTCGATTATTGATGTCGTCATCATAAGTTGCTTCACTATTGATCATAGATCCCAGATATTTAAACTTTTCACACTTGGAAAGCACATTTCCATTCAAATAAATGTCTGGAATAGGCTTGTCTGGATCAGAAAAAGGGCAGCACAGGTATTCAGTCTTTTTAGCGCTAATACGGTACCCATTTCCTTCCAGAACATCAATCCAAACGTCAAGTGCTCGTTGCAGGGATGTAGGATCCTTGCTTATGATGGCTCCATCGTCAGCAAAGAATAATTGTTGCACTTTATTGTCCGTTACTTTTCCTTCGAGCAAATAATCCAGAACAGCAATAAAGAGCAGTGGACTCAAGACACTTCCCTGATGTACACCTACTGTTATTTGGAATTCTTCGGTGACTCCAGCTGGGCATCTCACTTTTGTAACTGCTCCCTCGTACATGTCCATAATTATTCGCACATAGGCTTCAGGAACTCCTCGGTGTCTGAGGGCCACCCATATCAGATCTCGTGGTTGTCGATCGAATGCTTTTTCGAAGTCAACCAACACAATATGCAAATCCTCTAAGGCATCTCGGTGTTTTTCCATAATGATCCTTATACTTTGGATTGCGTCTGTAGTTGACTTACCCGCGACAAACCCGCATTGGTTATCACCATCAGACAACCTTATTATTTTCCGCAGTCGGCTATCCAAAACCCGCTCAACGATCTTCATAGTGTGGGACATCAACTTGATCGAACGATAGTTGTCACAGCTTCTGGTATCTCCCTTTCCCTTGTACATTGGAAGGAGAAAACTTTCCCTCCATTGATTAGGCAAACTGTCACCTCTTATAAGTTTGGAGATGAGAATCGTGAGCCATCTCAACGCGATGTCTCCCATATTTTTCCAAAACTCATATGGTACCTCGTTTGGCCCAATCGCTTTGCTTTTTTTGGAGTTCTTAACTGCCTCCCTAACTTCTTCGACTGTGACGTCGGATACTTCCGTAAAGTTAGGTGCAGCTGTTGGAAAGTGGCGCCGAGGAAACTGTTCATTCAAAAGATCATCACAATACTGTCGCCACCTGTGAAAATTTTTGTCATCATCCACAAGTAGCAATCCTTGAGCATTTATGAACTTCGGCGAACGAATCTCCTGCGCATTTCTCCTTCTCTGAGCGGCTATTTTGAAAATGGTTGCTCCCTTATTCAAGTTGCTTTGTCTTAGCTCTTGGATTGCCTGATTTGCTTCCTATGCAACAACTTAAGGATAAAAAAGGAACAGCTTGACGATTCCGAACGGCTGAGAAAGCGTGGTGGTCTGGTAGTAAATACATTAATCCTTGATATCCTTGTCCAATGATACGGACTCATCAATGAAAACTGTCTATCCTAAGGCAATAAAAATAGTTCAAAATGAATAAAAGTATTTTTTTTTAATTTTTCATCAGCATTTCTTCCGCTATGTGTAAAGGCAAGCTATTTGTACAGAGTTCAGGTGATATTGAAGATTTTATATCCATGTAAACGATTGGGCTCCCAACCTAGGAACTGCGTTTAATCAAAAGAACCTTAGAGCTCTCATGTATTACCTTGATCGCCAAGTGAAGAAAATAAGTTCTAGAGTGAAATACTGGCTAAAATTTCATTACGTATTGTTTTGTCCTGCAACTTTATAAAATTGCCTTGGTCTGTATAAAGTGAATATTTAAAATAAATTAAATAGGGTGGTGCAACAGAGCGGGGAGCCCCAGGGCCTAGAGCATTTCTCACAACCATACCATATGAAGTGATGCAGGGGATCTACAATTTTCTTCCGGCTCGGATCGGCGAATCGAGAAAACGCTTTTCATGGCAATGAATTCACTATCGGAGGACTTGCCGATTTTTCGCGAAAGGCGAAACCGTTGACAAACATTTGACTCTGTTGGGACTCGAACCACGTACCTCTGGGGTTAGCAGGTAGACATGCTTACCATCACGATGCGAGTAGCACAAGAAATTAATATTGTTGCTTTTGTTTTCAATCCAATAATTTGCGACAAAAATGTGTCTTTAGCCCTGTTCACACTGTACATTGTACAATTAGTTGGACAGACTTAGGCTTGACAAACCAAAGCTTGATAGTGTTAACCCTTCATACGACCGCTTGTCCAACTTGTTGGATGGTTTTCAAAAATTTTTGAAAATCTAGAAGTTTAATGGAGTGGAAGGGTATGTGACTATGTGTATAAAGTTGGATGACAAGCTTGATAAGTGTGAACGCAAACTACATCAGACCATCCAACTTCCATCAAACGAAGTCTGTCCAACTAATTGTACAATGTGAACAGTGCTTTTAGAGTACAACACATCAGGACTACTTCTGGGAAATGTACTTGCAAATATTTTTGTTTTTTTTTTCCTTATCAGATGTAGCTCAATGACACTTAGTTTGTTAGTTCTGTCGTAGCAATATGGAAAGCCGTCAGGATATACCGGAGACCATAATTTCCGCACAACACCGCATTTTTGAGTAGGTAAACTCTTTAAGAGCCTTACACCGCATTTTGATTAATATGAGTGGAATAAAAGGACGTGTGGGCTGGTTTGTGTTGGTTCGCTCAACACCACCTTTTTGCAGTCGTTTAAGTTGAAAATCTTTTATTTGTTTTTAGTTTTTCCTTTGAATTTGAAAAATTGAAACAATTTCATTTTTCAATTTAGAAAAATAAATTAATAAATTCACTAAAAGAGTAGGATTCACAACTTAAGAAAAATAACTATTTACTTAATGAATCGACAGGGCACTGCAATCATTTCAATTCAACGATTAAGAAGAAAATGAATCAATAACAAGAAAAACATCCTGAAAATGTTCTAGCTTTGTGTGTATAAACCGGTATATTAGCTGTCATACTTAACGTTGTTTCCACGCATAAAATGGTTGTGTATCTTAATGCATCGGTTGTGAGTTTTAAAACATTAAAAACATAACTTAAAACATTAAGTCTTCCGATAGTAAACTCATTGCCGTGAAAAGAGCTTTCTCGATTGGCCGTTCGGAATCAACAGGAAATTGTAGGTCTCTCCCATTCCCTCACAAAGGAATTATTTTGAGAAATGCGTTTGGCCCCGGGGCTCTTCGCTCTGTTGCGCACCATATTAATTTTTTTATTTATCCAGATTTTTGTGCTTTTGACATTTTGGTTGTCACACAATAGTGAATAAAAAAAACAACAGCAATTGGACTACGAATAGAACTGAAAGACATTTGTCTTAAATTTCCCAACAGTGGCAGCGTTTTTTACATGCCGTGGGAGAGAATACCACAAACTGACGCTCCGACGCGACGCAAGGCAACAAAAACGAGGATGAGGAATAATTATTTGATTAGATCGTCTTGAGGTTGAAAACTGAAGAGGGTCATAAAGATATGAGGGCTGTTGGGTACTGACGATTTTGAAGAGTGTGACAAGGATACGAAGCTTAAGCAAGTTGTCGAGTGAGATACCATATATGCTATAGGAGGACTGGGAGATATGGTCGTAGCGGCTAAGGCCAGAAATAAAGCGAGAAACATTGTTATACAAGACGCTCATCTTTCGACGGCTGGTGCTGTCAAGCTTGCCAAAAATAATGCACTCATACGTATAAGATGGAGAATAACCAGAGATTTTGCTTGCATTTTTCTTGTGCTTAAAAAATCAAGTGGAGTAAAAAATCTCGTATGCCACAGTAATCGGAGAACTCCATATGCCTTTCCAATAACTTCATTGATGTGGTCATTCCAACTAAGGGTCCTATTGAAACAAATAACAAGGTTATTTGCTTTTTCAACATACTAAATTTTTGAGTTACCCAGCAGAATATCCGGATAGTTAGATAAGTCAAGTGTTTTTCTAGAGATGACAAGACATTTGCTTTTTTGTGGGTACAATCTAAGACCAGATTTTATCAACCAATTTCTAATTGAGGAAAGATCCTCATTTATCCTGGCTACACAGTCATCAATCTGGTCCACATGGCAGTTACTCATCACTTAAAGGTCATCAGCAAATAGATGTTCATGGCAATCAAGAATCAATGGTGCAAAAGATTTGGTATTTCGTTAACATAGATTGAAAAAAGTATTGAACTTTGATACGAAAAACTTTGGTTTTAAAAAGTCCGCCGTTTGTTTGTGCTGTAAAAGCTGAAATATCTGAGTTTTTAGGTAGCGACATATACCTACGCACAAGAACATTGGGTCCTGAACTCGTTGTATTCAAATCAATATGTTCTGTACCCGACTAAGTGTAAGTAAATAACAATTTAACCACTGAACACGCCAGGCTTGAACTACTAACCCGTCACTTACTTTCCCTGCTCGGACTTTCTTGCTTGAAAAATTAAATGTGCGACTGAATTCCAGTTAAGCTTGAATACCCTCTCAGTTCCGGATATGCTCTACACTTTCCATTAATTTTAATGGCTAGCAGCTAAACAGAACTCCCATCGATTTCTCTATCCCAACAAACCATCAATCGAATAAACATGTCGGGGTGTTTACTTCAATTCCTCTGCTGTTTCTCGGTCGTAGAATGAAAATTTCATTAATTTTGATTTACCGCCAAACAGACGGAATATACTTTTTGCATAATTTGAACATTTAAAAATTCGAAACACTGGTGCACTGGCAGTGGTAAGAAATTCCCTGTGGAAGAACGAATGTCTTCCAAAAGGGCAGATTGTGCTCCCTCGAGCTACTCACCTTTAAATATTGATGGAGAAGACGTTAACAAATTCCAAACATCAAATTTACATAGCCTCCGATTACCCATATAATGGTAGTATGGTACTGCCCAACTCACAGAGAACAGTGATAGCTTTGTTCCTCGCCGATGCCGATGCCGATGCCGCGGTCTCTAACCCTAATACATACAAATTTCATTTTCTATTATAATCGTGTTGCTGTAGTAGTTGGGTGTCGCACAGCAGAATGCTTATCCGCGAGCCTCTCCACTCAGTCATCTTCATCAATCGCGTACTCCAAACTCCTCAGCGTAACAACCCCATCAGCTCAGTACCCACCATCTCACACCCTTCATGCAAATAGAAAAGAAAAGAAAAAAACTAAAACGAAAAAAATGTTTGCTATTAAAAAGTAAAAGCATCGACGAAGATTTGGGTGAGTGTTGTTTTTTTTTTTTTTTTTCGTTAGTCGTCGTCTCCAGCATGTCCTGAAAGCTGAGTCTTAAGGGGTGAAAGAAATTAAGTAGGTTTTAGAAGGGGAACACTGTAAAGCAAAATAAAATAAAAAACTGTGGGGTGGCTGATTTCTTTTTTTCTCATTTAAACTTGTTACCCTTTACCCCTCTTTGAGACATCGAACGCATCCGTATCCGTTGTTCGTTTTTGGTTTTATTTTTTGCTTGTGTTTTTGACTCGTAGAGTTTTCAACTCTGGTGCGGAGAAGAAAAGACACAACAACAACAGGAGTAAAAAGGATTTTTTTTGTTGAACTCATTTTCATGGTTGGGGAGAGTCCTTTTTTTCCTGCTTTGCTCTCAGGCGTTTATTTCTTTCTTTTAAACGTACTTACGTAGAGCTTGGGGCAGGATGATTCTGTTTTTTCTTCTTTTTTTTTTTTTAAAGAAAAAACGGGTTGGAGAGTGATCGATATTTTAATTTTATTTTTGCTTTTTGTCGACAAAGTTTTCTGGCTGTGTCTTGCTTTGGTATTCATTGACTTTCACTGAGGGAGAAATTAAGGAAAAGTTATATCGATTAGTCTGATTTTTTCAATTGAAAACAGAAGCAGTAATTCTTGTCATAAATAAATACAAGATTGCGGAATTTGAAGTTTGGATAAGACTAAACAAGGCTTGATAGAAAAATACAAGTGTACATAGCTGTGTTACGTTTTTGCTCAGTTAGAAGGATTGGCTTAACCTTCTCAAGCTATAGTCGCGTCAATGCAGCCTTAAAACAATCTTTGAAAGCAATCAGAAACAGCTTCGATTTTGATATTTTTTTTTTTTTAATTTTTGTTTTATATTGTTTCAACAATATGTATGTCTACATATGTAATTATGTATACAAAAATGGATGTATAGCTGTTCGTTTGTCCGGTATAAACGCCTAAGCCACCCAACGGATTTTTATGAAATTTTTATGTTGAATATAGTTGAGTCCTTGTTCCTGTTGAGGATTGATCCCCCAATTTCCACGGGAACGAAATTGAGAACGGAAACTTGGAAGCCACTGTACATATTTCTATAATTATTTCAGCATTAGAATGCTACATTATCCCTCAGGAATATATTAACGCGGAATGTTATTGATTGCGACAACGCTTTAAAAATAATAATTAATAAATAAATGAAATGAAAATGAAGTTATTAATATGTAGGGGAGAGTGGGGCAAGAAGGACCTCGGGGCAAAAAGAACCAAACCGATTTTTACCATGGTTCCTAACTCCATCTTATATTCAATAGCTAGAACTAATAAAAAACCTTCTTTCCCAACACGTCCCTTAGTTTTACTGAAAAACTGAAGTTAGTTCCGGTTTAAATGATGAAAGTTTTATAACGGTCTATCTATAAAAAAAATTACAATCTGCAAAACCAATCCTAGGCAACCAGTTGATAGTTCCAAACATTCTGATAATTTTAAGTTGTTTGTGATCATTAGTGCTTGTTTTAGCAGCTGGATATAAAGATTAATAAATAATATTAATGAAAATAAAAATATTTTTTGTAAAAATCTCCTTATGGGGCAAATGAAACCAGTACGTAATGGGGCAAAAAGGACTGGTAGTCCGTTTTGCCCCACTACGTACTGGTTTCACTTTCAAAGCAAAACAACAACACAAGATAAGTAAGTTTTGCTCAATAACCCTCACGAGGATGTTTTTTACAACATATTTTATGTACTACCTACCTATTTAGGTACTTCAGTTAAAATTAAGCATTTATATCTTTGAAGATGGTTCGAACATTCGTTCGAAAAACGACTAGGGGTGCTAGTTGGACCAATGAGGAAGGAATTGAAGAAAGCTATGGAAGCAATAAAAAAAATTTTAAGGCAACATCCTTCAAGAGTGGTCTCACAATTTCCGGTTTATTTGGAAAAGCATAGCTTAAGGCAGCAGCTCCTAATAATGCTATAAATGGTTTCAGGAAAACTGGACTCTATCCTGTTGACCCAAATTTTTTTTCAGAAGACGATTATATTCCAGCTGAGACAACAAATGTTGAACTTCCACTGGACTTGTAGGCGAACTAACCGTTGAGTTTTCAAACGCTTCGGATATAGCTACTACAGAACTTCCTCAAGTAGCGATTCTCAACGAGAAAGCAAATGAAATACCAATCTTATCTTCATTTCCGTGGAAAGCAGTATCACAGGTCCATGAGCTTCCTAAGGCTTCATAAAGTCCCACTATAGTTAGAAAAGGCAGGAAAAAAGGAAAAACAGCAATACTTACATCCAGCCCATACAAAAATGTTTAAAAAAATCAGTGGTTCGTTTTGCCCCATTCAATGGTCCTTTTTACCCCGCTAGTGGGGCAAGACGGACTTTCGAGATAAGTTTGTAAAATTGTGTATATCTCTATATACAACTGTTCAACTATTCTGATTGTTTACTATGATGAAGTTCAAAGGTTGGAGTATTGTTTAAAAAAATATTTGCTTCCCTTTTAGGACTGGAAAAAAAATTAGGAGTGTCTAAAGCTTAAGTGGTCCTTCTTGCCCCACTCTCCCCTAGATCATTCATACAGTAAAGTAAAATAAAAATTTGAATTTAAAAATTGTCCAGACACAGTTTTTGTGCTCTAAAAATTACTTCAATTATTTGTATTTTGATTTCTAATAATAGTGCCTTACCTCCGAATTTTTTTACTGTGAACCGATTTGCATGAAATTTTGGAATTAGGGTCATCTTACCCTTAACTTCAAAAGTAAAAATGATTTGAACACCGCCACCACCCTGGGGGTGGTTGCCACCCCTTCTCGGGGGCGATTTTTTTTTTTTTTTCAAAATAACCTCGGATATCGATAAAAGGCTTAATTTTAAGCAAAAAATCACATATAAAGTTTTTCATTAAGTCCAATACTTTTCGAGTTATTGGCAATTGAAAATTCGCAATTTTTTCACGTTTTTCATCTATTTATTGCAAATATCTCCAAAACTATACGTTTTATCGAAAATTTTATAATGAACAAAATTGTAGCAGGTAAAACAATGAACAATTTGGTTTTTTATAAAGTATTCTAAGAACTTTTTTTCTGTCAGACAAAAATTGACGGAGATATGATTGTTTAAAGAGCGCGTGGCAGCACAATCGCAGCCTCTCTTAAGTCATTTAACCCTTCACCGTTTTAGAAAAAGGTTGTTAACTATGTATTGCAATTAAAGATGTTATAGCTCTATTAATTACCTCAACAATGGTTTTTTTACAAGTTGTGATAGCATGAAAATTGAAGGAGTTATGGTCCAAAAACTCAATGATTTAAAAGAAAAAAACATTAGATGCTCTCTTTATTTGCACTACAGCTCACTTATTTTACGTGCAAAAGACTTTTAATAGTGCTCATTTTAAAGCTTATTTCAAGCACTACAAAACACCCTTATGTATTAGAATGCATAAAATGCATCTGCTCGCCGCTAAATGGCATTGACCACAACGATTAAATTTCAGACAAAATAAAAAATTGCTTTGATCTTTCATATCTAGCTTAATATTGTTCTTAGAATACTTTATAAAAAACCAAATTGTTCATTGTTTTACCTGCTACAATTTTGTGTTTTATAAAATTTTCGATAAAACGTATAGTTTTGGAGATATTTGCAATAAATAGATGAAAAACGTGAAAAAATAGCGAATTTTCGGTTCACAGTAAAAAAATTCGGACCTAAAATGCTTCATTGACTGCACTGTAAAAGGTCTGCCAAATAACTTTTTTTTCAAAAACACAGCGCAAAACATCGAGTGAAAATTCGTCCTGTTGAAACCAATTGTTGCCAATATCCTCCTCTTCAATTTTTGTGAACAAAAATTCGTTCAACATGGCCCGATAACGATCGCCATTGACTGTAATGGCCACTCCTTGCTCATTTTCGAAGAAAAATGGCCCAATTATGCCTCTGGACCAAAATCCGCACCAAACAGTGATTCGTTTTGGGTGTATCGGCTTTTCAATGTATGCGTGCGGGTTTTTTGTGCCCCAAATGCAACAATTTTGCTTGTTTACATACCCGCTAAGATCAAAATGAGCTTCATAAAACAAAACAAATGACGAACAGGAAAATTTTTTAAATCACGAAACAATGAATATCTGGATGTCTGCCACGTTTACCACATATTTTCCGCATAATATTTTTCTGTAGAACTAGCAACGGTTGCATTTTGTTCTTATACGCGCCTCCCCAGCGAGTAATGAAATATTGTAATTTAGATTGAAAGATCCCGTAATAAATAGCTTTGAGTAACGTAGAAGAACAAACATTACTTAGAAAATAAGAATGTCTCAGTGTGCAACGTAAATATTTTCTCAAAGTTTCTATATGAGACCCAAAATTCATTTTTGAGTCTATAGTAAGACCTAGGTACTTAAATTCTGTAACTTTCTCGATTAAGAAACATTTATCATCACAAATTTCATCACAATCATATGTGTTAGATGATGTAACTGATGAGGAAATGCATGTACACATTTTGAACCTTTGGCATTCACGACTATGGAAATAAATACTGACATCCAGATCCAGTCTAGGGGACAAATTAAAATACGTTACTTTAGTCCTTGGGCTCATAACTAAGTTGTGAACTAAGAACCAGATCCGCTAAAGATTAAGGTCCCATTTTATGTTAGCGATAAAATCAAGACGACAATCTGAACCATATAAGAAACATACGTCATCAACGAAAGCAGTAGGTGTACCTTTGAAATTAAGTTCAAACAAGGAATTGATATAAATGAGAAACAGAATTGGGCCAAGCACAGAGCCTTGTGGTACCCCTAAGTTTAGTATCATTTTATCACTACTGATTTCATCTAATTTTACTTTTTGAGATCTGTTTGGCAAAAAGGATCTAAACCATTCCAGCATAAAGCCACGGAACCCTGTCTTTTCAAGTTTTTTTCAGAAGGATGACATGATTATCCATGTCAAATGCTTTAGTAATGTCAATGAACAATCCAGCAGTACACTTTTTATTATCAAGGTTAAACATTACTTCACCACAAAACTTTAAAAATGTATCTTCGGTTGATTTACCACTTTGGAAACCAAATTGAGAGGGATGAAAAAATTCATTTCTCATTAGATAACCCAATACTCTATTTTTAACAAGCTTATCGGAAATCTTGCTTGTTACAGGAAGAAGAGAGATTGGTCTGTAATTGGAGATTTCTGTAGTAGAACCTTTTTTGAATAAAAGGAACAACATCCGCGCATTTTAAGACTTCAGGAAATACTCCTTCGAAGACGCAACGATTAAAAGTGTAGGACAGTATGTCAACCAAAAAGCAAGCTACTTCTTTTAGACATTTCCTAGAAATACCATCTACTCCACATGACTGTGTATTTTTAAGAGAGCCAATAGTTTTAAAAACTTCAAACGCAGAAAAAAGTTTAAAAACTGTTACAGACTATCGACTCATCAAAAGACATAGTCGTCAAACAGCTGGGACACAGAGATGGCATAGGACATGACTTGGTAGAAATGTTAGTAAAATAATTATTAGACTCATAACTAATTACCTGTTTATCTGAAACAACGTAGTTATTTACACGAATGCTGGTTGGTTTTTTAACAACGGATGATTTGTTAAGAATACTATTGAGTGTTTTCCATTCGTCCTTTAAATTACTCCTAGGAGATGTGAATTTAGAATGGTAATAGTTTTCTCGACATATTGGGTTATCTTTCTTAAGTTCCTTACACAGTTTATTGTACTTAGTTTTTAAGAACAGATTTATAGGATTCTTACGACATTATTAACTTATTTTTCGTATTAAATTTTTTTTTAGTAAGAACTTAGAAATCCAAGGCTTGAGCCTTTTATTAGAACTTTTAAAATTAATAGCTAGACTACAAGTTGCTATATGCTTCATAAGTGTATCGTGAAAATTTAAAAAAGCAGTACTAGTCCGGTCAATCTAGACATTTGAAGATCGTTTAAAATATGATTCCAAATAAAACTTGAAAGTTCCCCAACTTTCCCCTGCATGGAAAAAATTTTATTCGAGGTCAAAGGTCAAAAATTTGATTTTTTCCGATTTTTTGCGATTTTCAGCAAAGCGGTAAGTTTTATCATAAAAATATATCAGACGCAATAGTAGATTATAAATTTATCTATAAAAAATGTAAAGCTACTTTTTTTCTTACGAGCCACTGTTTAGCAGATATAACGATTCAAAAATTTAGAAAAGTTCTTAAAACCAGGAAAAGCTGAAAATCAATCGGAAATTTATTTATCACAAAGCTTATCTACTTTAGCAAAGTGTCAAAGTCATGTACTTTTTTTTACACGGAATAAGTGGCTGCGACACGACATCAGCATTTTACAGGAGGGGTAAAATAACAGTTTTCAAAATGTTTGAAAAGCAAGATCTACTTCAATGTGCTGAAGTACGAGTATTTAAAAATAAACAATAATTCAACTCGACAAGAAGTTCTCACCAACGGCATTCGCTTTTTTCTTTCTATGTAAGGAGCGTGCTTAGATAAGTATAGATAATGCATGTTTCGTTAAAAACACTAAAAGCAAAAACAAGTTCAATTAGCTTGTCTTCCTCCAACTTCAGATGCTGCTCATCAACATTTTCTTCGCGTATATTATCAAGTTCAAGTGTGGCTTGGTAATCAGCTTGACCCTACAGACTGGGGTTGGAAACTAATCAACAACACTCTAGAACCAATTCAAACTGCACTTCCACCTGCGCCGGAAAAACTGCTGAACACAATTTTTTGTAACTGCAAAAAGGGATGCAGTGCTAAATGTGGTTGCAAAAAAGTTGGACTGCTTTGTTCTATGGCATGTACCAATTGTCAAGGCAGGTCATGCTCTAATGTTGAATCACCAACAGTGGAGGATTCGTTTGATTCCAATGAGGTGACATCCAAAGCTTCGCTATTGACGCAATTTACTTGCATCCAGCATGAAGATGAAGAGGAAGAACAAGAAAATGATTTTAATGGCTATGAATTAGAAGAATAAACTTCACTACTTTGTTTTAATTTACTTCGTATTTTTCTTTTGCAGTCTTTGCCAATTTTTGATATTTTGTTTTTTATTAAATAGGATCATAAGTTACAAGTTACAAGTTAACTTTATTGAGGCACATTTCACAAATTCATTACATTGTTATTTATAAAGCTTAATTTAACATTTGGTTGACTTAATGATATGTCTAACTTTATCGAAATTCCTTAAATATTGAAGTAAATATTTATCAAGACTCAATTTTGTAATATGATAATAATTAAACTATATACTTGGGAAACCAAGTTAAAAAAACGTGCTATACTTTACCTCATTGGCGGCGTGAAAACGTGCGCTTATTATAACGATTATAACTTTCCCAAATTTTTGAATCGTTATATCTCCGAAACAGTGACTCGTAAGAAAAAAAGTAGCTTCACGTTTTTTATAGATAAATTTATAATATAGAATTGCGTGTGACATATTTTTATGATAAAACTTACCGTTTTGCCGAAAATTGCAAAAAATGGGGAAAAAATCATATTTTTGAACTTTGACCTCGAATAAAATTTTTTCCATGCAGGGGATAGTTGGGGAACTTTCAAGTTTTATTTGGAATCATATTTTAAACGATCTCACCAACTCTTAGCTTGGTGCGAATTTATGTAACTTCACTATCAATTTTTGGTTTAATTTGACCGGGTGGCATCGGTGCTGTTATAAGCCTCTTCCCAAAATTCATAAGAGAGAATATGTATAAGCTGCCTATAATCAATCTTCGTTCTTTGAATTGAAGATGTTGTGCTATGAGTATTCTTCATAGCAGGGATGGCAAACAATAGTCAAGTCATACAGTGATCTGTTATTTGCAAATCCAAAACACACATTTCTCACAGTTTTCGTTTGAAGTATTCCTAAGACGAACGTAGATATGGCCTAAATATGTTTTTTTTTTTTTGTTGGAGGTTTTTAAAATACCAGCCAGGTCCAGAGTGCTCCACTCAGACCTAAATACCGGTCCATTGTACTACCAGTTAGCAATCTTCTGTTTGTGATAGCT
The DNA here is from genome assembly GCA_949752695.1 of Melanostoma scalare. Classification (NCBI taxonomy): domain Eukaryota; kingdom Metazoa; phylum Arthropoda; class Insecta; order Diptera; family Syrphidae; genus Melanostoma; species Melanostoma scalare. The sequence continues at coordinate 59,668,978 of OX456986.1, forward strand.
TTCCATAGATGTTCGGAGAAAAGCCAAAAGACGCTACCATGATAAGGAGCCTAAGTTATACCAGCTCTCACCATGTCTGCGCTGAGTATCTGTAACCTAATGCGAGAAAAAACATGACATTCACCGAGGAAGTGCTCTGCGGTGTCCTCATCTTCTCCACAAGATTCACAGAGTGTGGTATGACTTAAGCCTATAACACGTTTAAGTGCTTGGCAAAAGAGAAATGACCGCTGGCAACGTTTTCTACAGTCTTTCCTGCTACGAGCTAGCAAAAATGTTGCAGTCTTCTTATTAACGTTAGGGAGCATACGTTTGGTCTGTCTGCATCCAATGGAGGCATGCCATCTACGCGGTTCTGCTCTTCACAGATCCAAACGTTGATTGAAGCCCTCACTGAGGACGCTGGCAGAACTAACGCCGGTTCAGGTCCAGAGAAAGCCAAGCAAGTCCTTGCCAAGCAAGTTCATCGGCGATCTCATTTCCAGTTATGCCGTGATGGCCCGGAACCCAAATGAGACTCAAAGAATTTAATCTTCCGATTGCATTCAGAGAGCTCTTGCATTTCTGGATCACTTTCGAAGTGATTAGAGGGTTGAGAAGGGCCTTAAGCACAGCTTGGCTGTCGCTGCAAACAAAGGTACTTCTCCCCGTCCATCCATTGTTCGTTACGTGGCTCAAGGTCATAAGGATAGCATAAGCCTCCGCTTGGAAAACGGATGCGTATGATCTCAAAGATGTGTGCAGCCGTGTGTCGTCGTTCTCCACAAAGGCACCAACACCAGAACCCTCGTCGGTTTTGGAGCCATCTGTGAAGATACGATAACAGTTCTTTCCAGGCTCAAATTCTGGAGCGAACCAGTCCTGAACGAAAGAAAATTGACTGAGTAGTTTTGACGCAGTTTGAGCCTTGGGATCATCGTGTCAGACGAAATATCTATTAGACGTGAGTCAAAAGATATGCTGCTTGCGAGCTCCTCAAAGCTCCAGAGCAAATTGTGCCAGAGACCTTTAAACGAGAAATGGTCTTGAGAGTACACCCCATGATGTAGGTATCAAGGGGAGGAAGATTCAACAGTTCGTCGAAAGCAGCTCCCGGTGTGCTGGGGAAGGCCCCCGTAACACCCAGACAAATTGTTCTTTGAAGTTTGGCAAACGAGGCAATAACGTATTTATGCGAGAGCTTATTCCACCAAACAACTGACGCATAGGAGATGATTGGTCTTATCATAGCCGTATAGATCCAAAGGACCTTTTCGGTGAAAGACTCATGTTTTTCCAAAGGCTCCTTTACATTGCCAGAAAACTGACAGTGCTTTAGTAGTTTTAGACTCGACATGTTTAGACCAAAGAAGTTTGCTATCCAGGATTACTCCAAGATGTTTGACTTCATTTGAAAAGGGGATGTTGACGCCTTTAAGTGTAAGTTGGGTCAGACCAGTCAATTTTCTACGTCTCGTGAAGAGGACAACCTCGGTTTTAAGAGGATTGACGGAGAGACCGTTTCTAACACACCAGGTGTCAATCATATAAGGCGCAGCCTGTGCTCGGGAACAACCGAGAGCACGGCGACGTCGTCTGCATATGCTTGCGCATTAACGTTAGAACCATTGAGCATTACAAGTAGAGAGTCGATCAACATGCACCACAGAAGAGGAGATAAAACGCCACCTTGCGGACAGCCCTTATTCACTCCCGTTGCAACATATTGTCCACACTCTAAACATGTGCTAGAGACACATCTACTCAATATTTCACTATTATCTAAAGTATTGATACTAAAATCAGTCAATACAATGACATTTTTTGACTTCTCATTATCTGAAGACCAAAATTCCTCCTTAAACGACTCAATATGAAACATATGTAATCTATAAACACAGAAAAAGTAAAGATTTCAAAATTAATTTCAATGGCAACCTTAATTACATCGGCACTAGAGAAATCAACGCATACAACTTCGCAAATCAAATGTGCATATTTATTTGTCTTTTATAAAACAACCAACACCACCTGCAGCATAGTTTTCGTTAGTGTTAGCATAAAACTTGAAACCAGGTATAACATAATCTTCTATTTCAAAGCCATAGATCCAGATTTCGGATACAAATACTTTGTCTGGAATGCATTGAAAAGAGTCAACATGAGTAACAAGATATGAAAAATTTTCCAGAAGGCTTTTTGCATTCTGGTGTAGAACTAAAAATTTGTTTTTACAGTAAGAGTAGGTAAATTGATCAGAATTAGATTTAGGAAGAAAAATTGAAGAAAAGTCATCACAGAAAAATGAATTGTTTGTGTTTAACATATCAGTTGAACGCTCTGTTGCTGTTGTTCTCTAAGAAAATGTTAACTTCTCTTGCTTCTTCTTGTTACGCTTTGCGTAGGACAAAATCAAATCTTGAAAAATCAAAAAAATTATGAAAACCGTATTTCGTTTCATAATAAACCGGTTGTTGAGTTAAATGTTATCATTTATTTGAGATTGATGAAATTCCAATTAAAACAAAAATGAATTAAGGAGCGAAATTCTGATTTTTGGCTCAAAATTTGAGCTACAATGGAGGCCATGTTCAAAAAATCGTGTTCGCTTGAAGTCGTGCCATAAGGCTTGGCTTCAAAATAGTTTAAGACATCCTGTTACCGTTTCAATGTATATGCCATATGCATTTCCTCTTAATGAACAAGGAAATGGTGGGGCAAGACTCCAATCACTCCAATCAGAAGCGTCAAATAAGGCGACAAAACGAAGAGATGCGAATATTTCAGCCTCTAATTCAACTGAAGAGCTGAGGTTCGCTGCGGATGTTTCCCAACGTTCTTATGATATTGGAGATTGGAGTTGATTCTGGTGAAAAAAAGCAGTCATAAAACCGCAAGATTCTAACTTACTTACTTAAGTGGGCATTACAGTTCGGGGTGAACCTGGGCCTCAACCAACATCCTTCTATAACGACTTCGATTTCGGGCGAGCTCTCTCCAGTTTCGCACTCTCGGTCGGTTGAGGTCTCCATCCACTTGATTGCACCACCTAAGACGAGGTCTTTACCTTCCGCGATTTCCCTGCAATGTGCTTTCGAACACCCGACGAGCCGGAGCGTTTGGGTCCATCTGCTCTACATGGCCCAACCATCGTAGCCTAGCGATGCGTACTCTTTTGGCTATGCCCATGTCGCGGTACAGCTCATACAGCTCGTTGTTGTATCTTCTTCTCCACACATTGTCTTTGCATACGGGACCAAAGATCATTCGGAGAATTTTTCTTTCGAAACGACCAAGGGTTTCCTCATCCGCTTTCGATAAAGTCCATGCTTCCGCGCCGTAAAGCAGGACTGGGATGATCAAGGTCTTATACACGGCCACCATGGTTTTTCTAGAGAGGGTTTTGTTTCTCAATTGCCTTCTTAACCCAAAGAAGCAACGGTTGGCAAGAGTTATTCTCCGTTTGATCTCCGCACTGATGTTGTTGTCCGTGTCTACAGCGGATCCTAGGTAGACGAAGTCCTGTACTACCTCGAAGTTATGTCTGTCTATTGTGACGATTTGTCCACCCGCAAGATTCGTTAGCCTTATTTGCTGATCTCGATCCGTCCGAAATAAAACACGTTATATTCTGATGGATAAAGATATATTTGCCAATTTATGTTAACGCAGACATTTTCAAAAGTATAGGTACGCTTCCTAATAAAAGACAAGCTTAGGAAACTACTGCTTTTGTTGATCTGCAGGAACTTCTTAGCAAAACTGATGGGAAGGGTATTGAATTGTTGTCTTTTGGTTTTATTTATGAACTGAAATTTGGTTTTATTTTATATAAATCAACACCAAATTATGTTTTCAAAGCCAACCTAGTTTTGGAAAGCTGATTTTTGTCCACCATCTTCATACAATCGATTTCCGTATGGACTACTTCATAACACAAAAGGCACATAAGTTGAAACAATTACTTTCAGAAAACATCACATATCAAACTTCAAAGATAACCCCATTACCTCACAATTCCATCAAAAGAAACCTTTTAATTCTTGATCAACGTTCTTCGTTCGCTCTTTCTTTGAAGTGGCCAGAACCAGTGACAAAAGTGACAAAAGAAAACGTTGTACCAGTAATAATATCTCCTTAACCAGATCCACACAAACACACGAACATAAAAACAAAAAATTCAATTTTCCCGACTAATAAACTCTTTTAACATCAAAAAGCCCATAATAATAACAGGGTCATTACATTAAAGGCCAAATTGAATCCTTTTAGTATTTATACTTAGTGCTCTCTCAACCATAACCACTCGACAAGAAAACTATAGGTACACACGTGTCGTTACACACCAAACACATATTACACACCCCTTCGTTCCCCCACGCGTTTAACAGGGATTCGTCATGTCTCATGTGTGGGAAGCACTGACCTCGGACAAAAAGAATCCTTTGAAAAGAAATCACAAAAAAATGTTTTTCACACAAAAAAAAACAGTTGCAGAGGGTGAGTTTTTAGAAAAAAAAGCAAACTTGCACTAGGTCATTCGGCAGGCTTTCCTTGAAAACTCATGTCTCTTTTTTCCACCCCATTTGACATGCATATGCAGATACCACATCACACAACACATGTGGTAAGTATTTTCCCGAAATCGGGAAACACAAATCCTCACCCCAGAAACTTTACATTTTCATTTTTGTTTTTCTTGTGCAAAAGATGGTGTATAGATAAAAAAAAGAACGACACTGAAATTGGGGCCAAGGACGTTTGATACGGATAACGGAACAGTGGAATTTTTTTTTATGGATTTTTGTCTGCCAGTTCAATCAGTCAGTCGTGCAAATCGGTCGCGTAACATCCAACCAAACCACACACATCCTTCTTCTATACTCAGTGATGTTAGCAAAGGCCATATGTGATAGGACCATCTCATGAATGGCTTGTTCGTTCGCTCGGCTTTTTTTCTTTTTTTTTTTTTTGAATTTGTGTTCCTTGTTGTTGTTGGTGAGTTGTTTACATCGCAACTAGTGTGTTCAGTCGTCTCGACAATATGTTTTTTTTTTTTGGTGGTGATTCTCAAACACCCCCTCCAAAGACATGAATGTAAGATTGAAGGACGTGTGAGACATCGAATGTGATTTTGTTTTGGTTTGGAACTGATATTTTGGTAATATGTTAATGGTGGACAATTATTTGCTCTTTACATTGACATTGTGTCCCTATAGGACCGGGGGCACAGGTAGTTCAAAGACAGGTTGACATTCGCGTGGAGTTTCAGGAAATTGATGGAGAGTAATGTTCCTGTTAGGCTGGGACAAAAACGGATGTTTGGAATTTTCTTTTGTGTGTCCAAATTGGAAATCTGTAAACTAATGGAGCACGGATGTTGGTTGTTGATCTCGAAAAGCAAGACTTTTGATGTGCCGTTCCATTGTTTGAAGACCAAACGGAAAACAAAAGTGTAGGTAGAAGTTCCGGAGTGTGTTTGGACACTTGTTGTCAATATTTGATTGATATATGGCCGCAACCTAGTTGTTCCGATAATGCATGATATAATTAATTGTTTTCCCTAGAAACCATACAGAGTTTCCTCTTGAGACGCAATGTACAATGTGAAATGAAGATGATGGTGTGTTTTTCACACATGTTGGAAAGCTTATATACATATGTACATAGGTACTTCAATGGTTTAGGAACATCCATTTTAAGATGAAGACTGAGAAGTTTTAGAGAAACTTGTGGATTGATTATCCGTTACAAAACTGACTGCCTAATCCATTTGTGACGGCTATATTTTTGGACAACGAACGGAAGTAAATTATAACTTATGTGAAAATATTTTTAGCTGTATAAAGTTGCATCCGCTAATGGTAAGTGTTCAATCGGTGCTTCTACCGAATGATGTAGGCTAGATCACAGTGTATCACTATGATTAGCAAGGGTGGTTACAGTGCAACACTATAACACCTTGAGATGATAATGAAGAGGTTTCAAGCAGACTCACTTGAAGGTTCGTGTAAAAGTCTTGGTTGGTTATTTCAAAATCATGCTTTATTTCTGATTGACTTAATATTTATACCTAAAAATTGCTTACTCTACATATTTACAAATGTGCATAAGAAAACAAAAACAAAAGAAAATAATTTATAGTTTCGAATATCAAATGACGTTACTGAATTGAACATTAAAGAATTATTGCTGACAAGTAATGAACATAAAAAAGGTGTGAATGAAAACAATACAAATTAAATGATATTATTGCTGATAATGCACGAACGAAAAAATACAATTTTATCCCAAAGACAAATAACTGTTTTATTGCTGACAGCAGAAAAGTTACCAAATGCATACAGTGTGATTGAAAATAGAATGCAAAGAAAAAAGATAAATAATCTTAGTGACGTAGAAAAACTAAGAGTGCAAGAATGTAAACAGTAAGGTTATTAACACACTTTCTCAGATATGCCATAAGCTTATGGTATAGAATCTTAACTTTTGACCTCGCATCTGATAATCGTCTGTTCGGAAGAATCTGCTTATTCATATTCAGTGATGAAAAGAAGGTAACTGGTTAATAAAAAGTGTGATTTTCTAGGAGCTCAGATTTTGGGCTGAACTGGTTGGCAATGGCGTCCAAACGGCATCTGTCTGAATGAAAAGTTTTCAGTATACTCTGCCATTTCATTATGGAAAGACTTACAAACGAGCAACGATTGCAAATTGTTGAAATTTACTATCAAAATTAGAGCTATGTAAAAAATGATTGTCCGATGTTTCATCGAAAAGTTGTGTTCAGTGATGAGGCTCATTTCTGGCTCAAAGGATACGTAAATATGCAAAACTATCGCATGTGCACTGATAAACAGCCATCACATACCAAACAAGAATTGCCGATGCATCCCGATAAAACGACAATTTGGTTTATGGGTTGGTGGCATCATCGGTCGATTTTTCTTTAAAGACGACCGTGGAAGAAACGTTACCGTCAACGGCGAATGATATTCAGACATGATAAGCGACTTTTATTGCCCCAGTTGGCTGAGTGTAACTTGGTTGACAAGTGGTTTCATCAAGACGGTGCTACATGCCACACACCTCTTGAAACAAGATACAATGAAGATCAAGATAAGGATGAATTTGGTGAACAGCTTATCTCTCGAAATTGCACTGTGAGTTGGCCGCCAAGATCAAGCGATTTAACGCCTCTTGGTTGTTTTACTGTGTGGTTATGTAAAGTCGTTAGTCTATGTTTACAGGCAAAACACGGTTGAAGTCTTACAGGATATCATAACACGAGTAATTCGTGGAATACAGCCTGAAATGCTCGATAAAGTGATGCAAAATTGGACCTTCCGAAAAGACCATTTGTACCGTATCCGTGGACAACGTTTACATGAAGTTATCTTTGAAACGTAAATGGCAAAAACCAATTTATTGATTTCAATAAAAATTTTGAGATAATGAAACAGATTTGAGTGACTTGTTCGATTTTTAAAAAAAGCTGCAAACGCTTAAGAAACCACTCTTTAAAAGGATTCTCTCCTTAATCAGCCAGTTTGAGAGATGCACCCTCCCAAGTCTTGATTCAAAACCGTAACTTAAGCCTGGATTCCAGGACATCGTGACATAATCGGTTATGAAATGGCGGATAAGCTGGCTAAAATCGGGTAAGAACTCGAGCGAAACGAACACCTCAGTTCTAACGCCACTAGAACAAGAAAAAAACAGAATCAAACATAAATTTCTGAGACTAATGCCGAGTCTCCAGAAACCTTTGGCCAGATATTTCCAAGAAAAAGCAGAATTTCTACTCCTTTCTAACTTAGCAGACCACGGCTCTCTCTATTGATTGGCATTCTCACGGACCACAACTCGTTCTCGTTGGATACCCACATGATGAGAATGGGCATTAGCACATCCGGCTTATGTAGAGGATGCCAAGACGAAGAGGCAAAGGAAGGATTATTCCACTTCCTCTGTGAGTGTCCTAGCTTGGCCCACACTAAGAAAAAAAGCCCTCGGAGAGTATTCTTCGACGAACTGGGTGACATCTCTAACCTCCCATTGAGCAACGTCCTGAAATTTACTCAGGGTTCCAAATGATTCAGTCGGGGTTCTCTGCCCTAATAAACTAACCATCAGTCCAACCCTCTACCTCTCCAATCCTCCCACTTCCTCATCCTCTGTTTTCCCGGGGAGCATTGAGATCCAAGTGAGGTGCTACCACTTGTAGCTGCACCCCCCATTCAACCTAACCTAACCAAAGGCTTGATTCAAAGAATCGACTGTTTTCTCGTGACCTATCCGACCGAAGTCTGCAATCTATGTCTTGTTATAGATGGACTTGTACTCATGTTAAAAAAATTAAAGTTATTCAGTATGCTCCGAAACAACCAAGTAGTGTTTACTCTAAAAAGATTACCTGCAATCCATTATCAGCCTTTGGAGACAGCCTTTCCTGCAGTACAGAGTCTTACGTACAGTTCTTAGTAAATAAAACTTTGAACTGAAAACTTCAAAAGCAAGTTTGCCAGTTTTCAAAATAGGAAAAATTGTCACCTGGTACATGTCATCGTTGGTATTATTGTCTTAAGCCACTTGGCACAGACGGTATCTATCGATTCGGCGATATATGTTGCAGCAAGGTAAAGAACAATTGCAACCTACTTTGAGGTATATTTTCACCTGCAGTCTTCTCTTAACTTTGTAAATACCAAAATATTTGCAGAGTGTCCCATTCAATTTGATACAAAAATTAGTAAACAATTGTATACGGGTCTTGAAACTCTTTTGACCATACAAGCATACTATTGGCCTTACTAACGATGTAGTTGACATGTTAAGTAAAGTCCATATTAAAACTAAAGTATACGCCAAGTATACCCGTGGTGTGATGGATAGCATGTCCGCCTGTATGTGTAGTGCAGTCAATGAAGCGAAAAATAGGGCCCAACCTCCGAATTTTTTTACTGTGAACCGATTTGCATGAAATTTTGGAATTAGGCTCATCTTACCCTTAAATTCAAAAGTGAAAATGATTTGCACACCGCCAACACCCTGGGGGTGGTTGCCACCCCTTCTCGGGGGTGATTTTTTTTTTTTTTGAAATAATTTCGGATATCGATAGAAAGCCTAATTTTAAGCAAAAAAACAAATATAAAGTTTTTTGTTAAGTCCAATACTTTTCGAGTTATTGGCAATTGAAAATTCGCAATTTGTTCACGTTTTTCATCTATTTATTGTAAATATCTCCAAAACTATACGTTTTATCGAAAATTTTATAATGAACAAAATTGTAGCAGGTAAAACAATGAACAATTTGGTTTTTTATAAAGTATTCTAAGAACAATATTAAGCTAGATATAAAAGATCAAAACCATTTTTTATTTTGTCTGAAATTTAATGGTTGTAGTCAATGCCATTTAGCGGCGAGTAGATGCATTTTATGCATTCTAATACAAGAGAATGTTTTGTAGTGCTTGAAATAAGCTTTAAAATGAGCACTATTAAAAGTCTTTTGCACGTAAAATAAGTGAGCTGTAGTGCAAATAAGGAGAGCATCTAATGTTTTTTTCTTTTAAATCAATGGCTTTCATAAGTGCCATTTCCACCAAAATTAAATTTAATCGTATTCCGCCTAAAATTAAGTTTGTTATGAAGAGTTTGATAGATAGTATCAGTTTGGCTGCTTTTGGACACATATTTTTCAAAAAAGTCACGATTAAAAAAAAAAACAACAAATTTTCAAATTTTTAAAAACATTACTTTTTTTCATAATATCTCAAAAATGACGACAGATACGTATAATAGTGTAAGAATAAAAAATTTTGGTATTTTTTTGACAAACAATTTGGTCTTTTAGTTTTTTCTGTCAAACAAAAATTGACGGAGATATGATTGTTTAAAGAGCGCGTGGCAGCGCAATCACAGCCTCTCTTAAGTCCTTTAACCCTTCACCGTTTTAGCAAAAGGTTGTTTACTATATATTGCAATAAAGGATGTTGTAGCTCTCATAATTACCTTTACAATAGATTTTATAAGTTGTGATAGCATGAAAATTGAAGGAGTTATGGTCCAAAAACTCATTGATTTAAAAGATAAAAACATTAGATGCTCTCCTTATTTGCACTACAGCTCACTTATTTTACGTGCAAAAGACTTTTAATAGTGCTCATTTTAAAGCTTATTTCAAGCACTACAAAACATTTTCTTGTATTAGAATGCATAAAATGCATCTGCTCGCCGCTAAATGGCGTTGACTACAACCATTAAATTTCAGACAAAATAAAAAATGGTTTTAATCTTTTATATCTAGCTTAATATTGTTCTTAGAATACTTTATAAAAAACCAAATTGTTCATTGTTTTACCTGCTACAATTTTGTTCATTATAAAATTTTCGATAAAACGTATAGTTTTGGAGATATTTACAATAAATAGATGAAAAACGTGAACAAATTGCGAATTTTCAATTGCCAATAACTCGAAAAGTATTGGACTTAACAAAAAACTTTATATTTGTTTTTTTGCTTAAAATTAGGCCTTCTATCGATATCCGAGGTTATTTCAAAAAAAAAAAAAATTCACCCCGAGAAGGGGTAGCAACCACCCCCAGGGTGGTGGCGGTGTGCAAATCATTATCACTTTTGAATTTAAGGGTAAGATGATCCTAATTCCAAAATTTCATGCAAATCGGTTCACAGTAAAAAAATTCGGACCTAAAATGCTTCATTGACTGCACTAGTGGTCGCGATCTATGCGCCGGAGGCTTCTCAAAATTCATGTTTTATAACAGAGCTTGAAACACTTTTTCGATGTCTGAAACTGAACTCAGAAGAAAACTATTTCCTTTTGGCCGGTGATTACAATGCTAAACACCAAGATTGGGGAAATCAATTAGCCAATCCAAAGGGGACCCAGCTATTCAATTGGCTGGGGCTCCACAGCATTGAGTGTAAAGTCGATCTGCTAGCTACTGACAGGCCTTCATATCCTCGAAGTGGCGCTTTTTTGGATCTATTGCTTTTAGACTCAAGACTAAAACTGACCGACGACATTCTTCGACGGACGAAAAATTGTTTGACGACGGTTGAGTACGACAGTGACCACTGTGGACTCGCCGCAGTCATAATGCTTCCGAACAACCTAGTGGAACTGGAGGAGTACGTGCCGACGCACTCTTACAACTACGGTAAGACACGTTGGCCGCGCTTTTCCGGTGCCGTATCAAGGGAACTTCGTTCGAACGGTATTGCGCCGCCATGCAACAGGAATCTGTCGAACGTTGAGATCGATGGGTACCTGCAACGTATGGAGGATGCAATCCGTAGTACAATGGACAGGACAATTCCTAAATATAGGCAACATGACTCTACGAACATGTACAGAAACGCGACAATAGACGCACTTTACAAACAAAAAAGTAGACTCCTGTCAAGACTAAAACTCTTGCACAGGAGGTTTACTGACCGACACGATTTGGAGATTAGAACTCTGAAGTCACAGATCAAAAATCTCCAACAGTTAATTAAAGAAAACTACAGAATATCTATATCTCTTTCCTGGAACAACAAAATTCGGGCTGTACAGTCCAACAACCCGAGTATGTTTCCGGAAATAAACAAAATTTTTAGGAGAAAAGATCAAAATTACCTTCAGGGTATTAAACTCCAAAGGACGACAGAGAACAGAAACTTACTTATGACAATAGGGATAGATCCGGATGGGGCCATCTTGGATGATGACCACTTTATAGTGGAAGATGCTCAAGAGAAGGTAGAGACTGTGGGTGCTGTTTTCGAGCGAGTATATAAGGTGAATGAGTGCATTCGCCCGAATTACGACCTTGAAAATAGAGCCTTCGTTGGACACTTCTATCTTAGAGACGAGATCTCGCATTGGCGATCCGAGAATCATGGTTTTACTAGGTTCAATGACGACCGACTTGCAAATGCAGTCATCGCCCAGCAAAACGGGGACAACACCCTGTTCGTTTCTAAGATGGACCTCTTGGACATCTTTCACAAAATAAAGAAAAAGAAGTCAGCAGGAGTCGACGGCATACCCAATGTTGTGCTGCAAAACCTTCGGAAGCGGTGGACATATACACCACGTTGTTCAACAATGCGCTGAATAATGCACATTATCCAGTGCGTTGGAAGACGGCAGTGGTCCATCCTCTCCTTAAAAAAGGGAAGGATGGTTCCAATCCAGCAAATCTCCGGTCAATTAGTCTTCTTCCGAGTATCAGCAAGGTATTCGAGAAGGTTCTCAATAGAGCTCTGTTCACATGGGCTGAGGACAAACATATTATTCCTGAAAATCAGTTCGGTTTTAAGGCGGGCCATGATACCATACATGCCGCGTCTAAACTAGTATCAGATATTCAATGGAACAAAGCTAAAAAACAATGTACGGGTGCATGTCTGGTTGACTTGGAGAAGGCTTTCGATACCGTTTGGTTAGACGGTCTTTTCTATAAGTTGATCAGATATGGCATGAGTAAACCACTGCTATATATTCTGAATGACATGCTTCATGGTAGAACGTTTGTTGTGAAAAGTTGCAATATAACTTCTACCAGAACTCTTAAAATACAGAACTGTCTACAACAGGGGGTGGTGAATTCGCCTATTTTATTTAGCATTTTCACCGGCGATCTAATTGGTTCTCTTCACCATGCTATAGCGTACGCCGACGACCTTATTGCGTACAGAACAGGTCCAAAGATTGAGGTCATCAGAATACTTTTGCAGCGTGACTTCGATAAGATCCAGCAATATTGCGATGACTGGAAGTTGAAAATCAACGTCTAGAAATCGGAAACAATTGTGTTTAGAACCTCGTTGGCTCGGGCCTCAAGGGATACGAGAAAGAACTGGCGAAAGCTGGTGATCGTTGATCTACATGGCCACCCACTGCCAAGCAAAGTAGTAGTCAAGTACCTGGGCATCTGGCTAGATCAGTATCTATATTTTAACAAACATATGGATGCGGCTCTGGCCAGGGCTAGGAGAGCTTTTGCTCTGACAAGGCGACTGTTTCACAGCAGTCAACTTGATGGCAGAGTGAAGGTGATTTGCTACATGGCCCTCATAAGGCCAATGATTGTCTATGGGTGCCCCGTGTGGTTCAATGTTACAGCGTCTCAAATGGAAAAGATTCGGGTGTTTGAGAGACAGTGTCTGCGTACCTGTCTTGGATTGCACAGAACACCAGAGTCGGAGTACAGAAAATATTATCCTAATGAGGTCCTTTACAACGGGGCTCAAATAAACAGGATCGACAACTTCATTATAAAACTGACTCGTGGTCACACTGCAAGAGCGATGACCTCGACCAATGGCCTGATTTTTGGGGCTTATTACCCCAACACTGAATATATGGAGAAAACGCGCTTCAGTGGATTTGTCCCACCGGAGGCTTTCCTCTATTTTGATATGGTAGGGTTGATTCAGGATAGATTGGCGGTTCCGCTAATCTACCACGTCTGCCGTAAGTCCGTGGAACTACGGCTCCTTTACAACCGAGATGTCACCGCAGTAGGCGGAGAAGCTGTAGAGCTGCTCCGGTTCAGTAGGGCGGTTTCAGATCGCGATCGTCGTGACGTTGTTAAAACGTCGAAAATGTTCTGGTGGTTGTCGGAGCAACAACATGAATTTAATATTGATAGCGAGTCGCCAATGGCTGGCTTACACAGGTTTAGCGTGTAAGTAAAAAATGTTTTTTCCACGGGTATCGCCTTTCGCGAGGAATTAGCAAGTCCTCCGTTAGTATTCATTGCCATGAAAAGCGCTTTCTCGTTTAGCCGTTCGGAACCGGCAGAAAATTGTAGGTCCCCTCCATTCCCTCACAAGGTATGGTTGTGAGAAATGCGCTAGGCCCAGGGGCTCCTCGCTCTTTTGCGCCACCCTACTTATTTATTTTATACGCCAAGATCCTTAAAACATTTCACTTGACTCAAAATAATATTGGCAATAGAATAACCAGGGTTGCTAGGTTCCTTCTTTTTAGAGAAAGTCATGCTTTGGCATTTATTGGGGCTTAGGTTGAGACCATTTTTAAAACACCAAACTGCAAAATGATTAACTTCGGATTGGAGATGAGAGCGGTCCAGCGAACCAGTTACCTTTTTAAAAATTTTCATATCATCAGCAAAAATTAATATATCACTGAAGGAAATGCAAGACACAACATCATTGATAGCTAAAATAAATAGAAGAGGTCCTAAATGATTTCCCTGAGGTACACCTAAGCCAGCATTAAAAGGGTGGGAAAGGATATTACGGAACTTTACTTGGTAAGCTTTCATAGACAGATAAGAAAGTACCCAATCAGTGAACACAGGTGGGAAACCCATAGCCTTTAGTTTGAACAGAATAATATTGTGTGAAAGTTGATCGAAAGCTTTAGAAAAATCCGTGTAGATGCAATCAAGCTCATTACCATTTTCTAGTGCTAAGAAACATTTTTTAAGAAAACATAGCAGGTTTGTAACAGTCGATCTATTTTTAACAAAACCGTGTTGCTGTGTGCAAATAACGTTTTTTACACTGAAAGCCAGCTGGTAACATACCAGTTTTTCAAATAGTTTAGGAATGCTAGAGAGTTTGGCAATGGGTCTATAGTTTTTTATATCACATTTATCGGCTTTCTTAAAAACTGGAGTGATAAATGATATTTTCCAAAGTAAAGGGAATTTACTAGACTTCAAAGAAAGTAGGAACAAATATTGTAACGGGAATGCTAAGCATGACTTACATTTTTTTAGTACAATGGGAGGAATGCCATCCGGCCCAGAAGAAAAATCGTCATTTAAGGTTTCAAGACTCCAAAAAAGTTTATCAATTTCAACAACAATGTTATTAAAACATAGATACTTGATTACAGTTGCGAAGATATTTGAAGAAATCAGCATCAATGTCAACAGTAGTATCGCAAAAAGAGCTACGAAACTGGTCAGCAAATGCATTACAAATATTAGAGATGCTCTCATAAGAACAGTTCTCATAAACAAAACTAGCTGGATTTTTTTCTTTGAGTTAACAAACTGTCAGAACGCTTTTGGATCCTTTTTAAATGAGTATTCCATTCGGTCAATATAATTTGAATAAAGATTTTTAGAAAGTGTCTCAAATTCTTCAAAAAGAAAAACGTAAAACTCATAGTCGGAAACGGAATGAGTTTTAATATAAGTGTTCCAAGCTTTATTTCTTTTATTTCTCAAAATGTTTAACTCTTTAGTATACCATGGATGGTTGGAGTCAGAATTTTCAAATATTTTTTTATGAATTGATCTTTCTATACATCTATTGAGAATCAAATAAAAGCTGTTAACAGCTTCGTCAATATTGATAAAAACTGATATGTTTTCCATAACAGACATAATTAATTCACCACAGAGCAAATCGAAATCAGTTTTGCGGTAGTCAAACACATAGGAACAATCATGAGAGTTACTATTAGTGTGGATTTCACCACTCAAGTCCAGAAAAATATTCAGAGGATGGTGGTAGTCATCTATGTTAGTTTCATCAAGGCTAGGATCAGTAATACCGAAACTAGATTCAATAACAACGGTATTAATAGAGTCTGAAGAGAAGACCAAATCGAGAATTCGATTTTTAGAGTTTTTGATACAGCCTACTTGCAGTAAGTCGGTTGATGTTAAATTATCCAACAACATTAATTCCTGTTTTCAACGCACAGCAAAATACTTAATATAATCTAAAACTAACGTTAATTCTTTATAAGATGAAGCAGAGCTCTTTGGTGGAATATACATATGTATTTATGATATATACAATTTTTGATTTGATTGAGACTTTGACACATTTACAGTTAAATCAAATGGAAAGGTTATAAGAGAGGACATATACTTGCTACGAACAGCAGTAAGTACGCCACCTCCAACTTATAAATAAAATAAAATTAATAGGGTGGCGCAACAGAGCGAGGAGCCCCTGGGCCTAGCTCATTTCTCACAACCATACCTTGTGAGGGAATGGAGGGGACCTACAATTTTCTGCCGGTTCCGAAAGGCTTATTGAGAAATCGTTTTTCCTGGCAATGAATTTACTAACGGAGGACTTGACAATTCCTCGCGAAAGGCGATACCTGTGGAAAAACATTTTTGCCTCTGCTGGGATTCGAACCTCGAACCTCTGGGTTAGCAGGTGGACATGGTAACCATCATTCCACGGGTACCACACGGGTACTGGTACACCTCCTCCAACTTCCGAGGGTTTATTGTAGGTACGATCTTTCCTATACACTAAGTACTCATGGTCAAACAATACAGTATCTAAAAAGGCAGAGTTAAGCCAAGTTTCTGTCAGAGCAAAAATGTCATGAGAGAATGCTTGGGAGTTGCTATAGAGATTAGCAGTTTTACTGCGAAGCCCTCTTACATTTTGGTAGAAGAGGGAGATACTTTCAAGTTTTTTGGTCCCTTATTGACGTTACTTTTACTATGACGAGCTGAAAATTCTTTAGTAAGAGTATCAGCCGACCAGATCTGAGGGTTGCAAATAGGGTCAAAAAGCGTTGGAGAAACAATAATCTTAAAAAAAGCCACATAGTTGTTAGGCTTACTTATTTTATTACACCTAACAAACGAATCGTTTGTGATGCATTTATAAGTTTTAAGGTGGAAAATTACGTCTTCTGGAGTAGTGTCTGATTTGAGACGAAATATAAATATGGTCTTCGGCTTGGGCATTGATTCAACAAACCGTGGGGGTCTGTCATGATCAGATTTTGCACTAGCCTCATTGTTCGAAGTCATAGGGGCGAGAGATTCGATTGGATTAGGTGAGTTTAGAGAGCTTAAAGTGACTATCTCAGTCATGTTTGAACTATAAGACTCGATTGGATTAGTCTGAACAGAAGAACTTAAGGTGAGTATTTCAGTCATATTTGAGTTAAGAGATGTAGCTACATTACTTCGCAAAGCACTTCGTTTCGTACCAACACTTACAGAGGACACGCTGTCCTGTTTTTTCTTCAAACCCTTACTATATTTTAAAGATTGGTAGGAAGTAGAAGGAATAAGAGGAAGTAGAAAGTCTAAGTAGTCAGTAGAGGTAGAAATATCTACCGAGTACTGGGCGCTAGAGAATGAGTTGACATTAGCAACTGCTATATTGAAACAGCTTGAAATTTCATTAATACCCTTTGATATTTTTGTTATATCATTTTTAAATGATTCCAACTTAAAGGCCAATTGAGACAGAGAAATGTTTCTACAGTTACTGCAGTACTAAAAAGCAATTTTCGATGCAGTAGCTTTTCAATAGATGCACCATGCACTAGTATAGAACCAACGCATTTTGCATGGAAGGCCTTGCCACCTGGGCCAAAGCAGGCAAAAAGTGGGTTGTTGTTGGAGCTATCAATGCACTTTTCTTTTTCATTTTCTAACTTTTTATTTTCTAAATTTTTTGAACAAATCAAAATGAAAACAGCAGAAAAAGTAAAACAACAACAATAACAACACTCGCAAAATTGAATAGGTATATTTTTTTGGTAAAAGAGTTCACAGTAGACAAAAAACAAGAAAAAAATAAAACAAGAAAAACAAATTGCTGTGGAAAAAGCTTTTGTAAGTTCATTTTGTTCATATAAATTAATTTCTTAAATACTTTTGGTAAACAGCTGATAATACTTCACACAAATATATTCCGCTGATTTTTCGTTCACGATTTCGTCGTAGATGTGGACATGTGGAGACCAACGACAAATTACGTTTCGCATCAGCAGCGTAGAGAAGAATACGATTGATTTTTAAAGAGTCTAACAAGCAAGCGTTCTCTTGCGAAAATCTGTATTACACGCTTAAGCTCGGAATAGGCTTATAAATACACTGTGAGGAAGTGCCGAGTTATTGGCAGCAAGCTGTAGCTGACATGGCTGTTAACTTTCTTTGTCAATGGAACAGGTACACGAAGACTCATTAAAGGCAAGCGTTAGGTTCGGGAGTAATTTCAATTTCAATTTCAATTTCAATTTATTTATTTAACATATGGTTTGTACATTAAGACATGATCTTTTATAGTACATGGTGTTTTCATATCAGTTATAATAATTTCAAATACTTAAATCTAATAACAATATTTATCTAAATCTAAGGAGTGAGAGATAGGATAGAGGAAAGAAAGGTAGTGGGTAATGAGGGAAATAATTTAAATGGATGAGGAGGAGAAATGTTGGAAAATTGCACTTTTAAAATTGTTGGGATTTGAAATATTCTTCAATTGAGAGGGCAAAGAGTTCGAAAGTCTTACAGTATTGATAAAAAATAAGCGTGATGAGTTAAGGTAATTGTAAGGGTAGGGAATGAGGTTGATGGTTCTTGAGGAGCGAGTAAAATAAAGTCTGTTATATAAGTAAGGCGGGTTTCGAGTTATAATTATTTTGTGCAAAAACATATAATTCCTAGCGTTGATATATTGTTCCAGAGTACATCCCAGCAAACCCGTAGCAAACACAGAAATATGGTCATATCTACGTATACCATAAATATAACGCACATCATCGTTGAACGCAACTTGCAGTTTTCGCTGGGACGAAGAGTCAAGACTGCTGTAGACCACCTCAGCATATGTTATGAGGGGTAAAACTAGAGACAGTACCAGCTTTCGTTTTGTTTCTTGAGGTGTAAAATAAGCACTAATCCACAATTTACGAAGACATCCGTTAATACGACCCACGACAACGTTTGTGTGATTGTAACCAGACAAATTACGGTTGATTACATAACCTAGACTAGTGACTGATTCCACTGCTTTAATTTTATTATATTATTAAGGTAAACATCAGGAAGGAGACAAAGGTCAAAATTGTTTTTTGAGATGGGTATTATCTGAGATTTTGATGGACTGAGAAGAAGCCCATTATTTTCAGACCAGGTTGTAAAATGTTTTAAGTCTTCATTCATGAGAAAAACAAGTTCATTAAGTTTACCTGAAGCTTTTGCTAGATGTAGTTGGACATCGTCTGCATAAAGATGTACTAAAGTATATTTGCACACTGTTGGGAGGTCATTAATAAATAGAATAGCAGAATAGTATCGGGCCTAATATGGAGCCTTGAGGGCTCTCCCTGCTTTATTTCTTTCAACTGTTAAAAACGTTCACCAGAGTTTACCTTGCGGTAGTTGAAAGCTGATGAGAGAACGTCATTTCGCTCAAGAGTGCTGTTGAATTTTATTATGATGGGAGATGCAGCGGTGGGTGTTGTTGTTGCTATTTCGTTTTTTGGTACGAAAAATATTTTGTAAGGTAGGCGGCTTACATTCAATAGTGTGACAGAGTTCAACAAATAATTTTTCGAGGTTCTCATTTCGATGTGTAGGTATTCCAAAGAGCACTGGACTGCATCACAAGCAACTTCTCTCCTTTCCAAAGCATTGCAATGTCGAGGTCGTTGAAGAGCAATTATTTCAGCGTTTTGCGCCTGTATTGCTGTGTTGGTGTCATTTTTAAGAATACTCTATGATATTTTTTTTAATTTCATCGAAGCGTTGATTCCAAAGTGCATTCACTTTTCACTTCTTCTATTTTGTGTAAAAATTCATTCTGCATTTTGGAGATTTCGTTTTTGAACCCATTTTGCAATGCATCAGCCTGTCTTTTGAGATGTTCCTCCAGAGTTTTGGCGGTGATGGGAGCATTACAGTCACTCAGCTGTTTAGATGTTGGTGGAGCTGATTGTATAGGTGGGGTGGGCGTTGATGGCAGGCCTTTTGAAGAGTTCGTTCTTGTTCGTAGGTTGGGAGCCGACATGATTTAAGAAACTTTCGGTTAGTTGACGGTGGTACTGGTAGGCAATGACAAAGAAGGTAAAATTAAAATGTTTTTCCGAACTGATTTTAACTTAAAAAGTCAAGAAATCAAGGAAATGGCAGATTTGAGGCCTTACAACACCAGTAACCGAAAGAATAACTTTGAACCAATAGTCCCAAGACTTTGTTAGAACTTATTTGAGAACTTTAAACACCATTTAGCAGAGTTTCGCTGGACAATCGTAAAATTGCGTCTATTCGTGATTACTCATTACTCAAACTTTTGAAATAACATGGTTAAGTTCTTAATGTTCTTCGCATAGGACACTTTTCACTTTTCTATTGCCAAGTATTGAAACGAATTAGGCTTATGGCGATTTCCTAAGATAAGATCCGGAGTGAATTGGAGAGTTGGAGTGACGGATTTGACAGGAAACTCTCCAATTCACTCCAAAACATTTTCCAAAAATTGATTCGGAGTGAAATTTGGGATTTATTTTTTCTACTTCGGGGCAAGGAGTGAGCTCCGTAATACATAAACAAACATTCATTTGACTGCTTTCCAAAGCAAACCGCAGTTTCTACTATTTAATTTTTGTCAGCTCTGAAAGCTCGCGATAGTTAATAGTTTTTCTTTGGAAGACCACAAAATAATGTTAAAAAATTAAAGTGAAGCGTTTAAATGAAAGATGAAATTTCAACACTACAAACGCAATCACTCCAAATCTGTCAACTCTGCTTAAACGAATTCCAAAAGCTGATGAAAAATGAGTGAAGGAGTGAAAATAACTTTGGAAAACGACATAAATGTCGAATCCGTCACTCCAACTATGCAATTCACTCCGGATTTTAGGTGTGGAAATCGACATTAAGTGAAGCCATCCTGTGTGCATCGTATAGAGAGAGTTATATGATACTACGGATTAATTACTTCTTCTGTGACTGTCCTGCACTTCCTCGATTACAGACACTTAGGTAAGGTTATGTAGAATGGGTTGACGGTTGATTTTATTTCCGTCTCACTTAGATCAATGTAGATCCATTGTGATACCCTGGAGTATTGTAACGTCCTAGAAACCTATGAGTTTATGCTTGGTCAGTTTTTAACCATTTTGTGGCCTTAATGAAGTTTCTTGGAGGGTCTGATAATTCTTCTAGTTCATTGAAAAAGTAATTGTCTAGAAACTTTTTCCTGGTCTGGCAGATTGCTGGGCAGTGACAAAGGAAGTGAGTTGTATCCTCATGTTCATCTTCGTCGTTGCATCCTCTGCACGGGTCATCGGTGCAAGGACCCATTTTCTTTTTGTGGTAGCCTAGTAGGTTGTGTAAAGTTATGATACTGATAAGCGATCGTAATGAAGGCCTATTCAATGATAGTAGCTTTTCAGATCCGTTCTTATCGTATTTCGGCCATAGTTTCGTGGAACACAGGAATATAGGCACTCCCATTTTTCATTTGATTCTCGTAATGTTTTGTTACCAATGATTTGCTTAATTTCACATGCTGGGACCCTGATTGATTGATCAATGAGAGAAGGGTCAAGTGCTGATCCTTTTCTCACTATTATTCATCCGCTTTTTCTTTTCTCGGTTTACCACTGTGACCGGGAACCCAGCAGGGTCTTATGCTATGCCGTGTGCCAAGAACCCTTATCTCTTCGCGACACAGCAAGAAACAAGCTTTGGTTTGACGAGAGTGGCAGCTTTTATTGCTGGTTGGCTATCAATGAAAAATGTGATATCAGCATGTGATAGCGCCATCATGGACACCTATTTTGCAGCGTTTGTAACTGCTAAGATCTCGGCTTGGGAGACGCTGCTGCCATTTGGAAGTCTGAATGAACTGGCTATGTTCAGGCATTCTGAAAAAAAACTGCACCTGTTCCAACTTCCATTTTCGAGGGGTCGCGTCGCGTCGGAGCCATTGCTAAAAACGCCAACACAGCTCAACGGTTGTTAGCGCAGCTTCTCAAGGTCTTTAATTTCGTAAGGCGACCACACCAAAACGAAAAAATTGGAAGGGGACACCTAAATAGAGCTTTTATTTCAAACCATCACTGAGGTGTATCTAAATACCTAAACTATCCAAGTATTTGCATAACTTATATGAATCATATGTAGTTTTACATGCTAATTATAGCAATCAACCCCACTCTAGCATTCCCATTAAGATAAAGTACCTACAAGACTCTTCTTTCATTCTTTGAACGAAGGTAGGTACTTAGCATTCCTCAATTGAAATTAGTATTTCATTAAAATGTTCATCCTATCATCAGTGCCCCCTGAGAGCAAACTGTGAAATCATAATGGGGGCTACAATCTTAATTACAATTTTTAATTGAATTATAAAAGAAAACGACTGAAAAGCACAACCCTCGTCTCAGTCAAATGAGAACAAGAACAAGATATCCACTTAGCTTTCTCTAACAAGCAAGGATCATCATCCTTTCCTTTCATCCTTTCATTAATTATTATAAAATGAGAAGCGAAAATGTAATGAAAATTTCCACTGGCTTCTTTCAGCGGCCATTAAAAAGCTTACTTACATTTAAATTACATGAAGCACAACATCAAGTCCAGCCCAGCCCGGTCCCGGCAGCTCGACAGCTCCTCCTGATTTTTTTTCATTTTAAGCAAGAGCACAACAACAAGTTAAACAACATCCGTAGCGCAGTCCGGCATATTGCTATAGTAGGAAGGTATAGACAAGTTATAATGATAATAACAAGAAAAGGATATGGCCGTATCCCCGTCAATCTCGTCCACCCCTTTCGCTTTATTCTTCGAGTTAATCCAGACATTTTAACTTGAGTAGAGGTTGCCTCATGCCAACCACCCCCATCTTGCATGTCATCATCGTGTAATTTTGTGTGTGTAATGAATACCCAAGCTCTTGTTGAAAGTTGCCTTGCCATGTCCCTTCGTCAGTGTGTAACCCCAATTTGGGAGTAGGTAGGTATACCATTACTGTTAAAGGGATGCAAGGCACTAAAAAAAAGGGAACTCTCATACTATTCTATAACCAACTTGTAAATTAACACAACGAATAATAAGCAACAAGGGGGGCTCTCGAAATATTAGACAAAACCGGGAATGTGCGGAATAGACGGCTAAGGGCGGCCAAAAAGTAATCGCGTCTCACCATTCCTATGGTTTATTGTATATTCATCCCATTGTAGATGTTGATTTTGTTTTGCCTTTCTTTTTAATCCATTAAAACAACAAGCGCGTAATTTAATATTCCCATTAAGTCGCCATTAAAGAATGCAGAAAATGAACGATGAAGGAGCCTTCAGCTTTGTTTTGTATACGATTCCGAGCGCTGATGGTGGTGGGTGATTGAGAATGTTTGGTGTTGTGTGCGTAAAATGCTAATACTAATGGAAAAGCAACCCCTTTCATCATCTGACTGTGAACCGACACAACGGGGCTTGCTCTTTTCTTTTTTGTTTTACGTTTTTGCGTTTCTTTTTTTCTTTTACTTTGTGACTGTAAATAATGAAAATTATGCGCAAGCTGTTTGCTTTGTTGCAAAAATTCGCCACGGAGCTCATGCAAAATTACGAAACCGCATTTAGTGCAAGCACAATGCGAAAGTAGAACAAAACTACAATAACGGACAGCCAGGGGTCAAAATGGATTCTAGGAAAACCGGATCAAGGACGTCTACATTTCTGTCCATTTTGCAATGCTTCGACATTGAGAAAAAATAATTGGTTCAATTTTGTACAATCACAGAAAATACATTTATTGTAAGTCCTGCTCATTACCTGCCTACCTATACGGAAGGTAAAATGAAAGAAGAAGAGGCCTGAGGTAGTTCGCTCCGATTTGAATTGTTCCACCCAAACAATGAATGTTACCCAAAGAGAGCAACTACATAAATATCATCTTCAACATTTAAAATTCTTAGATAAGTTAATTAAGCCGAAAGCTTCCGCAAAACCATCATTTTCCCTTTATTCAAAAAAGGTGACGTAAATGACCCTATAGTAACTATCGAGGTATATAGGTATACCAAAATCTACACCGGTGTTTTTCTTGACCGACTTTTGAACTGGACACAACAAAATAAACTACTCAGCGAGTACCAAGCAGGCTTCAGGAAAGAATACTCTACTGTGGATCATATTTTCACCCTAACCTGCATTCAGGGTTACCTCTGAAAATTTTTTGAAGGAGTCAAAAAAAAGAGTCCTGGCTGAAAAAAAGAGTCCCATACTAAAAAGTAAAGATATATAAACATAAAGTCAAAACAAACAAAGAATATAAACTGTTAGACGAACCACACAGTCACAGAGGCAGGGAAAACTGATTGTTGACTCTTTATGATCAATACAAATGTAGATTGTAGTCTGTAAGTATCTCATTTTTCATATGTCATATCTTTTACAAGCAAAGAATACATATGCTCTTACCACATTGACATTGATTTAAGTGACTGAATTCAGAATAGGATGTAAACAAAAGCAGAAAAAAAGTATTTGACAAAAATATTGTACTGAAAAAATTATTTCAGTTCTTAAAGAGTCCTGAATTTCTAAAAGGAGTCCGAATTCGATGATTTTTAAATAGTGGCGTCCTGGAGTCCAGACCTTAAAAAAGAGTCAAAAGGACGCAAAAGAGTCCCAAAGGTAACCCTGCCTGCATTGCTAGATCCTATCTAGACAAGAGAAAGAAGTTGTACGCATTTTTCGTTGATTTCAAAGCGGCTTTTGACTCAATCGATAGAGACACTCTTTTTTACAAGCTTAGCTGCCTTGGAATCTCCCATAAAATGTTGACAGCACTAAGACGGCTCTATGAAAACAATATGACAGAGATATGGAAATGGTAACGAAGGGTCCAATTGATTTAAAACATCGACTGGAGTCAAGCAAGGATGCCTTCTAATCCCACTTCTGTTCTCTCTTTTCTTAGATGACATCACAACGGCTCTTCCCGGAGGAATAATGTTTGCTGGTATCAACATCAAAGCGCTTATGTATATGCGGACGATATTGTAATTTTAGCGGAATCACCTCAAATGCTGCAAATTATGACAAATAAGCTTAAAATATATTGCGATCTATGGAACCTCACAGTCAATACCGACAAATCAAAAATTTTGATATTCCGAAATGGATCTGGTGGATACGCCAGAGAAGAGAGATGGACCTGGAATAATGTTGCACTGGATTTGGTTAAGGAGTATAAGTACCTTGGAGTTATTATCACCCCCAATCTTTCATTCAAGAAGCACCTGCAGGCAAAACTAATCGAATCGAAACAAGCCATCAACTGCAACTGGAAGGGAGTGCTGGGGAAAAAATATGTAGCACCAAGTGCAAAATTTAAAGTTTTTGAAGCGGTGATGAGGTCGATCTTATGCTATGCTGGTCAAGTGTGGGGATTTTTACAGTACGAGGAGGTTGAAAAGCTTTTAAGATATTTCCTCAAAAAGATATTCTGGCTCCCTGAGCATACACCTACGTATATGCTGCACTTAGAGACCGGACTCCCGCAACTATATATTTTTACGCTGAAGATGCATCTTAACTACATTAAAAAAGTGTTGGCGCTTCCAAATCATCGACTGCCTAATGCCACTGTAAGACAGCTGCTCCGAGAGAGGTCACACTTCTTCGTAGAATGGTCTCGTTTGGAGGTGTTACATAATGTTCAGCTAGTGGAAGGTGATTGGAGAAACTGGGACCCGACCTTCCAAATATTGTTGGAAAGAATTGATGCCAAAATCTTCGAGAACTTTACGGAAAGAGCTGAAGAAAGTGAATCTCGTAATTTGTATAAGGTCTTGCAGCACAAACTTGGTGAAAACAAATATTTCCATGATCAGTACCCGTTAAAGACCATTTCAACCATTTTTAAAACCAGAGGAGAGCTGATACGGTTAAACTACCGGCCATATGGCCCTGAAGAAAACACGGAATGTACTCTTTGCAACCATAGAACAGTGGAAAACGTACTCCACTTCATAGGGATTTGCCCTGTACTGTCATCAATCCGTTATGCGCATTGGGGAAAAAGCGTTCTTAACCAAAATGAAACTATCGAAGTGCTAAATGGATCAAACTGGAATATTATAAGTAGTTTTGTCCTAACTGCACAAAGATATAGAAACCAAATTCTGAATGAAGCTTTCTAATTTCTTATATATTAACTTTAAATTCAATCATTAGTTATCGATAACACTTTTTCTATTTATTTTAAATTGTATCAATGAAGCCTTTTTATTTTATATGTAAACTAGCTGACCCGCCCGGCGTTGCTCGGATCTAAGTTATTTAAAAAAATTGTCAGGAACACCCGCTGGACTAAGCTGAAAATAGCCGGAAAGTTTCTATATAATATATAAATGTTAATGGTAGATGGCCCTTATCACTAAGGGGTATGAAAAATAGATAGTAGCCTATTCTCAGACCTACTGAATATGCGTATAAAATTTGGTAAAAGTCGGTCAAGCCGTTTCGGAGGAGTTCAAGTTCGAACACCGTGACACGAGAATTTTATATATATGATGATTTAAACTTTGTTTAGATAATAAGTACTCTCTTTTTCGGGCTGACGGACGGCACAGTCCAATGCTCTAATATTGTGAAAAATGTAGGTTAGGTTAGGTTACAATGGCTGTCAAGAATACACCTGACACACTCAGACCAATACTAGGTCCATTGTGATACCATAGAAATTATGCGAGGGACTACGTCACTTAACAAAACCATTTGGAGCTTTTAATAAAGCGAAGGAGATGCAGGGGATCTGTATTCGCCAGATCGCTTGGATCATCGAGAAAATATTTCCCCAGATGCCGCTTTCTTTTAAAGGAGAGTGCAGGACATGAGCAGAGGAGGTGTGGGATTGTCCCCTCCTCCTCCTCATCTAAGCAACTTCTGCAGAAGTCATTAGAGGGAACGCCAAGTCTTATGGCGTGTCTTCCTATCAGACAATGTCCGGCAATGACATTGATTACGGAGCTAACTTGCAATCTGGTAATGGATAACAAATGTCTTGTGCGTTTTGGATCTAGTCCTGGCCATATCCGTTTTGTTGCCACGCACGTGGTGATATTGTTCCACCTATGATTTGTTCTATCCATTGCCTCTTGTTTTAGCATAAGTTAACATGTAGCGATTGGTATACCAATATTCAACCTGCTGATTGAGATCGGTAGAACGGTTCCTTCTCTGGCGCGTTCATCGGCTTTGCTGTTACCCACGATATCTCTGTGCCCCGGCACCCAAATAAGGTGAATATTGAACTGTTCAGCCATCTCCTTAAGAGATAAGCGACAGTTAAGGGCGGTCACTGAGTTCGTAGAAACAGCGCCGAGTGATTTGAGGGCTGCTTGACTATCTGAGAAAATCCGGATATTCGTTGAGGATATATAACTTTTTCTCTTAGCCATGATAGGACCTCTTTGATCGCCAGAATTTCCGCTTGGAACACGCTACAATGGTTTGGAAGGCGGAACGAGAGACTTACGTTAAGTCCGTTTTAGTACACCCCACAGCCTACCCCTTCTTCGGTTTTTGAACCATCTATATAATAATAATTGAATCATCTCTCAAAAATTCTTCGTCTTCCCAGGTCGTTCTCGGTGGGATTGAGACTTGGAATTTATTATCAAAAACCAATTGGGGCATGGTGTAGTCGGAGTGGCAAGGGATTGATTAGAATAAATTCAGGATTGTAGCGTGACCGATGTTATTTACGGTCCATTGGGAGATAGCTCTCATACGAATGGCTGCACTGACGGCCATTTGTTTGCTGAAGATATCTAGTGGTGTAAGGTTAAGGAGTGTATTTAGGGCAGCTGAGGGTGTTGATCTCAGTGCTCCGCTTATACACAGACAGGCTGTTCGTTGGACCTTGCTTAGATTATCGCAGTAGGTCCTTTTATAAAGAGCGGTCCACCATACCACTACTCCGTATGTGAGTATTGGTCTGATGACCTCGGTGTAGAGCCAGTGGGTGATTTGGGGGGAGAAACCCCATTTATTACCAATGGCTTTTTTACAGGAAAATAAAGCTACGGTGGATTTCCTGATTCTTTCCTGTATATTGGCTTTCCAATTTAGCTTTTTGTCTAGGATTATACCTAGATATTTGGCTTCGTTTGAAAGTACAAGTGAGATTCCATTTATTGATGGAGTTATTAGTTGAGGAATTTTATATTTCCTGGTGAAGAGAACGAGTTCAGTTTTCTGAGGGTTGACCCCTAGATCACATTTTCCCGCCCATTTTACAAGTTTATTTAGAGCGGTCTGCATCAGTTCCGTAAGGACGTGAACATGTTTGCCGGACACCGCAATGGAGACGTCATCTGCATATGCAATCACTTTGAATCCCTCAGCTTCTAAGTCAACTAGAAGTTCATTGACGACTATATTCCATAGAAGAGGGGATAGGACTCCGCCTTGCGGTGTTCCTCTACTGACAGATCTCTTTGCAGAGAAGTTTCCTAGAGTAGAGTTGATTCTCCTGCTTTTTAGCATTAGATTTATCAACTCCACTATGGAATCATCTACTTTGAGCTTCGTCAGTGCCTTTGTAGTTGCAGAGTTGCTGACGTGGTGACCTAATTCTGTGGAATCATAGTTGCATAAGTTCTTAGAGCTTCCTGGAAAGTGAGTGTCCAGAAGCAAATTGAGCGTTTCTTCGCAGGATTCTGTCCAGCCGTCAGCTGTTTTAAAACTGCTAGGCATGGTCGGACTCTTTGAGAGGATTTTTCTTAATCTAGAAGCTTCTGAAGTATCTTCTATTTCACCACAGAAGTTTCTCCATGAAGTTCTTTTAGTTTTCCTCAGTTGATATTTATATGTTTTGAGGGATTCCTTGTAGGAGTCCCAGTCTATTGAGATTTTTGATTGTTTAGCTCGGTTGAAAAGTTTTCTGCATTCCTTCCTGAGCGGTTCTAGCCCCGAGCTCCACCACAGTGGTTTCCGTTTTATTCTTATTTTTATAAGAGGACAGGATTTGTGAAGTGAGTGGTTAAGGGCAGTGGTAAAATCATTGACTTTTTTGTCTAGATCCTGTTTGTTTGTACGTTTGTAGGGTTTTGTAAAAGTTCAGGTTTAATAAACTTTTCCAGTGTTACCCGATATTTTTGCCAGTCAGTTTTCCGATAGTTTCGGAAGACTGGTTGCTTGAGAGGTTCCTCATTAAGATCAAATTGAATGTATCTATGATCAGCAAAGGAGTGTTCAGTAGATACTTTCCAATTAGTAATCCTATGATGAACCGAATCGGAGACAAGAGTGATATCTAAAACTTCTTGTCTGTTTCTGGTAATGAATGTTGGTTCATTGCCAGTATTACTTACTATGAGGTTAGTACTTAAAATAAAATCAAAAAGGACTCACCCCTCTCATTTATGTCAGTACTTCCCCATACTGTGTGATGCGCATTGGCATCGCATCCAATGATGAGGCAGATCTTCTGCCGTTCTGCTTCAGCGACAATCCTTTTTAATAAGTCGCCTGGGGGAGGGCCAGGATGGTCGTGGCCGAGGTAAGCAGATACCAGCCATCAGTAGGTGTTGTCACTGGTCTGGTATCTTATTGTGGTTACATCACGATTGCTGTAATGAGGAAGTAAAAATACATTAGTGCTACTTCTTCCCAATATGCAGGATCTGGGTTCACCTTTGTCCTTCATATACAGTAGAGTATATGAAAAATGTAAACCAAAGACAAATTAATATTGTAAAATAAAATCACACATACTACTACTACTACTACTACTACTACTAGTACTACTACTACTACATTAATAATACCTAAAATTTAAGCAATATTTTATATAGCATTATTTTTTATTATTTTTTCAATCTCGCTATTCTTTATCGGAGTTAAGTCTTTTTGACATAACATACTTGATTTATGCTCAGTTTTGTTTGTCGTTTCATCATGGAAGAATTGAAGCCCCACGACCACTGGGCACTGCGTAGGTTCGATAAATTGTCTCGAATCGAAATTGCTGTTCACGTCGATTTTTACACAGTTTCGAGATTCAAATCTGTGGGTTACCTCCAAGATCGGGCTGTTTATCATCACTGGAATATTTTTTGTGAGACTAAGCGAAGTCGCTTGTCTACGCAGATAATAATAATAATATTCGGTGCGCTATTGCTGACATCGGCCCCAAGTGCTGCAAAAATTTGTCGAAAATGTGGCCTCTCAGTTGAAATTTCTTCGAGTCAGCCACGGAGGCCATTTACCTGAAATCATTTTTTAAAAATAATGGCGAATCCTTGTCACTATAGTACAGTCATTTGGTAGGAAAAATAGCGGTTACCTGGAAAGTTTTCCGGGAGTTTTGAAAATTGGCAATTTTATAGATTTTGATGTGCTCTTTCCGAATTTCAACTTTGCCACCTCGTACTTTTGCCGCTCGCGCCGCCATATTGGAAAAATGGCGCCCAAAATTGGATTTTAGGGAATATCTCCCTTACGACTCAAGTACGGACCGATGATTCCACCAGCCCAAAAACCACACCAAACTGTCAATTTAGGTGAATGTAATCATTTTTCGTGAATATTTTGTGGATTCTCATCGCCAGTTTTGTTTATTTAATGCACTAGTCAAATAAAAGTAGGCCTCTTCGGAAAAGATGATTTTCTTAAAAAAATCGTTATCGATTTTAAGTTGTTCCAATGCAAAATTAGAAAGCTCACGATGTTTACGGTGGTCCAATGGTGAAATGTTAACACTTCTGAATGCAATAAAAAACAAATGAGATATCATGACATACTACAAATGGCCGAAAAGCCACTGCGAAATCATATCATACCTATTGGAAAACCCTTTACTTTTTGACGAGCTCTGGAAAGCTTGTTAAAACTCATTTCTTGCAAATGTAAAAAGTAATGTCAGAAAGCTTGTGGATGCAGAAAAACAGGGTTAAAATGCACAGTAATAAGCGCGAGTTGTAGCGGTACCTGTGATAACTAGCAAGATCCATCACATGTTAGCGATGAAGTGGAAGAAACGGAGACTATATTTGAGCAAGTGTATGATAGAATCGTGAACGAAGAGGAATGCGATGAAACTTAGAATCCCATCGCGGATGAAATTCCGGACTGTGACGTTTCGATTGGTACTACATACAATGAATTCACAACACCTTGTCCATCAAGTAGGTACAGCGAAGCGAAGGAGAAAGCGCTAGATTTTAGGAAATTCAATTGCATGAGGATTAGGCCTATTGGGGATACCACGATTAAATAAAAACGCGCCGCTTACTCTACCTCAAGGTGGTGTGGAAATGAGTTTTTTGGCCAAAACGCGTGTTGGAGTACACTTTGTTGCACTCGTTGTAAGCCAAAACTATTGACTTTATCAAAAAAAAAAAAATATAAATACATAAATTGTAGGAAATTTTCTCTAGTTTTATTTTGTATATAAATGTTTTTATCGTAAAATGAGTCGGGAGGGAGATATTTCCTAAAATCCCATTTTGGGCGCCATTTTTCCAATATGGCGGCGCGAGCGGCAAAAGTACGAGGTGGCAAAGAAAAAAAATTTGGAAAGAGCACATCAAAATCTATAAAATTGCCAATTTTCAAAACTCCCGGAAAACTTTCCAAGCAAAACTACCAAATGACTATATTACTACTCGTATAATAAAGCTAAGTTCTTTGTCATAACATTAAATCATATGCGTTTTATTTCTTCTCGAAAAAAACAAAGCATGCTGCCTCTACCGCCGCACTTTTTATCAGTTTTGATTGAACTGGACCTTGATTCCGTAACTTTTTGCACAATTATCTCTCAATCGTCGATTGTATCGCCAAAAGAAAGTTTCATGTTATTTCGTTTTCAACTATTGAAGAATAGCTATTTTACTATTGCCTTTTGGTTCAAGTTTAGACGACAGTCGTCTTAAATTAAAAGCTAAGATAAATCGTCAACTTAGTATCCCTTTTCCGAGCGTCTTTGGAATTTATAAACTCATTTCGTTATTAACGTTTGTAAAGACTGAGTGTAGAAGATTCAACAGCGTATTGTATGAGCTGTACCGCAACATGGGCATAGCTAGATGAATGAATGCGATTAATGTATTCATCGCAAGATAAGGACGCCCGGGACATGTAAATGTTGAGCGGAAACACATCGACGCTCCGGTTGTTGTCTATGCTAACTTACATTTCCTTGAACCTATAAGTGTGACATTGAACACTATTGGGTTGGTATTGTTCCCTACCGATGAAACTTTTATTGAATTCCTAGGATCGCCTAGGAAAACTTCAATTGGATCGGGTTTGATTTTGTAGATGATGAAGGAAATCAGCCACGCAGTTTTCATTGTACCTACTCTGAAACAACAATATCGTAGCTGACTGAGCGCTTCTAACAACTTCAGGTTATTAGCACATTAGCAATTTGATTTCTTAAAGTGGCTTGAAAAAAGGTATACTTAAGTCTTCCAGGAGAAAACATTCCTGGAAGCAGTTAGACTATAGGTAAGCAGCGCCCGGCCCCTTTAGCAGCTAAGCCTTGTTAATTGACATTTATTACGATAAAGAGTAGGTATACGTCTTCAGACGGAAGCTCTATGCGTTAGTATGCAGACCACATGACGCGTCAAAGAATTTTGCAGTTTGTCTATAAAAACAAAGAATATGTTTTTTTTATGCAAATTTTTTGCTTCAATAAATAATGACTGTGGCATACATTTCTGAGTATATGGACGAAAAAGCTTAAAAAAAACCACAATAGTTCTTCATGCTTAAGAAACGACTAAGATGTGTCGTAGGACAAGTACCTATATTTAAGTATTTTAGACTTATTTCTAATTGATCCACTAGGATTCGTTCTTCCCTGGACCTTACGTAAGACCGCGTTGAGTTGTAGATATTTTTTCAAAAGAGATAGGTATTGAAAAACTATCATTTGGTTTCCCTTGTATGGCCTTTATAGAAATCCGTTTATGCATTTGGTATATAAATTAAAGAAACTCCTTTCTTTAACAGCACTCTGAAGTGAATATTCAGCAATGACCCAACAAAAACGCAAACAAAAGTTTTTAAGCAGAAAACTGAGCCTACGTACGGCACCAACTTCTCATTCCACGACTTTTGACTTTAATTTACAACTCGAGTCACAAAGTCGAAAGACACAGCAGCTTTGTTGCGAGGGTGGAAAGGCTTCTTCGCTTCAAGCACGAAAAATATCCTTTCCCTTGCGTTCTCCGTTCTATAGCTTCTCTTCACAAAATTTAAAAAATTACCACGTGCCACCCCTTTCTTGGAAAACAATCCCCTCCCGACTGTCCCGCATAACAGTCCCACTTTACACACAGTATCCATCCATGTATCAACTTCCTTATTATCCTTGTACGTACGCCTATGCCTTTCTAGCAGTTCGTTTTCTTAATTTTAAAATTCCATTCTACATTACATCATGATTCCGTAAGGATTCATTACAGAAATCTCCACGACACAGCACTGGCTCTATGTCGCACGTACCTACCTATGTATATATGAGAATATTCAAACTCTGCACTACTACAGTGACACAATATCAAGACCGAGGTAAATGAGTAGACGTAGAGAAAAATTATTTAAAATTGCAAAACAGGAACAAAAAATAACTGGAATGTCTGTTTAGTCTAACCAACCAACCAACCCGCTCACTCCCACCACCCCCTCCTTAAGGTATACATTTCCTTTTGTAGCACCAGGTCGTGAGCTCAGGTTGGTTACACACGGCTCGCTGAATTCTCCTTTGTCGAGAATCCAAACTTCAAAGGATGGTTTTCTTTCTGCTGATGCCTTGCTAAAAATCTTACATTTTACATAACCAGCCATAGCCTCCCGCCCGGCCCGGTCGGTGGTATAATCACCAACACAAACTCCACCAAGATGGTTTCATAAGAAAAGTTCAAATTAAAAGAATGAAGCAAAAGCGAAAAATAAAACCGCGCACACGAAAGATAGAAGTCCTTTCTGCTTAATGTTGTATAAGAGTAGAAATACATTTTCGTCCTGATTGTAGAGAGAAAGTAAACGAAAGGGCTGCTTTGCATATCCTGATGATGATGATGAAGAAAGATGCGAGCAACGCACACCATCATAATCAATGAAAGAAGGATAAACTGTTGGTGGATCGCATCTTGTATGGCAACCGGGAAGGACCGGACGGGACGGGTGAAAACTGAAGTAAGTACAAGGACCACGGCAAAGTGCAAATGAAAGAGTGAAGGAGTAAGACAAGAAAAAGGGGAAAAGAATATATATTAAGAATTCTTCAAATGCTGCTGGTGGTGTTTTTTATCAGAGTCTTAGAAAAAACAAAAAAAAAAAAAAAAAATAAGACCCACGAAAAAGGAAGAAGGACATTTTCATTAAATTTAAATGAGAAAGTTTCCGAGCGTTGGTTTCGTTCTTTTTTTTTTTTTGTTTTTCTTTTAGGTTTTGGCGTTCCTCAAGCCGCTTGCGCTGTTTTTCTTTTATTTCTTTTTCTTATGTTTATACTCATTTCTATGCAAATGGGGATAATGGAAGCCGTGAGCAGCACTAAGAAAACGTAGGTTGAAAGTGTTGAGAGTGTGGAAAAGGGTTCTCAGTAGGAGGATGCCATGAAGATTGCCAGCAACTCTGGGAAGTTTGGGAGGCTAATTATTTCTTTTCGCGAATATACCTATACAATGGCATCGATATAATGAATAAGTGTAGAAACATCATTACACCAAGTTCATTCAAAAGGGTTGCGCCGTTATTGCGGTTTCCTAGCAATGAGTAAGAAGATAAGAACAATCTGCAACCACGTAGGTATGTGCGTACCGAAATTATATATGTATGATCGAAACATTTAACTGCTAGGTTTAGGGATTCGACTTGATAAAGCTTTTCTTTCGAAACACAACAAAAATTCTTTAAAGAAACGAACTATGGAAATAGCTATGCTCAGACTATTCTGTTTTTTTTTTTTACTGTGGAACATAAGTTAGATGGACGAAATATTCAAATCACGCTTACCTTTGTCTTTGTATAGCTTATGAGGCCGAATAAAATGTACCAGAAAATGCTCTGAGACTAAGCACTAAGGTGAACAAAGCTTAATAAGCTTGTAGTCAAAAACTATGTCAAAGAAGCGCAGAAACCCCCGAAGGAGTTATTACTTCGACATATTTACTTTAAAGGTCTTTCAGGGTCTTTCAATACTAGAACTGGGTAGGTACTGTAGGAGAGATGGTGGCGGATGAACTCCTTGCGATCTAAATCACGGGTCATACACGTTTGACTGCCGCTGGTCAGCTTTGTTTGAGCACGAAAATCACCACATTCGCTACCACCCGGCGAGTATTTTGCAGCAGCTGGCAGAGTTGAACATGCTAGCAGCGGCTGGAAAGATAATAAAAAAGGGCACAACTGGGTCGCACGAACTTGCGATTGTGTGCTAGGCACAATACCAAAATCAGAAGGCTGAGTAAAAGGTTTTAGTATTCGCTCTTAATATATTTGGTGGTGCAGGGTTGCCGACTAAGATTAATTATGAAAATTAAATTGAATCATGCAAAATACTGAAATAAATTAAATTAAATTTCAAAGGCTTCAAGCATGATTCTGAGAACGCAATTCTGTTGCACTTGCCAATACATATAAATGCTGAACATTTAATCAAAATCGTTGGACCAGCTTAAGAAAAAACAGTTTTTTATTTTTCACCTTTTTTAAAAGGGAGTTTTTTAAAATTCTAGTACGCAAAAATTAAGTTCTTGGCAGAAGTTGTTTTGACAAAAAATTAAAAAAAAACTTGAAAGGTGTCAAGGGACACCCGGATGGAACGAAGTTCCTTTCGATCGACACCACACTGTTCAATGCGAAATAGAAATGAAAATATCTGGCTTGCTTTCTATAAGAGAGAGAGAGAGACAGAGAGACAGAGTGAGACAGACAGACAGAGAAACATACGACGCCGCACAGCTTACAATAGCTTACTATAGCAAAAAGTGTCGTGACAACTTTTCGTAAGAATTTTTTCCGTCTAGCCCCCTTTCACAACGCGCGATAAGGAACTTCGTTCCAAAAAATCAAAGAAATAACTTTCAAGTCATTTCAAAAGCCCAAAATTTTTTTTTTTAATTTATAATTTTTTAAATGTTGGTATGCAATCTTTCTTAAACAACTTAGGACTTCTAAAATACAAATTCTCGTAAATACCGTGCAAGCCGTTAACGAGAAAAGCGGTTTTGAAAAAAAAAACCGTATACTGTGGGAGGCACCGTTTTTAAACTTTTCCCAAAAATAGTTCTTACATCATAAGAAAGACAATCAAAAACTAATCCTTCCCATTAAATTTTATCGAAATCGCTTTAGCTGTTTTCGAGAAAAATAAGTATTATATTATCGTTTGTATGGCAGGTACCGGTATTTCAAAACCTAGAGACTTAATTCCAAAAACTCTTCTGTAGGCTGCACCACAGAGTCAAATTGCAAAATTTGAAGAAAATTGGTTTATCGGTTAAGGCTGTAGATCCATATACGGACATGCAGACAGGAAGACAAAAACAAAATTGCAGGACCCATTTCTTTTATAATTTGTAGTTATCGTAATGTCATGTATAATTGTTATCTCAATTTTTTTTTCCTGCACGATTGCAAAACTTGCCTTATAATACCTATAATCGCAAGTGAAAATACTGCTTCAAGTTGTATCTAGTATAACAGTGCCTATCTTATATATAAACGTTATAACAGGTTTAAACATTAAAAAGAAAGTTAAAAAGCCATTTTTTTAAAATTCCTTATAGCTGTTTGCTGATAGAAGCATAGGGCAAGCATTAGTCGATAGTGTTACAAGGCTGGTAGCCGCTGCTTGCTTCTATCACTGCCAGCCGATGGTAAGAAGCAGCTGCCAAGGCACTCTTCCAGTGTGATAGATGTCCGAATTTTTCGAGGGGCCAACTTTGACTCGTACCACTATACCTTAAAGTAGCCAAGGAACGAATGAGAATATCCTGTCCTGGCAAGCTTCAATCGGAAGAGATTGCCTATGCTTTATCCAGTTGAGTGTCCCTCCAACTATCGTTGAATCTTATGCCGCCAGCATTAGGCATTGAAGACCAGTAGCGGCAATTCCAAAAAGGCACACAGCCTGACCAAACCAAAATCATGGTTGGATGAAAAATGCAGGCAGGCAAATGTCAAATGCCAAACAAAAAGCACGATAAATATTGATGGAAAAGAGAACAAAGGCTGCTTTCGACCAGATAACGAGATTTACAAAGCGAAAAGAAACTTAACTCTCAAAAAGAAAAAAAAACAGCATGAGAAGCGCTCGTTTGGGGAAATTTGAGAGGTGCCATGACAGGAACGAGATTCGGAAGTTATACCAAAAGGTAAAAAGATCCTGAAAGGGTGGCAAGCCCCGAACTCAAGCCTGTAATGACCAGCCGTGAAAAATAGTATAATAAGGTCGCAGTCATTGAATGGAGTCTCAGTAACGTATGCCCGATCCTAAAAAAGGAAGAACTGCACCAATTATTGAGGAATATGCCTTTTAAGCGTCGCTAGTAAAATCTTGTCTGCCGTGAACGTCAAAAGTTTGATAGACCCTTATCAATGTGGTCTTAGACCAGAAAAGTCTAAAGAAGTGTAAGAACTGTATTGTTCACTTAATTAAGTATACAGGGTGTCCCGTAATTCGTGTTACTTACTCCGGAAGGTGATTCTTGGTCATATTCTAAGACAAAAATTATTACACAGCAAACTCCGTTTCCCAACTTTGACATCACTTTTCGACATTTTTAAAACAGGCTAACTTTGGTGTACCCTGTGTTAAATTCGATTTCTCTGTCAATACTAATGGTAGAGACCTAATTTTAGACTTATTTTTTTAGAGAAATGATAATCTTTAAAACTGTATTTAAATTGGACTCCTATAGGCTTAAAATTGCCAGATTTTCAATTTTAAATGGTTTGCAAGTTTTCTTCCCCAAGCAATGTTTTGACTTTGAGGATATTTTTCTTTCAGAAAATGCCTGGTAAACATAGAGTTTCTTTAATTTTTACAGATAACCCATACATTTTATGATACTTCAAAAAATACAAAATGGGTAAAATAAAAAAAAAAAAAAAGATTTTTAGCTTTGAGGTTTGTTTGAATAAAACAATAATATAGCCAAACAAAAAGCACGACAAATGCTGATGCAAAAACGACCGAGGGCTGCTTACGATCAGTATAACGAGATTTACAAGGAGAAAAGAAGGGAAGAACACCGAATTCTCAAAAAGAAAAAGAAGCAGCAAGAGAAGCGCTCGTTTGAAAAAATAGAGAGTTGCCATGACAGGAACGAGATTACGAAAAGGTAAAAAGATATTGCCAGTGTGGCAAGCCCCGAACTCAAGCCTGTAAAGACCAGCAGAGAAACATAATTGTAGAGTCACAGTCGCTACTGAATATCTGGAAAGATCACTTCTGCAGACTGCTTAACGGCGATGAGGACATAAATTCCGCTGTCAGGCAAATTGCCCCATTCAGCTTGGACGATGATCAAGAATGCTCCCGACCTAGAAGAAGTTAAGCTTGCCATATGCAAGCCTAAATCAAATAAGACTGCAGGTGCAGATGGCCTTAATGCCGAACTTTTCAAGGCAGCTGGAGACCATTTGGAAAGGAGCATGCACCAGCTGATCTGCATGATATGGTCGGAAGAAAGTATGCCCGATGAATGGAACCTCAGTATCGTATGCCCGATCCTAAAGAAGGGGGACCCTCACAATTGCGGCAATTACAGAGGGATAAGCCTCCTTAACGTCGCTTATAAGATCTTGTCTGCTGTAATATGTGAACGTCTGAAACCCCACGTCAACAACTTCTTCGATCTTGGAAAAAACCCGAGATTGTAATAGCGATATTCACCATCTTTTTATCGATTTCAAGGCCGCGTATGACAGTATTTACAGAGACGTGCTGTACAAAGCCATGTCTAGTTTCGGCATACGTGTAAAACTCGTACGATTATGCAGGATGACTTTGGAGAATTCACACTGCTCCGATATGCTGTCATCAAACAAGGACACAGAACATCGACGAATTGGACAATTCGTCACAATAGACAGACATAACTTCGAGGTAGTACAGGACTTCGTCTACCTAGGATCCGCTGTAGACACGGACAACAACATCAGTGCGGAGATCAAACGGAGAATAACTCTTGCCAACCGTTGCTTCTTTGGGTTAAGAAGGCAATTGAGAAACAAAACCCTCTCCAGAAAAACCAAGGTAACCTTGTGTAATACCTTGATTATTCCAGTCCTGCCTTACGGCGCGGAAGCATGGACCTTATCGAAAGCAGATGAGGAAACTCTTGGTCGTTTCGAAAGAAAAATTCTCTGAATGTTCTTTGGTCCCGCATGCGAAGACAATGTGTGGAGAAGAAGGTACAACAACGAGCTGTATGAGCTGTACCGCGACATGGGCATAGCCAGAAGAGTACGCATCGCGAGGCTACGATGGTTGGGCCATGTAGAGCGGATGGACCCAAACGCTCCGGCTCGTCGGGTGTTCGAAAGCACATTGGAGGGAAATCGCGGAAGGGGAAGACCTCGTCTTAGGTGGCGCAATCAAGTGGATAAAGACCTCAACCGACTTAGAGTGCGAAACTGGAGAGAGCTCGCCCGAAATCGAAGTCGTTATAGAAGGATGTTGGTTGAGGCCCAGGTTCACCCCGAACTAATGCCCGCCTAAGTAAGTAAAGGGTACTTTTAGTAGTTTTTTATGTAATTTATACAAATACAATTACAAGAAGCGCTCAAAGTGCCCTCCTTCGTTTTGAATGCGTGCCAGAGCCGGTTTTTGGATTTCGTTTACGGATGTTGAATGAATGAACATGAATTACGGGACAACCTGTATAACATATTATGCCTCCATCTGGCACTTAAAATTGTTTAACTTAAAACTCTCCCAAACCTATATGCATACTAAGTAGTTTGACATACAAAATGAAACCTTTTCTGTTACTGGGTGTCATCTCAACCTTCTTGAAGCCAACTTCCCCGAACGCACTAAGAGGCCGTAGGTGTTTCACTCACACAAACAAATTACGTTAAACTGAATAGAATAAATGCTGGGTGTTCCATTCGTTTTTAAAATGAGGGCTTCCCAGAGTGAAACCAATGGAAAGCGACAGTAGTTTAACTTCAAGTGAGGACATAGCATATAAGCAAAACAAGTTGGGTGACTTTGCTGAAGATTTAATCTGATTTTTGTTGCCTATACGCAATCATGCTACAAATTAATTTTGATCTACCCAAAAACATTGCTGGGCCTGTTGAGTTGGAACTTTATGATTATGAGTCAAATGCAACTAGTCCCACATTGATATAATTGTTGCGGTTCTTGAGATAGTCGAGACGATGAAATGATCTTGTATGCACAAACGCACATTAGTACACCCTTACATAGAATACACCCGTTCAATATCATTCCTTAAAACTTAAAAAAAATTTCAAATTAGAGAGCGATTCACAAAAAAGAGCTCACCTTGTTCAAATTTTACATATGCCCACTTTTTCAAAATTATAGACTGTGCAATGATTGAACAGTGTTATTTCTCCGTTTATAAACTAAGCAAACACAAACCCACGTAGGTATGTAAATCCTGCATACGAGCAAATCGGAGCATGGATTCCTTAACTCTTAAGACAGCCATCGGCCCTTATTAAGTATTTTTTAGAGAGTTTCAATGTTTTCGGGGATATTCGTGATAAAATATCCGTGACGTCGCAGTCTGATAACAAATTTTGCTTAATTATTCCAAAATAAAACGAAAATGTGAAACAGAATGCTTTGGCATCTCGCTTCGTTTTCGAGATACCGATACTTGAGGTCGAACACTTTTTGTGCTTTGCATTTGTGTGAATTTTGGGTGACCGCCGCATAAATAAATACATATCACTTCTTTTTCGGTATCGATATTTGAAGTCCGAAAATTGTTTTGCCTTATTTTTCGAAAAGGGCTTTGGAAAAATATTATTTAACATTTTCTTTTGATCTAAAAAATAAATAAATAGGGTGGCGCTACAGAGCGAGGAGCTCCTGGGCCTAGCGCATTTCTCACAACCATCCCCTGTGAGAGAATGGATTGGACCTACAATTTTCTGCCGGTTCCGAACGGCTAAGCGAAAAAGCGCTTTTCATGGCAATGAATACTAACGGAGGATTTGCCAATTCCTCGCGAAAGGCGATACCTGTAGAAAAAACATTTTTGCCTCTGTTGGGATTCGAACTCAAACCTCTGGATTAACAGGCGGACATGCTATCCATCACACCACGGGTACCACTTTTCTTTTGATCTAATTAAGCCAAATTCACTGTCAGATTGCGTCGCCACGGATATCGTATAATCCCGGAAATGAAAACCAACGATTTTCTTGCTGTACACGCAAGTTTATGTAAAAGAAAAGATTAGTAAAAAAATTTTAACAGTTAAAACACTTTTTACTTTTTATATTTCCTCAGATGCATATTTTGGAAGCAATGCATCAATAGTCAGTGAGATTTATAAATTTTTAAATCCATTTATTAGATAATAAACACACTCAACTACAAACTCATCAAGTTTATGTGTTTATAAACTCATTTCTTCTCTTTTACAAGGCTTACACAAGGAATTACTTTAAACTTATCAAAATAATTTATCGCATAAATCCACTTCTTCTGCCCCACTGTGAGACGGTTTTTGATTTTTGCCAATATGTATATAAAATAATAATAATGTTAAATGACATTACATATAATAAAAATTTTGTAATCAAATCTTGCTACTGAAAGACCTTTAAATATGTTGATGTTAACTGCAAAATGTGCGAGAGGTTCGTGGTTCGAATCCCAACAGAAAACAAAAATTGTTTACCGGTATCACGTTTCGAGAGAATTTGGCAAGCTTCCCATTACCATGAAAAGCCGTTTGGGACCGGCAGAAAATTGTAGGTCCCCTCCATATCTTACATTGCATATGATTGTTAGAAAAGTCCCGGGGCTCTCCGCTCTGTTGCACCACCCTTTTAACTTATTTTAATCTTGACTACAAAATAATTCAAAAGTGAGTGGTCATTATTTGATCCTGTATCCTAATAAAAGTCCTGAAAACTACTGCAGTCATTTAAACTATCCAATTGCAATTTAAAATGGGGTAAGCTTTTAATTACAATGGCGAAGAATTAAAGCATTTTCGTGGCTGGCGCAAATGAACGATAAGCAACACAACTCTTCAAAACAAAGGGTAGATGAGAAAAAGCAGGCACCGATGTCGCCCGTAAGACAGAAAGAGTAAGAAATTTTCTCTCAAAGGACACCAACGAGAAATTTATTTAAATTAGGACGATGATTACACGTTGCCATTCTTTTCCCTTTTGGATACAAATAAGGGTAACAGAGTAGAGTTGGAGGGTAGGTAGGGGAGTTGGTTGAAGGTTGACATTCTGGTATTGGTACATGTACCATACCTACATACCTATAGCTACATACAGCTACACAATTCCGCGATTTGAAAGGAGTAAAAGCAGCTATGGGGTGAGAATTTCACGAAACTGTAATAAGAGACAATCAGCAAAGAAGCAGGCAGCATCATTGAAGGGTAGTGGGGAAAGAAAGTCTTTGATGAGCTCCAAGGGTTGACAAACGTTTTTTTTTTCTCTTCTTTTTTTCATTCGTTCGTATTTTTGTTTTGTGTTTTTCTTTAGCATTGCTTTTGCTAAAGCCTTCGGTTGGCTTTCGGCGGCGAAAAAATGTTCAAGTATTTGTCTAGATTAGAATTTGAATTTAATTTTTCCCTTTAACTCCCACGATTCTTTTTTTTTTCATTTCTTCTTCTGTCAGGGGGCTTTCGAGGGAGTGGGCATTATTAATAGGGGTTGTTTCATTAAAAAAAAGTATTGATTTTTTATTTCATTTGCCTGAGACTGTTGGTGTTTCGATATTTTATTTTTTCTCTGGTTGATGGGTTTTGAAAGGATTGGAGCACTTAAAAGCAATTTATGTCGTCGCTTCATTTTTTTTAACTGGAGACATGGCTGCGCAAAAATGTAGGATCATAGTTGAAGGTGTTTAGATGGGCGCATGTTGGTAGATATTTATTTATAGACACGACTACAAAAGTTCCACACTGGTCTTTTTATTAGGTATTGTCATAGATCTGAGTTTTTTATAAGTAAAAATAAATTAGAAATCAGGTTATTGTTCCTTTTTATTGGACAGATCTAACAATAGAGTGCTAAAAAAGTCTGAGGAGTTCTATAGAAGATCTGAGGGCTTATTAAATAACTCATTTTTGAAACTCAACTTTCGAAAAGAAGAAAACTAGTTATTTTTTACAAAAAAAGTGCAGACTTATGCTAAGCTGGAGCAGTCAGACCTAATTGCCGATCCATTGTACTACCACGGTAGCAGCCTTCTCTTTTTTGTGGTGCAGTAGATAGAAGTAAGGTAAGAAAACTAATTCACATGACTTCCAACCTCAATCGAAGATATCGAAGATTTGATTTGATTCAAAAGCTTTAGCGAGTCACGGTTGCACAAATAAGACTCATTCCGCAGTTATGAAGTGTTATTGACTTATAAAAAAACAGTTCCGCTTTCCCACACTCGGAGGCAAGCATTTTCTCGATACAGGCAGGACATTAACAAACATTGAAACGAAATTGAGTAGCGAATATACACGAATCTCCTCAGAGGACAAATTTAATATCATCTCTTGCAAAAAATTTTGTTCGTTGCTATTTGGCTCTGCTTTTTGTAAATTTTGCTCAAAAATTGTTACAACTTTTCAGTGAGCACTCAATAATGGGTGGTTTTGTTTTTGTTATTATAGCCCAGTCATATTAGGGGTTTCACCTCGGAATGGAAGATAATAAGCTGAAAATTGGCATAAACCGTTGTTTTGTCGTTTTAAACGTTGTCTCAAGAGTCACAAGTTCTATCGTGTCCGCGTCTTAAGATATTGAAGGTCAAAGGTCACAAAAATCGGTTATTTGTAAATATCTCGCTTTCTATTGCTTAAATGAGATTCGTACCTTTATGAAAGTTGTAGAGTATAAAATATACAACTTGTGTCCTTACTGTTTTTTCATACGATCAACCGTTTTTGCGGTAAACCGCGAAGATTGCGCCGCGTACAGTCATATATGGCCTAATGCAAGGTCAAGCGTGAGTTACGGTTATCAGTACGTTGTATAAAGTTA
Organism: Melanostoma scalare; assembly: GCA_949752695.1. NCBI lineage: Eukaryota > Metazoa > Arthropoda > Insecta > Diptera > Syrphidae > Melanostoma > Melanostoma scalare. The sequence continues at coordinate 59,712,921 of OX456986.1, forward strand.
ATTGTTTACTAAAAAACTATAATTATTAAACAATGCCCATTATTTCCGTACTTACTGACTAACTTAGGTGGGCATTAGATACAGTTCGGGGTGAACCGTGAACCTAAGCCTCCACCAACATCTTACGCCAATAATTTCGATTTCGGACGAGTTTTCTCCAGTTATGCACTCTGAACCTGTTCAGTCGGTTCTTCCACTTGATTGCGCCACCTAAGACGAATCCCCTTCCGCGATTTGCCAGAAATGTGCTTTCGATAACACGTCGAGCCGGAGTGATGATGTCCATTCGCTCTACATAGCCCAATTATCGTAGCCTCGCGATGCGTACTCTTCTGCCTATGCCCATGTCGCCGTACAGCTCATATCTTCACCTTCATACATTGTCTTCGCATACGCACAAAGAGAAAAAAGCTGTGTAAAATTAGCCTAAACGCCTAAGGTAAAGTTTGGATGTTATTTGACGAGCATAACCTAGCTCAGTATTAAGTCAATTTAGGTACGTCCTATGTAATGATGAATAGGCTAATTCTGCTTATAAAACTTAGGCAAAATTTTTCGTTTGGATGTTATTGGACCATGACTTTGCCTAAAGCTATAAGGCAATCAAAGTACGCCTAATAGGTTCAATGACGACCGACTTGCAAATGCAGTCATCGCCGAGCGAAACGGGGATAACACCCTGTTCGTTTCTAAGATGGACCTCTTGGACATCTTTCACAAAATAAAGAAAAAGAAGTCAGCAGGAGTCGACGGCATTCCCAATGTTGTGCTGCGAAACTTCCCTTCGGAAGCGGTGGACATATACACCACGTTGTTCTACGATGCACTGAATAATGCATATTATCCAGTGCAGTGGTCCATCCTCTCCTTAAAAAAGGGAGGCTGGGATTCCAATCCAGCAAATCTTCAGTCAATTAGTCTACTTCCCAGTATCAGCAAGGTACCTATTCGAGAAAGTTCTCAATAGAGCTCTGTCCACATGGGCTGAGGACGAACATATTATTCCAGAAAATCAGTTCGGTTTTAAGGCGGGTCATGATACCATACATGCCGCGTCTAAACTAGGATCAGATATTCAATGGAACAAAGCTAAAAAACAATGTACGGGTGCATGTCTGGTTGACTTGGAGAAGGCTTTCGATACCGTTTGGTTAGACGGTCTTTTCTATAAGTTGATCAGGTATGGCATGAGTAAACCACTGCTATATATTCGTAATGACATGCTTCATGGTAGAACGTTTGTTGTGAAAAGTTGCAATAAAACTTCGACCAGAACTTTTAAAATACAGAACGGTCTGCAACAAGGAGCGGTGAATTCGCCTATTTTATTTAGCATTTTCACCGGCGATCTAATTGGTTCCCTTCACCATGCTATAGCGTACGCCGACGCGTACAGAACAGGTCCAAAGATCGAGGTCATCAGACTACTTTTGCAGCGTGACTTCGATAAGATTCAGCAATTTTGCGATGACTGGAAGTTGAAAATCAACTTCCAGAAATCGGAAACAATTGTGTTTAGAATCCCGTTGGCTCGCACCTCATGGGATACGAGAAAGAACTGGCGCAAGCTGGTGATCGTTGATCGTAGTCAAGTGAGTCGGCATCTGGCTAGATCAGTATCTATATTTTAAAAACATATGGATGCGGCTCTGTCCAGGGCTAGAGGAGCATTTGCTCTCACAAGGCGACTGTTTCACAGCAGTCAAATTGATAGCAGAGTGAATGTGATTTGCTACATGGCCCTCATTAGGCCAATGATTGTCTATGGGTGCCCCGTGTGGTTCAATGTTACAGCGTCTCAAATGGAAAAGATTCGGGTGTTTGAGAGACAGTGTCTGCGTATACCTGTCTTGGATTGCACAGAACACCAGAGTCGAAATCACAGAAAATATTATCCTAATGGGGTCCTTTACAACGGGACTCAAATAAACAAGATCGACAACTTCATTACAAAACTGACTCGTGGTCACACTGCAAGAGCGATGACCTCAACCAATGGCCTGATATTTCGGGCTTATAACCCCAACACTGAATATATGGAGAAAACGCGCTTCAGTGGAGTTGTCCCACCGGAGGATTTCCTCTATTTTGATATGGTAGGGCTGATTCCGGATAGGTTAGCGGTTCCGCTAATCCACGTGGATCCTCCACTGATAAGAGACAGTGAAGGGCAAAAGTAAACGGACGAAAAAGTAAAATAAAATTGAATCGAATAAAGTTGTATATATATATTTTAAAAATACTATAGAACATATTTTTTATCTTTTTTTTATCAATAATTACCAAATTACTAGATCTGAATTCAATAATAAAATTCATTTGAATCATCACCATTTTCAACAATTTATAGCTCACAGAACTGACTTTCTTTTCCTGTTTTGAATAAAATGTTGGTCTTATTCTACAACAATTAATCAGTTGGTTTTAGGGAAAGATAATTTTTGTTGGAGTTTCATTAAAGTTAGTTCCCAATGGACCAGTACCTAACTCAATCGGTCACTCTACCATTCTGAACCTATTTGGATCAATACCCTGTCACTCCGACTACACCACTCCTCAATTTACTTTAGATAAGTACTTCCAAGTCACAATCCCACAAAGAAGCATGTTGGACGATACGGATTTCTTACAAAACGACGGCTCGAAAACTGAGGTCGGAATAGGAGGGGGTATGTACACAAAAGAACTAAATATTGGTCTATCCTTTATATTCCCTAACCATTGTAGCTTATTTCCAGCGGAAATCCTAGCGATCAAAGAGGTTCTATCATGGCTCAGAGAAGACGCGATATCTTCAAAAACATCCACATTTTCTCGGATAGCCCAGCAGCACTCAAATCATTTGTTAATGTTTCTACAAACTCAGTAACCGCCCTTGACTGTCGATCGTCTCTTATGGAGATGACGGAACAGTTTAACATTCACCTCTTTTGGGTGCCGGTGCATAGAGACATTCCAGGAAACTGCAAAGCCGATGAACTCGCCAGGAAAGGAACCCTCAAGCCAATGTCACCAAATAAAACAAAAGTTGGCAGGAAGCTATGAAGATAACGAATAATAGACAAACACCACGACTTGTATGGCTACCAAAAAGTTAGACTTGAAACGTACCATAAGTTTGTTATCCTGAAGTAGATTGCACTATAGCTCCGTAATTGGTGTTCTAACCGGACATTGCCTCATAGCAAGACATCCCGCAAGGCTCAATGTTCCATCGAACGATTTTTGTGGAAGCTGCATTGATGAGGAGGAAGAGGAAACCATCCCACATCTTCTTTGTAAATGCCCTGCCCCTTCTCAAAGACGCAAAACATTCTTGGGAGAGTACCTACTGTTTCGACGATACAGGTGATCTTGTAAACATAGACATTCATTAGTCTTCATCGCTTTATAGAAGGCTCAAAATGGTTTAAATAAGAGGCAATTGCTCAATTTTCCTTTTGTATCACAATAGACCTATTATTGGGCTAAGTGCGTCGGTCGTTTTCCCGACAGAGACATTAACCTAACCTAACGCACAAACCAGGATGGCTCACAATGAAGTGCGCAGATGCGATTAGTAGAGACTGGTTGGCAAAAACAGTCAAACTAATTTCGCCATGCAAATGCCACGCTGCGAATGGTGGAGGGTGAAGATCTTCCGAAACCATGTCTGGCAACCGCATACTTCCCTATCCCAAAAAAAAAAATACAGCAGAAGATGCGCTGAAACGGCTACGAATCAAAAACCAAGCCCTACCAACCGAAGACAGGAAAGTCCTTAGGAAGGTAGCTAACTCTCAGGTTCTTGCCCTGACAATATCGATGGACGAAAGATCGATATCCCTACTTGAAGATCTGAACTGCCAACCGTTCTATAATTTCAATAGGGTTCAATTCTGGATTAAAAAGAATCCTAGCCTGAGGCCGGAATCCGCCTCCGAGACTAAAAAAGATGAAAAGCCGGAAAGACCACATATGCCCATCCCATACTCAACTCTCCACCTCTAACCCTTCCCTCACTCCCAATCCTGTAAAACCTGTTCAGAAGACCGCTAGACCATCTTCACCTTCACCCCACCAAACTGACTAAACTCGGCACATTAAAACCCTCCCACTACCAAGACAAGTCGCAACTCCGTAAAACCCCAAGACCGGCATCTACAAACGCGAGAAGCTTCCGGTGGTCTCTCCAATCCGGGAAACTGGGTGAAAATAAATGGAGTTCTTATTCCAGAGCTCCAATCCGTAGGAATTGACATAGAGGTTGTCCAAAACAACCTCCAACACGTCAAGGCTGCCTCACTCGCTGAATAAGACCAAGCTTGATATTGCACTTGTGTAGGAACCATATGGATCAGCTCGAGTGGTAAAGTCCTTGGTCTAACTACACCTACAGGTAAACTAATATATTCAACTTCAGCCAGTAGACCTATAACTTGTATTATTATTAATAATAACCTGCCCTTCTTCCCACTGACAGAATTTGTAACCGCTGATCTGACGGCAGCAATAGTGAAGATCGGTCAATCGGAAGTTATTGTTGCCTCAGCATATTTCCCTGGGGACTTTACACCTTGCCCGTCTCCACAGGTAATAAAACTTTTTGAGCACGGACAGAAAAACTAACCTGATATCATTCTAGGATGCGACGCAAATGCTCACCAAACCCTGTGGGGAAGTAAGGATATAAACAAAAGAGGTGAGTCCGTTGTTGATTATATTATTAAAGAAAATCTAAACATATGTAATATTGGCATTGAACCCACCTTTGTCACCAAAACTAGAAGAGAGGTCCTAGACATAACATTGTCTTCATCTCTCTCTAAAAACCTTGTCTATGACTGGACGGTGTCCTCCGAACCATCCTGCTCAGATCATAGACACATGCGCTTTAAACTAGACACAAACATAATATCTTGTCTAACATATCGTGAAAAGAGAAAAACAGACTGGGTCTCGTACAAAACAGATCTGGAAAACTCTACATTAATAGCAAAGCTAAATTAGATTTCTTTGCGGACTACGCAAAAAACCCTATCATAACTGCCTTTGAGGACAACTGCCCTCTGAAAACAAGATCAACTAAAAGGCAAACCCCTTGGTGGAACAACAACCTTAACCCTTTACCGCATGAATTAATCTCAGCGGTAAAAAAAAAAATAAAAAACTTTTTTTATGGGTTCTTAGTGCTGTTTGAAAACATGCTGCATTAAAAAAACACAAAAAAGTTAATTTGTTTAAAAAATAAGAACAAAAGCCAAATTTGGCTTCGTATGCAGTAAGGTGTTAGAAATCTTACAAATTTTATTTATTCACTTTACGAGAAGGATTCAAGAAAATAGTAAGAAATAAATATTTTCAATTCAAAAACATAGCAAAACAATTAATTGCAAGAAGGTTATGAAAAAAATAACAAAAGATAAAAACTTTTCATTTGAAAACAAAACAAAATAATTTATTGTATTGAAAATAACTTAAGTATTATTTCAAAGATCTGAACTGAGAAAAGCAATTTCTTATTTCATTATAACATAGAGCAACTCCACATTTTTGACAAAATGTAAACGAACGTCCATTACAATTATTTTGCCAAATTTGACGATTTTTTTAATTTGTGGCAAATGACCATAGTTATCACAACGTACCGAAGAAAGAGGAAAGTCTTGATGCCTTGCAAGATGCTGTCTTTTCAGGGTGGTTGTCGGTGTTGTAATGGTTGGAGTGGTTCGACTTGATGTTGGAGTTCCAATAGTCTCAGAAGTAGCAACTTGCAAGACTAAGTGAGCTGCATGGTCGGTCGCGTCTTTTCAAAGCCATCTTATCAGCCTTGCATAAGTTCTCCGCAACAGCAAGTTTGAAATCAAAAAGCGGTAAGTGGAAGTCGTTCCCAACGTCGTCAGATGATCCATGCACTCACTATACATAAGTCTATCACATGAAAAAATATTCTTTGTACCATTTCTTGGATCACAAAGGAATACGGTGTAGTCCAAGCATCGAATCTAACAAATCGACACCGCCCATATGTACCTACTTGTTGTAAACCTCGACAGATTTAGGAGCGGAAATATTTCTGTATTGCTTATCCTTTCTAAAATAACGGCGTCTTTCTACGATTAGTTCGCTGCCACATACGGTGACATCATGCTTACAACTTTGTTGTCAAACCAAGGAGCCAAGCTCAATTTGACTCCATCAATTGTGGCCGGTTTTTCAACCATGCTTCTACATCCTCCTTTTTTCAGCTCTTCAATCGGCATTTTTGAATTTGGAACCTTATTGAGCCTCACGGTACTCAGTGGTAAGAGTACATTTTTGAATAAATGGACCTGCAAATTCGGGCTATTGTAGCAAATGTCAAAAAATCTCCCAACCAAAAAAAAATTAAAAATCAACAAAATATTTAAATTTGCAACCCCTTACTGCATACGAAGCCAAATATGGCTTCCGTACCTTTTGCTCTCCCAAGACTAGGCTAATCATTTTTTTCAATAAAAAATTGGTTCATTGCATGCGCAATTTGACACTTAATGAAAAATATATTTTCGATTTCACTTTACTTACCAAGCAATTGCAATAACTAACACTCAAAATATTAATATATTCTACACTTCCGTTTTCAATACACCGGACCGACCGGCTGACCTTTGATCACGAAATGCATACTTCTTTGCTGTCGCACACACAAAAAAACTACTGTTAAGTGTTCATAGAAATACAAAGAAGAGGATCGTGTTGTATTTCGATCTTTTCCATGTGACAGAGACCAGAAAAAAGGATACAAAAAGCTAAAGCCATATTTGGCTTCGTATGCGGTAAAGGGTTAAGAAATTGAGATCGAAAGTAAGGAAACTTTTCAACAAATCAAAACGCAATGATGACTGGCAAACTTACTCTACTGCTCTCACCAAATACAATAATGAAATTAATTAATTAGTCAATTAACTTTTTTTTAGTCTTTTGACTTTTTTTTAGTCATTTTTTTTTAGTCTTTTGACTGCAGTTAATGTTCATGTGGGCCACAGGAAATTAAAATACCTTGGGATCATCCTAGACAGCAAAATGTCACGGAACCCTCAACTAGAACGCATTTCCAGCAGAGCAACCAAGTCCCCATGGAATTGTCGAAGCCTATGCGGGAAAAACTGGGGTCTAAAACATAAAATGATGTACGAACTTTGTACGCTTATAGTCAGACCAACAATAACCTACGGAGCCGTTGTATGGTGGACAAAAACAAAACAAATAACGACAAACCAAAAACTAGAAAGGATTGAAAGATTGGCAACAACATGCATTACTGGATGCATGCGTACAACACCAACATACGCTCTAAACGTCATTGTAGGACTGACTACCTCCAATTCACCTCTTCATAAAAATAGAAGCAAGACTGGCGACACACCGTCTTTTCTATCAAGGACACATATAATCACATCTATACCCGAAAGGACAACTGTCGATAATGGAAAGTCTAGAAAAACTTAATACCTTTAGTATATGATTGGATGCTATTATTCCCATGTACAACTTCAAACTTCCCCCCAGGGAAGACTGGGATAACACAAAGCCTCATTCTTCAAGGCAAGATATGGTCCGGTATATGGACGGCTCAAAAATGGAAACTGGTACACGTTCCGGCACTTTCAGCGACTGTCCCAGAACGAATTTATCAGTAAGTATGTAAGAGATCATCCCCCTAGAGCCTAGATAAACTCAAACTCATTCACCCAGAGAAGATTATGCTAACTTCTGGTTCAATTCAGGAGCAGGAGAACTGCCCTGAAACCTCACATGGGCTGGCACAATAGGTTTCATTCAGACACCGCAACCGCAGTGCCCAGAGCTGAGCAAGCTCTACCCGTCCTCCAAATCTAATCTAATCTAATCTAACCTTACCTTCACTGAAGTTCCATCATTGTTACTTATATCATTGAACTTGTTTTGAATTGAATTTCCGAATGCTTCATAATTCGAAAGTCCACAAAATTATTTTGTTTGGAACCGCTCTGCAGTGAAAAGTCTAATTAAAATTTATTGTAAAACAGCAATTTTAATATGTCCTGAATATTTGTTCAAAATTAAAGTTTTCTTTTTTGGAAAATAAAGTCAATTAATGAAATTGGATGTTTTTGGGTTGAATATTTGGCAAAGCAACAAAGCTATTTTCTCTTTTATTACATTCATTCATTCATTAAATGGTTTTTAAAAAGAAAGTTGGCTTTACCATTATCATATATGTACCTTACCTATATACCCTTTACCATATACCACTGCTGTATATTTATAACAATTAACACTATTTATCCACTTTCATTGTATACCTGAAAATATATCTGAAAAGGGATTGATTTACCTGGAAAAGTGAAGCCTTCTATATGGGGAAATTTATATTTATTCTTACCTATTGATGAGATCGTAAAATAATAATCCGCAATTAAATAGTTCTCTTAATTTTCTGTGATAAGTAAGTCATAAAGCAATAAGTCCCTATTCTATCGTCAAATTAATCCTTGCTTATGAACTAGATCAATAAGGATCAAAAGCGATTTGAGTAATTCCAAGAAACTCTGTGTCAGCCTGTCTCGAACCCTTTTGATTTCAGAGAAATAGCATTTATATAAAAAGAGGCGTGAAAGTGATAGGGATTTTCAACATCCAAAATATTATGAAATCTGTTTTGAGTTGATATATTCAGGGGCCTGTAACACAAACAAACAAAGTGTACAAACCGAGAGCCACTTGCAAGATTGTGTCTATAACAAGCTTGTGGCTGTAACATATTTTTTACATTTATAATAATTCCCTTATCTATACTAAAGTGAACAATAACACACCAATTAGTCTCCATTAAGCAATGATGAATCTTACAAATGCCTATACAAAAGTAATCAGCGTCAGTGGCGTAGATAGGGGGGATCTATCCCCCTGATCCCCCCCCCCCTATCTACGCCACTGACGCTGATTACTTTTGTATAGGCATTTGTAAGATTTGATAGATAGGGGGGGGGATCAGGGGGATAGATCCCCCCCCCCCCATTGGGATCGATAATAGTTCAACATAACCAGTCATGAACCAAAAAATTTAAAGAAACACAATGTGAAATTTAGTAGCTACTTCCAACGTGAATTAAGTCTTTAGTACTCCCAGACAATTCTGTTTCATTCTATACTTTCATTCTACAGGGAAAATACAAAGCCAATTTCATCTGAAAGAAATTATTATTTCGGCAAATCACCTAATCTATTGAATTTAATTTTTTATATCGATTTTCCACGACTGGTATGAATAAAATCTCTTCTCTCAAAATCTCTAATACAACAGTTTACCAAAAATTACTGTATTAACAATCCAGGTGATGTTCTTGCAAAGCTTATAGTGGAAAATCTTCAAAATTGTGATCCGGACATTTCTTTTTTGATCGGCCAAGGGTACGACGGAGTAAGCAATATGTCTGATCGATACAATGGTGTTCAGGCAATTATTAGCCAACAATTTGCTTTGGATGCTCTGTACGTCCATTGTGCTGCACATTCTTTGAATCCTTGCTGTATCTGTTTCCAGCAAAATACCAGCCATTAGAGACTGCCTAACCACAATTGAAGCAGTTGACAGTTATTTCAATCTCCACAAAAAAAGACATTAAAAAGGCTAAATCTGACGCGATGGATCTCAAAATATAAAGCAGTTGAAGATTTTGAGAAGCTATTTCCGTTTGTGTTCGAGACTCTTGACCAAATAAGAACATTGGAAATTGGCGATAGGAACTTAAAAAACGCTATGGGTTCCGAGTTTTTGATCAGCTTAAAGGTTAAAAGTATGGTTTACTAACTCTCGTTGTCAATAAGTCGAGAGATTCAGAGAGTGAATTTAGACTTGGTCCAAGCTATGAATCTCGCCAAAGATTTAAGGGATCAACTAAAAATTAAACGGGCAGAAGATTACTCATTTTCGAAAGTGTTTGAAGATGCAAAAAAAAATAGCTGAAGTCGTTGATATTGACGTTAAACATAAGATAATAGTGAACCGACAAAAGATTAGTTCGAACCCTTCGGTTCCAAGTACAAAAGAATATTTTCGTTTTATGAAAACAATCCTTTTCTCGATTTCTATGTAATGAACCTTGGATAAAAATTTACAAACCATGAAAACATACTAGAAGGGTTTTCGGTTCTTTTTAAGGATTCTTCGTCTGAAATATACAAAACAGCTGAAAAATTTAATGAAAATGTGGAGTCCATCTTCTGTTCTTGAAGCATTGAAAACTTGGAAGAGATATTTGATCCGAAGGAATAATACCTACTTCCTCTAAGAATTCATTGGAAGCGCTCTATAGCTGCCCCAAAGAAAACTTTTCTAACATATATATATATGTATATATCTTCTAACAGGATATTAGTTACACTGCCCGTTTCAACGTCAACTACTGAAAGAAATTTCTCTTATTTAAAGAGAGCAAAAACAACAGACAACGACACCAGCGCTGAAATCAAACGAAGAATAACTCTTGCCAATCGCTGTTTCTTCGGACTAAGAAGGCAATTGAGTAGTAAAGTCCTCTCTCGAGCAACTAAAGTGTCCCTGTATAAGACACTTATCATCCCGGTTCTTATATATGGCGCAGAGGCATGGACCTTGTCAAAGGCTGACGAGAACGCTTTAGGATGCTTCGAGAGAAAAATTCTTCGGGTGATTTTTGGTCCCGTCTGCATAGATGGAGAGTGGAGAAGAAGATTTAACGACGAACTGTACGGGCTGTACAGCGACACTGACCTTGTCAAACGAGTCAAGGTCCAGCGGCTTAGATGGCTGGGTCATGTAGAGCGAATGGACACCAACGCTCCGGCCCGGAAAGTCTTCGAATCCAATTACGAGGGACGGCACAGTAGAGGAAGACCGCGACTCAGGTGGCGCACGCAAGTAGGAGAGGACCTCAACCAACTTGGCGTGCAAAACTGGAGGCAGCTAGCTAGGGACCGAGCTGACTGGAGAAGCATGTTGGTTTAGGCCCTAGTCCGACCCGGACTGTAGCGCCACCTTAAGTAAGTAAGTAAGTAAGTAAGTAAAAACAACAGAAAGAAGCGTGACCAACGAAGTGAGGTTCTTAAAAATAAGTCTTTTTTAATAACAATAGAAAGGACAGAATTAAAAGGATTTTATTCTATGATAAATTTTTTAAATTAATATTACTTCACCTTCTACATCAATATTTATTTTAGTTCACATTAAAATTAATGCGCATAAGAAATCTTTAAAAAATACACAATTTCTTATGGCATACCTACATAATGAATTCAATTGAAGTCTTATTACCTATTTGTTTTTTTTTTTTAATTATTAAATCTTTTTAAAAAATGAGCGAACTAGGTTCCCCCCCCCCCCCCCCCCCCCCTTAGCCAAAAGCTATCTACGCCACTGATCAGCGTTTTGGAAAACTTCACGTGGAACTTTGTTGCCCGTTCTGAAGGGCTTTCTTTCTTTTTTTCAATATTGAAATTCTGCTTTTAAAAAAAATTTTTGACTGAAGGAAGTTCAAGCCACTCAAATATTTTGTTTTTTTCAATACACACTTAGTGCACATCTTTTAATCAAAAATACATTCACTACTTATTACTCAGTATGAACTTGATTAACTTTTGTATCAGCTAGGATATTTCTCATTGAATCCTTATCTATTGGTACTTATCTATTTGTACTTGCGGTTAAGCATTTCTAGTAAATCAGAAAACATTAAGAAAATCAACATCAATTCATCCCCATATCTCGTACAAAACTATATGGGTCGAGACAAAAACCATATTTCGTGTTTATGGATTGTAAAAACAACACTAGATGGGGTACAAATTCATTTATCGTGTCCCATGTCCCATCCCGACTTCCAGCAGTTTATGTGTGCAGTTGAGTAGGGCAAACGCAAACAAAAATACTTCAGATATTCCACTGTATATGCAAGTGCAAGGCTCTCGCAGTTGATTGTATATATATATAGATGTATATCTCTTGCGCACTGGCAGATATTGCTATATCACATACACCACTCTATGTGGGACCACAAGGCAAACTTGTGCAAAACTACTAATTTCGATGGCTCCAAAATAAAAAAAATAATTTTCTGATAACCATTTTGACTTGTATCACTTTTCAAAGGTCGCATATATTACTCTAGTGTCTTACAAAATATAAAAAAAAACACACTTTTTTGCTTCCTTTGCAACAATTATGGAATATTGAAAGAAAAATCTAAATTTTCATGAAAGTAGTTATTTATTTTATACAGGGTGTTCCGTACTTCGTTGACTATCCTTTGGGGTGTGATTCTTGGTCATATTCTAAGAAAAAAATTGTTATACAGTTAAGCTCATTTCTCAACTTTAACATCACTTTTTGACAATTTAAAAAAGGCTAACTTTGGTGTACCTTAACCTGTGTTAAATGGTGATAGAGACCTAATCTTAGACTTAATTTTTTGTAGAAATAACAACCTTTAAGATAGTTTTTAAGTTGAGCTTCCATAGGTTTAGGGTTGCCAGATCTTAATAAAGATCAATAATAAAGAAAAAACTTAGCATTAAGTTTACTCAAACACCCATACATTTTATGATACTTGAAAATATACAAAATGGGCAAAATTAAAAAAAAAAATTAAAAAAAAATTTAGCTTTGAGGTTTGTTTGAATAAATCAATAATATGGTCACTTTTAGTAGTTTTTTTTATGTATTACACCATTTATCAGAATTAAAAATCTTCTTAGACATCCAACACATTGATATTTGTGAAACTCATTTCTCAAGTGGACTGGTTCTTGATGATCTAATATCAAACTATATATGCTACCACGCTCCTCATCCAGCTGATAAGGCTAGAGGTGGATCGGCAATCCTGATAAAAAAGAGCTTAAAACACCATGAAGAAGCTATGTTTACAAACGAGAATATGTAAGTAACAATAATTAGTATCGGTATGAAAAAGAAAGACTTCAGGTTAGCATCAATATACTGCCCGCCAAGGCGTTCCCCGACTGAAGATGATTATACAGAACTGCTAAATCTACTATGACATAACTTCCTTGTTGGCGGTGACTTTAATGCTAAGCACACCCATTGGGGATCCAGACTTATAACAACAAAGGGCAGAAGGCTTTACAAAGCATGCCTCAAATACAATTGCAAGTTTTATTCTTCCAGATCACCAACTTACTGACAATCGGATACTAGTAAAATACCAGACCTTGTTGACTTTTTCATAGTTAAAGGCATCAAACGAAACCACATAAGAGTCGAAGGTAATTATGACCTATCATCAGATCATACACCGGTGATGTTATCACTTAGTGAATCGGAGACAATGGAAAAAAGTAATCCTAAGCTTGTAAATAATAAAACAAACTGGAGTGAATTCAGAGAAAAGCTTGAAAGCTATATAAATCTCAGATCCCCTATGGAAACAAAAGAGCAAATCGACCTTGAAGTAGAACAATTCACTGCCGATGTTCAACAAGCTGCAGAAGAAAGTACACCAACTTACTCGAGTAGGAAGAAAACTGAAACAAAATACCCTGTCGAGATAAGAGAGTAAGAGAGGAGAAATACTAGATTTCCAGACGACAAAACAGCGTTTAACCGTCTAAGCAACGAACTGAAAAAACAAATCTACGAATTCAAAAATGATTCATTAAGTAGATTCCTGAAAAAATTAACGACTGATGCCTAGACCGATTACTCGCTCTGGAAAGCAGCTAAGCGCCTGAAAAGACCGCAGATACAAAACCCGCCAATAAAATCTCTAGACGGGAATTGGATCGCAGGTCAGAAAGAAAAAGCTAACCTGTTTGAAGAACATTTTGCGATTTCCCAGCAAACACATCTGAAAACAGCTTTCAGTTTATTGATAAAGTAGATGAAGTTGACATACCAATTGTCACACTCAAAGAAATAAAAAGTATGTGTCGAAATCAACTATCGAACAAAAAATCGCCTGGGTACGATCAAATAACTGCTCAGGTTATGAAAGAAATGCCATCAAAAGCCTTCATAAAACTCCAATTCATAATAAATGCATGCCTAAAGACCCAATATGTCCCACATCATTGGAAAGTTGTTGAAGTAATTGTTATACCAAAGCAAGGTAAGCCACCAACAGAAGCGATTTCTTTCAGACCAATATCGCTTATACCAATAATGGCAAAAGTCTTTGAAAAATTGCTACTGAAAAGACTAAGCAAAGTCATAGAAGAAAGAAATCTAATCCCAAATCATCAGTTTGAATTTAGAAATAAACATTCCACGATAGACCAAGTTCATAGAATAACGGATACAGTTGAAAAAGCATTAGAAGAAAAACAAGTATGTTCGGCTATATTTTTAGATGTTGCTCAAGCATTCGACAAGGTATGGCATGAGGGGCTAGCGTACAAACTGCAAAGGGACCTACCCAGGCAGTACTATGAAATACTGAAATCTTCTATCTCAAACCGGCTCTTCAGAGTACGGTATGATCAAGAATATTCAAAGCTATGTAAAATACAAGCCGGTGTTCCACAAGGAAGCGTCCTAGGACCTACCCTGTATTTGCTATTTACAAGGGATATTCCAGTGGATAACAACACTTTTGCAGATGATACTGCGATTTTGGCATCCAGTAAGAGCGTCGTCAAGGCTGCTGAGAAATTGCAAAATGCCGTCGACACCGTTAGTGATTGGACCAAAAAATGGCGTATCAAGCTCAATGAAGCTAAATCTGAACATATAAACTTTACAAATAAAACGTAAAGCTACGTTCGAATATTCATCAACAATCAACCTGTACCTTACACCAATACGGCCAAATGCCTTGGGATGAATTCGTATGCAAAGCTATAATGGAAAGAGCATATCAAAAAGAAAAGGGAAGAGCTCAACTTGAAGTATAGAAAAATGTACTGGTTACTTGGTAGAAATTCTGACCTATCTGTCGAAAATAAAATAATGCTTTATAAACAAGTACTCAGACCTGTTTGGACCTATGGAATCCAATTATGGGGCTGTACAAAGAAAACAAATACTGAAATCATCCAAAAGTTCCAAAACAAAGTCCTTCGTAAAATAGTAAATGCACCATGGTATATAAGAAATAGCGATTTACATCGTGACCTACAAATAGAAACGGTTACAGAAGTTGTAAGAAAACATGCTGTATCACACAATCAGCGACTGCATAGTCATATCAACTCTGAAATGGCTTCCGTATTAAATACGAGAGGCAATGTTCGGAGATTAGGAAAAACCAAGCCACACGAGCTAATGGTCTAAAAGTCATGGGAAGCATTAAAAGTTTAGGCTTCCCTTAGCGATTATATTATTGAGAAAGAAAAATCTGTTGTCGATCGTTCATAGATTGGTTCTGATTGCGAGGAGTTTTTAGTGAGGTGAGAATGCCACACTACTTGGTGTCGAATACTGCCAAGTGTCTTTTGAAGATTTCCTCCTGACAAAAAAAGAATTGTCAAAGTTGAGAAATGAGCTTTACTGTAGACCAATTTTTTTCTTAGAATATGACCCATAAGGATAATACACGAAGTACGGAACACCCTGTATAACAAGAAAAGCCTTTCCGAATCGCAGAAAATTTTAGGTCTCCTCCATTCCTTCAGAAGGTATGGTTGTGAGAAATGTGCTAGGCCTTGGGGGATCAACCTAATCTTTTAAAGGAAAAATTCAACACAATATTGGAGAACCTTGGCAGACATACATATGTATGACCAATATATAGAAGAAGCCAAATCATCACTATTTAGGAACTATTATGCCAAACTAAATCACTTTCTAAATACTAAAACATATTTCCTCGATAGCTACTCAACCGAAAAAATAAGTAATATCTTCAGAATGAGAGGCGAAATTGTTCACTTGAATTATATACCTCACCGGTCTGATTTACCAATACTTTGTGACCTATGCAATATGAAACAGAGGGAGGATGTCTTGCATTTTCTTGGTATTTGCCCAATTTTAAAAGAATTTAGACTATCAATGTTTGGAAAATGCGTCTTAGAGGAGAATGAAGTTCTACGTATCTTAAATGGAGAAAAAGGATGGGATATCTTATATGATTACTCAGTGGCAGCACTTCGATACAGAAAGCGAATAGTAGAAGGAGATTTTTAAATTTTTTTAATTCGAAACTAACTTTATATACTTTGTCAACCTGGTAGACGGCCAAAGGCCAAACCCAATATGACTTTAGATTAAGCTTTAAATTGTAAAAAAATTGTATTGAAATAAAAGTCAACTAACTAACTAGCTAACTAACTATAAATAGGTTTACTCGGAACAACGTTTGCAATTAATTTGCATAGCGCGCTGCGTCTAATATTCAGCCCAGCAGAGTCGGTAAAATGAGTAACCATGAATCGGTTTCGCACAACGTTTGCTCTAGTGGATAATGGGCATCCTCAAAGACGTCGTATAAGTGAGCACCGAAAGCGTTATCTATGCTGTGGATCAAAGAATCGAAGAAGACCCGATTGGGTCCATCAACTATCGCGCGCAACAATGGGAACTGTGTTCATCAACTTTATATAAGAAAAGCTTGAGGGTCTTGGTTTGCTTTTTCACAAAATCCAACTGGTGAAACCGAACGACCATCAGGCTCGTCGAACGTTCGGTGTATGAGCCTAAAACGACTTATCACCGCTCAACTATTTTAGGTGGGGTTATGTGGTGTCGCATGTCTATGCAGACAAGCCCGAGGCAATTGACGCCTTGGCAGAGAATGGTGGTATCTGGTATCGCTGACATCCGGTCCCAAATACTGAAAAAAGTGGTCAAAAATTCGGCCTCTTTTGCCCGAAATCCTTTTTGAAACATAATAAGCACTTATCCTTACAGTGAATAAGAATTCCTGGCCATAACACTAAATAATATGCGCTTTATTTCTACTTGAGAACCACACGTCTAAAAAACAGCCTTTATTCGATAAATTGCTTAAGTCGACTTTGACTTAGGTAATGAAATCATAAAGTTAAAAAAAAATTTAGTGAGATGAGCGCTTATTGCAAATGCTGTAAGTAATGAGAAACAGTTACAGATTGCTCGGATTTTTTTTTAGCTTATTCGAGAGTTTGTGGTTTCAAAAATATACTGTGAAAGCGGCAAGGTCGTATCTTGATCTTGAATAGTTTCTGAATGGCAGAGTTCTAAAGATGAATCGCTCTCAAGTATAGGCTGCGATTCTTGAAACTTTGAACACGTTTTTCTCGAAATAGCTGACTTCATAATTCAAAAAGAAATTGACCGATCGACTTTGAATTGATACTGAGTATTCTTGAATATTATTCACTACCTACTATCTTTTTGATTGGTTAAAAATTTTCAATTTGGCATTAAGAAAAACAACAATTTTTTACCCCAAAAAAAACGAATCTTTTTCAACGCAGATCATTGTATAGGAAATACCTTTAACTTAAATAACCTTTTTTGAATTTTTTGTCTCACCAACTCAATTGTGTTACCCGTGACGTGATGATTAGCATGTCTGCCTGTTGACCCAGAGGTTCGTGGTTCAAATCGCGATAGAAGTAAAAATATTTTTAATTGCCAAGTTCTCCGGTAGTAAATTAATTGCCTAAAAAGCGCTATCTCGAAAAAATTGTAGCTCACCTCCATTCCCTGACAAAGCCAATGGTTGTGAGAAATGCGGGGATTATCTCTCTTTCCTCCGAAGACAATGTAGACCTAAAAATAATTCGTATTATGTCCACAAAGCTTCAAAACATTCTGATTTTTAAAACAGTTCCCGAAAATCGCCTATAATTTTTAATGGGTTACACTGGTAGGTATAGCCCCTTAAGTCGACTTAAGCGGTTACTGATTGCGGCTACAGAAATTTCGAACTGTCGGAATTTTAACTTAAGAACGAATGAATGAGTAGCTGTTTTCTATTACACCTCAACATTGACAGCCATTTCCTTAATCTGCACAAGAATGAGACCACATGTGATTACAAAAACCATATCCGCCATAAATCTGAGTCAAGAAAGGAATACAAGACATATTTTCATATTTAGATTTATTTTTAACTTTTTGGCAGATAACCGTCCTTAGTATTAATCGTTCTTTTTTTCATTAATTTAATTTAAATAATTATAATTCCTTAGAAATTGTTAGTAATTGTTTTATTTTTGTTTATTTATTTTTCATTTTTGTATAGCTACTTATCAACATACGTAATAACATCAACAATTTAAGATTAAGATTTTTATGTGCAATAGACTGCCATATATAAGTGCTCTCTAATAAATAATTAAATTTTCCTAAGTGAATTACAAATTTAAATAATTCTTACAATTTTACACAAATGACTCAATATTGCACATTAATTGTTACAATTACGCTTACTTAGCTACGTGACGCACTATCTATTTACACTTACAAATGGAAAAACAATTAAGTGAGAAGTGAAGGTATGGTGGCATTCCATTTTCTCATTTTTTTTCTTTTTTCGCCAAATTGTGATTAACAAAACACTTGTTTATTACTCTTTATTTAAACATAAAAACAGATAAATTATATTTGTTTTATTTATAGTTAAATACTTATTTGTTTTGTATTTCTCTTTATTTTTTTTATTTTACAAGAAAGATTATTATTTTTTCAAATTTTATATTTTCTCTCACTATTTTCTGAGGAACTTGTATACCATACTTTGAATGATTGCAAACGAAAGGATTTATCGTTACAAACCAAAACGAAGACAAAACAAAACTCAAATATATATGAAACTTTTTCAAACTAAACGATTTATATATATTTTTTATATTAGTTATGTATATTTATGTATATAGGTGTCTTTTGTATATAAATATGACTTTATGTATATAAGTTTATATGAAGTGAATTACTTTTCGTTGGAGGTATTTTTGGTATTCCTGGATTTGATTTATATTCAGAAGAAAGAGAATGAAGGATATCTATATACTTTTATCCTTGTGCCACAAAATGAAATAAACAAAAATAAAAAAGCAAAACAAAATCAAAATATTTTAGGTCAATTCACATTTTATTTCACAAATTTTCGCATGAAACTTTATAAAAACTCTTATGTTTCGAAAATAAAAACTGAAAACAAAACAATTAATTTTTTTTTTGATTTTAATGCAAATATAATGCAACTATTTAAGCATAAAACAATTTTTAATAAAAAATAAACTTATAGTTAGTTTTGATTTGATTTGTGATTTTCTTTAAGAAAATTATGTTTTTTTTGCCTTAGGAAGTAAACTTAAACTTAAAAAACAATTATTCCGTCTATATGTTCAATTTGATGATGGGATTTAGCTCTCCGTCAAAGAATATACAATTTAGTTAAATTTTTATGTACAATTGTCTTCCGATAAGTGTTAAAATAAAAAATCAAAATAAAACTAAAACTAAGACTAAAATAAATGGCACAAGTTTTTCTTTCAATATTTTTGTTTTTTTTTGTGGGTACTTGGACTTCTTGCTACGTTTTTCCTTATAAAATATTTTGTACATTTTTAAATTCATAAATAGTTTGCTTTTTCTTTATAAAATTATGTGATTTGAAGGGTTGTACTTAGATTAATTCCTGTTTTTCGAAACTTTTTCTTTTAGATTTTGGTTTGGGTTTGGTTTTTATGAAAACATATTTACAACTATTGGATAAGAGAGGAAGGAAACCTTATTCAATGCGAACGTTGCGTTTGAGCGCAATCATTTGCTCTTCCATAAGCTTCTGCTGTTGACGCATGTAGAGCGTTGCTGCGTCGTCCAAGTCATCGAGGTCGTCATCGTGATGAGAAGACATGGGTGATGCTGATTCCCTGTGGGAGCGTGGGGAGCGCATGCTGAGATCTTCGGGTTCTGTTTGAACGGGGACATCTGTGGGAATGTGTACGATTTGAGGAGGCAGGCGGAATACCCGACGGATATCGTGTGGTTTCCTAGAGCGTTTGTCCCCATCGACACTACCATTCGCTGACATTGCTCCTTCTTCGGATAGGTCAAGTGGTGTTTCATAAGCGATTGGTGTCATCGCAGCTGCAGACATGGACTCATCTGAACCTCCGAACGAGCTGATGGCTGATTTTTGATCACACAGTGGGTAGTCGGAAGACATGGCTGGGCTGATGGCTGGTGTTGGGGGAGATTGAATGCCGCACTTGTGGTGCATAAGATGGTGTCGCCGACGGAATTTCATGTGACAGCGGTCACACTCGAATGGTTTCTCTCCGTTGTGGATGAGCATGTGGGACTTGAGTTGGTTTGAGTCACTGAAACGACCATCGCAGATTTCGCAGGTGTAGGGACGTTCTCCAGTGTGCACTCGAAGATGGCGCCTCAAGTTAGCAACCTGGACGAATTGTCGATCACAATGACTGCAATGGTATGGCTTCTCCCCGGTGTGAAGACGCATGTGTGTCTTGAGATGGTGATCCCGAGTAAAGCGTTTATGGCATTCGGGGCACTCAAATGGCTTCTCTCCAGTATGGGTGCGCTCGTGATTCTGAAGAACGTGCTTGTATCCAAAGGAACGACTACAAATCTTGCAGGTAAAGCTCTTGTCACGGGAGGCGTCTTTGTTAGCGACGGGTCCGTCATTTGTAGAATTTGGTGATGATCCACTTGATGGAGGCGAAATTGGTCCACCTGGGGTGTGGTACATATCCCCGCTGATGCCGATGTCCATAGAACTGGGAGACGTTTGCAGATCCTTCTTCACGGATATCTTTCTTGACTTCTTCTGTGTGACTTCACTGTTTCCACCTGTACTTGTCGGAGACTGCATCAAATGAGCGGTTGAATTGTTTGACTTATGCATCATTGGTGGTGAAATTGGACTGGCTGGTGGTGAATGTGGTCCCAGTGGAAGGTTTGCTGCTGATGCGGGGGGCCAGGCTCCAAATAACGCTGGATGATGTGGGAATAGCTGTGATGCTAGCGTTGACATCGGAAGTTGTGCGGCCATGAAAGCTGCAGCGGCGGTCCTATTTGCAGCGAGCAACTGTGGCGAAAGCATCCCAAAGGCCGATGCTGCAGCAGCGTGCATTGCTTGACCACTCTGATGGTACATGGCTGATGTATTGTTTCCGGACATTGGCGGTGACATTGATAGACTGTCTACTTCTTCTCGCTTCATACCAGCTAGGGCGGCGGCTAGTCCTGAAATGATAAAGAAACACTCGGTGAGTAGGGTTTTTATATTATTTTGCACAGCAGGGGTGAGCTGCTGACCTGCTGTGAAAATTGTAACAAGGATTTTTGCATTGGCTTTGTGTGTCCCATTTTCTGATGTGCGACTTTCACTGACCTGAGGGTGATTAGGTTAGGTAACATGATACAAAAAAGGACACTTTTTCGTGTAGTGAAAGTGATTTCTATTTTGACCTGCGGCTGTTTCAAATTTTTCTTTTTTTCTCTCGCCCTTCGTTGGCGAATTTTTCTATTTCATTTTATTTTTTTTTTTTGCGTTTTGCTCTACCGGCACGTGCGTTAGGCAAGATATCATCACGCACATGTATTTGACAGTGCCTTAACCTCGCTAAGCTGAAGAAAAACAACAAAAAAGAAAAAGCGGAAAAGGAATTTTACATCGCGAGACTCAATTTCCTTTTTCAAGGATTTCCTAGTCGATGATTGTGAGATGTGTGTATGTGCTCGTCATATGTGAATGAATTCTGAATGAACAAAACAGGGAAAACGAGTTCATTCACAACCACATGCATGCGTTTTTAAGAGAAAATCCACTTGCATATGTGTAATGTGTATACACAAATTGACGTTTACTGCTGGTGCATACAGAGGGTTCTCTTAAACTTTACCATTCCCTTGATAATGGGTTGAAATGGAGGCGTGTAGCGAAAACACTTTCACCTCAAGAACATATTATATAAAAAAAAAAAAGCAAACAAAGCAGACGACAACCGGCAGCTATACAACCGAAGAGTGTCTGCCATTGAGACGTCGTAATTGCTTTGTCGCTAGACATGTGTGTTGTTTGGATTCGTTAAAAGGGATAAAAGCGGTGGTAGTGCTTTTTTGCCATTTTCTGAAATGTAAGCCTATATACAAAAAAAAAAGGAGTAAAACGAAAGGATACGATGGTATCAAATGGGGGTGGCGATAGGGGTGTGAAAAAAGCTGAGCGAAGCGATTAAAAGGAGTAAATTCCATAGAGTGAGTAGGTAGGTACAAAGGCTTAGGCTTTTTTGCTAAATAGGGATGGTCTGGGAGAAGCAACCCAACTTTTGATATTGTCGTTACAATTTGTTAAGTGCAAAAGGTCTCCGAATGAGACTTGAAAGCATTGGAAAATGCTGTGCTTGTGAAATCGAAAAGTTGTGAAATGTTGCAGCTACTTGAACTAATAAGAACCCGAAAGTGTCTTTGGAATAAATAAGGAATTAGAAACTGGCGAGACTCAACTTGAATTTGAAAGTTTTGATTCGAGAAAAGGGGACTCATAATTTTTGACACTGTTTCTATGAACATCTCAATATAACTCGAAGCAAGGGGACAAATTCTCGAGAAGTTGAAAAGCCCGTTTAGGGAAAGAAGCTAAGTCTATTGGAATCTTAGTCCAGATCAGTTCGGGACTCACAAAGAATGCTAAACAATTACTAAAAATATAGGGTCAATAATACATACCTCTTGTTTGCGCGTCCTGTAGCAGGGATAATGCCATATTCGATGTAGTTGCTGTTGAATGTTCCGCCTTGTTGCGGTAACTGATTCCGTTGATTAAAAAAATTGACAAAGTTTCTATTTTCACAACACTTGAACAGGTTTAATTTAGGGATCCTTGTTTTGAAGAGTTTAATTGTCTAATCCAAGCGGCAACTCTTGTTCTAACATCACTTTAGTTATTTTATTTTTAAAACAATTTTTTTCTTTTTGATTAAATTCTTTGTACTTTAGTGGAGGTAGATTTTTCAATTTAAATTTGCACTACTTTTACGCTTAAAACAAAATAATTATTAAAAAGCACTTTGATTATCCTTTTATGATGATTTTATTAAAGTAGGTTGGTATAGGTATTAATGAGTGAGGTAGTTTTCAGTTGAGGTATTTAAGTTGCACAGTTTTATAACAACGATTATTATTTATTTGATATCCGCACTAAAAAAAAATTTCTTTGAATTTCTTAAGACACGTTCGTGTTTCTTGAGGTTTGTTAGTCGAGTGATTCTTCAAGTATCCTTCACACGTTGTTAAATAGTTTTGAGCTGGTTGTTATCCTTGTCTTCTTATTTTTAAGAAAGTATATATAGGTATGTAGTGGTAGATGTATGTGTAATAAAAAAAGAAAACAAAAACTGAATATATTTCCCGTTTTCGATATCAAGTCACACAAAAAACTTTATTCCTTTTCAATTCGTTTGCCTTTCTATATTTCCTTTTCTGCTTCTTTACTAAACAAATTGCTTCACAACTCGGTGAGAGCCAAATCACGACTGAAGTAATTTCGAACTATGGTGCTTAAGAAATATCAAAACGAAGACCGTTTGAATTGCAACCCCTCGATTCATCAGGCGAGTTATACTGCTTTGCTTCTACACCACTACAAGGGTGATCTTTTTCTGGGTGTACTTACATTTTTCTAATGCGTATCTCGATGGACGAGACACGAGAGGCGCGCATATAAAAGTAGGTACCTGGGTCAGAGGGTTGGTTTGGTGTGCGTGAGTTGGTTGGTTTATACTTTTTATCATCAAACTGATGAAGGAGGAACTCGAGTTAAGAAAAAAAGAGATAGAGTGAAGAATGTGTTTTTTGTGTCTTTGCTTTCTGTTGGGTGATTTTTATGTAAGCCTTTGTGTGTAGTTCTTGTTCGTTGTTCCTGCCTGGCTTCGAGTCTCTCATTTACACATTTAACTCTCTTTGGCAGACTCTTTATTATTATGTAGTATCACCTATACCGACACATGGGACTTTTTTTTTAAGTATAGATTATAGAGAGCTCCAAAGTACTTCTTCTATTTTTGGTGCCGATTTTCTCCATGCAAACACCCCTCTCTTGGCTTATGTGCGTGCCATAGAAGACCAAAGAGAAACGATCCAGTTTCCATTCACTTTCCCTCTTTTCCGGATTCAGTTTTATTATTTATTTGCTTTTTTATGTGTTTTTTTTGTGATGCCTACAAAACATAAAAAGACACCACTTGGGTTGTGCACCTAAGGAAAGCGCAGGGGTGTAGGTACGTTTCAGCAGCCTGTGGCATGCTATTTTCAGTTGCATATGGAAATGCGTTTTTTTTTACAACTGCGGGATTAATAAAAGAAAATTCTTGGTAATGTTAAAAAAAGGAAACACATTATGTGCTTGCTACCTTATTTTTTACGGCACACTCATTGAAGTCCGAACAAAAGAGAGAAGCAAGGACAGTAATTGTTGTGTGTTTTTTAAGTAGGTAGGTCGAATTATTACATTTTTTTGTTTAAACCTTTTTATGGACATTTGGTTTTGTTTTTCGAGAACTGACTCAAAGGATTAACTTTGAAATGCAAACGTGCGAGATTTTTAGGACATGAGATTAGTGTGGGTAGAGGTGGTATTCCCAGATCTACCTGTTTAGGGTTTATTACGTGGGTACCTACTTAGTTTGTGTTACGAAATTATTAGAGGCTTAACCCTTTTCCCAATTATTGGGTATTTCTTCCTAATAAAATAGGATCAGTGAAGCTTAAGTGTAGATACTAGGACGCCTAAGCCTGGGAGCTTGCGAAAAAGGTGGCGGTTTCCAAGAAGGGTCACAGAAACATGATCTTTAACTACAGGCCAATTACACTGCGGTTAACCAGGAGACAAAGTTTTTAATTGGGAAAAAAAATAACAGGGAATTCTCTTCAAGCCATTTAGTTACCAGTAGCACGGGGGAAGCAATGAACTTGAAAATGCCGTTGAACAGTCCTGTGAATCTATTAGGTCTAATTATAAGCTAATTTTATACAAGGCAATTTATCAAAGCATCTGTGTGGGGAAAATGTGGAAAAAATCTGCTTAAACTTCAAACCATGCAAATTAAAATTTTGAAAATGATGCTTAATTTGCCATGGCATTAGAAGATTTACGTAAAATCACAAATATTGAAAAAATTCCATATAGAATCGAATAACTTCGTAACAGATATGAGATATTCTGTAGCTCATCTGATAACCACCTCACTTCAAATATGACTTTATAAAAATTGCAATACACATCCTTAAAAAAGACTTATTTCTTCTCTTCCTGTGATATAACTGTTAGTTTATTTCTTCAAAAGAAATTAAACTATTTATTTAACTGCTGTATTGTATATTCAAAAATTTGTTATTATTCTTATTTATTCATCTATTTGCTTACGTGGTACCCGTGGCGCGATGGTTAGCATGTCCACCTGCTAACCCAGAGGTTCGAGGTTCGAATCCCAGCAGAGGCAAAAATATTTTTCCACGGGTATCGCCTTTTGCGAGGAATTGGCTAGTCTTCCGTTAGTAAATTCATTGCCATGAAAAGCGCTTTCTCAATTAGCCGTTCGGAACCGGCAGAAAATTGTAGGTCCCCCCATTCCCTCACAATGCATGGTGGTGAGAAACGAGCTAGGCCCAGGAGCTCCTCGCTCTGTTGTGCCACCCTATTTATTTTTATTTATTTATTTGCTTACTTATTTATTTATTTATTCAATTATTTATTTATTTGCTTATTTATTTATTTATTTTTATTTTTTTATTTATTCAATTATTTATTTATTTACTTATTTATTTATTTACTAACTTAATTATGTACTTATTTATTTACTTATTTATCTATTTATTTGCAAATTCATCTAATTGTTGTTGTTAATGTATATATGTAAGTTTCAGTTTTTATAGCTTGAAACTTATATGGTTTTAATTAATCCAATAGGTCAATAACGACACAAGTTGATGTAGAACAGAACTATTATAATTTAATTATAGATTAATAAAATAATTTAACAATAATTTTTAATTACCTAAATCAACAATTATGTCGGCTTAGGGTTCTGTAACCCAACTTCTTGAACAATTGAAAACGAATGAAAAATTATATATCAAAACAAAATATTAATAATTGAAAAGTAAAATCATTTACACTAGTTATTAATAAAGCAAGTAGTTTTTATCAAAGTACGAAATGTGGCAAATGTAGTAATATAATATATTTACTTGTGTAATTATAAATTTATTTATTCGTTTCTTTGTTCATTATTTTGTTATTTATTCCTTATTTACTATACAATGTACGTACATACTTTAAAGACAGATTGTAAGAAGCCTATAATTTAGCTAAGGTGATTCTCAGATATTTACTCCCCTTCTCTCCATCTCAAATATTCAATGAAGGTTTTTCTTGTAGCTTTTCCTTCTATCAATAAATTCAACTATTATAATATTACAAAACCATTGTTATAAATATTTCAGTAGTAAGGTAGCTTTATACCAAATCTCTATAAATTGTACAATATAGGTTTAATGAAAAGAAAATGTATAAATTATTCAGCTACAATAAAAATATATACAGTACGTTAAAAAAAGTTTTTAATATGCAAACAATTCCAGTGTAATCACCTGCTAAGGCTTCCCACCTGCCTGGTTCACTGCCTTGAAAAAATCCACTGAGGAGTTTTGTAGTAGTCGAGAGTAAAATTCCGAGAATATGCTACAGTTTTTACTTCAATAAATTGAAAAAAGTGTTAAGATTACTAGAAAGGTTCCTGAGGCGTAATATTTAGCTTGTTAGTTTCGTAGAATACCAGAAACGTCATACAAAAAATGTTTTAAATGTTTTAAACTCCTAAAAATGAATTAAATAAAAAGCCGCAGCCATCTTTAAAAACAAAACAATTAATTTTTTTTTTTTTTGATTTTAATGCAAATATAATGCAACTATCTAAGCATAAAACAATTTTTAATAAAAAATAAATTGTGATTTTCTTTAAGAAAATTATGTTTTTTTTTGCCTTAGGAAGTAAACTTAAACTAAACAAACAATTATTCCGTCTATATGTTCAATTTGATGATGGGATTTAGCTCTCCGTCAAAGAATATACAATTCAGTTCAATTTTTATGTAGGGGGAATACGCAATGAAACGGACGGGTATCGAAACGGACACTGCACCTATCTCAAAAACCTCTGAACGAAAAAAAATTACTTTTTGGTTGTTGGCAGCAATGATGAACGTAGATAAACCCACAATAATGACAGTCTGCAGTCGTGACCATTTCGATTACATTTTCGCACATGTTAAAAACGCATTAGTTTTGTAAAAAAAAAAAAAAAAGCGTGTACTTGCAAAGTGATTAAAAACTCAATCTTATCTTAAACTAAAGCTGTGGTGGTTTTATTTGTTGTGCAAACTTATCAAAAAAATCTCAGTATCTATCTGTGAGTTATAGCCTTATCAAAACCGAATTGTTTGGAATTTGGTCAAACAGTTTTAAGGTTAGATGTGCAATGAATCGGACAGGTGCCGTCGCAGTCCGATTCAATGCACCAGTTTATCATTATTCCTGCATTTTCTTATTATGTTCTTCTCGTATTATATCTTAAATTTATTTATTCCTAGCCATCGATGTCGCCAAATAAAAGGATTCGTTCAGAAAAAGCTACTATAGAGTCTGCTGTGGAAGAAGTACTAAAAAAAGGACAATCAATTCGGTCAGTTGCATCAGCATACAAAATATCGAAGTCATATTTGGCGGATATTGTTAAGAAAGCTATAAGGAATCTTTAACTACGTTTACTCATAATCCAAATATTGGAAATAAACAAATTTTCACCCATGAGCAAGGAATTACTAGCAGATTATTTGAAAAGATCTTCGAAGATGTGCTACCTATGGACTAACTGAAATAATTTTTAAAATCGGTGCAGTAGTTTCTAAGTTCCCGTTTACGTTCCCGTGCCCGTGGGGATATTGGGACTAAATATATAATCCATGTCCTTCCTCAGGTTCTAGATTATTTCTGTACAATATTTCATTTAAATCGGTTCAGTAGTTTGGGCGGGAGACGGTAACATAGAAAGCTAGACAGATAGAGTTACTTTCACATTTATAATATATGTTAGGACTGTTTTGTTTTATTTTTATGATCTCAATGTTGTACTTAAATGTTTGACATAATTTAAATAAAAGTTTTTTGTCAAATAGCAAAGAAATTGTGAAATATTTGGTATTCATATCGCTCAAAGTATGCCATTGGTTCCTAGTCCGTTTCAAGACCATTGTCCTATTCAATGCTACCTGTGTTATGAAAAGGACATAAGTGAGTTATAAGAAAACATAATATTTTTTATTTTAATTTTTGTTTTCATAAAATATGGTGTATAAGTAATTGTACAGTATTATATCCGAATTCATTAAGAACAGTTCACGAGTTCCTAGGTTTTTAACTACGGTATGTAATTTTGCTTCCGTTTCATAGCGTATCTCCCCTACAATTGTCTTCCGATAAGTGTTAAAATAAAAAATAAAAATAAAATTAAAACTAAGACAAAAATAAATGTCACAAGTTTTTCTTTCAATATTTTTGTTTTTTTTTTTTTCCTTATAAAATATTTTGTACATTTTTAAATTCATAAATACAGTTTACTTTTTCATTATAAAATTAAGTGATTTGATGGGTTGTACTTAGATTAATTCCTGTTTTTCGAAACTTTTTCTTTTAGATTTTGGTTTGGGTTTGGTTTTTATGGAAACATATTTACAACTTTTGGATAAGAAAGGAAGGAAACTTGCGTTTGAGTGCAATCATTTGCTCTTCCATAAGCTTCTGCTGTTGACGTATGCAGAGCGTTGCAGCGTCTTCCAAGTCATCGTGATGAGAAGATGCTGATTCCCGGTGTGGACGTGTGGAGCGCATGCTGAGATCTTCGGGTTCGGTTTGAATGTGTACGATTTGAGGGGGCAGGCGGAATACACGACGGAAATCGTATGGTGTCTCATAAGCGATTGGTGTCATCGCAGCTGCAGACATGGACTCATCTGAACCTCCGAAAGAGCTGATGGCTGATTTTTGATCACACAGTGGGTAGTCGGAAGACATGGCTGGGCTGATGGCTGGCGTTGGGGGAGATTGAATGCCGCACTTGCGGTGCATAAGATGGTGTCGCCGACGGAATTTCATGTGACAGCGGTCACACTCGAATGGTTTCTCTCCGTTGTGGATCAGCATGTGGGACTTGAGTTGGTTTGAGTCAATGAAACGACCATCGCAGATTTCGCAGGTGTAGGGACGTTCTCCAGTGTGCACTCGAAGATGGCGCCTCAAGTTAGCAACCTGGACGAATTGTCGATCACAATGACTGCAATGGTATGGCTTCTCCCCAGTGTGAAGACGCATGTGTGTCTTGAGATGGTGATCCCGAGTAAAGCGTTTATGGCATTCGGGGCACTCAAATGGCTTCTCTCCAGTATGGGTGCGCTCGTGATTCTGAAGAACGTGCTTGTATCCAAAGGAACGACTACAAATCTTGCAGGTAAAGCTCTTGCCACGGGAGGCGTCTTTGTTTGCGACGGGTCCGTCATTTGTGGAATTTGGTGATGATCCGCTTGATGGAGGTGAAATTGGTCCGCCTGGTGTGTGGTACAAATCCCCGCTGATGCCGAAGTCCATAGAACTGGGAAACAGATCCTCCCTGACGGATATCTTTCTTGACTTCTTCTGTGTGACTTCACTGTTTCCACCTGTACTTGTCGGAGACTGCATCAAATGAGCGGTTGAATTGTTTGACTCATGCATCATTGGTGGACTGGCTGGTGGCGAATGTGGTCCCAGTGAAAGGTTTGCTGCTGATGCCGGGGGCCAGGCTCCAAATAACGCCGGATGATGTGAGAATAGCTGCGTTGACATCGGAAGTTGTGCGGCCAAGAAAGCTGCAGCGGCGGTTCTTTTTGCAGCGAATAACTGTGGCGAAAGCATCCCAAAGGCCGATGCTGCAGCAGCGTGCATTGCTTGACCACTCTGATGATACATGGCTGATGTATTGTTTCCGGACATTGGCGGTGACATTGATAGACTATCTACTTCTTCTCTCTTCATACCAACTAGGGCGGTGGCTAGTCCTGAAATGATAAAGAAACACTCGGTGAGTAGGGTTTTTATATTACTTTGCACAGCAGGGGTGAGTTGCTGACCTGCTGTGGATATTGTGTACCTACCTAGTTTGAGTTACGAAATTATTAGAGGCTTAACCCTTTTCCCAATTCCAGGCTTATAATTGTGCAGGTATATGTTATTTCCTCTTAATAAAATAGGTTCAGTTAAACTTAAGCTACTATACGCCTAAGCCTGGGAGTTTGCGAAAAAGGTGGCGGTTTCCAAGAAGGGTCACAGGGTTAAGATTACTAGAAAAGTGCCTGTGGGGTAATATTTAGCATGTTGGTTGATTACGTGTAAGTTTCGTGGAACACCAGAAACGTCATACAGAAAATGTTTTAAACTCCGGTAGGTATAGCACCTCGCGAGGAAATGCCAAGTCCTCCGAGAGCAAAATGAATTAAATAAGAAAGCGCATTTTACGTCAGGGCACAAAACAAAACTACAAATTCATGTAATACCAGTGAGCCATGGTAATTGTAACAGATTTCTGTATAGCTACAAGTTTGATTGATCTTCTATACATTCTACAAGTATAATGGACATAATCCTACAAGTGGCTCATGGCTTGCAGATTTGTAGCTTTGTGTTACAGACCCCTTATGTTTAATGTACTGCTTATGCAAACGTGTTTAGTGTGTTTGGAAGACGTCCTCGTTCACAGTAAGACGTGTGCACAAATTTTAACTCATTTCCGTTAATTTTTCAGCGACCTAAGAACTAAAGGCTCAAAACTAGACCCAACAAATATATTTTGTTCGTTAGGAAGAACGTTTTCTTGACCATGTTCTAAGCAACGATTACGAAAACTGAAAGTGTCCGTACACAACAAAGAATCTCTCGGAATTACGCAGTTTTGTTGGGCTCTGGACATATTACCGTCAATTCGTACTACAATTTGCGTCTGCTACACCAGCTGACTGAATAGAAAATGGTTTTCAAATAGGCTGATCAGCGTGCGAAGTCTTTTCATGAGCGACTTATATCATTTCCAGATCTTTGCCACGTTCACCGGGATGGTGATCTTGTACTCGACACCGACGTCAGTGACAATGGGTTGGGTAGGTAGCTTAGGTACTCTACTGTCTCAACATCAAGATGGTGCCGAGAGAGTCATCAATTACTTTAGTAGAGCGCTGAGTAAATGTGAACTGAGAAAGTCGCAGTTAGGCTACGTTTATGACCGAGCGTAATCGCAACGCGCGATGCGATGAGAATCGCTCCATCGCTTGTCACATTTTCGCTATGTTTATCGCGTGCGATTGAGTGTTTATAGTAGCGCGTAATCGCAAGCGATTGAAAGTTAACAACACAACTCAACATTTTTTTTATTCACGTTGGAGCAGTTGAGAAAGCAATATGCGTGCATTAACTCGCCAAACTCAACCAATTTCAATTTGAAAATAATTTCTTTTAATCTATATATATAAAGTAGGATGTATGTATGTATGTATGTATGTATGTCCGGGGTAAACTCCTAAACCACCCAACGGGTTTTTATGAAATTTTCAGGGTAGACATAGTTTAGTTCAGAAATGGTTCCTGTCAAGGTTTGATCCCCATATTCCCACAGGAACGGGGTTGGGAACGGAAAATTAGAAACTACTCCGCAGATTTCAAAAAATCTTTCAGCACTAGGGGTGCTACATTATCTCCCTTCATCAGTAACTTAAACTATATTTCATCCCTATAATCCCACAGGAACAGAAACGGGAACGAGGACGGGAACCATAAAGTTACTTGACCGATTTCAAAAATTCTTTCAACTCTGGGATGTTACATTATCCCTCAGTGACATAGACTTACATTTCATTCACATATTTCCATGGGAACGGAAGATGCCCACAGGAACGGGGTTGTGAACGGAAACTTAGAAGCTACTGGACAAATTTCAAAAATTCGTTCTGCACTGGGATGCCACATAATCCCTCAGTAACTTGGCGTGTATTTCATCCCTATATAATCCCACGGGAACAGAAAAGGGAACGAGGACGGGAACCATAAAGTTACTTGATTTGATTTCAAAAATTCTTTCAACTCTAGGATGTTACATTATCCCTCAGCCTCAGTGAAATAGACCTACATTTCATTCAAATATTTCCATGGGAACGGAAACTTAAAAACTCCTGGATAGATTTCAAAAATTCTTTCAGCATTAGGATACCACTTAGTCCCACAGTAAGACAGATTATATTTCTTCCTTAAATTCCCAGAACTGGAACCTTAAAACTACAGACCCGAGCAAAGCCGGGCGGCTCAGCTAGTACATAATAAATAATTATTGCTGAAAATTTGGTTGAATTTGGTTTAATATTGTGGAAGTTACAGATATTGAAACATAGAATTTTAAAACATGCAATCACTTTTGCTTGCCACTGATATAAGAACAAATCACAACAGCGAAGCGCGCATTTTGTAAATTTTTGTTAAATGTAACAATAATTAAAAACAATAAAAAACATATTAAATATACGAGGGCAGTCCGATAAGTACTTAGCCTCTCCGCCCAATAGCGCCACTATCGCAAGAGAAATTTACTATAGTGTAGTACATTTTTGTAGAAGGCTACTGTCGAAATTTCAGCCGAATTGGACTCGTAGTTTTGTTTTAACCGCGTGTGGAAGCAAACGTGTCAGCGGATTTTAGAAAAATGGAAAAAGAGCAATATTGGTCAGTGATTCAATTCTTGTTTTTGGAAGAGAAATCACGCACGAAATCAAAGAGCGGTTGGATGCTGTGTATGGTGACTCTTCTTCTTCGATGGCGACCGTCAAAAATTGGTTCAACGAGTTTCAACGTGGTCGCACGTCGGTTTTTAATGAGCCCCGCCCAGGTGCCCCAAAAACGGCTACCGCGAAGGACAAAGTGACAAAAATCCACGATCTCGTATTGGCAGACCGCCGCGCCGATTGAAGGTGCGCGAGATAGCTGAGATAGTAGGCATCTCGAAAGACCGCGTGGGTCATATCCTGCATGAAATTTTGGGCATGAAAAAGCTGTCGGCGCGATGGGTGCAGCGTTTGCTCACTTTGGACAACAAACGCAACCGTGTGACCACTTCAGAGCTGTGTTTGACGCTGTTTAAGCGTAATCCGAAGGAGTTTCTGCGTCGTTTCGTGACCGTCGACGAAACATGAATCCACTGGTATACACCAGAGACCAAGGAACAGTCGAAACAGTGGACTTTACCTGGCGAACGTGCTCCGAAGAAGGCGAAAACTGTCCCATCGGCCGGAAAGGTGATGGCAACCATTTTCTGGGATTCACAAGGTGTGATCTACATCGACTACCTGGAGAAGGGTAAAACAATCACAGGACAGTACTATGCCGAATTATTGGGCCGATTGGACAGAAAAACGGCCCCATTTAGCGAAGAAAAAAGTGCTCTTCCACCACGACAACGCACCGGTTCACACTTCTGCCATCGCCGCGGCTAAATTGGTCGAGTTGGGCTACGAACTATTGCCCCATCCACCGTATTCTCCAGATTTTTATTTCCAAATTTGAAAAAATAACTTGCCGGGCAGAAATTTGTATCGAATGAAGAGGTCATCACCGCCACCGATGCCTACTTTGCAGAGCTCGAGAAAACGCATTTTTAAGATGGGTTAAAGAAGTTGGAGCATCGCTGGGTCAAGTGTATCGACCTAAAAAGAGATTATGTTGAAAAATAAATCAACACTGTTCCAAAATTTTGGTTATTGTTTTGTAGGCTAAGTACTTATCGGACTGCCCTCGTATTTACTCACGTCCCAAGTCACATTTTTTTTCAACATCCTCCCAAGCTTTTCTTATTATATTTCGATTGTGGTAATCTGCATGGCGCAAATTCCATAAACATTGATTATCACGCACACACTCTATGAAAATGTCCATGCTGTTTCGCTGGTTTCGCTCAAATGAATCAAAATATTTTGATTACAAATTTTCGTCGCTTTTATCGCTTGTAATCGCTCAATTCGCTTTTCGCTAAATCGCTGTGTCGTGAACACCACCATATGCACTAATATAATTTATCGCTAGTAGCGATTCTCATCGCATCGCGCGTTGCGATTACGCTCGGTCATAAACGTAGCCTTAGGCTACCCTTTAGTTTGTTACTAAGGTATGAAGATTTAAATATCCATGTAGAAGTCAAGCTCGAAACCCGGTGTCTAACGAGCTCAAACTTTTTGCTCCGTAGTTGGTGAAGATAGGTATACACCTCGTAGTATGTAGATTCGCTCGTCATCAGCCCTGCTTGCTCCAAAATCTCCACAAAGTGTTTTTTGAAGAAACTAGAAATCAAACTATTTGTTTTTAAGAAATCTTTTTTCTATCGAATGGTGTACTATGGTATTTTCCTTCGAATGAAAATCATTTAGGGTCATTCTTTTCCTTCAAGGTCTTAGCGCTGGCTTTGACACCACCCTGTCACACTCAGCTTTTTTTTAGATTTAAAAGCTTAAAGTTATGTAAAAAACTAGCGTCTACAGCGATTTCGTTTCGAGAAAACTACCAAACGTACGTTGTGGTCGACCAAGAATCGTGCTGCTTCAAATCTTTTACAATAAAATGGCAAACCAAATTGAACATCAATAAGGGAACAGCTGTCAGAAAGACCAACTCCAAAAAAGTTTTGCTAGATTGAAAACCGCGCATAAAAAAACAACCTTTACTTTCCTTTCTTTCAGTGGTAGAAGGTATAGCCTCCCCTCCATTGATGAAACAGACATTTCCTATCTTTTCCGAATATCATATCGTATTTTACATCGCCGAGCTCTTTGACTTCTTGAAGTTCCTAACTGCTTCACGAAATTTCTCGACTGTGAAGTCGTTAAGTTAGGTTCGGCTTCTGGGAAGTTCTTTAGAGGAAACTATTCGCTCAACAGGCCATCATAATACCTACTGTCGCCACTTTGTGCAGAATTCTGTCATCATCTGCAAGAAACTGTCTTTTAGCTTCATCATTTCACCTCTGTAGTTCTTTGGCTTAATGACAGTGCCCTTTTTAATCTCTTGGCAATGTCTTGCATCTTTCTTTTTTACGTTTCAAATTAGTTATTTTGATTGATTCATTTTCTTATGTGATTTATAGAAACTGATTTGTCACCTGTCTCACTGCGTAGGGTATGTTGGACCACTTGAACTTGATGCATTCGGCGGCTACATATTTTCTATTCCTTTTAATATTTCATTGAGAAGCCAGTAAAAATGGCAAAACTAGAACTGTTATTACACCTGCTTATCAAGGCCACACTAAAAGACTATTAAATATTTATGTGTTAGCAATCAATGGAATAAAGTAAAATAAAATAAATAGAACCTAACCTCTACTCTACATACGATGATAATATGTAGGTATATATGTATATGTTTGTAGAAGAAATGCATTTAAATATTTACCTAACAAAATTTAGTTAAACAAACTCCGATTTAAATAAATAATTCATTAAGTATGGACGGACTGATTCAGTTGAATTCCATGAATTTTGCATTGTAAGGAAAAATCCCTCCCTCCGTTCTTAAAAAACAAACACAAAAAAAAACAGGTATAGAACAACGTAGGTATATTTGTACTGCACTTAAAACAACAAACAATAAAACGCAAGTAATTAACACATTTTGGGTGCTTGCATGAAAAACAATCAAGCTTTGGAAAAATTTATTTAAGGTGCGTTTTTTTATGATCAATTTTATTTTTTATTTGCCTAGGAATAGGGATTCCTCGTAGCTTAGTGTCTATCCCTACACTCATAAAACCAGAATTGTGTCATATTGCAAATTTAAAGGTGACAAACTCTATCTAGGTATATATGCAAATTCTGAATGCACACGGCCATCATCGTGTATAGTAATATCGAATTTCAAAGGAACCATAAATCTGCAGGAACTCGGGAAAATCAAAAAGGGTCTGAATTTGGAAAGTGGGTGTTTCGCTTACATTTGAGTTTTTTGCTTTGTTTTGTTTTAAGCAAATGAAGGAAAAAAAGTCAAAAACATTATAATGGAAGTGTTGTAGTTGTAGTGATATCTGGTTGCATTTTTGTTATAAAATTTTACCTTTTTGGTGACATTTTTACTTCCATTTTTGCCTAAAACAAAACCAGATAGGTAGGGCGAGTGATAGATAGCAGAGCTAATATCATGATTGGCGAGTTATTTATGTGTGCTTTGGTATAGGTTTTCTAGTAAAACACTTTATGGATAGGCATTTCGAGCAATAAATTGTGATTGGGAATTTTCATAAACGAAAACTATAAGTAGGTACGGATGGAAATGAGCCCTAGGACATGAATGTGGAAAAAGGTCAGTTTTTTTTTCTTTAAGAACCGGAATTGACTCTTATAAGGCTATAAAGTGATTTAGTTTATTCGTTTTACGTCTTTATCGCAATGTGATTGTTGGAGTTGCATAAACACAAGGTATACGCCAATGTATCAATTACTAATAGGTTGTTGCTTAATTGGCTTCAGTTTGTGATTGCGTAGAGTTTTTTTTAGATGTGAGGCTTTTGTGAACCTGTCGAACTTCAAATTTCTCAAGTTCATAATCTGCAATTAGCAGTTGATTTCTAGGGAAGGATTCGAATCGAACTTAAAGTAATCGTACCATCTCTGCTGATCTCATTTCAATGACGCTAAATTGTTGGAGATCTGTGGTACAAAATCTGACAATACTTTTTTGGAGTTGGTCTTTTGACAAGTCTTTTGGAACTTGATTTATACACAATGTGGTTTATCATAGTTATTCGTAGTGGAAGAGTTGAAGATCACCAGGCACTGCGTACCTACGTTCGCTAAATTGTCTCGAAACGAAATCGCTGTTTGTACATAATTTCCAGTTTTAAACCGCTTAACTATTTTTTGGGTGGTCGCTTGTCTTCCCAGCGATTGGCAATTTCGTCTTGTTGGAAAAGACATGTCCCCCAAAAAGTGTAACGTCATTTAACTTCATCTTTTTGCTGAACATCGCTCGAGGTATAATAGGTAGGTGCCGTGAAATAAGGTCGAAGAAACCGAATCGGTCTTATTTCCCAAAATTTGGGAAATAATTATTACCAATTTTCGGCCTTATTGCCTTCGACCTTATTTAACGGCACCGAACATGTTACTTAAGAAGATGCTTCAGAGTTCGGACATTCTGCACGAATTTTCATCGTCGATGAAACAGGGTTCAACATGGCACCAGGAACCGGGCATGATATTGCCCCAAGAGGAATAAGAAATGAGCTGCAAACGAGGAAGAAAAACCTGGATGCGTGTAGAAAATGTTCTTCAATACCGGATGGAATGGGCGGATGTTTGAATAGCAAAACAAAATATTAAACGCATTTTTCTGTTTTATTCTTTAAGCCGTGAAAGAAAAACTATTTATGTTTTGTTTTCTTATATTATTTTATAAGCATTAAAATAATGAACTACCAAGTTTAATTCAATTTGGTTTTGAATTTAATTTAAGTAGGTTAGGTGGAAGTGGCTGTCAGCCAATGAGTACATTGCCTGACACACTTAGGCCGCAAGGGCCCATTGTGATACCACAGAGATCAGCAAGGTAATCACCTACTGATCTCAGAAACCCGATGTAAGATTAACGAGTTGATCACTTATTAATCTTCCATTACGGGACTATAGCCGGTTAATCACCTGCTAGTCGAACCACGTGGAACTTTTAATGTATTTCGAAAGACTTTTAGGGTCTATGTAAGCTAAGTCGCTAGTATCATCGAAGAAGAATTCACCGAGATGAGTTTTCCTCCTGTGAAGTAGTGCAGGGCATGAGCAAAGAAGGTGTTGAACGGTTTCTTCCTCCTCCTCGTCCATGCAGCTTCTGCAGAAATCATTGGAAAACACAAAAAGTCTTTTGGTGTGTCTCCCTATTAGACAGTGTCCCGTAAGAACACCTATGGTAGAACCTAGATACAGGCGGTTCAGGGCTAACAAACTCTTCGAGCGTTTTAATTTAAGTAAGTGTTTTATATATCGGGTTTTTCAAT
Source organism: Melanostoma scalare (assembly GCA_949752695.1). Lineage (NCBI taxonomy): Eukaryota > Metazoa > Arthropoda > Insecta > Diptera > Syrphidae > Melanostoma > Melanostoma scalare. The sequence continues at coordinate 59,750,976 of OX456986.1, forward strand.
AAGAGCGCTACAAAAGTTTTAAATAAAACAAAAACGGTTTTGGATATCAATAAAATTCTTTATTTCTGTGAAAGAACTTTCGATGCCATTATGTATGAAACTCAATTTCTTTTGCATGGCCACCACGGGCACGATTGCGGAAGTCCAGAAGCTGAACCCAATTTTCGACGGTTTTTAAGCATAAATCGGCCGATACTGCTGCAATTTCACGTTCGATATTCGTACGAAGTTCATCAATCGTCGCTGGCTTGTTGGCATAGACCATCGACTTGACGTAGCCCTACAGGAAATAGTCTAACGGCGTCAAATCGCACGACCAAGCGACTGGACCATTTCGTGAGATAACACGTTCTCCAAACTTGTTTCCAATAAACTCATAGTGACATTCGCTGTGTGGCTTGTGACGCCGTCCTTTTGGAACCACCTGTCCTCCAAGTCGATATCATCCAATTAGGGCCGAAAATATTCTTTTATCATTGAACGGTAGCGATCCCCATTCACAGTAACGTTCCGGTCTTGATCATCACGGAAGAAGTACGGACCAATGACGCCGCCGCCCATACACCAAACCAAACTGTAATTTTTCCGAGATGCAATGATGACTCATGGAGTACGTGTGGATTGTTGCCTGATCAATACCGCATATTTTGTTTATTGACGAAGCCGTTCAGTCAGAAATGAGTCTCATTGCTGAAGATGATTTTTCGCGATGAAAATCCGAATCATTTTCAAGTTGTTGCTCAGCCCAATTCACGAACATACGACGCTTCTGGTGGTCAAGTGGCTTCTGTTTTTGTGTCAATTTAATCTTGTAAGGATGTAGGTCAAGGTCTTTTCGCAAAATTCACCACAACGACGTTACAGAGATGTCCAACGCTTGAGAACGACGTGTGAGAGACACATTTGGGTTTTCTGAAACTGAAATCTCAGCGGCAGCAATATTCTCGACACTACGAGCACTTCTTTGTCACACTGGCACTGAAACATTTTGTACTGTTCCTGTGGATTCAAGTTTTTCCACTAGACGCTCAATTGTTGATCTGCTAGGACGATTATGACGACCATAAATTGGACATAGCGCTCTTAACGTCGAGGCCACTGACTCTGAATTTCGGTAGTAAATTTTAATAATTTCGACTTATTGTTGGCTCGTATATTTTTCCATCATGAAATGGCAAACCTACTGAAGAGAAATGTTAAAAGAACGGCAAGAAATATGGCGTCGTTTGCTGTCCCTGTGGCTCTACTCTTGTAGCGTTCCTGTTGAAAAGCCCTTTATTATAATTCTAATAATTATCTAATAGCTTAGTTTGAACTTTTAAACTAGTTTAATTGAATATGACCTCCCTCATCTCCCTCTAAAGATATTTAAATTAGAGGTACCTACAAGTTCCCACCTAAATTTAATTTTAAACTTTTAATTGCTTAACTCTTAGTGAAAGAAAAAAGAAGTCATTTTTATTATTTATTAGTTTCTGGCTGACTCGCCCCGCGTAGCTGGTGGCCCTAAGTTGATCTATAGTTTGTAGCATCGACTTTGCTATATTTGGATGAAATGAAATCTATGTTACGGAGAAATATTGAAGTATTCTAGTTTTGAAAGAATTTCGGAAATCTGTTCAGTAGTTTTTATGTTCCACTTTACGTTTCCGTTCATATGGGAATATGGGGATAGGGGATGGAATAAAGTCATGTTACTCGCGGATAATGCCGCTTTGTAATGGGGAAATAGATTTGAAATCGATTCAATGGTTTTTGAATTTTTGAAATCGGTTCAGTATTCTCGAATGTCCCGACTAAATTCGTGAAGATGAGGCACTAGGTGGCCCGAAATATGGTATTCTAATTCTGGCTACCTAGTGAGCCATCTTCACGAACTATTTCGGGATATTCGAAATTTGAAAAATTTAGTCTTTATTACAAATCCTTATATATATAAAATTTCCCTGTCACAATGTTAGTTACCGTACTCCTCCGAAACGGCCTTACCGATTTTTACCAAATTTTATATGCATATTCAGTAGGTCTGAGAATCGGCTACTAATTATTTTCCATACCCCTAAGTGATAAGGGCCATCTACCCTTAACATTGTTTCTTTAATTTACACTGTGACATGAGTATTTTATATACATATTAGATTTTACAGTCTCAGTGTAAATGTCATATCAACTATATTCTCAAGTGAATTTATTATTAATTTGCTGGACAAAAATTATTTATTCCTATTTTATTAAGTGCAGTTTGCATGATTTGTTAATTAAGTGATTAATTGCAAAACCTCAAAAGTACTCAACACGTGGCACTAGCTCTTGCAAACAACGGTATTGTGTTGTAATAATTAATCTTAATCTTAAAATTTTGTTTCCTTCTAACGCCCCGTAACTTTCAACAGGTTCTAATGGATCTTATTTTACTGAGAATTGGTTACTATCTATTTTTCATACCCGTAAAAGTCGGCTCAGCAGATGGCGTTGCAGTCTGCATATACGTTGTTTTACGAAACGGCTTCACCGATTTTGATGAAATTTTTTTTTTGCGGCTCCGAGAATAGATTTACAACTTTTTTTCATACCAAGTTTCCCACAGGAACGGGGATAGGAAAGGGAACCGGAGCATGAACGAAAACTCGAAAAAATCTGAGCCGATATTAAAAATTCTTTTGATATTAGGATGTTATCATCCCTTACATAGACTTTATTTCAAGACCATATTTCCAGGGAGGCTAGAAACTTTCCGGCTATTTTCAGCTTAGCTCAGCGGGTGTTCCGGACAATTTTTTAAATAACTTAGATCCGAGCAACGCCGGGCGGGTCAGCTAGTACCTCAATAAATAATGATCTTTGATAGATTTTTTAATATATTTTTTTACTTCATCGATGTTACCATCGAACTTACCTCAAGTTCTCAAGAGTCATGCGGAAATGTTACTTTTTGCTCATACTGAGTCATTTTTCATGGGGATAAGTCCTTGAGGGGCCGGCCACTGACGACTCTACTTCATCCACTGAGGATACCAATAGGTACATAAAAATAGAATAAAATGGAAAACAAAATCGAACCACGCTTATATAATCACTTTTAAGCAAAGGTAGTGTATTAATTTGTTTTCTTTGTTAATCGTTTGCTCCAAATCATAGATTTCAAAACTAAATGCGATGAGTTTATTTTAGGTCCTGCTCTCCAAAGCAATTTGCAAAACACGTGCGGAAGCAAATGATAAGACGATTGTCTGCAGACGATCCAATGAGTTAAATTTATTTTCATCCAGAGAGGCCAAGTTCATGATAAGAATATAATGACTTTTAGTGAAATCAATCTATTGTTTTGACCTATTTGCACACAAATTTCTAATTAAAAACAGCTTTTTATTTCTCATAAAATAAAAGGGTATCTTCACCAACAACAAGACGTGAATACCACTCATCATTTGTACGAAAAACATAATCTTGAATGCGGGAAGTCCAACTTATTCAATTTGTTGACGCCACAATAGGCCTTTCTTGATAACCGAACTTCTAGATTATTATTTATGTATTTTCATATTTGTTCAACCCGTTACCACATTAATTTGATAACCAAGACCCTGATTTGTTTTTTTTTGTTTCTGTTACAGAGTTTTCGATGTTGCTTATCAGTCCGCGAGCCTATGAAAATATAGGCTGTAGGAAAATACACTTACTCTACTCTACACACTGACCTACCCCAAAATAGTACTCAAAATAGTGCGTGTTGCCATTGCCCAATATGCCCAACAAGAACTCGTGGGAAATGAAAGGATGTTATATAATTCAGAAAAGGGATATTATATATACCTAACCTCCTTCGATGTTCTCCGTTTCTCGTAAGAGAGAGCTGATTCATTTCCCCATTGCTTCGTAGGGGGTTGGTTGTATGTAGTACACAAGTTCCGTATACCTAATACACACAGCTGAAAGATGAAACTGGTGAAAAGTGAGAGTAAATGGTTTTCTGTCGTCAATGAAGTGGGCAACAAACAAAAAAGGATATACCAAGTTTTCAAAGACTTTGTATTGCGCTGCTGCTTCTGGCTGAGTAAGATACTCTTCTGAAGGGCTCTCGAATGCGTACGCAATTGGGGGTTGCTTTCATTTTTCTTTCACTCACTGTGTTGATATACACAGGGAGATATACACAGGGATTTAAACAAAAAGGATATCAACACATGGGTGCTTCGAATTTGATGGATACATAAAGGTAAGAAAATACACACAAGACACAACTCTAAAGACTACACCAGCAGTAGCGGAGCGGTGTGTATTTATGTGGCTGGTGATAAATGATACTTCGCCCAAGAGTTCCTTGGTTCCTTCTACAAGTAGGACGCTGGACGAACAGAGAGAAGTGTATAAGGAGGAAGGTCGAAAAGTAAGGATGATGTTGGTGAATAACACCAAAGAGCACTCTTAAATTATCAGTAGATCTTGGAAACTGAAAGGGAAAACAATTTTCTTAGCAGTCAAGGGTAGGTAATTCTTTCAAAAACTGAAAAATTTGAATTGTGGTCGGAAGCGAAGGGGAAAATATGTAAAACTACTATAAAAGGTCCGCCAACTAACGTTTTTTTTTTTTGGCGGACCCTTCATAAAGCAGGGCCGAATAGTCTAATGAAATGAAAGACATAACATAAGGCCTTGAAAATGTTTCTTGTTAAATAAAGACAAAATCGAAATGATTCGTGCTGAACACCTATCAGTTTTAGAAATGAAAGTGTGAACTCTGCTCCACACTAAGAGATTAGAGCCAATTCAAGTTTCAATTCAGTTTCCAAGCTACAAGTAGGTAGGTAACCATATACATATCTACCTACAAAGACTTTTTTGCGAAAGTAGAGCGCAGTAGGTATACCTACTTGAGAACATTAATAGCACTTAAAAATAGAAATTGCGATCGGGTGTCGTCTAGACAAATCATTATCAATGAACGAATTAAATTTGGCAATAGAGGACAGCTTCAAAAAAAAAAAAACCAAAATAGTCAAGCTCACATCATGAAAGGGAACAAATTTCAATCAGTGAGCGTTCTTCGGAACCAGCGGCTTGTAATTTTGCGAAAATTTGAAACCAAGTTTAGTGTACAGGATTTTTCACACGCTCTCTTACTGGTTTTTTTAATTGCCGAAATGTTTCAGCATAAAAACATTGTCAATTAATTATGGCTTTACTCCGTTCCGTACTGATCTTGGACTGAGCAGAAATGCTCCGGTCACCCGGGGCTAGCAAAATTATGCAATTGATTGGACGATGAATCGTCGAAATTTCTAACTCCATGAGATGAGACACAATTTAAACCATGTATAGGAGATTGATTGTGGTACCTGTGGCGTGATGGCTAGCATGTCCGCCTGTTAACCCAGGGATCCGTGGTCCGAACTCCAACAGTGACGATAATGTTTTTCCACGGGTATTGCGTTTCGCGAGTAATTGGTAAGTCCTCCGATTTTAATTTCATTGTCATGAAATGCGCTTTCTCAATTAGCCGTTCGGAACCGGCAAAAAATTGTAGGTCCCCTCCATTCCCTCACAGGGCAAGGCTGTGAGAAATGTGCTAGGCCCGGGGGTTCCTCGCTCGGTTGCGATACCCTATTTATTTGCTTATTCAATTACTTTATTTTTATAGGAGATGATTGTCTTTCTTTTTTAAGCTTTATCGCTCTAACCGTATTGATAGCAAAGAGTGAGGAGTGGCGATTTATCTGTGAAGTATAATTCAATCCCTTTTGGGCTTATGCGTTCTGACGAAGGTAGTGCTTCTATATATTTGCGTGGAAGTACTTATTGAGATCAACTAGGTAATACATTTTTGCAGCACTGAAAGCTAGGTACCTAAGTGGTAGATGACGGTGTAAGTAAATTGTCTATTAGATATTCGCACTTAGTGCTGTGTGGTGACACGAGTATTGATCTTCTTAATAATTCTTCCGAAAACTTTAAGAATGCCATGCAATCCCTATAGGTTTTAGCTGGGCAAATGTTTCTAAAGCTACACATTTCAAACCAAATTACGCACTCCGCACTCTCACTTTTGGATGTGGTTCTCAAAAGCAGGTTCTTATAATCAGTTCTCTGCTCCAGTTGTTTAGTTTCATGGCTAGATTTTTGCTCCTATTTACTTTGAAACAAAAATAAATAGATTTACCTATTTGTTCCCGCATTATAAAGACTTTCGTAATATAGATTAATATGGCTCTTTCCTCGCTATTGATAATCTCGATTGAGTCGATTGAGCCTCAATTTACAGAACATTTGATGTAAGTAAACAGATTAATGAATTTAACAACTTTATGAACTCTCTAGATATTCGATGCACATATTTGTCCCGTTGAAAACAGAAGATGTGAGGAATTCGGATTGTCCTTTGATAAGCATTTTCTTTGCCGATATGTTGAGTGATTTTAAGAAGGCTCGAAATAGAGTGCGTCTTGTATGAAACGACAAGCTTAGAGATCTTTTCATACTAACAAGTTCAGTCTTTGTGCCTACTCAAAACATATTTGGAAACAATTGAAAGAAATTGGAATTTTACAGAAGTTTTTTATTGACAACATACAGGGCATTCCGTAATTCGTGATTTATACTTTAGGATGTGGTTCTTGGTCATATTCTAAGAAAAAAATTGTTTCACAGTAATATCCGTTTCTCATCTTTGTCATCACTTTTTGACAATTTAAAAAATGGCTAACTTTGGTGTACCCTGACCTGTGTTAAATTCGGTTTCTCCGTCAATACTGATGGTAGAAACCTAATTTTAGGCTTAATTTTTTGTAAAAATAATAATCTTTAAAATTGTATTTAAGTTGGGCTTCTACAGGCTAAGGGTTGCCAGATTTTCAGTTTTAAATGGTGTTCAAATTTTCTTCCCCTATAGCATTTCTGAAAAAATGACTTTTAGGTATTTTTTTTTTCAGAAAATGCCTGGTAAACATAGAGTTTCATTATTTTTTACAGATGAACACAACAATAATAAAAAAAACTCATTAATAAGTGCACTCAAAAACCCATACATTTCATGATACATGGAAAAATACAAAATGGGTAAAATTAAAAAAAAAAAAGAAGAATTTTAGCTTTGAGGTTTTCAATAAAACTATAATATGGACACTTTTAGTAGTTTTATACAAATACAGTTGTAACAAGTGCTCAAAGTGAATGCAAGCCAGAGCCCGTTTTTGGATTTCATTGTGGGTGTTTGCTCTCTATAACTCTTGTCTTACTTGTAGTGATCCTTCGGAAATACTTTGCCTTCGAAAGGAAATTCCAAAAACATACAATATAAAATAACAAGTGACCTTCACTCCTATGCGTTTCGCCTGGGTACAACAACGGGCTCATCAGTTTGATGTTGTTGTACCCTTTCTAAGACGCAATGTGTGGTTAAAATTTACTACCGAAGTTCGTCCAATTTATGGTCGTCATAGTCGTCCTAGCGGATCAACAATTGAGCGTCCAGTAAAAAAATTCGAATCCACAGACACAGTACAAAATGTTCCCGTGCCAGTGAGACAAAAAAGGGACCGTAGTGTCGAGAATATTGCTGCCGCTGAGGCTTCAGTTGCAGAAAGCCCAAATGTGTCTCTCACACGTCGTTCTCAAGCGTTGGGCATCTCTGTAACGTCGTTGTGGTGAATTTTGCGAAAAGACCTTGACCTACATCCTTACAAGATTAAATTGAGACAAGAACAGAAGCCGCTTGACCACCAGAAGCTTCGTATGTTCGTGAGTTGGGCTGAGCAACAACTTGAAAATGATTTCTTTTCATCGCGAAAAATCATCTTCAGCGATGAGGCTCATTTCTGGCTGAATGGCTTCGTCAATAAACAAATAACAAAATATGCGGTATTGGTCAGTCATCAATCCACACGAACTCCATGAGTCATCATTGTATCCCGAAAAATTACAGTTTGGTGTGGTGTATGGGCAATGGGCCGGCGCGGCGGCGTCATTGGTCCGTACTTCTTCCGTGATGATCAAGACCGGCACGTTACTGTAAATGGGGATCGCTATCGTTCAATGATAACCGAATATTTTCTGCCCCAATTGGATGATATAGACTTCGAGGACATGTGGTACCAACAGGGCGGCCGGCCGGCGCCACAGGTCACACAGCGAATGTCACAATCAATTTATTGGAAACCAAAGTTTGGAGAACGTGTTATCTCACGAAATGATCCAGTCGTCTGGCGGCCTTGCCCGTGCGATTTGACGCCGTTAGACTATTTCCTGTGGGGCTACGTCAAGTCTATGGTCTGCCTCTGGTATGCCATCAAGCCAGCGACGATTGATGAACTTCGTACGAATATCGAACGTGAAATTGCAGCAGTATCGGCCGATTTATGCTTGAAAATCTTCGAAAATTGGGTTCAGCTTCTGGACTTCTGCAAGCGTGCTCCTGGTGGCCATACAAAAGAACACGAGTTCCATACATAATGGCATCGAACGTACTTTTACAAAAGTAAAGAATTTTATTGATATCCAAAACCGTTTCTGTTTTATTTGAAGAACTTTTGTAGCGCTCTTATTGAATAACCAGAAATCAAAAGAGGGCGCTCAACAAACTGAGCCAATAAACTTAAACAAGCTGTTGTAGAATGACCATGATTCTTGCCACTATCGATTTTAAAAATCAGAGTTGAATTACGTGCTTAAGTTATCAACAGTAGAAAAGAGCCTGAGGCGTAGTCTATAGGTACAAATACAAACATAATATAATCTGAAAACATATTATAGAGACAAAAAATTATATTTCCATAAAGAAGCAGTCAAGCCTTCGCCATGGCTTTTAAAAATAAAACTAACTTGAAATATTAAACTCTTTTCTTTCACCCCTTGCTCTACTCAAATCTAATCTTTCAACGTAGTATATTTTCTGAAATTGTAGAAACGTATGTAGGTACTTAAGCTCTTCAGAGATTGTTCGTTTCATTAAATCACAGAGACTCCTATTTACACCTAGGTGGAATACATTGTTTTAGTTGAATTGAAAACACAGACCGCGCTAAGAAACCAAGTCCTTAACCCTCCTTAAAAATGTATCCACACAGGAATGTATGTATGAAATTTGAATACTAAATCCTATTCATTAAAAATTTTCCGTTCCATGTGCTGAATGTCAAAGTGCAGCCTAAATTTTCCTTCATCCTTCGAACATTCTTATATCCAAATGTGTAACTACCGCATTCTTTTGCTTTTTCATTTTCCCCTAATCTCAAACCAAAAAATGCATCGTTTTTTAAGCGCGTGCTTTAATGTTTCCGAACAAACCGTCTTAAGATGTTGATTTCTGTTCTAACAACTGCCCTTGTTAATTTGATTTTATGTTCCAGGTCCTTTTTTTATCTTTTCCTCATTCAAATGCATTTGGAAACCCACCTTTTGATTGTCATGTGCCAGTAGTTAGCATTAAAAAGAAAATCTAAGATTGTCTCCCTTTTACTCGATGAGGTGTAATTTAAAAAACAAAAAGGAAACATCAACAAAAAGAATGATTTTTTCTTTTTTTTTGAAAAGGACGAGGGGCTGGATTTCCCTACTAGTTTTGCTCCTCGAGCTGATTTTTGATGAAAAAGAACTGGAATTTCTGGCATTGATTCATTCAGCACGCGATGTAGAAGAAACCAGAGGCGAAAGTGTGTTTGTTTCAATAGCATTGAGGTAAAAAACTGATGCTTGATATGATTTTTTATTTCTCGTCGATTCGTTGCGTCACTCTGAGTTTTGGAACACAACTATCCTCGTATGCCAAACGCATGCTGCGCGTGCAGTTTAGATTTCTTAATTTTTTTTTTTATTTTTTTGGTTATTGAAGTTTTATCCGCACCCTAAGTTGATCCTTATTTAGGGGACGTGAATTGGTTGTGTGTAGGGGCGCAGGACAAACAAAAATACATTTTTTTATTGACAGTTGACAGATACGTTGGCATGTCTCATTTATGTGGTAAAAAACTGCAAAAATGTAGGAAAAAAAAGTGTTCTTTTTACGGGGTGCGGTACTAGCTGCCTAAATACTAAAACACATACTTCAGTTTGTCAACACATGCGTGTTGTCAAACCAAAGGGGTGTGAGTCTAAGCGAATGAAAAAGGGGCAAAAAAAAGGATTTTTATCCTTTATTTGTCCGTTTTTTATTTGTCCACAAATTTCAATTTGTAGCAGCAGCACTAGACTGCGCTGTCGATATAGAGTTGATGATGATGATTATGATGTTTGAGTGATTGCCTCAAGGGGAAATAGCTCTACTGCAAATAGAGACGAGTGCCAGTATTTCCAAAAAATCAAGAAAGGAACAATAATCCTTTCACGGTGTTCGGAGACAAAAGACCTTTTGGAAAACTTCCCGGTCATTAGACCGGACGGTGGATTTTAAATCATTGCTCTTGAGCAAATTAAACCGCAGGATTATCGTTAGGGACTTAGAATCACATTAATCAACTACAGAAGGAATTCCTGGAGAACGTCTTTTAGTGAGATTATGTACTTAAGCCATCCATTAACTGCCATTGTAGTTGTGGTTAAGATATCGCGTAAATATGGTTACCCTTTTACGGAACATATTTTCCTTTGGCAGGCGTTCATACACAGGTAAGAGAAGGTTGTTATTGTTGATTTGAGCTGTTAAATCTGTTCAATGGATGCATTCCGAAGGAAATGTTAGGGATTTGCTCAAAATAATAAGTCAGCTTAAGATTTTTTCTTTCAATGAAGAGCCATTAGTTATCCCTTTCTGGAAATTTTTAAAAACATTATTTGAAATTTCCTAAATTGTTTGCGAAGTGTGTTGGCCATATGATAGATGCCCTTTTGCCAATTAAATAGAAACTCGAGCCTTGGATCAATTTTTGTAATTATGGCTGAGCATCAGCGATTGGGGGTTGTTTTTGTTTTTAATTTTACTTTGATGTTTTTGGCTGTCCATACATTTTTTACTAAGAGGCCACCCAAGCAAAAATATTTTTTTAAGCTTTTCACACTTTTTCCATATCTACTTTTTGAATATCAAATTGATCAGAGTACAGTTGCGAGACTTGCCACTATATAGAGACAGTTTTTTTATACTAACAAAAGTTTTCAGCCATTTGTGGACTTTAAGAAGTGTGGTCTTCAATCTGAAAATACTTTTTACGGAGTTATGGTCTTTTTGACAGCTGTCACTTGATTTATGCTCAGTTTGGTTTACCATTTCTTGGTGGAGGAAATGAAGCCGCACTACCACTGGGCCTTAGCTTGAAACGAAATCGCTGTCGACGCTGATTTTTACATAATTTCGAGTTTTAAACTTGTAGCTGTGAGTAAAGATTTCACACCGCTGGCTATGTGAATCCGCTTGTCCACGCAGATAGGCCCGACACGATTGGCGCCTTGGAAGAGAATATTCGGCTCGTTATTGCTGACATACGGCCCCAAATGCTGCGAAAAGTGGTTAAAAATTAAACACTCTTGGCTGGAACTTCTTCGAGTCAGCATACCCGATCATTTTAGTGTGTTCCAAGCGGAAATTCTGTCGATTAAGGAGGTGCTGTCTTCGCTCAAAACGTCATATCCTCCACGGATATTCTTAAATCTCTTGCCTCTGTATCTACAAATCTATCACGGTCCAAAATTGTAAAATGTCTCTGAGAGAGATGTCATAGCAGTTCAACATTGGGTGCCGGGACACTGGGACATACCAGGCAACTGTATGGCAGACGAACTATAGTCAAAAAGGGAACGACCACCTTCCTACGCTCAGAATGGAACAACATAGGTATACCTATCGCTGCTTGTAAACTCCTACTTAGACAAGACGCTTCAAGGATAACAAACACTAGATGGACTGAAAGTAACAACTGCCTTGCAATTAAAAACGTTTGGCTTTGTGTAGAATCAGAACGCTCTAATAGTTTGTTAGCCTTGAACCACCTGTATCTATAGGTTCTACCATAGGTGTTCTTACGGCACACTGTCTAATAGGAAGACACGCCAAAAGACTTCATGTTTTTTCCAATAATTTCTGCAGAAGCTGCTTGGACGAAGAAGAGGAAGAAACCGTTCAACACCTTCTTGGATCATGTCCTACTTCATAGGTGGAAAGCTCATCTCGGTGAATTCTTCTTCGACGATACTAGCGATTTAGCTTACATAGACCCTAAAAGTCTTTCAAAATACATTAAAAGTTCCGCGTGGTTCGACTAGCAGGTGATTAACCGGCTAGTCCGTAATGGAAGATTAATGGATGATCAACTCGTTAATCTTACTTCGGGTTTCTGAGATCAGTAGGTGATTAACTTGCTGATCTCTGTGGTATCACAATGGGCCCTTGCGGCCTAATTGTGTCAGGCAATGTATGTAGGCATTACTCATTGGATGACAGCCACTTCCACCTAACCCTAACCTAATCTTTTATATACGGATTAGGAATGTAGGACTGCTCAGTATACTGCGCACTACTAAAACACTAACATTTTTGTCATTAGTTTGTTTCTATCTGATAATGATCTTTTTTTATTTCTGGAATATAAAAAAATTCTTTGGGTAAAATTTGCCGCCTCTAAAATCTGCCGCCCTAGACTCCAGTTTTCTGGTAAATCCACCACTGTTTGTGTGAGCCTATACGCATTGTGCCAAATATCCTAATCCATCTAACCACTGTTTACAAAACTAACTTACCAATTGCATTCCATATCTAGACTTTTTCCTCTATGAAGCCTACGAACTTGAATTTTAACTATAAATGTTCACTTCAACTTTATATGCCTAGCAAACGCTTTCAGCCAGAAGCAGTTGGAAATTGAATAAGAGCAAAAATCATTCTTGTTAAACAAAAACAATTTTTTTCTTGCAATATCGCTACAGAAATTTTACTAAATACTAATTGTAATCAAAGGGTTTTCAAAACAAAGGACAAAAAATATTTTCACTCATACAAATGATAAAAAACGCAAACATCGTAAAACTATGGGTTGATGAGGGGCTTATGTAAACAAATCCTAAAAAATCCATCCATACATTGTCGTCTTTTCCTATACCACCAATCGCTTAGACCCTAATTAAAAAAATGATCATGTTTTTTATGCCTACTTCCACTTTTTTACAACAAGGTAGGTAATATTTTTATGCCATCTTGACAAATGACCAAAAACACATACCTCCGAAGGCGTGAGATAAAAAACAAACTTAGAGGTATGTAGGCATATTCTAAATACACATGCCTCATTGCTAAAGATATTCTTTATAGCCTCTAATTATCCAAAAGGAGCATAAAACTCAAACCAAAAGATAGACAAACTCAACTATTTTCAAAAGAAACCCTATCATAAAACACCATCGTGTTCTTTACGCGTAGGTATTCTTAATGTGTAGTCTAAATATTAACGCCATAAAAACTTACTTCCCTGTTCATTTTGCAAGGGAATTTAATTTTTACGACTTGCGTCACAAAAATATGTCACAAAACAAAAATAAAATGTATTGCAATTTTTTGCTACAATTCTGGGTCGTCGCCGTAATAAATGCTTTGCAAAACAAACCATTTAAGAATTCTACGAATTATTTTGACCAAGGGGTAAGTGTATAGATTATAATTTATAAGGAGCAAGTGCGGGTGTGTGTGTGTGAGAGAGAAAAGAAACTCGTGCAATAGTAAGTTCAGGTAGCCGATAAAAAGTTGACCTGTGATTTTCTTTTTGCAATTGTTCTGGAAATTCTTGACGTCGATAAATAGTCTCAGAATGGAATTGACTTCTAAACGCTTATCCATAAGTTTGCTTTTCAAAGATGTGATTTACCATACGCCCGCCGCGCCGTGATATGGAGTTCGATTGCGACCATGCGTTTACTAACACAAAGCATTATGAAGATTGAACAAATTTATCCACTAGAATCGGCATTTGGAAATGAAGTATGGTTCATGGTACCCCAGGAAGCCCTCTAATGATAAATGAATTTCTTATTTCAGGTCAGGCCATAAAACGCATACCTAGATGAGGGAGATATTAATAAGGAACTTCCTTACTAACTTACTTAGATGAGCATTATACAGTTCGAGGTGAACCAGATCCTCAACCAACATCCTTCGATAACGACTTCGATTTCGGGCTGGCTCTCTCCAGTTTTGCGGTTGAGGTCTTGTTCCCCTTGATTGCGCCACCTAAGACGAGTTATTCCTTTATCGCGATTATCACGGAAAACTACATCAACAGGGAATCCTAGGAAGACGAAGTCCTGTAATACCCCGAAGTTATGTCTGTCTATTGTGAATTGTGAAGTTTTGTCCAGTTAATCGATGCTCGATGTCTTTGTTTGATGACAACGTTTGTTTTGCTCTCATTTACCATCAAACCCTTTTTATCTATGACATCAGTTTGGTTCTTCCCATTACGTCAATATCATCTGCGAAAGCGAGCAACTGTACAGACTTTTGAAATATTATTCCTCTGATGTTGACATTTGAATTTTGTACAATCGTTGTTTTTCGCCTAGCTTAAAACCTTTTTGGACATAAAAGGTCTCGGTGATTTCCTTACCAACCTTCAAAGAGCAGCGTGAATTCTCCAAAGTCACCCTGCATAATTGTACGAGTTTTACAGGGATGCCGAAACTAGACATGGCTCTGTACAGCTCGCCTCTGTAAATAAAATTTAGTAATTTGGAATGTTCAGCCTTGAGTTCCAAATTTTTTGACAGTCTGTGCGCTAATGAGAGAAATCTTTTTAACGCAATATCGTATGATGCTCCTTCGCATTCGGGGTTGTTTTTGAAATGCAATTTATCTATAAGCTCTTCAGTAGATTCAATGAATTCTTCCTCGCATTGAGTTTGTCCTTCTGTCCACTTAGACCTACGAACATGAACTCCTTCTAGTTCGTTTCAAAACACTGATGTAGCGAATCTTCTTCAGAATTCAAACAACACACTTGAGTTTTCGGTCGGTAATAAACCTGATGCTATCGAGCCTAACAAAGTTTTTTGTAGACTTTGGTATCTACACCTCAAATTAGATTTGTCCAACTGACCAAAGACCAAAAATGCTTCAGCTCCAAGACGCATATCAATTTGAGAAGACTTATTGAAATTTTCATCGGCTAACTTGATGTTCTTTGATATGTCTCAATTGACTGTTTGGAATACCACATCGGGTTGATATTGAGACCGGAAAGTAGTTATGGTTTGATACTGAATTTTAGTTCTTGAGTCACCAGTGCCATTGAAGGAACTAAGATTTAACAAACTTCTCATTAATCATGTTGACTTGACAACCATAATCTAACAAAACTAAAGCAAATTGTAAACTACTGCTGTCGCTAACGTAACTTGATACGACTTTTTTTCAAGCAAGAATTATTGCTGCTCTTCATATCTTGATATCCCCCTATCATATGATGGGAGGTTGACAGCTTCACCTTCAAAAAGTGGTAAGATTTATGATATACCTATTCTGCAAGTATATTTTGACGAACATGTAGATACTTTATGTAGTCTACCTAAGGAATTAATGCATAGCTCAAGTCCTTTAGCATTTGAAAAACGTTCTAGGCTAGGTTAGGTTAGATGTGCGGCTGCCGGGATACGAAGACCGACACACTTAGACCGCAGAGGGTCCATCGTGATACCACTGAGACCAGAAAGTTGTTCACCCTCTGGTCCCCATCTAAGGGATTAGAGAGTTGATCACTTTCTAATCGAACCTGGACTAACAAGTTCATCACCTGTGAGTCAAACCATTCAGAACATCGTATGAAAAGAGAGAGACTTTTAGGGTTTATGTTAGTTAAATCGCTAGTGTAGACAAAAAAGTATTCCTGCAGGTAAGTTTTCCATCTGTTAGAAACCGCAGGAGATGTTGATATAGATGTTTCTCTGCCACTGCTGCACGACACCCATGAAAGGTGAGTGTTTAACTGTTCTGACATCTTCTTTAGAGAAGTGCGATAGTAGATTGTAGAGGCAGAGGCAAGAGCATCCTGACTGTGCGAGAAGATACGAATGTCCTTGAGGGAAACAACATTTTCCTTGAGCCAGGACAGGACTTCTTTTATCGCCAGATTTTCCGCTTGGAACAAATTACAATAGTAAGGTAGTCGGCAGAAAAGGCTTGAATTCTGCCCTTTCCTACACCATCACAGATGTTCTAAAGCTGATAGACTTTTACAACTCTTACTTCTTGCATGACGCAATGTAGTGGTAATTCTCATTGAATTGAATTATGGTCAAAGTAGTTTGTCTTGCTTGATTTGGATTTTGCTAACGAGTTCTATTTTGCCAATTTTGATTAGCTTGAACCTGAATTTGTCATCGCGTTCACATTTACCTTCTTAGCACAGTCATTATAAGAAGGAAGCTTTTGGAAACCTAAATGTTCATTTCGAGTTCGAGCTTCCGAATCAACTTTGGACATAATAATATAAATTGAAATTGCATTTCATATATCCTTATCGCTTCCTCGCTTTTTCGTTGGTCTTGCCAAACTAAGGCTATGAAAGGCTTTGTCGACAACTATTCGAGAATTGAAAAAGCTTTAGCATATTTTCCGATGAAGAGCAAAAAAACATCGGGACGAATGAAGCAGCTCACATCCCAAAAGATAGGAAGTCTTGAAACAGGTTTATTCGCAATCTTTTGGAACGACATCTTGGAGCGAATCAACGCTACAAAATAGGTGTTGCAAGACCGGAAATGATTCTTGAATCTTTAATGCGTTCATAAGAGTCATTGAAATATATCTTTCGTTTAGCACAAAGGAAACGATTTTGGTGATTGTTTTTTAAGACGCATATATTTTAATGTTAGGTAAAAATTCAGTTTTATTATAAAGATAAGGTTTCTGCAGAAAAACTTGACGTTGAATCCGCTCCACTACGAGAAGGCGCAGAACTCAAATCTGTCATCGATGTAGAAATATAAAGTCGCCTTTATCCCACTACTCATGGTGGGGCCTGTAATACAAAACTACAAGTACTTTTACTGCAAGTGAATTATCACAAGTTAAAAAAATGTCTGTAACACAAAGCCGCGAGTTGCTTGCTCTTCTACAAGTGAAATTGACATAATCCTACAAGTGGCTGTTGATTTGTAGACTTGTAGCTTTGTGTTATAGCCCCCAGGGGCCTGTAGCCAAAGTTAAAAGTCTATAAGGCAAGAGCCACTTGTATGACTATGTCCATTGCACTAGTAGAAGTTTAAGCAGACTTGAAATACAAGTACTTGAAGTTTTGTGTTACAGGCCATAGCTAGGTGTTTTTCTTACCGAAAGATTGCACGCCTTTAAAACTGCGTGCGTTCAAGATGTGAATTTCTTAATCGCATCGAGAAAGTGGATGCTAAAAATGTCCACGCTGTAGCAGAGGCATTAGTGAAAGTTTATCAAGATGATTAAGAACCTAGTATTGGTAATGAGTTGGTTTAATGAGCAACTCACAGAAATAGGGGCAATCTCTGAAATATTTCAATTTACAGATTCTTGAAGAAATAAACTTCAGAGCTACCATCCCAAGCCTTGAAATCGCATCGATAGCATCAAGTTCGAACTAGAGAGCGCACTTCTCAGAACTGAAAATCGTAAAATATGGGCTTCGAACTACGATGAAACAAAATCGTCTATCAAAGTATTTTCTGTTGAGCTTTGAAGTTGATCTGTTTCGAGAACTGGATGTCCGCAAAATCATCAACGATTTTACGGCGAAAAAAGCTTGGAATATTCCCTGTTTGGTTCAAAATAAATTATTTACTGGGAAACTCGCCTAAGAAAATAGTTCAAGGACTGTTAAAGGTCATCGCACATCACCACACGACAAAAGTGTGAAGAGTGGAGTTGTTCAGTTGAATGCTTACATTTTTGTGGTTTGAACTAAAATAACGTGGTTCCAACAAAGCTGCCCAAAGTTAAGGAAAACAAATAGATTTTTTACCAGCTACACGACCCTCGGCTCTTATGCCAACATATTATTTAATATTCTAGTTTCAATGATTTTCAAAAGCAATCTCCTTAAAGCTGTACAATACTCAATTTCTTAGGATATACTCGTTCTCTATTTGCATCGCAGCCATTTACCTTTACCTATACTCGTTTCTCATGCTCCATTAAGAGTCGTAGTTTATTACACCTATGCAAATAATTAGCCTTTATATCTATTTTAAACATAATCCAAAACATTGGTAAATTATAATAATAAATAGAGTAAACCTACTCGGCGGCAAGAAGGCAATCAAGTAGCGATCTGCAATCCTCCTGCGCAGGTATAAGCCATCTGAGGAAAAATAAACCCTTCCGAGGAATGTTTGCAATTAAAATTATGCCCTGACCATCCCACACCCAAACAGAACATAAAATCGTTCGTCAAAGCGTACTTTTTTCTATTCATTCCAAGTCTGGCTTAATTGGTCATTTCTGCGACTTCAATTATTCACATAGCAGACTGTAGTCCATCATGTGTTTTGTACACTATGCAAACTCGCAGGTAAACGGCATGGCAATGGCATCAGTAAATGAAGTGGAATTTTGTCATGTCCTAGTTTTATGATTGACTACAAAACTAGGAGGTGTTCTATTTACGTTGCATCCTTTTGTTGTGCTTGTCAGTTGATTTTGCAAAGGACATTAGATAACATACATTGTCGACCCGGGTCCAACCTTGACGATTCGGTTTAATGGTGGTCATCCATATTTTTCAATGTGTTTTTGGCAAACTCTTATTTTTTTTCTTTGTTTTTGTATGTGAAACCAGGTTAGGTCTTTTTATGAGCATTTGAAATAGTTTAACTAAAACGCCTTCCCATTCCTTGTTTACTTGATTTTTATTGCACCGATTTTTATGAGCGGCCTTAGTTTGTATAGTGAAACGAAATAAGCATTTTCCATTGTGAGTTTTTTTTTTCTGAACTTGCGATGAATTTTGTGCAAAGTAAAACAAATAATTTGCATGTGACTCATGAATTTAGTGCAGAAAAAAACTGAGCAAATTGTGTGCAAATTTTATTTTAGTTCATCCTAAAAAGATATGGTGGCCAAGGTATTTTTTTAATCATTGCTAGTTAATTGTAAAGGAAGAGTACGAGCATCTTCTGAGGATGTATTCTTTGAAACTCCAAAAAAGAATTTCACCACTTAATATGCGTTTAGCAATCTTATATAAAAATCGGTGTGTGTATGTTTGGTACAGACTCCTAAGTCATCCAACGGATCTCCCTTTTTTCTGTTTCCCACTGCAACGAGAACGGGAACAAGAACTTAAAAACTACTGGACCAATTTCAAGCGGCGATTTTACGATTTAACGATTTTTTTGTGAAAAGAGTTGTGGTAGGGGGTGCAAATAGCCAATTTGGTGGGATGACAGTGCGTCAGCGTAGAAGCTCATTGCTTAATCGTGGTTGATTGCGTCGTCGTCGATTAGGGTCATCCCATCGATGTATTTTGGGTCTGGGTGTCTGTTTTCTTCTGCTATCCTTCTTACTTCTTTATAGGCGATTTCAAGTGGCTGACGCGGTTGGCTGAATAAATTCTAGCAGTGAGGCCAAATTTGGAATAGTTTTTGCAGCAATTGGGGCCGTATGTCAGCAATAACGCGTCGATATTCTCTTCCCCGGCATCAATAGTCTCGGATTTATCTGAGTCAACAGGCAACATCATAAATCTTCAAAAAATATTGCAGCTATATTAAATAGAACGATCTTGAAAGCAACTTACTCGTTTTTACCTCGGAATTATTTAAAAATCGGCGGCGTGAGCAACAATTTTGTTTCGTGACAATTTCCCGAACGTACGTAGTGCCCAGTGGTCGTGCAGTTCAATTCTACGATAAAATGACAAACCAAACTGAGCACAAATTAAAGGTATCAAAAAGATATTGCCAGATTAAAAACCACACATTTATAGAAATACATCCTTTAATATATGCCAGTTCTGCTTAAGGCTTTGCAAATTCTTTTTTAGCAGAGCGACAATGATTTAGCATCTTCGTCTACCAAAATCCTTTCAAAAGTAAAGTGACATTAAAATCGTATTCATTCCTAGACTAATTCGATCTCATATAGTGGAGTGCCGTTAGACATAAAAATGGCAAAACCTAGGAATCCAGGACCAGTCCACGAACTTTCAAGAAATTTCCGGAAATGTGTTTTAATAGCGACTGTGACTCTACAACTACATGTTTCCCTGCCGGTCTTTACAGGCCTGAGTTTGGGGCTTGCCACCCTGGCAGGATCTTTTTACCTCTTGGTAAAACTTCCGAATCTCGTTCCTGTCATGGCACCTCTCGAATTCCTCAAACGAGTGCTTCTCATGCTGCTTCTTTTTGAGAATTCGGTGTTCTTCTTCTTCTTCGCCGTATTTGTCCTGCTTTTTGTTTGGCTACATTTGCCTGCCTGCATTCTTCATCGAACCATGGGTTTCGTTTTGAGGCCGAGTGAAACCCAGAACCTCAGAGGCAGCGGTTCCGATTTTTCTGGGCAATGCTGCTACTGGTTTTTAATGCTTAATGCTCACGGCATAGGATTCAAGGATAATTGAAGGGACACTCGATTCGAAAAGGCATTGGCAATCACTTTGCGATTATATAGCTTTCCGACGTCATATCTCTTCACAGCGTTAGTTCGGCCGAGTCGTGAGCAAGATATCCTCATTCGTACCTTGGCTACAACAAGGTAGTGGTCCGAGCCAAAGTTGACCCCTCGGAAAGTTCGGACATCTAACACACTGAAAGAGTGCCTTGCGTCGATCGCAACCCGGTAAATTTGGTTGACGGTTGATTGATCTGGGGATCGCCATGTATTTTTATGAATTTTGAGATGCGGGAAGCGTGTATTACTTACAACAAGATTTAGCCCCGCAGCTAAATCCATTAACCTTAGTCCGTTCTCGGAGGTTTTCTCATGGAGGCTATGCTTACCGACTGTATTTCCAAAAACATCCGCCTTCCCTAGTTTTGCGTTAAAATCGCCAAGAACAATTTTCACGACGTGTCTAGGGCACTGCTCATATGTTTCTTCGAGGAGCTCGTAGAAACAGTCTTTGGAATTGTCGTCTTTCTCTTCTGTGGGGGCGTGGGCGCATATAAGGCTAATGTTGGCGAATTTAGCCCTGATGCGAATGGTCATTATACGCTCATTGACTGGATTTTGGCTAATCACCTTATCCCTGAGTCTTCCTCTAACGACAAATCCGCACCCAAATAAGCGTTGTTTCTGTTGTCTGTAGCAGTTGCCATAGTAGATGTCACAGTTTTTCATCTTCTTTATGCCCGGTCCTCGCACTTGTTGGATGGTGGTTATGTCTGCTTTGCAGCAGTCCAGGGCATTCGCTAATTCTCCAGCTGCACGTAATCCGTTGAGAGATATTGCGTTCCACGTGCAGACCCGGAAGTCATTGTCCTTTTTACGTTTGCTTGGGGCGTCATCTTTGAAATCATTATCGTTTTCCGAGGATTTTGGTTGTTTCGGAAAGGGATGAGTCGATTTTTATAAACTGAGTTGGAAATTCATCTTCGCTAACAGAATCGGAACTAATGGAAAGAACTTTCCTGACCAGATCGTTCTCAGATAGGACTTCAAAGTCAAACTCTGAGGGAGGTGGCGCAACAGAGCGAGGAGCCCCTGGCTTTAGCACATTTCTCACCACCATACCTTGTGAGTGAATGGAGGGGACCTACAATTTTCTGCCGGTTCCTAACGGCGAATTGAGAAAGCGCTTTTCATGGCAATGAATCTACAAACGGAGGACTTGCCAATTCCTCGCGAAAGGCGATACCCGTGGAAAAACATTTTTGCCTCTGATGGGATTCAAACCTCTGGATTAGCAGGTGGACAAGCTAACTATCACGCCACGGGCGTCACATATTGAGATCATTAGGATGAGGAAAATCGTTAACAAATCCTTTTTAGAAAACTATTTCTATACAGAAATTGTCGCTCGAGAAATAGTTTTTGAATCACAAACAAAACTTGATTCTTGTGTGGCTATTTTCTAACTAAAAAAAGAATATAACAAAACTGAAAAATCCGACTTTGCTCAAGAAGTAATAATTTGCAAAGTCTGTCTGTATTGCTTTTCACTTATCATCAACAAGTCCTCCGACAGTAACTTTAAGAAGGTCTTTCCCACAATAAGTAGTTCCCCGCATTCGACTAGACTCTATACCCGGAGCTCCATGAACTCTTTTGGCTCACTTTATATGTATGCTTCGCGGGAGGCTCACAGCACCTCGGCTGGCTCTGATGTAGTCCAAACTTAAGTTCTATTACTTTCGTAATATAGGTGTTGCGTAGGTGTTGCGAATAATGTTTTCCAAGCCGTCAACCGTATAAGTGGCTTATCGATGTAGACTATAGCACATACCTACAATTACAAAAAAAGTTTGGTGCAAAAAAACCTGACCATCTCGATAGCCATTAACTTAGTAGACTTACGATTTTATGGACGTTTTTATCGGCCAAGCTCACAAAATAGGTAAACGAATCGATTTAAATTATTTTATAGCATTGTCGTGGAAATAAGTATAACTGAATGATTTTTCGCCCTATGATTTTCCGTCAAACAGCACGTGCTTGTTTATTCCTCTGATAGCTACATAGGATATAGCGTTTTTCAAACAATGCTTCCCTATTTGTGTTTTGTTCCAAATATTTATTTGTACCTCCGAAATCCACATATACAGCAATACCATCTGCTTCCTTGATGTACTCTCTATTAGTAGCCATTACCAGCCAAAAAAAATCATACACAGCCTGACAATTGACAAGGCACCTCCAAATTAATTATCCGATTAAAAACCCTAACCAAGGTGTTCAGTCAAGGATCTCAATTAAGCCTTATAGAGTTTTGGTCAGTGCGTTACATTACGGCACCGTGCGCAACTGCATCCAACACACTGATTGAATTCTAATCCTTACTCTGATTGAAATCCCTATAAAGAAAAAGAAGGTATCTTCATTATTTGGTCTACAAAGGATCTCATATACAGGAGCAAGCAATGAATAGAAAGCGGAAGGATATTCCTCCTCTACCGACAAAACTAAAACTTGGACAAAGTTGGCCTTTCACGATGTGGATAATATGACGAAAGATCACAATGCACGTCGCAGCTCGTATTCATATGGAAGATTTCCTAGGAATTCCCTTTTTTGTTTGGTCATTTAATGACATTTTTTCTTGCTGGGTTCGTATGCTCGGCTATTGTGCAATGTTATCAGTGGGTGTCCTTTTTTTGCTCTTATGTTATGTAGGTACATATGCAGTTTTTTGGTGATACATATACTTGAGGAAGTATCTAAGAGGGATTAAGAGGGGGTACCTACTCGATTTTAAGACTGTCAATCACCATGTGTCCTTTGGTAACGAAGGATTACTTGTTAAGAAAAAATACTCTGAATTAGAAGAGCTTCAAAAGATCCTCATAAGTAAGTCCAGTTGTTGCTTCCAACAGCTTACTCGCTATACCTACCTGCATTCACTCTCATTCAATTTCAAGTCCTTGGAAAATGCTTACATTTCTTGCCATGTCCATTAGTGGGCTAAATATAAGGTATCGGTAATTTGAGCCAAGTTCTGTTTAGAAGTCATCAAAACCTGTGCACATACACCACACTTTATGATACACCTGAACTCACGTCTTTATAGCAAAAGCAAACTACCTTGCTTTTTAAAACAGTCAAATATTGCAGCAGCAACTTTATTTGTCCCGTCCGGCTGGACATACAAAATGTTAGATAACATTGAGAACACACAAAACTTGACCTAGACCGCATCTATATCAAAACACATCCACCTGTTGGTTGAATTCCTAAAACTATGAGTGACGGATGTTTATTTTCAGACCGCACAAAATCTTACACATATTTGAATGCCGCTTTACGCAATACCACTTGCAAAGAAACTAAATTCCAAAAGAAAAAACAAAATCACTGACGATACAGCACTCTGTGTCTGCAGTGCATATGCCACAGCTTCCCTTATTTTCAAGGACCACCGCAAAAAGGCGAGACAAAATCAACTTCCTGTGTCGATGTGAACTCATAGACGATCCAACTGCCACTTTCAGTTTCATCGAAGGACCGTTCCTGACCGAACATCGGAATTGTCAAGGCGACATCGACAGGTCCTTTTTCTAAATGGTATGTGGTAATATTTCTGTCATCCTTTGACAAACAACCGGGTAAACTATTTTCACACGGCTATGGAGTGGAGTATAAGCGATGCAAAGACGTCGTGACATCTTTCCACCTGCAGCAGCAACAATCCTTTGCCTTTGGTGTAAGGACACATTCATGCAACTAAAGGACACATTACGATGGATGGTTTGTACAATTTGTGATGCTGATGACGATGATTGTAATGAGGACGACAAAGTTCTTGTGTGTGGGAATGTTATTTTGCAATTTATGGATGTGAGAATATTAAAAACGATGAAAAGGTTTGTTATTATCCTTCCCCTCGATTATTTAGAATTATGCATTTAACTATGATGGATTTTTGTATAAAATAATTGTTGTTCTGTCGATGGTGATGACGGTGCATCATTGCATTTTCCCAGGATTTGAAGGGTAAACTGGAATGCAAAATCCTATTCAACAATCTCGGCATGTATCCCTTTTCGTTCCTTATATGGACCATTGTATAATATTCTTGTATACCTGAATGATGATGAATTTCTTTGATGGTCAGTGTATTGCAATCATCGCTCTGAATTAATGCGTTGGTCATGCGTGAATCCTTTTTGAAATTCAAAATCGCGCAATATTGAAAAATGTTCCCAGGATTGTATCGTTCTTTCGTCTGTTGAGGGCCATCGTTGCGGTCCCCAAAGGACCTATGCTTCAAATTGACCCCTATACATTGCGCAATATCTTCGTATCCTGCATGTTGGTCTTCCGTTCTCTCTTACACTTTTCTTGATAATCTCGACTGATCATACATAGCAGCTAATTGTAGGCAGTATCTTCGAAGTGCTTGTTAAATTAGGCGGGAAGAGAACCCGTACTGTTTTGTTCGCATGTATGTATTTAGGACAGTATAGAAATACGACATCTTGAAAAGAGAGTAAGTGTGTACTGTGTAGGTACATCTGTAAGGATTAATTATTATTATTTATTTTGTACATATATGAAAATAAATTGATACCCAATTGCGGTTGCACTTACTAATCACTTAGAAGATGTGATGGATGTAGACAAGTCTGACATTTTAAACGTTCGTGATCAATGAAAATATAACAGTGACAAATTCTAAAAGAAGTACAGAGAAAAAAGGAGGCTTAAGTTTTAAAAAGTTCCAAGAGCTTCTTCCAAAAGAAATAAGGAGACTCCGTATCAAAACTAATCAAACTTTTGGGAAGGATTTTGTTCCGAGCAGTGGAAACTTTGATGGCTGAATCACAATCACGCTCCGGCTTCGGCTTCAACCCCGTTACGTGCGAGCGTTTAGATAACATTTTGAATTTTTTGATGACTTTTACTGTCTAAGAGAGCAAAAGTTCAACCAAACTGAACTTTTTGCATTGATACAATTGTGCCCAACGTATTCGAACGGCTCCGAGATAAATTAACACTCCCTACTTTTTTTTTCTCAATTAAAATTTTCTGAGAGTTCAAGGCCCGCCTTCCTATCATACAGGCCCAAAACTATTGGATACAGTGAGGTAGGCCTATAAAATGTTGCAAATGAAGAGCGGGATAAGAGGATGATGATGTAAGCCTCACGCTGGCTTGATTTCCTATTATTGGACTCATAAATGTCATTCGAAAGCGAAGCTAACGCCGCGCCGCATTGTGATTCAGGCATATTGTTTTTAGGACCTAGTGAGCCATCAAATGAAAAGGAAAAGGAAAGACTCAAGGAAAATATTTCTTCGGCGTATAGAACAGTCATCGACCAAGTGCAAAGGATCACAGACTTTAACGAGGTTTTTCTTAAAGAAGAGAACATTTTTAAGTAGCCTCTTCGGAAAAGCACATGCTTTTGGCAATGTGTGACACGAAAGCTCCACTTCGAAAAAAAGACAAGTCCTGAAGAAGGTACTCTTCGTAGTCCTTAGGAAATATAAAACAAACTTGTTTGTGTTCGACGCGGAGAGAGACATCTATGGCGACTTTACAGAAATAGGTGAGTGTGCAATATAGAGGTGTCTTAGGTAGTATCAGTCTTATCAATTAATTGGCAAAAGCCAGTTGCAGAGCATTTCGAGCCAATACCAGCTTTTTTGTCCAACAGAAAATGAAAGGATCTAGAATGTTGTTTGGTTCACAACAAGCAGTTCATAATGTAATAAATTTTTCGATATTCAAACTAATTGATCTTTAAAAAGTCGTGTTTGGTTGCGTTTCGGGAACGAGCGACCTTAGTTAAGTATGTTTGGCACAACAGAGGGCACGAGCGCAGAATCGAGCTGCGGCCGACGCGACGACGCGACGACGCGACGTCTCACTGTATTGTGGTAGTGTTTGGGTATTTGCTATAGAAAGACATTGATATGAACATAGAATTTCCATCTCGTATTTATTTTAGAATTGCCCAACATGGCCCAACATAAAAGAACTCTTTTCCCCATTGGAACTTCTCGTATTTCCGCTAAGCTATTAAGGTTTTGACTGTAAAGTGTTGATAGTATGAAGCAGTTGAGTGGGGAGAGCTGTGACCCTTCAAAATCTCGATACTTGTAACAACGGAAAAAAGAAGAATTGAGTATCCAGTTGTGATTTGTTAGTTCAAGGTTTTTGTCACAATGCGTACTTGTGACAGTGGGCCTTGAAAAACTTTCAAATGAATCAAGAACGGATCAACTGCAGTCATTTTAAAAATAAAAGCCAACATTGAAGCATTTATTCGCGAGATACGGGCCGAAATGTTAGAAAGAATAGATATACAAAAATTGGACTTAACTAATACACTAGTGGAAAAAATTAAAGGATAAAAAAAAAATTCAAATTTTTTGGGGTTTTTTCAAGTAGTTCTAATTCTCTTAAAAATGGTCGTACAGGAACTTCAAAAAAGCATTTTGAAGCTCAAAACTTCTAATTTTGAGATCTAATGACAAAAAAATTTTTCAAGCTACGTAGTTCGCTCAGTCCTAATAATTACTGAGAACAAATTTTTTTCGAAATTTTTTTTGTTCTTTTTTTTGGTGTATGAACTTGGAAATTTTTTTTTCAATTTAACCACTAGATGGGCTGGATAGCTTGTTTGTTTAGCTTGAATTTGCTTTTTTGAAAAGTTCGATTTGACCTCTTCTCATTGAGATATCGATTTTTGAATGAAAAAGCGTCTGTTTGTCTTTAACCATCAATATCTCAGCAACCGGTGATTGCACAATAAAAACAAGGAGAGTTTTGAAATTTTGAATAAATTTCCCACAAAAATCAATTTGGTTTTTTCGAAAAAAAAAATGTCTTTCTAATCTGTACATTAATTTAAAAAATTAAGAAAAATGGACTTTTGGTGTGTTTTGGGACAATCAAGCACCAAGTTGAATCTGTTAAGAAAACCGGTCATGTTGAGCGTGCCTTTTACAGTTTAATATGCCCACAAAAACCTCACAAAGTTTCGATTCAATCCATCAAGCAGTTTTTCTGTTTTATTCGATCAAATTTTGGAAAAATAAATTAAAGGATCATGATCTCATCTTTAAATGATCATAATCTTAAAAAAGTGCAAAAAAAATGATTTTGCACTTTTTTTATGGATTTTTACTGATAAAAATGCTTAAGTTTACGGAAAAAAATTTAATTTTTTTAAAAATTTTTTATGATTCCAAAAAATTGTAAACAAAAACTACCGCCAGCATTTATGAATTTTATCACCTTTACGCCAGCCGGTGCATTCCTTGATTTTACAGATCTCCTTTTAATTAAATTAATAAAATAGGTTGATACCCCAAATCGAATTTCGATTTTTTTCATACGCTTTTCGGAGATTGTTCTTCTTTTCATTCCGTGAATTCTTAGCAAATCGCTTCATTCAACAGTTTTTATCAAAACTAATCCCTCTGCGCTAAAAAAAAATTTTTTTTAAAATTTTTTGGTTAAAATTGAAAATTTCTGACTTTTTTGATTTTAAATCATGGTTAGACGACATTTATCGGAGTCGGCAGTCGCTCGGTTAGTGACTCTTATTGACGATGGTTACACTCAGCATGCAGTTACCATCCGGATGGGTGTAAGTCAATCTGTCGTATCTCGAGCTTATACCAGCTACCAAGAGACGAATCAATATCATCGTCGCCCCGGACAAGGTCGCCATCGAGTCACTAATGCCCGCGATGATCGGGCAATTGTTAGAGAAGTTCGACGACAACCTTTCGTCAATGCAAATATTGTTGTTCGAAACTTCCCCAATCGCAGACAACAACAACAGCAACAACAACAACAACAACAACAACAACAGCAACAGCGACGACGGCATCAAGTAAGAAACATTAGCTCTCGAACAGTCATCAACCGTGTTCGTGAAACTGGGTTACACCCACGACACCCTAATCGTGTACCCCTGTTGACAGCGAGACATACAAAAGGTAAAAAGATCCTGCCAGGGTGGTAAGCCCCGAACTCAAGCCTGTAAAGACTAGCAGGGAAACATAGTTATAGAGTCATAGTCGCTACTGCGGATATGGAAAGATTACTTCTGCAGACTGCTTAACGGCGCTGAAGACACAAATTCCACTGTCAGGCAGATTGCCCCGTTCAGCTTGGACGATGATCAAGAAAGCCGTTATCCCGACCTAGAAGAAGTTAAGCTTGCCATATGCAAACCTAAATCAAAATGGAAACTCAGCATCATATGCCCGATCCTAAAGAAGTTAGACCCTCACAATTGCGCCAATTATAGAGCGATAAGCCTCCTTAACGTGTCTTAATAAGATCTTGTCTGCTGTAATATTATGTGAACGTCTGAAACCCCACATCAGCAACTTAATAGGTCCTAATCAATGTGGTTTTAGACCAGAGAAGTCCACAATAGACCAAATTTTCACATTACGGCAGATCCTGGAAAAAACCCGAGAATATAATATTAATATACACCTCCATCTTTTTATCGATTTCAAGGCTGCGTATGACAGTATTTACAGAGACGAGCTGTACAGAGCCATGTCTAGTTTCGGCATCCCTGCAAATCTCGTACGACTATGCAGGATGACTTTGGAGAATTCACGCTGCTTCGTCAAGGTCGGTAGAAAACTCACCGAGACCTATGATGCCGAAAAGGCTTTAGACAAGGTGACAAACTGTCATGTGATTTCTTCAACATCATACTTGAAAAGATTGTAGGTAAGAAACTCAAACGTCAACACCAGAGGAACAATCTTCCAAAAGTCTGTACAATTACTCGCCTACGCAGACGATATTGACGTAATGGGAAGAAGTAAGCGTGATGTCATAGGTGCTTTTGCGAGTATTGACACAGAAGGGGCAAAAATGGTTTGGATGGTTAATGAGGGCAAAACGAAGTATATGTTGTCATCAAACAAGGACACAGAACATCGACGACATGGTAACAACGTCACAATAGACAGACATAACTTCGAGGTAGTACAGGACTTCGTCTACCTAGGATCCGCTAAAGACACGGACAACAACATCAGTGCGGAGATCAAACGGAGAATAACTCTTGTCAACCATTGCTTCTTTGGGTTAAAAAGGCAATTGAGAAACAAAACCTTCTCCAGGAAAACCAAGGTAACCTTGTGTAATACCTTGATCATCCCAGTCCTGCTTTACGGCGCGGAAGCATGGACCTTGTCGAAAGCGGATGAGGAAACTCTTGGTCGTTTCGAAAGAAAAATTCTCCGAATGATCTTTGGTCCCGTATGAGAAGACAATGTGTTGAGAAGAAGATACAACAACGAGCTGCTAGACTGCGACATGGGCATAGCCAGAAGAGTACGCATCGCGAGGTTACGATGGTTGGTCCATGTAGAACAGATGGACCCAAACGCTCCGGCTCGTCGGGTTTTCGAAAGCACATTACAGGGAAATCGCGGAAGGGAAAGACCTCGTCTTAGGTGGCGCAATCAAGTGGATGAAGACCTCAACCGACTTAGAGTGCAAAACTGGAGAGAGCTCGCCCGAAATCGAAATCGTTATAGAAGGATTTTGTTTGAGGCCTAGGTAATAATCAACAATAATCACCACGAACTGTAATACCCACCTAAGTAAGTAAGTAAGTATATAATCCCTTTATACCCACACTTACACACATAACTAATTTTTGCATCACGTCATTTTCATTCCCACTATGTTGGAAATGCGCTTTTGTTATTCATGTGCCTTAAAGGAACCATCCTTATGGTGTTTCCGGTTTTTGTCCCATTAGCTTGTTCCCTTGCCTTTCTAAGACCTTTGAAAAAGTCTTATCCAGTCAGATCTCAAACTACATGTGAATTTGCGAACTGTTCTCTCCGGTAAAGTCCGGTTTTCGTGCGGAATATGCCTGTTTTTCAGCAATGGTAAAAGTCTTTGACGACATTCGTATTCAGATGATCAATTAAAGCTAATGCTTCTGTGCCTGCTCTATTTTACTAAACATTTTTGACCATGGCTTTTTATGTAATAAGTTAAAATTGTGTTTTGGGATAGATCAGTTCGTCCTATTCAAAACTAAATCAACGTACTCAAAAAGTAAAAGTTCGCAAAAAATTTTAGGAATACATCCGTTTGCTCTCTGGCGAGGGCGTGCGCAGGGTTCAGTTTTGGGTCCAATCGTGCTTTACATCTTTATAAGGGACATACATAACATATGTTCGCAAGAATGTAATGGCTCATCTCTGCAAGGATGATTTTTGATGAAGAATTTACATATCGCAACGGCTCACTTATTAGAGGATTTAACTTGTAGAATAAATGAGGATTTAAATGAGATCTATGCTTGTTCTCTGAGTAACGACCTTATGCTCAATCCTGCTAAATCACAGATAATTGCCTGTTTTAAACTGAAATTTGATACAAACAATCTATCACCAATCTTTTTATCTGAATTTGAACATGAGTTCTCTATACAACTCTCTAGGCTTTATAATAAATCGATCCCTCTCTGCCACTGATCATATCAACCTATCTGTTGGTCGTATATATGTTGGTTTTGGTAAACTAAATATGTTTTCTTCACTTATTCCGACTGGCACTAAACAGTAAAACTCTTGTCTATTTTCGACTATGCTTCAGTTGTTTTCCCTAAGTGGAGTTCTCATTCCCAACGTAAGTTGCTTTTGCTTTTAAGATACATTTATTGTTTGCGGAAACAAACTTTGTCTCTCGATCGTCTTTCAGTACGATCGACTCCAACTAGAATGGACGTTTAATCAAATTTTCGAATCAAGATGTTATAGTTTCTCGAATAAAATAATACATAGAAAGGCAGCTTCACACTTATTGGAAAAGTTATGATTTACGCATTCTGCAAGAGTAATGAATTCAATTTTTCCTCCGCACTCATTCGCCAATTCATTCAGATTATTTTTTGTACGTAAACTCTGAAACTCCCTACCAACTTTGATAAAACGGATACATAGAAAAAAAAAACTTCTATCTTTTGCTATTTAAATAAAATAAATAGGGTGGTGCAACAGAGCGAGGAGCTCCTGGGCCTAGCGCATTTCTCACAACCATGCCTTGTGAGGGAATGGAGGGGACCTACAATTTTCTGCAGGTTCCGAAAGGCTAATCGAGAGCTTTTCATGACAATGAATTTACTAACGGAGTACCCGTTTAACATGCGGACATGCTCACCATCACGCCACGGGTACCACCTATTTAAATCAGTCAACTGATACCAGAAAGACTGTATTTAGTACTTCATTGAAGTTCTTTCTGAACTTCTTATTATTTTCTGTAATGTTTCAAATCATAATGTTTTATATTAAGACTATGTCTTACTGGTACACCGTTTTTTTGGAATAAATTGAAAAATTGAAATTGAAATTGAATACGCGAAAGAGAATCCTAGTATGGGAGTAAACAGTTTTTATATGACAGTCGGTATTCGCAATGAAACTGTCGTCATATCACGGCTCAAAAGACTTCATTGCTCTTAGTCTCAAAAATAAATTTAGAACAATTCCTGTATATATACGAATTTTCTCACCAATATCTTAAATTTTTGTAAATGGCTCCTAATTGCAATCGAAAATCCTAACAATATCTTACGTGCAAAAATTTTTTTAACAAAGGACTTGTTATAAAGGTTGTACAAATTAAATTAAAGTAACTTTGGCGCCAATCTGTCATCGCAACCAGACATTTGCAATTCAACCAACTCAATCAGTATGTTAAGTCAGCTGTAACGGCTTTCCATGAAAGCGAAAACTAAAAATCCTCTATAAAAATACCGAAACCCTACAAACTTATATCCTTGACACCTCGAATATAGTCCAAAAAACTGTCAGTGCCGCTTATCCTACATTGATCCAATTAGTGCTGTCTTGTCCATATGAAACAACTAACGAACTTTAAAACTTTTTTTGAGAACCGAGAAACCATAGAACAGGATTTTGGTGGCTTCTCTGCTCCTAGACACCAAAAGGGGATATCGTTCGCTCTGATACTATGAATAACAGCAAATTGCATTTCATAGAGTAAAATATCAAATTTCCACGTGAAAACTGTCAACAGTCATGTTTCTGTTTTTTGACGAGCCGCTGATGACATTTCCAAAAGTGTCTCATTCCGTTGACATGGGATTTTCAACGGTTACTGACTTTCGAAATGAGGATTCAAATTAACTGCACAACAAGGGGTCATTTATTCTAGCTCAGCACTGACAGCACAGGGAAGGAAGAAGAGTGTAGGTATAAATGATAAAAAAAAAAATGGAAACTATACCAGAGAGTGATATGTAAATTTGGCAATACAAATTTTTGAGTACCTTTCTGTTGGAAAGAGTTTCAATGCGGAACGAATCAAAATTAACCACGGTCGTCGGTGCCAAGTTTACTTTGCTTATTGGAAGGTGTCCATATTCGATCAATTCAACTGTTGGTACGATAAATCATCGAATGCTTTATGGAGTTGTTAATAATAATTTCCATCACCGCATTCCGGTGCCATCCAGAAGCAGCCTGTTTGTGGAGAAGAATGTACATCTACTTATACACAAGTAAAAAAGAATGCTGAATGTAGAAAATAAGATAAAAAAAAGATGAAGAAGAAAACTCCTTGAGAGTCCGTTGATTTATGAATGGCATCGAACAAAGCCATAAGAACAGTAACAATGGATCCCGATTATGCTGTGATAGTCCCCAAGTGCTAAGGAGTACCTACTCCGATGCCCGATAGAGTTCGTTTTGCCATTCAATGAAAGTATGTCCTTTGGTGTGCACAGTTTATTATGTTGCGTTGCGTGGAAAAGTCAAAGGACTTGTGACGAATTTTCAGAAATTGCTCAGAATCGGGACACTGGGACACAACATCGTTGTCTCATTAATCATGTTAAAGAAAATAAATAAAAAGTCGTACGTCATCACGATTTTTATGGTTAGCTGTTGTTTAGGGTAAGGGTACTCCTAAAGGATAATCATTGAGTGAGTTGACGCGTCGAGTCGAGGTGCGATCGATTTGTCATATTAGTGGGTGGCTGATGTTTTTATTTTAAAAACAAAGGATTCAAAATAAAAAAAATAAAATTTTGCACCTGGTGGTGATTGTAGAATAGGAATCATGATTCGAGGACTCGAATGGAATGTGCAAGGAAGGAGAAAACTCAACCAGATCCAAGGAAGCACATTACCCGAAAATTATCATCAGCATCGCTGGAGTTGCTCTTAGAACTTAACCGAATTAAATGCAAGGCGAATTTTAATTAAATTTTTTTAATTTTGGTGGGGGCAAAACCCCCATTTATTTGGCCTAATACAAGCTAATTCTTAATCTAAACTTAAAAACTAAGAAACTAATAGCTAACGTTTATCAGAAGGGTGATTTAGAAGACGGAGTTTTAGTCAAGTGGGCTGAGGTTAAAGTTAAAACTGTTGAAACTCGAATTCACATTTCTCAGCATTCGGGAGATAGGTTCATTTGAGCCATATGACGTTCGATGAGGTAAAAGAGGCGAGGATTCCGTATGTTGCCAGGATTAGTGTTAAGGATAGAGTGGTAAAGGCTTGTGCAGTCGACGGTTCCAGAAAGGACACAGTGAATGAAGAGAATATCGAATATTTCTCTTCGATCTTTCAAAGTGTTCATACCGAGAAGCTTGATACGATGTTGGTAAGGAGGTAGAATCAAGGGATTATTCCAAGGAAGACCTCTAAGAGCAAAACGAAGAAAACGGCGCTGAATACTTTCAACTCTGGAAATGTGAATTTGTTGGAAAGGCGACTAGACTTGGCAGGCGTATTCAAGGAGTGGGCGAACAAAAGTAATGGACAGAGAGATGGGGTTACGTAAGGATCGGAGAATTCCTTTGCCCAACGCTTAATGAAACCAAGTACTGAATTGGCTTTCAGTATTATATCATCAATATGTGAGATTAAATTAAGTCCCTGGTCGCAAATGATCCCGAGATCACGAATCTTATCAGCTGATGAAATGGTTTGGTTGTGAAGGAGATAGGAACGGAGAGGAGATTTGATGCGTTTACGAGAGAAGGTTATAGATTGACACTTGGAAATGTTCAATTCCAAGCTGTTTTTAGAACACCAGATGGAAAAGTTGTCGAGGGATTGGTGAAAATGAATAAAATCGGTAGGTGAAGAAATGATCTTGAAAAACTTCGTATCATCAGCGTAGAGAGAAATAAGAGAAAGGTGAATAATCAATTCGAAATCATTAATAGTAAGAATGAAGAGAAGAGGACCTAAATGACTGCCTTGGGGAACGCCAGAGATAGCTAAGAAAGGGCTTGACAGGGAAGATCTAAAACGAACACTATAGTAACGGTTTTCCAAATAAGAAGAAATCCATCGAACCCATCGAAGGTGGAAAGTATATAAAGAATTAGTCTATGGGAAATTTTATCAAAGGCTTTACTTAAATCTGTTGAAATAACATCGACTTCTTTTCCATTTTCCAAGGCAGAAAGGGTGAATGAGACGAAGATTAGTGGTTGTTGCTCTACCTTTGAAAAAACCATGTTGTCGAGTGGAAATGAGAGATTTGCAGTGAAAACTCAAAATTTCACACAAAATGCTTTCGAAGTTTTGCTGTTGGGCGGTAATTTTCAACATCGCACTTTTGGCCTTTTTTGTGGATAGGTGATATAAAAGAGGTTTTCCATATTTGAGGAAGTACTCCTTGGGAAAGGGATAGGGTGAAGGTTTTTGAAAGGGGTAGAGAAAGCGAAGACGAACATTTCTTTAGGAGTATGCCAGGAATATGATCAGAACCAGGTATGAAGTTATCATTAAGTTCATTTGGTTTTTTCTCAATAAGAGACGGTTCGATAGAGCGGGGAAGAAATTGACCAAGCGAAAATTTTGGCAAATACTCAAAATATGTATCGTCATTGACAAAAGATTCGTTTTGGCGAAAGAGTGTTTGAAAAAGGAAGCGACAGAGTTGGCAATAATGTGTGGATCGGTTGATGTTTCGTTGTTGAAAGATAAGGAGGATGGGTACCTGCCCATCAGATTTTCTTTTGTAGTTGATAATTTTATAAAAGGACTTAGGGTCACTGGTTATGTTGAATTGCATTTCGACTAAATAGCGTTCATAAAGGGGGTTGTAAAGTTCACAAAAATCCAGGTAGGTACCAAAGTAATTCGAATAATCTGTTGGAGAGCGAGAGCGAGGAAAAACTGCCCACAATTTGTTTCTTTTGCTTCTTAAAGAGCGGCGACTATGATTATACCAAGGAGGGAATGAAGGGAAGTCTTAAGTTTAGATAGAGGAACACAAAGAGATATAGACTTAAATAGTTTTTTAATAAAATAAAGTAGTGGCATCTTTTACAGTTAGATTTTCGTAGTTGAAGGAAAGATTGTTCAGATATTCGTTGATATGGGTGAAGTTAGCTTTATGGAAGTCATACGAATATTCAATTGTTGAAGGAGCAGACAATACTGGGGACTCGTGAAAAAATGAGAGAAGTAGAGGAGGGTGGAGGTTATCAATGGTTGATAGTAAAAGAGGACAAAGTGACACTGAAGAGTTTAAGGGATCTGTTGTAAAGATAACGTCTAGTTGTCTATTCATGTACTTTGAAATACCACTAACTTGAATCAGGTTGGAATCAGCAAGTCGATCAACGAATAAACATTCTTTGGCCGAAGTAGGGTTTGAAGCAGTGTAAAACAATTGAATTCCATTTTAAGTAAAGCAGGTTGAAGTCACCGAAAATCTGTAATATGGTCAATCGTATTTATTACATGTTCATAGGATTCCAGCGGTTGGGATGGTAATAAAGGGTTTTCCAATAAGAGTGATATGATTTCTTTTTGAAAAAAAAACACACTTTTTGTAAAGCAAATTCAAATATTTTTTACTTAATGTACAGTTCAATCAAACAATTAAGTTTTAAATAAAACGTCATTCAAATGGCCACCACGTTTTCTTCTGCAGCAACAAAATCGATGAACCTAATTTTCGAGCATTTTTTGCACTAAATCAAGTCGTATATCATGAATGGAACGTTCAATATTGACTTGTAAGGCTTGAAGAGAATCTGGTTTATTTTGAAAGACAAATGACTTCAAATAACCCTACAAGAAATAGTCTAATGGTGTTAAATCACGACTTTTTAGAGGCCATTTAATATCACCATTTCTTGAAATAATCGAATCTCTAAATTTTTCTCACAATAAATTTATTGTTGCATTTGCTGTGTGACACGTAGCCCCGTCTTGTTGAAACCAAGTGTTGTCAAAATCAATCTCTTCCAATTTCGCCCACAAAAAGTTGGTTATCATCGATTTATACCGCTCTCCATTGACAGTAATGGTGTTACCAGCTTCATTTTGAAAGAAGTACGATGATGATGATTCCACCAGCCCAAAAACCACACCAAACTGTCAATTTAGGTGAATGTAATGGTTTTTCATGAATATTTTGTTGATTTTCATTGCCAGTTTCGCACTAGTCAAATAAAAGTAAGCCTCATCGGAAAAGATGATTTTCATAAAATTTTTTTTATCGATTTATAAATAAAAAACAAATGAGAGATCATGACATACTACAAATGGCCGAAAAGCCACTGCAAAATCATATCATACCTATATTGGAAAACCCTTTATATAAAAACAAATTACATAAAGAGACTTATGGGGTAGTGTTAACTTAATGGAAACATAATCAAGACTAGGCGACGAAAATACAGAAAGATAAGCTGAGTCGATTGAGTGAGATTGAGGCAGTAAGCAAGACACCATGACAAGGAGAATCATCACAATAACGGTTTTGATCGTCATCGCGACAAACATTGAAAGTGGATGGAAACAACTCTTTAATCTAAAAAAATCCAAATGGAAACAACTCTTGGTTATTGAGGCTTGGAATCAAGTTAGTTAGTTGGCGAACAAAATAGTTAGATTATAATATAATACTGTGTTTTTGTTCGATCACTTTCGCTTTTTTAAAATATTAAAATACCTAGTAAGGTATGTAAACTGCATCAAATAACGACGTTTAATCTTTTTCGTGGATAAAAATTACAATAAAAATTCTTTGGAAGGGTACGTAGAGCTTAGTATAGTGTTGCGTCTTTCTCGAAATACGCATTCGCCAGACCCGGCTCTATAGTTTTGATTGCTAAATCTACGCTGCTGTTCTGCAATGACTTTTTACATTTTATCTGCTGAGCTAGACTTTTCCAATTTCAAATTTTTTGTAGGCATTTGAACATAATCATATAACAAATTAAGATGCCAGCGTTTTCCAAAGTTCACTCTAAGCACAAAACCCCAAATAAATGCGATTTTAGAAAAGGCATTCGTTGACATCATTCCAAGAGTAATCTTATCAGCAGAGTTTGTCAAATTGTTTTTTGCATTATGCTGCTGACGCTGATAACAAAACCTAGTCAATCGGTATATGGTGTTTTGTTGAACCAATGCATAAACGTGCCCCAGTGTGGAAACGAATGCTTATTTTCGGGCTTAGCATTGGCTCAAGATCAAGGACTTAGCTTGATTATCATTGGGTCGGCTAATGCACTCGTCAAAATTGTGAACATCAGCTAACAACATACTCATGCATAGATAACAAAAAGCAGCGAATAAGCATTATTTTTAATTGATTTCAAAGAGTGCACACTTTGAAAGAATTGGGCACGCATGGCTTCGTAGACGGTTGTTTTTGTTTCTCTCTTTTTTGTTGCTGTGTGGTTTTTTTTTTGTATATGAGGTGGAAAGTGGAATTGAGGTAATGGATTGGTAAATGATTGAATTAACTCCATGAGCAGTTTGCATGATCAAAATGCTTGTCATACATTTGCATGATCATGAATCATGACACGAACGAAGAGGATGACTTTGCCCATCAGTAACAATTTTTCAACGCCTTTATTTTGGCTACTTCATGTTTGGATATTGGAAAACCCATAACCCACACCTCGGCTGTCTCGGATGTAGTTCAAACTCAAGTTCTAACTTTCGATCACTTTTTGCAGACTCGTATATCAACAATAATGTGGCGAATGATGTTTTCTAAGTCGTTATTCGAGTATGTAGACTAGCAACTTAACATAGCTTACAAAAATAGTGTATTGGTGTTAAATTGCACGATCTTTGAGGCCACCTCATATGTGCAGAAGTCGAAGTTACACTAACCAAACGCTTCCATCAGAAAATTTATTGGGGTTAGCGCTGTGTGCCATGCGTTGTAGTGGTATTGAAACCACAGTTTTTACAAAAGGAATCCAATTCAGGAACAAATCGTAATGCAGTATAGAAAAACAGAGTCAGGCAGAGCATTCTACATACTACATGCGACGAAAGTATGAAACTCTATACTTGACAGTACGTCCGATTTTGGGCTCAAGTTAAAACTGATGAGCATTCCTAGCCAGGCGGGTGCTGCGGCTAAATAGTCATAGGAGATGAAGGCAACTGGCTATCTCACTAAAACAATGTTTGAGAAAAAGCGATAAAATAGAGTTAGATAGGCAACATTTCGACGACGGTCAAGGGAATCAATCGATTCTACGACTGAATCAGTCAAAACGCTCTGCTTTGTATCCTATAGAAAAGGCGTAAAGATGTTTAAGTAAGGAGCACCTGACTAGATTTGTGACCTCTAGTTTCGGGAGGATGTAGCTTTGTAAATAGTAGCCATATCAGAAGGGGTGAGGAATTCACTGCGTCGCCGTCGTCTTAAGAAACCTGATCATACAGCAGCATTTTTGGAGGCTTCACAAATGCAAATGCAGCTGCCATTCATGGATAATGGCAATGGGGGAATGTTAAGCTTCAACGACAAGAGTCAGCATTGAGTTTTCGAAGCATTGAATTCTACTCGGTTTTATTACCCCGTGTAACGATGTTAATTCAATGAGCTTACCATACGGAACCGTTCCAGTTCCACATCCGAAGAGCAGGGACGTGAATTTGGAAACGAATATGTAAACTTGGGGGTTCAGTCGTCAGCAAAAGAGTTAAGAGAGTTTCAGACAAGAGATATTTTATGAAGATAAGAAAAAGAGTCGGAGACAAAACGGAGCCCTCGGGCACTCCACCACTTATAAGATGAATATGAGACTTAAAACAACTTGCATTGAACTGTCGATCAGGCAGTTTTTAATCCAACGAAGATGATCTAGAAAGAGCTTGATGACGAACTCTATTAAATGACTTAGAAAAAACAGGCGCAATAATCTCACTTTCTTAAAAATAGTGGAAAGATTGATTTTCGGTAAGATATGCCATCAACTCACCAGTAGACCTTTTGCTACGTAAGCCGTTCGTTCTTCAAGATATTTCAGGAGTTGACAGTTTATCAACATTTCTATGACCTTGGAAAGAAGGCTCTACGCAACTCCTTTGACTGTAACCAATTGGCGGGTATAGTTTTTAAAGAATGCGAGGAATTGGTAGACGCTTAAGATTCACGAGTTGGAACTTTGGGAATATGACTGGGCGAAGGTCCGTGTGTGTTCAAAATGGCGGAAAACAGGAAACAGGGCCCGTTTTTTGGATGTAAATACAAAAGCCTACACGGTGTTCTGCTATGGAACGGATCAGTGTCAAAACGCATAGCCATTCTCATTCTTGCCGCAAAAGGATGCTGGCTCAGATGGTCTGCCAGCCGAACTTATTAAGGCAGCGGGAGATGACTTGGTCAGGAGCATACACCTATACTCATCTCTAGAATTTGGTCGGAGGAAATCATGCCCAATGAATGGAAGCTTGGCATAGTGTGCCCTATCCATACAAGAAAGGAAATGCTCTGAACTGCACCAACTACAGAGGTATTAGTCTTCTCAACATCGCTTATAAAAAATCTGTCGACTATTTTGTGCATCTGCCTAGAACCTTTTGCCAACGACCTGATTGGACCATATCAGTGTGGTTTTAGGCGATGAAAATCAACAAACGATCAGATTTTCACACTTCGACAGATACTAGAAAAAACTTTAATGTCGATAAAGGTTTGAGGCAGGGTGATGCGCTATCATGCAACCTTTATAACATCGTGCTTGAAGCAATTGTACACAACTCACAAGTCAACACCAGAGGTACAAAAGTCCGTTCAACTCACTGCTTATGCTGATGACATTGACATCATGGGCAGAAGATCACGAGCTGTCAGTGGGAGCATTTGCAAGTATTGAAGTGGAAGCGGCGAAGATTGGTTTAACTGTTAACGAGACGAAAACGAAGTATATACTGTCATAGAGAAGAGAAGCCCTAACCATCGACTGGGACAAAACGACACCTTGGGCATTTATAACTTCGAAGTAGTCAGAGACTTTGTTTACCTGGGATCCACTACTCATCGCAGAACAACATCAGAGCTGAGATCAAACGAGGAATCAGACTTGCTAATCGCTGTTTCTTTGGGCTTCTCTCAAAGAATCAAAAAGACCCTATATAAAACCTTAATCATCCCAGTACTGCTGTATGGGGCAGAGGCATGGAAACTAACCAAATCGGATGAATACCAGCTGGGTTGCTTTGAGATGAAGATTCTTCGTGTGCATTGGTGGAGAGTGGAGGAAAAGATTAAACCACGAACTTTACGGGCTCTACAGTGAAATCGACCTAGTCAAAAAGCTGAAAATACAGCGACTAGTCTTCGATTCCAACCCCCATGGACAACGTGAATGAGGAAGGCCTCATCTTTGGTGGCTCGATCAAGTATGGTGATTGACCTCAACCAACTTGGTTTGCGCAACTGGTGGCAGCTAGCTAAGGATCGGGCTAGCTGGAGAGGTTTGTTGGTTGAAGCCGTGATTCACCCTGGATTGTAAGCGCCATCTAAAGTAAGTATCATTCTTGCGGTATAGCTACTAGGCAGCGTGTTCACCATTGAATTGAGTGTGAGCATAGGTGGAAAGGATGCATTTTGGCCAGATTTTTGCAATCTACTAAATGAGTTTTTGCTTGTTAGCGGAGTTTTGAACATTGCTTTCCCAAACCAGGATTATGAGGACTCCCAGATATGGGATACGGTTCCGGGACCTAATGGTGAAAATATTCTAAGTATGTGCATGTCACATGGTCTTATCGTATTAAATACCATTGACATGAAGCCCAAGTTAACCACCATTTGGTAACCAAATTTACGAAGTATCATGTGAAAAACTGCGAAATGATGCTGGATGAAGTCGTAGCCCAGCAACACAGTCTTTTTTATGGAGGTGGCAAAGCGAATTGAACAAACAGTTGAAGTGCTAAGAAGATGAAGGTGCTAAGAGATGAATTTTCTATATTAATAAGTTTTAAATTTTTCTCTCATCAGTATTTCTCTATCTTGTCTGGAAAGGTTATTTAACTGAAGCTGAAAGTGTTATATAGATGCACTTTGTTACAGATGATAAAATTTTAACGCGTTTTACTAAAAATTTTGAAAATGTCACTTAGCACCTTCATCTTCTAAGCATTTTGTTAAGATAAGAGGTGAACGCCACGACTTCGTACTTCAGAAAGATTACATATTGTTCTTAATGTCAAATTCAGGGATGTGTCAAACTAGTTAAACTTAAATGACAAGTACAGTAATTTACATGACTATGTGTTAGGTTGCGATTACAACACATTTCAATCGCTACTAAGAGAATCAAGTGCCATAATTTGGAAAACAGAAAAGGCGAGCAATTCATTCAAATTTTTTCATAACGTAATACACAACATAATATTGTAGTGAGAACAACTAAGATCCTCATCCTAACTTCTAACAGTGTTTTCGGTTTGCTCACTAAATTAAGCAATAAGCCAACTAGTGTCCGACCGAAGGTCGATTTGTAGCCGAAGCCGATTATTCGGCTTGACATTAACCTTCGGCCGAAGCCGAAGCCGAAGCTTCAATAACTTGAAGAATTTTCGTTCCAGATTGACTAAAAATGAAAAAAATTATGATTTTTTTCTAGAATAGGTTCGTTAGTTGAAGCCCTGAGGTCACTCTGTGGTCGCCACAAAGCGTTTTTTGAAAAACCTAAGTTTTCCCTGAATGTCAAACTGAGTGTTTTTTGAGCCTTGGGGTTGACCTGGGTTTGGTACAAAAAGATTCGCTCTTGGTTTCTTCTGGGGCGAATTGAGGGCTGTTAAATGGCATGTAATTTTATTCAAATGACAGGGATTTGTGGTTTAGTGTTTTTTGAGGACTCATAGAGTTCTCAAGGAAACCTGGGTCAACTCTGGGTAAAGCTCAAAACGAATCTAACGTGTGCATGCAGTCACCAAATTAACGGGATAAATTAAATTAACGTTTCAAAAATAATAACAATTTGAACTAGTATTAATATTTTATTGAAATTAAGGAAAAGAACAACAAATAACTCAACACTGTTCCACGTTCTACGAAAAACTGAAACTTTCAGCCCCTACCACAACGCACAACAACCAAAAACTAAACCTTCGGCTTCGGCCAAAACTTCGGCATATTTTGCCGAAGCCGAAGGTTTAGCCGATTGTAGATTTTTTAGCCGAATGTGGCCGAAGCCGAAGCCGAAGCCAAAGCTTCGGTCGGACACTAAAGCCAACCCAACACTTTCATATTATTTATCAGCTTGTCCCGATCTGCATGCTGTGGTTTCAGGCCCACCCCATTGTGTGTTTGAACTGAAGGTATTCTCGTATGTTTATTAGATGTGCTATATCAGTTGACTAATCCCACAGAAGTGTCCCCCACCAAACCCGCTCTTACTTTTAAGTGGCTCTTTTGTTCCATTGGTCGTTTTGTAAAAAAAACCTATACTGCATGCATTCCAGTAGAGGTTTTGTGGCAGTAGTGGTCCATTAAATACGGTAATTACTACACATCATGTTTAAATACAATTCTGTCAGCTTGAGAAGTCGAGGGATGCTGCGCTCCCTCCTGGGCTGGTCTAGTGGCCCGCATTTCCGGTAGGTAAAAATGTGAGAGCCAGCAAAAAAATGGTTGAAGTGGAATTCCATAAAATTTTGCTGGGTTTATATTTTTTTTTCTTCTCTTCTCTTCTCGACTTGCTTATGGATAAATAAATTGTTAATCAATCGTAAGTGGTCATTGTCCAATGGAAATTAGAATGAGATGAAAATGGTTTAGGTTAAGGGTACCTAAACTCCCATCAAAGAATGGCTTCTAATCTTTGTTTATAGCAAATTTTGGTTTCTCTTCACGGTTAGATTGATTCAAAACATGGTGGTTTATTGAAGAATGCATTATGCGAGTCTTCTATACGATTGGAGTAGTCGTAGTGAGCGTCATAAATTGTCATTGAATGGGGTGTGATATGATTAGTCATTGAATTATGTTTATTAAGTCACAGCGATGGTTGCTTTTTGATGTAATGGCAAGCAAATGAGCTGATTGTTTGTAAGTTAGACTTTTTTTATTCATTGGCCTATGATTGAACAAATAACACCCGTAACATTTAACAAGTCATTCACTTTTCGTCCTATGGACTAAGTGCTGAGGGCAAAAGCGTTATAGGACAATCAAAGGAAACAATCTTGCATTCTTGCGATATACTTTTGTGAGTAAAAAGAAGTATTTGAATATGAGTGCACGAGGTTCATTGCTCATTGCGTTATATTTGGAATTAGCTAGTAGTTTAAGTGTGCAAACAGTAAAAATTGTTAATTTAATGTTTTCTGAACACTCTTTGGTGTTGTTACGACCTTGGCTCCTATGACACAGCCAAATTATACTTATGAACTTGCAGTCCTATACTACAGCGAATATTAATGAAAGTCCATAGAGTAAATGGCTATTATCTTTCAGCTTTGGAAGTATTCCTAAGTCATAAGAAGAATGACAAATGCAATGTTGGCAAGGCTTGCCAAAGAAAACAGAGGAAAATATGTCAAAAGTGGTATCCGTGGTGTGTTGGTTAGCATTTTTTTTCTGTTAGAGGTTTTTAAAATACCAGCTGGAGCACTGAAACCTAAATACCGGTCCATTGTACTACCAGTTAGCAACCTTCTGTTTGTTATAGCTTTCCAGATGTTCGGAGAAAAGCCAAAAGACGCTGCCATGATAAGGAGCCTAAGTTATACCAGCTCTCACCATGTCT
Organism: Melanostoma scalare; assembly: GCA_949752695.1. Classification (NCBI taxonomy): domain Eukaryota; kingdom Metazoa; phylum Arthropoda; class Insecta; order Diptera; family Syrphidae; genus Melanostoma; species Melanostoma scalare. Next base: position 59,795,528 of record OX456986.1, read on the forward strand.
GCGCCGAGTATCTGTAACCTCATGCGAGAAAAAACAGGACATTCACAGAGGAAGTGCTCTCTCTATTTTGTACCCTATCAAGCAGGTGCAAAGATGTTTGAGCAGCACCTGACCAGATATGGGAGTTATACTCCAGTTTTGGGCGGATGAAGGCCTTATAAATTGTAGCCAGATCAGTAGGGGTGAAGAACTTCCTGCATCGTCTCAAGAAACCTAAGCAATTAGCAGCGTTTTTGGCGACTTCAAATATGTGGTCATTCCAACGAAGATCATCGTTTACACACATACCAAGTACTGACAGCTTTTCGGTTTCTTCGATGCAGGTACCATTCATGGATAATGGCAATGGGGGAATGTTAAGCTTCAACGACAAGAGACAGCATTGAGTTTTCGAAGCATTGAATTCTACTCGGTTCATAAGACCCCATGTAACAATGCTGTCAAGGTCAGAATTCAATGAGCTTATCATACGCAACCGTTCCAGTTCCACATCCGAAGAGCAGGGACGTGAATTTGGAAACGAATATGAAAAGCTGAGGGTCGAGTCGTCAGCAAAACAGTTAAGCGGATTAGAAGTTTCAGACAAGAGATCATTAATGAAAATAAGGAAGAAAGTCGGAGACAAAACGGAGCCCTGGGGCACACCAGCATTTATAAAGTGTGTATCAGACTTGAAGCCATCCAACACAACTTGTATTGAACGGTCGGAAAGGTAATTTCTAATCCAACGAAGAAGAGACTCATCGATACCAAAAGCACGCATTTTCGATAAAAGAGCCTGATGCCAAACTCTATCAAATGCTTTAGAAATATCAAGCGCAATAATCTTACTTTCTCCAAAACAATGTAAAGATTGGTTCCACTTTTCGGTGAGATATGCCATCAAATCACCAGTGGACCGTTTGCTACGAAAGCCGTACTGACGGTCATTAAGAAGCTTTCGTTCTTCAAGATATTTCATAAGTTGACGGTTTATCAACGTTTCCATGACCTTGGAAAGAAGGGACGTAAGTGCAATTGGACGGTAATTGGAAGGGAAGGAAGATTCGCCTTTTTTAGGGACCGGCTGGACAAATGCAGTTTTCCATCTGCTCGGAAAAATCCCAGCAGAATTGGAAAGATGGAAAAGTTTACGCAGAGGTTTTGCCAGCGTAGAAGAACACCTCTTCAGAATAACGGCGGGGATACCATCTGGACCAGCGGATTTATGTATGTTGAGATCTTTAAGGACACTCGCAACCGAGCGAGTTCGAAAAGATATCTGCTTCATCAAAGAATTTGCAGACTCGAGCTCAGGTGGAGCCAATATGCTATGAGGAAGTGTCGAATTGGCAGCAAATTGAGCTGCCAGCAAATTGGCTTTGTTGATGGAGCTGACATACGGAGAGTCATTGAAGACGAGCGTTGGGACCGATGACGTGGTCGAGTTCTTAATGTTCTTGACAAAAGACCAGAAGTTTTTACTTCCTTTTGGACACAACAGTATTTTTTGCCTTACCTTTTGGTCATGTAAAAACTTAGCCTTTTGTATTTGAGCATTACAGATATTTCTGGCCCGTTTGAACAAATTTCGGTTTTCTACAGTTGGGTTATCTTTAAATGTTCGAAAACTTCTTTCTCTATCCCTAATCGCCTCTTTACAGCTTGAATCAAACCACGAGTTTTCTTTGGGGATGATACTTTTTGTTCTGTGAGGAACAAAATTTCTCATGCCGTTTAGAATTACGTTAGATATCATATCAGCTGATGCATCAACGTTTCCGTCGAGAAAGCACAATGACCAATTGAAATTTCGAAAGAAATTATTCAGGCCGTCCCAATTGGCTTTCTCGTATTGCCACACAGTTCTTTTGGGGACTTTATCTTTTTTTACCGTGACGGAAAATGAAAAATCTACCGATATGACACAATGGTCCGATTTACCTAAAGGAGATGATACTACAACCCTGTATTTTTCGGGATGAGAAGTGAGAAATAGGTCAAGAGTGTTGGCCGCTTGGCCTTCAATATCTGGAACCCGAGTGGGCTCATCAACAAGTTGAGTTAGTTCGATAAACTCAGCTAAAATCTCAACATATTTTCCTTAGGGTGTTGTCTGGCCAGAATGTCGAAGCCAACCAGAATTGTGTACATTGAAATCACCCGCAATTGCGATTTCAGTGTGAGGATACAGGGAGACAATTCTTATTATGGACTCAGATAGCGCATCAAACTCGTTAGAGGTTGAATTGCTATCTAAATTGGGGCTTCTATAAATGAAACAATAATGAATGATTTGCTTACGGACGGTGAATTTTAACCACATGAAATTAAAGTTCGTATTAGAACAGAGGCCGTATTGTGGTAGAAGTTGGTAAGCAATATCATGTCTAACATATACGGCGAGGCCACGGGAGGAAAAGAATAGTGGCACTAAGCTATATCCAGGCAGGTTGAATTCTGAGGGATCAGAACCAACACCCACCTGTGTTTCACTTAGTGCCAAAACAGCTGGCCTGCATTTTGCAGTGTGAGCGTACACAGCAAAGAAATTCGATCTTAGCCCCCTTATGTTGCTAAAATCAACCCGAAATTTACCCGACATTACCATTCACAAAAAAACACAAAACAAAGTATCAATCGCAGACGCTTAATCTAAGTTCAATCAACAAGTGGAGATCTAATTGGAAAACCAAAAACAAGTTACTAGCGGTGTTATGCCCTGCCAGCAACCTGATTTTAATTCACCAACGGGATCAACACCGTTGATTGACTATTCATCTGACAAACTCACAGCCTCATTGCCTGCACACACTGCCTTGATACGATAAGATCGAACAGAAGAAATGTGTGCAGCCAACGACACTATGCGAGTGGTGTGGGAGAGGAGATGATAAGGAGATGATGAAGGTAATGCACTCAGTGTTAAGTCTATTATTGATTTTTTTTTTTTTTGTTTTGTTTTATTATTGGGTGGCACACAGCACTGAATAAGTTTATTACACAGCACAGAAGTAATTTAATTATTCGGCGCGGCAGGGAAATTTTTTGAGTATTGATTTTGATGGCTTGGATGGTATGTTTTAATGTTTATTTCTATTGTTTTTTTTTTTTTTTTTTTTTTTTTTTTTTTTTTTTTTTTTATTATGTAGGGAAAAGAGTATAGGTAAATCGAGTCGGACACTTGCGCAGCGCGTGTTGTCGCGATTGATAGCTGATCAGTGACTGACAATTATGCCGTTATGGCCCGGAACCCAAATGAGACTCAAGGAATTTAATCTTCCGATTGCATTCAGAGAGCTCTTGCATTCCTGGATCACTTTCGAAGTGGTTAGAGGGTTGAGAAGGGCCTTAAGCACAACTTGGCTGTCGCTGCAAACAAAGATACTTCTCCCCGTCCATACATTGTTCGTAACGTGGCTCAAGGCCATTAGGATAGCATACGCCTCCGCTTGGAAAACGGATGCGTATGATTTTAAAGAGGTGTGCATTCGTATGTCGTTGTTCTCCACAAAGGCACGTGCGCCAGAACCCTCATCTGTGAAGATTTGATAACAGTTCTTTCTCAGATTCTGGAGCAAACCAGTCCTGAACCGAAGGAAAGTTGACTGAGTAATTTTGACGCAGTTTGAGCCTTGAGGTCATCGTGTCAGACGGCATATCCATTAGACGTGAGTCAAAAGATATGTTGCTTGCGAGTTCCTCAAAACTCCAGTGCGTATATTGTGCCAGAGACCACATCTCTTTCAACGAGAAATGGTCTTGAGAGTACACCCCATGATGTAGGTATCAAGGGGAGGAAGATTCAGCAGTGCGTCGAAAGCAGCCCCCGGTGTGCTGGGAAAGGCCCCAGTAACACCAAGGCAATTGTTCTTTGAAGTTTGGCAACCGATGCAATAACGTATTTACGTGAGACCTTATTCCACCAAACAACTGACGCATAGGAGATGATTGGTCTTATCCTAGCCGTATAGATCCAAAGGCCCCTTTTCGGTGAAAGACCCCATGTCTTTCCAAAGGCAGCTTCACATTGCCTGAAGACTGACAGTGCTTTAGTAGTTTTAGACTCGACATGTTTAGACCAAATAAGTTTGTTATCTAGGATTACTCCGAGATGTTTGACTTAATTTGAAAGAGAGATGTTGACGCCTTTAAGCGTAAGTTGGGTCAGACCAGTCAATTTTCTACGTCTCGTGAAGAGAACAACCTCGGCTTTAAGAGGATTGACGGAGATACCGTTTCTAACACACCAGGTGTCAATCATATAAAGCGCATTAGCCTGTGCTCGGGAACAGACAGCTTGGATTCTGGAACGAATAGAGAAAATATCCAGACCATCTCTTTGGAGACTGCGATGCTCTCATGCACCAATTTCAAAAGTTCCTAAGGACCATAGTGCATAGATGAGAGGAGGCAAAAGTCTGTGAAAATGTTACCCAGATTCTTATTTTCATCAAACAGACTAATCTGGATAAAGTATTACAATTAAGGACTACCGCTGTAAGTTAGGCAGGGAGCACAATGATTCGAACTGCTTTACAAAACCCCAAATTATTCATTCATTCAAATGGCTAATAGATGATTAAACCTTAGTTCTTTGATTACCTGTCTTTGAGTGTAATGGTTCCTAGGCCAACCATTTCCCTATAGTTGTCGAAAAGCGTGTTGATCAAGTTAAAAAAATTTTGAATCCAGAGTTGTATACAGGGTGATTCGCATAAGGTGTGACAAAAAGATAGGGAGTGTAGGTTGGACCTAGACAAGCAAAAAATAGTATGGGAGGGGGGGGTCCATTTTCCCCCGTTTAGGCGGGAGGGGCCATTTAAGAAAAATATCACTAAAAATGGAAAAAATATTATTTAAAGATAACGGTAATACCTACAGAGTCGTGCTATAGCATTTTGAAAAGCCAAAAACCTATACATTAAATAAAATCTCAAAATAAGTTGTTCATTTGAATAGTTTTTGAAATATTAATTTTCAAAGTCAAAATTTTGAAAAAAAAAAACATAATTTTTTTTTCTTCAAACCATTTTTTTTTTAAATTTTACGTAATTAAGTAGTATTTTTCTGGCTTATTTTCAATGCTCTTACTTATTTTTGATCAAACACAAAAAACCGGATGCCAAAATAACCTGTAGTTTTTGAGAAAACCAAAAATTACAAAAACGACTTTAAAAAAAAATTTTTTTTTTGAAGTTTTTTTTTTCGTTATTGGATTCTTAAGTGAATTTAAGAAATAAAGGATGAATTTTCTCTTTACTTTTTTTCACTTTAGAGTCACTTAAGAATCCAATAACGAAAAAAAAACTATAAAAAAAAAAATTTTTTAAAAAGTCGTTTTTGTAATTTTTGGTTTTCTCAAAAACTACAGGTTATTTTGGCATCCGGTTTTTTGTGTTTGATCAAAAATAAGTAAGAGCATTGAAAATAAGCCAGAAAAATACTACTTAATAACGTAAGATTTTGAAAAAAAATGGTTTGAAGAAAAAAAATTATGCTTTTTTTTCAAAATTTTGACTTTGAAAATTAATATTTCAAAAACTATTCAAATGAACAACTTATTTTGAGATTTTATTTAATGTATAGGTTTTTGGCTTTTCAAAATGATATAGCACGACTCTGTAGGTATTACCGTTATTTTTAAATAATATTTTTTCCATTTTTAGTGATTTTTTTCTTAAATGGCCCCTCCCGCCTAAACGGGGGAAAATGGACCCCCCCCCTCCCATACGATTTTTTGCTTGTCTAGGTCCAACCTACACACCCTATCTTTTTGTCACACCTTAAGCGAATCACCCTTCATAGAGTGGCATGCCCATATCATCATCATATGTTAGAAAGATTTTTAGAAATTTCCTGAATGAATTTGATAATTGGGACACACGAGAAGATGTTCATGAAAGTTTAGTTTGCTATTACAGAGGGCAACTTACTTACTTGGGTGGGCATAACAATTCGGGGTAAACCAGGGACTCTACCAACATCATTCGATAACGACTTCGACTTCGGGCGAGCTCTCTCCAGTTTTGCCCTCTTGGTTGAGATCTTCTTTCACTTGATTGCGCCATCTAAGACAAGGTCTTCCCCATCAGCGATTTCCCTGCAATGTTCATTTAAAAAATCCGTACATTACATACCTTAGTTTTTTTAGAGAGGCTTTTGCTTCTCAATTGCCTTCTTAAGGCGTCAGTTATCGATCAGCAAAACGAATCAGGAAAAATTTTCAAATGGAATAATAACTATGTTCTCGTTACAATTGAAAACACATGTTATAGCAATCGATGGCAAATCACTCAAAGAAATTTTTGTGCCCAAAAAAGATATAATAGAGCAAATATTTGCTGTTTAATTTGTATTTTTCTGTTTTCCTGTTTCAATTCCATCAGGAAAATGGAAAAATACAATTTTACGGCAAAGTATTTGTTCAATTGAATATTTTCTTGGCAAAATAGATTCTCTGGGCTGTTTACTATTGATTGGTATAACATTTGTTATTCAATTGTAACAAAAACATAGTGATAATTAATTTTGAAAATTTAACCTAACCTAAAATCCGTACCTTAGTTTTTCTAGAGAGTCTTTTGCTTCTCAATTGCCTTCTTAACCCAAAGAAGCGAAGTTGACGAAGAGTACTGTACTACCTCGAAGTTATATGTGTCTACTGTGACGTGTTGTCCAACTAGTGGATGCTCTCTGTCCTTCTTTGATGACAGCATATTTTTCATATTGCCCTCTTTAAACATCAAACCCATCAATGCTCGCCAAAGCACCAATGAATGAATTGATGAATGAAATAAAAAATGATGTTAAAGAAATCGCATGACAGTTTGTCGCCTTGCCTAAAGCCTTTTTCGACATCAAATGTCTCGGTGAATTCTTTACCAACCTTGATGGAGCAGCGTGTATTCTCCAAAGCCATCCTTCATATAGTCGTACGAGTTCCGGATTTTTTCCAAGTTCTGCCACAATGTGAAAATTTGGTAGTAGCCTTTATGAGTAGCCTTCAAAGTAACCTTTTTGATGATATAATTGAAAATATAAATCGAGACTTATCAGCTCTTTCCAATTGGTGTATAGACTTAGTCAAATACCCAGACACAGATAAACCCTCGCAGACGATTGACGCCTTGGAAGAGAATATTTGGCACGTTATTGCTGACATACTTCCCTTAATGCTGCAGAAAGTGGTAGAAAATTGCACCTCTCGCCTGAAATTTATTCGAGCCAGCCGCAGAGGCCAATTGCCTGAAATCATTTTTTAAACGAAATGGCAAGCCTATGTCTTGATATTAAAGCTGGATTCTTGGCCATAAGATTAAATTATTTGCGTTTTATTTCTTCTTGAAAGCCACATGTCTAAGAAATGCACTCTTTTGCACCTGCAATCGCATAAGTAAAAATAAGTAAATAATTAAAACGGATGATCCAACAAATCTCGGAAGCAAAGCTCCTTAACGCAATTCAGGGACCTAAAATGCTTTCCATTTCTGAACGGCTAAATGAGAAATTTTTATTGCAGGCAGACGACACTCTTTTGGTTGTCAATATCTTGGCTGTTAAACCAAGGCGGTCTTGAAGCTTTGTTTGTTTAATGTGCGAAACTGAATGTTGGTGCTTTCTCTTGGCGGTCGCTATCATGACTCATGAGTCTTCGTATAAGCAGATTATTTCAGTCTTTAAACTGAAATAAGCTCACTAAGCTCGTTAGGTTAGAGGTTCATGTGCGTCAAGAATACCCCACAGCCAACACTTATTTCTTAATAAGGGAAACTGATTCATAGTTGGATTTGGCAAAAAAAAAACATATTTTTTAGAATACAAGGGTGCTGTGCTCTCAAAATTTCACTTTCACAATGCCTAGATTCCGTAGGATAAAAATCTTTCCAAAACATTTTATTCTGCAATTCGAAACCTTATCATTAAAATACACATACTTTTGTTTTCATTTCGATTTCGGTTTTACCTCGATTTCCGGATATTTCACTTCAATTTCGCTTTTCATTTCCATTCAACTTTTTTGTAGTTACACTCTACGACAACAAGGCCTGTCTGAAGTAGATATACCTGAGTTGATTTGAATTTGATTTATTTCCTATTTAATTTTATATATATTCGTTTCTGGGAGGCGTGCCAATGTGGTTGGATATCCTCAAACCGCACCATATCAAATGGAAACAGCACAAACAAAAAATTCTATTTTTTGTTCTATATTTTCATATACTTTATACAGGACACTGGGTTGGTTACCCATGGCGCTGTCTACCACCGCACCGGAAATGATTTTTTCCTTTTATAACAAAAAAAAAAAAACACATTTGGAGTCCTTTCAATACATCTAATCATACGCGGATATACTTTATTCAAGTGTCCCTTTCAATCCACCGACAATTTGGGATTTTATCGAAATTTTCCAGACAAACAGAGAGTCTTGAAAAAAAAAATCCTTAAGATTAAATTTTGCACGCTTCAATTGAAGTGGAAATTGGGATATAATGTTACAGAGTCCTTGAGATGGACAAACGAATGGACAAGCATATACTTTTTCTAACTACCTATCCTTTTTTCTATATTCTATTGTTACATCATTTTGTGTGAAATACCGAAGAAGGATCATTACGAAAGGATCATTGGTTATTGATCTGTCTGGTGTAACAATTGAGTAAAAAATTCTTACAACATGTTGACCATATTGCAAAATACTTACGATAGACATCCTTTTTGTATACTCTTTGGATAAAAGACAATAAAATAAGACCAAGGAAATCATGTGGTATTCAATGAATTTTAATCCTTGAGAAGGTTTTTTTTTTTAAATATCGGTGCACAAGTGTTCATTTTCAAACTTGCAGGACAGACAGAGTGTATAGGTAGGTATTCACCCAACCGATTCAATTGCATTCGAATGTTCTTATTTCAAAGATGCATTGACAATTGAGATAAGGGTGACAGTTTTACTTGAGTTATTTGAGAATCTTCCTTGCAGGTACATGTCAAATCTATTATATGTGTGGGGTAAAACTAACTCTATGGGAAATAAGATCTCTATCTCTTATCAACTAAAACCCATCGATAACACTAAAGTTGTTCTCTTGGATATTTTTAGCTGACGAGTAGATAAAGGGCCTGTTCTCGTACACCTAAAGTGATTAGGAAATTATTGAGTTGAAATTCGATGAGGAAATTGCTTCACGAATTCATATTGTGGTTTCCACTTGATAGATATTCTTTTAAAGAATTGAAAATGGAAAGCAGAAAGGTCAATTGCAAATTTTATCATTAAATTTGTGCAGGAAAATAGCAACAGGATACTTTTTTTCAAGGGACATAGGACAGGATGTTCACATGTCCGTCAGCCAAACACGAAGGAAGTGGATAATTATCTAAAAGATCTGGAAACGTATTGCTAAACCACTTTATTGAGAAACCCGTTCATGAGAGTACTTCGGAGGGGATAACAGTGAAGATTATTTTCAGCTGATGAAAACTATCATCACAATTTCTAAAACAACGTGTGAATAATGTGTCAAAGTAGTGAGCCAGGGCTTACCACCCAACGGTGGGACATTATTTAAAGTAATCAAGAACGAATCTCTTCTATTCTTAAATCATATGTAGTCAGTTTTGAGAAGTGAAGACCAGTGGCAATGTCAACTGAGCTTCCTGGTTCCACTAGTGTTTAATTCTCTAAAAGCATTTAATTCACACGACGAATCTCGCAGCCAATATCTTTAGCGCAAAACTGATCAAAAACAACGAACAGATTACCTTGCTTCAAACTGTTGATTTATTTTCTTAACTTGATGTTGCTCACTCGATGGTCGATTAACGTATGACCCATAAATCAAAGGCACAGAACATTACATGACTTGACAAACAGCAAAGTGCAAGTGATAAGAGATATGAGTTTTGTTTATATTAAGTGGGTAAATTAGAACAGTTTGGCAAAGTGCAACATATTAAACAAAACCATACTAAATGTAATTTGGTACTTATTAATTATAAACAATTAGCCTGTTTTCCAAAATGATAGCCGCACCATGGCTGGTGCAACAGGCTGGTGGAACCAGGAAGCTCAGACGAAGAATACAGGCAGGCAAATGCAGCCAAACAAAAAGTATGTCAAATAATGTTGATCCAAAAGAATATACCTGGGCTGTCTGGGACCAGTACAGGGAGATTTACAAGGAAAAAATGAGGGGAATATTACCGAATACTCACAAAAAAACGCATATTGAAAGATTTCATAATAGGAATGAAACTCGAATGTCTTAGTAAAAGGTAAAAAATCATGCCAGGTTTGCAAGCCTCGCCTTCGCTATTGAAGATCTAGAACAACTACTTCTGAAGACTGCTTCGGGGATGAGGACGTAAGTCCCCCTGTCCGGTAAAATGCACAATTCAACTAGGAGATGATTATGAAATGGGACTGCATTTAGTCCAACGAATCCCCCCCCCCCCCCCCCCCCTCCAATTACTGACCATTTGCACTTACGTCCCTTCTTCCCAAGGTCATGGAAACGTTTGATATGCCTTCAGCTCATGAAATATCTTGAAGAACGAAAGTTTCTCAATGACCGACCGTACGCCTTTCCTAGCAAAAGTTTTCACTGGCGATTGGATGGCATATCTCACCCAAAAGTGGAACCAATCCTTACATTGTTTTCGAGAAAGTATGATTATTGCGCTTGATATTTCTAAGGCATTTGATAGAGTTTGGCTTCAAGCTCTCTTATCGAAAATGCGTGCTTTTGGTATCGATAAGTCTCTTCTTCGTTGGATTAGAAACTACCTTTCCGTCCAATACACGTTGTATTTGATGGTTTCAAGTCTGATACAAACTTTATAAATAATGCTGGTGTGCCCCAGGGCTCCGTTTTGTGTCCGACTCTCTTCCTTATTTTTCGGATGTAGATCTGGCTGCGTATGATAAGTTCATTGAATTCTGACTTTGACATCATTGTTAAATGGGGGTACATAATAAGACCGAGTAGATTTCAATGCTTCTAAAACTCAATGCTGTCTTTTTGTCGCTTAAGCTCAACATCCCCCACTGCCATTATTCATGAATGGAACCTGCATCCAAAAACCGAAAATTTGTCAGTACTTGGTATGTGTGTAAACGATGATCTTCGTTGGAATGACCACATATTTGAAGTCACCAAAAACGATGCTAAATGCTTAGGTTTCTTAAGACGATACAGAAAATTTTCCACCCCTTCTGATCTGCCTACTATTTATAGAGCCTACATCCGCCCGAAACTAGAGTTTAATTCTCATATCTGGTCAGGTGCTAACCAAACATCTTTGCGCCTATTTGATAGGGTACGTTGATTGATAGATGATAGTTCAAATTTAGGATCGATTGATTCTCTTGAACATCGTCGAAACGTTACCTGTCTCTCTCTCTCTCTCTCTCTCTCTCTCTCTCTCTCTCTCTCTCTCTCTCTCTCTCTCTCTCTCTCTCTCTCTCTCTCTCTCTCTCTCTCTCTCTCTCTCTCTCTCTCTCTCTCTCTCTCTCTCTCTCTTTCTTATCGCTTTTTTCACAACCAGTGATATAGTGGAATAGCCAGTTGTATCCTTTTAACAATTTAGCCGCAAGACCCGCCTGGCTAGGAACTACATCAGTTCTACCTCGAGCCCAACTCCGGCCGTAGAGTAAAGTATAAAGATTCATATTTTAGTCGCACTACCTGAATGTGGAATGGTTTACCAGACTCTGTTTATACTCAATATTTAGATTCACAAAAATTCAAAATAAATGTGCATGGGTGTCTCCTATAAAATCCTTTCATATTTTCTTATAATGTGTATGCAGATATAGCGGACAGATTGAGGGCCCTGTTGACCGAAAGTGAAAAAATGTTCTGGGGTGTTTTTCATATAGTGCTTATCATGCTTACGTTGTTTATGGTTTGAATGAAGAATTGATGACGCAAAGAAAACACGTAGGTACATATGACTTCGGTAGAGATGGCCCTATCCCTTCTTATAGATCTGTAAATATAAAAAGCGTTTTTTCTTTTTACTTGTGGCTCTGAATCTGGCAATAATTTTTGAAGAGCTGATCACCTTGACGGGTGCTGCTTGATCTACGCTCAGTTTGGTTTGCCATTTTAATTGTGGAAGAAGTGAAGCCTCACAACCACTGGGAACTGCGTACGTTGGCAAATTGTCTCGATATGAAATCGAGTCCTAAGCCTGTAAGTGACCTCCAAGATCGATTTAACACCGCTGGGTTTTTTTTCGTGGGGCTTTGTTGAGTCGTTTTAGTACCTACCCGAGACGATTAATGCCTTGGAAGAGACTATTCGGCGCGTTATTGCAGAGCTGACACACTGCCCCGAAAGGTGGGCATCTCGCCTGGAATTTATTCGAGCCAACCGCGGCGGGCATGGACTCGAAATTATTGTTTAAGGTAGTGACAAACCATTATCTTAATGGAAAAGCAAAATTCTTGGTCAGATCATTCAATAATATGCGCTTTAATTGTTCTTGAAAACAACATGTCTAAAAAACACCTTTTAGACATAATGTGGTTGTATTTTTAAGTATAAACTTAAAGGCGGAGTCCAGGTCGAATTGGGAGGCTAAAAAGAGTGAAAGTGCCAGACGGATCTGGCCAATCGACTCAAGACTCTGCCACTACAAAGCTGGTGCTTTTTTGAGTTGAAAAGTGCCTTTATTTGGTGAAATTTTGACACTGCTTAAGACCCAGTGTCAGCGAAATTTCTATAAACTATAACATTTTTTTAAAAATGCACTGAACAAAGCGGTTTAGTGTGTTAAATACCTTGACAGGAAAAGCCTGAAAAAAAAAAACAAATGAATTCTTCTAATAAATGAATTTAATTCCCATTGACAAGAATCGGAACACTTTGACCCTCATGTCTATTTGTACACCACGTGCTGGTAGACTTAACTATTTTTGTTTGGTGGTATAAAAAACGTGCACCCGCCTCTAATGAATCGAGGAAAAAACAAACAGTGCAGTGTACCCAAAGATAATCCGTCGCGGTATGCACATTTTTCACCTTTAACCCCCAAACATTGCTGCATTTCTACTTGCTGCACAAACACAGCTCCTATCACTTGAGAAGCACCCGTTACTGCTGTGTTCAAAATAAAAAAACACTGTTCTTCCACCCTAACCACATTTTACTTTTATCCAACAACAAAAACCGAGTCTCTTACCCTGAAAATCACGGAAGAAATGAATTAAGTTGGTTTTACGTCGCCATAATGCGCATTTAAGATGCTCACATTGCACTTATACGCGTCATTTTCGGTGCCTCACAAAATAGGATATGAGCCGCGTACATCGATCGCACAAGGGCCGCCACCTCGTTCCAGCACATGTATTATATTCTGTATTCGAGTTCGAGTCAGTATGCCGACATAGTAAAAAAGATATTGCGCCTTTGTTTTTATATGTGGTGTTTCCTGGTTTGATTTTTATTTTGTTCAAAGGATCCCCCAAACTACCAACCAGACAAATGAAGATGACGACGAAAATGTCATAAAACAAAAACAAATCTGCGTTCAGCACAAAAGTGTCTCACATTTGACGGAAGACGACAAAAAACTCCTTCAGATGAGCATGAGAGAAACACTTGGTTCTTGGATTTCCAGGGCACACATTTTCGCGTTCCCATAAAAAAAGGATATAATTTCGTATCCCTTACGTGCGGGTAAAGTGCCTCGTAAAAATGCAATCATCTGCAGGCACTCTTTTGTTATTGTTTAGTCTTTGGTTAATATTGTCGCCAACGCTTCCTCCACCTCGGACATTCTCTTGAGACTTTTGTTGAAGTAAAGTGGACATAAGAGGGATAAATGCTTTTATTTCAAAATATGGAAAATTGCGTCAAATATACCCAAGCATACTTGAAATAGGTTTTATCTCTATCTGCGCCAGCCGATAAAATTACGACTCATGTATCATAAGGTTTGACATGAATAACTCAAAACAACTAAATATTAATAAATAGCAACATATTTTGCCATCACCGAGTCTGCAGCTCGTAACACTTTTCTTCATGTCTAAATATAACGAAAAGGTTAAAGTAAAAGCATCATTAAAACTTTTGAATCTATAATAAAACTTTCTCTAAGATATGGTTTCGTACAATTCATATAATCTTGACAAATCCAGACTTTTCATTAGAATGGCATTATTGTTTTAAAAGAAATGAGATTACATGAGATATGCATAAAAGAAGTCTTTCTTAAGTCGTCGCCATGATCGTTAAGACTGGCTTATTAGTGCATACCCAAAACTAGAGAGCTGCGGAACAAAGGGTGTGTTTGGTTTTCAAGAAGAAATAGAACGAATATAATTTAGTGTTATGGGCAAAAATTTAGCTTTATTTTAAAAACATGCGGGTTTGTCACTATGGAGGCTAAATCTTGGAGGTAACTCACGGATTTTTAAAACGAAATTATGTCAAAATTGGTGTTAACAGCGATTTAACGTAACGTAGTGTCCAATGGTCGTGGGTCGTGCGACTTCAATTCTTCCACGTTGAAATGGCAAACCAAACTGACCGTAAACCATGTGACAGCTGGTTAAAAAGACCGAATCTTAAAAATGTATTGTCGAATCGTCGCTTAAACTAGGATTTTGGGTTGAAACGCAGTTTTCGTAGTAAAATTTTTTTCTACATTTCTTATTTATTTATTTATTTATTTATTTAACATCAATTAGAGATATGTACTAACATCTTTTTATAGACTATCGAACTAAGTATGCGAGATAATAATATACATACATGTACAAATTTTTTTTTCACTTAACCGACATGTAATAGCAAAAATTATGTGTCTTTTAGGCTCATATTTACTTAGTTAAAATATAATATGAATCGACTGAGAGTAACTGCCTCCGCCAGGTCATTGAAATTTTGTAAGATCTTGATTTTAAACGAAACTTTGTTTTTTTTTTCATTTGCTTTCAGCTAGATAAATATAAGTTCCCTTTTTCAATTGGTGCATTAAAACGCCGCATTTTCCCTCAACTCTCCTTTTTCACATGAAACTTTTCAACGCCTATATCACCCATGGCGTCCAAATGCACAAATAAATCGTTAATACTTAAAAAAATGGTGGTGTTATACGCCTAGGTACTTGAAAAGAGGCTGCAGAAAGAACTTCAGTGGATAATTTGTTTACTCCACATGAATGAATTGCCATTGAGACACTTTTTTCTCTACTTTGATGGATCAACTTCTGGGCCAGAAAATTACACTAGACCTTGGTGAAAAGCACTTCAAACTAGTACGACATTACTGCAGCGGTACTCTCAGGAGATTTTCTATAAGATTTAGGAAATAAGTTCTCCGAAAAAATCAGATCTATCACAGATTCCATTGTAGAAAACTTCCACACGGACAGCAAAGTTACGAACTACGAAAATTTGTGTTCACAAAATCCGAACGGAATCGAAGAAAGCATTTCCAGTTACAACGCTAAATACCGGCGTCCTGTTTTTCGAAATCAGCTGTTTTACGCCAAATGTGAAAGATCATTCACATTTTTCTGCAAACACAACTTCTTTCGTATATTAAGACGACTAATTTACATTCCACTCGGATTTGGTGATACCAAATTTACGAATTTCGAAATTCGTTCCACTCCGAATGGATAATGTGATAGTTACATCGGGAAACTTAGACTTTTTTCGATTATGATGGAATCTATGATAGGGCAGAATGTCTCATGCTCGTTGGCTAACACGTGCCATTCGATTACTTTGTCTGTATGTAGCCAAAGAGATTCCATCGTCAGCTAAATCGTCGTGCAAAGATAGTACGCGACATCTCTACAGTATGATTGCAAGGCAGTCTATAGGTATCTCTCAGAAGATCTGATCCAGTAATTCAACGAAATAATTACTTTACGCATGGCTGAAAATGTTCGTGAGCTGGGAGCTCGACGGATGCTGAAGACCCGCAGTGTGTCTGAAACATCAACTCTTAGGCATTTTGAAGTGGCAATGGTAAACTTCAATGCATCCGATCACATCGACATAATTGACTGGCAGACGAGAGTAAGTGAACCATCGATTACAACAGAGGAAATAGAGAACATCGCATCATCGGATGGAGAAGACCAACTGATCTTTTTAAGGCTGCCATGCCGTACTCAAGCTGTGGAGCAGGCTGTGCAAATAACGACTGAAGCTTCCATTTTTCAGTGCCAAAAATGGCACGTTTGAGTACAATAAAGGCTTAAATAGGTGCCATGACACAAGGCCAAATTGAAGGATTTGGCCTAATTTCGCTTTCTAAAGGTCAAATAAAGCCAAATTTTGACGTTTGGCATTATTACACTTTGATGAAGTGAAAAAATGCCAAGCAGACAAAGGGAAATAAGGCTTATAAGGGAAATAAGACTTTGACAAAGTGATATAATGCCAAACGTTTAAATTTGACTTTATTTCACTTGGCCATATTTCACGGCACCGCGAAAATACAGGCGAAAAAGGAAATGCCAAAGTTTGAGACTAAACGTGATTTTCGAGCAAATTGAAATATCTTTACATTTACATTTACATGAAACCTACCCCACACATAAATCTGCGAAGTAGGGGGGTTGCAGCCGGGCGACATAGACCATTTGGCTGATACACCACAAGACTAACTACACTAATACTACATAGAACAAATAACACATGACAACAGCACGCCGCGCCGTAGTACAGGACGGTCCCCCATCTTGTCACTATCAGCGCTCATTCCGATTTAATTAGGGTGTTCTAATGGGAACCGACTCTTTTCGGTTGACAAGGCCGTTGTCGGCTTGAAATATTTTTTTAAAACATATTTGTGAAAGACTTTTCTTCTTTTTTATAATAAGTCTATCTTAACATGCCTTACTTATAAATAGAATATTAACTTGCATCCTTTTATAAGCTAACGACAGTACATTAAAACACCTTTCGTTTTCTAAAATAAATCTTAAAGTTTGAGGCTAAGGCGGAGGCAGAAGATATTGTTCAAATAACAAAAAAAAAAAAATATGTGTTTGTTTTAGTGCAACACATATAATCATCACTATTAGAACAACAAATTACGCGTTCAAAAAATCCCCATACATCCGTGCTCCACCCTAATGTACATATTGTACATTCTACAATTAATTTAAAAAAATGCAGCAATAGCTTGTGTTTAAGACTTAGTCTACTATTATGAAAGTTGATATTAATAACATTGGAAATGATATTCGTTTTTCATAGGTTTGGTGAACTTACGTTTGTTGGAAGGCAAGGAAAATCGGTCATAGATTACTGTATGGTAGCTGGAAAATGGGCTGACTATGTGCGAAATTTCAAAGTAGTTGTAGAAACATTCTCTGATCATCTGCCGACTAGTACGGAGTTCCAAATTGAGATTAATGAAGAATCTGGCACTAAAAATCTACAAATGCTACCAAAACTTAAGTGGAATTCCAGTAGCTTAGAAAGCTATCAGAATAATCTAAATCTATTGCTAAATAGAAGTACCGATTCCGAATTAGCATCGATCACAAGCTATATAAGATTTGCTTATCCAACCCTTAGGATGAACAGGAAGAGGTTGATACCAGTTGAACCTTGGTTTGATGGAGAGTGTTTTAGTGCTAGACAGAGGTCTTTTGCATGGTTGAAGTCACTTCGTGTACATGCCAATGAATTTTTCAAAAGTCAATACTTAGAAGAAGTAGACGCAAGCGAAATAACCATGTCATAGAGGAGTCTAGGAGACTTGCGCAGTGCAGGAAATCTACCGATTTTTGGAGTTTGGTAAAACACTTGAACGGAAATAAGTTTACGATTCATCGAGATCTCACACCAAGTGTACTCTACCAACATTTCAAGGAACTTTTAAATCACCACTCCAGTAATGTAAACATTGCTTACGCTGAACCAAGGATCGAAAATCAGTTGTTGGATGCGCGAATAACTCATGAAGAGATAATTAACGTGTTGAAGAATTTAAAAGATGGCAAGGCAGCAGGCTCCGATGGAATACCTGTTGAGTTCTATAAGTACGGAACCTTTGAACTTATAAATAAGCTCAATTATGCTTTCAACCGAATCTTAGAACTTGGAATCGTACCACAAGAGTTTAGAGAATCCCTAATTTTTCCAATTCACAAAAAAGGAAGTACGCAAAATACGGAGAATTATCGGGGGATAAGTTTTCTTAATGCTTCGTACAAAATATTTACCGCAATTTTGCAACAGAGACTCAATACGTGGATCAACCAAAACCATTTATTGAATAAATATCAAGCTGGTTTCAGGACGGAGAATCTTTCCTTCAAAACAGAAAAAAGCTTTACAGCTTCTTTATCGATTTCAAAGCAGCGTTTGATGCGGTGGATAGGAAGCGCTTATCTACAAGCTCTATGGACTTGGGATGTCCACAAAGTTTGGAGAGGTTTTACAGAATCTATACAAGGAAACTAAGGCAGCAGTTTGGAATGGGGAACAATTATCTGAATGGTTTCAAACGGAGTCTGGCGTTCGACAAGGGTGTGCACTGAGCCCTCTCTTATTTGCGCTATTTATAGGGGATCTAACGGATTGCATTTCCGGAGCAGTGCCGTAACTAGCCTCTTATGCGCCCGGTGCGAGCTTTCAAAACTGCGCCCCTGAAAAATGTTCTAACCAGGCTCTGAGAATAAAATGGAAAAATGTGCGTACAAATATATCTATCTTTTTATTGTTTACCGAAGTATATAAGTAGCTACTTAGTATATTTGTTTAAGATAACTGTTTATTCAAAAATTTTTGCTCAAAATGAAACAAAGTAGGTACTCGATAGTAACTCAAGGCTGTCCTTACTTTTAGATTACTTAAAGATTTACTTTCCGCGCTTTTCTCATTGCGAAGTCCTTGATTACATTTTCATATGACAGGAGCCGTGCTATGTCGCGTTCTATCGACAAAATCGCTAGGCCAGACAATCTTTATTGACCCATTGTCGAGCGGAGGTAAGTTTTTATTAATTTGAGCTTACTGAACGATCTCTCGCAAGAAGCTACAGTCACTGGCATCGTTAAAAATATCTTTATAGCGACTACTAGATTGGGAAACATTTCCTTTAAATCCAGTTCCACTACAGCTTTGAGAAGACCCATACTTGACTGACATTCACATTTATCAAATAATGTAGTCGCTTCAACTTGACTCTTCAAAGTATCTATTTCGGACCAAAATTCTGTGGTATTTATATTAGCAGAATATTTGATACTCAGATCAGCTGCATGTTTTTTTAGTTCTTCAACCGAATATGTATTAATGTGTTGTAAGGTCAAAAAACCGAAAGAGTTTTGTATATCGCGTATAGTTTTTCGAATCGCCACTTTAATTCGGAAATAATTCTGTATATTGCTTCATTTATCTGAATTTTGAAGCTTAGTTGCTGAGTAATGTCGTAGCCGGTGTCTGAACTTTCACTTAAATCTTGTCTTTTTGCTAGCTTTCGTCGCTTTTCAGGAAAATTGTCTTCAATGTCACATTGTTCACAAATTCTTTTTGCCTTTTCGAAAACAATGTCTAAAGTCTCGCGAATACTTTGTATCTGTCTTGTCAGTCCCTTGATAAGTTCGGAAGCCTTGTCCTTGAGAACCTATCGGATAGCCTATCTCGGATAGCCCTATCTTGGATACCTTTTTGAACGATCCAGATATCTTTTTCCAGATTGCTGCAGACAACAGCTGTGGAATATTAAAATTCGACTTTTGAAAATAGAAAAGCATTCAAAATATCATTGCTAGACGATTATTACTTATTTTTTTCGATTTTCCATGCGTTTTAAAAGACTCTTATGCTGAAATAAATGCACACCAAAACAAAAAATCAACATGAAAAGAAATAATAATAAATTTTTTATCAGCTGATCACTTGAATAGAAAGGTATACCAAAAATACTCGGATACCTTTAGATAGCTTTTTAGTTGAAATAGGTGTGTGACTCTGCTAAAAGTTTAACACGTAATCAACAACAACAAGCTATCCGGATACGATTCTCGAACGCCCCCAATGACAATATGTGTATGCGTATGAACTTGTGCACATACAGCCGTATTTATTAGATTTTCTTAAGAAGTCTCTTAGACGTCGATTAGTTAAGTTTCAATTAAAATTTAATTGGAACTTAAGAGAGGTTGATTAAATTCTTATCGATAATCGATTCTGCGCTGATGCTTAACTAATTGATAGTTGTGTCAAAATAAAGTAGTAAAAACAGAAATCTAGTCCAATTTAAACTGCGTTTTGACAACCATTCGTTTGTAAACAGATGTGGTGCCTTTTTGCTTATCAAAAAAAAAAAAAAAAAACGAGTATCATCAACCTAAAATGTGATGAGGATTTCTTCGAAAATTCATTCAATACTAACGCAACGCATTGTTCGTCTTAGGCCCTTATTATGAGAAGCAAATCGACCGCTCGACCATGGAACAATCTTTCTTTGCCAAGGAAAACTGCAATTCCCTGACAATCTCTTAGCTCTGGTTGTAGGCACACGACATCCATAGCGAAATGGATAAAGCATAACTACTGCGTGGGCGTTCGACGACCACCATAAACATCCAAAATGATTTTTCTCTGGTAGGTATCACCTCAAGGCAGGAAAATATGCCTTGAAGAATGCTATTCCAATTTAACCTTTCAGACCCGCACGAGAATGGTTGTTGCGAGAACAACGCGTTTGGCCTTGTAGCTCTGTGGAGCTTTTGTGCCAGCTTTTTATGTTTCTATTTATTAATCATGACATCTGAAAAATTCTTAGCACATTGAAAACATTTAAATCGCGACGAAAATCTTCCATATTTTTATTTTAAGAAAAGTTTCATTTTATTACCAAAACAACAGAGCGAAATTGACACCGATTTTCCCGAAACGTCAGAATGAATTTTTAATTTGGATTTAAGAGACCTTTAAACGTCATTATTGGCATTTAAGTTAAGAGGGCTCTTAGCAAGGTTACTTAAATGTGAAATTTGATTATCGATACGGATTCGTTACTTAAGTGTTACTTAAATGGCAATTAAATCTAATCGATGATTAAAAGTTCTTTATAGATACGGCTGATAGTGTCTAAGGCAACGAATCATCTACAGTGAACGAATATTTCATAAGGCAACGAATACTTCACAGTGCAATACTGTGATGAAGAACACATCTGTTAAACTGAAATATCTGAGAGAAGAGTATAATTTTTTTTAATGTAAATTCCCTTTTAGTAGGACGTAGTGTGTTTGAGAAATGTGTGATGAGGATGTATTTAGTAGATGCTAGATGTGTGGCTGTTGAAATCTAAACCGCAAAGTTTTTTGAAATAATTTGGGATGTAACGTAGAAGAAAGCTTAACATCAACTTTTGAAAGATGCCTTGTTTTTTGTGCGTGTTAGTGGAAAATGTCATTTTTTCTCATAATTTTTCGTCTCTTATCAGTGTCGGTTCGTATTGGTAGCTCATATTATAACCTAAAAAACATAACACACGACATAACATCAAATGACCCGCCTCCATGTCGAGTCGACGTAACAAAAATTATTGCAGGTGGAGGCAGCCTGTAAAGGGTCCGCCATCTAACGTTTTTTTTTTTTAACTAGTGCTTATTTCGTGAATGGTAACACTTAAATAGTTCATGTCTGATTTGGCGGATAATTTGTTTTATCCTTCCGCTGAAGGAATATTGTTGTGTATACGCTTAAACAACGCTAGGAAATATTGCGACATTACTTTGAAAATCATGGTAATGCTGCAGAATGTGTGCGAAAATTGCGTACGGATTTTGGAAAAAGAGAAGCACCGTCAGCGTATGTAAACAAGCAAAATTGTCGCATCTGGGCCACACAAAATCCGCACACTTACAGTGAAAAGCCGATACACCCAAAACGAGTCACTGTTTGGTTCGGATTTTGGTCCAGAGGCATAATTGGGCCATTTTTCTTCGAAAATGAGCAAGGAGTGGCCGTTACAGTCAATGGCGATCGTTATCGTGTCATGTTGAACGAATTTTTGTTCACAAAAATAGAAGAGGAGGATATTGGCAACATTTGGTTTCAACAGGATGGTGCTGCGTGGCACACAGCCGAAGCTACACTCGATGTTTTGCGCCCTGTTTTTGAAGATCGCTTTATCAGCCGCAGAGCTGATGTCGTTTGGCCACCTCGGAGCTGCGATTTAACACCGTTGGACTATTATTTGTGGGGTGCCGTAAAAAATAAGTGTTACGCCGACAAGCCAGAGACAATTGACGCTTTAAAGGACAATATTCGTAAAGCCATTTGTAAAATACATCTGCACACAATCGATGGCCAGCCGAGGCAGCCATTTGAATGAAATTATTTTCTGTTATAAAC
Organism: Melanostoma scalare; assembly: GCA_949752695.1. Classification (NCBI taxonomy): domain Eukaryota; kingdom Metazoa; phylum Arthropoda; class Insecta; order Diptera; family Syrphidae; genus Melanostoma; species Melanostoma scalare. The sequence continues at coordinate 59,817,867 of OX456986.1, forward strand.
CGGAAGGATTGTACTTTCAAATAAAAAAAGAAATTTGAGAAAATATTCAGCAGTTTTTTTTTACATTTTAACAAAAAAAAAAAAAATTGGCGGACCCTTTAGATACTAGTCTGGTCATTTCTGCGCCCCCCAGGGGATGCGCCCTGTGCCTGGGCACCGCTGGCACCGCCCTAGTTACGGCACTGTTCCGGAGGTGTAGAATTTGCGGGGACCAATATAAAGGCCCTCTTTTACGCTGACGACATAGTACTATTGTCTACCTCGCCCCGATCGCTTCAATTGATGATCAATCAGCTGTATAGGAATCTTCAAGTTAATTTAAACAAATCAAAGATAATGATCTTCAGGAATGGTGGAGGAAGAAATAACCAAAACGAAAGATGGTTCTACAATTCAACACCTATTGAAGTCGTGAACGAATTTAGATACCTAGGAATGTGTTTGACAAAAAACCTAAGTATGGAAAAGCATCTGAGTGAACAACTTGTTAAAGCAAAGAGAGCTATTGTAGCTACGTGGAAAAAGTGTTTTTCTAACAGAAGTATAGCTCATAGTTGTAAATTTCGTGTATTTGAAGCAGTTTCTGAATCGATTATGTTCTATGCGTCACAGGTATGGGGATACAAGCAATATGGAAGTGTGGCAGTGGCGTAGCATAGGGGGGGTTTTGGGGGATAAAACCCCACCCGAAAATATTTCAGTCGAATATCATTTAAACGCTTCATTTATTTTTTTTTGTTTTATTGATGCAAATTTTTTTTTTCATATCTAAAATTTAAGTTCGAGCTTTTCACAAATCAGTATCTAAATACATGCATGTTTGTGTTTTGTCTACATTGAGCTATAGAAAACTGTTGAAATGCGTTAGTAGGGCTCCTATTTAATAAAATCATTGACTTATTAAACATGGACTGCTAGGACCCAACTTCAAGATGGTTCCACGCGAGCATCATTTCAGCGGAAAACTAGTAAAACATTTTTGACACTGCTAAATAATCACGCTAGCTAAATCACAGCAGATGTCGTTAGTGTTTTAGTTAAGAGTAAGATATTGGCTAGTGTAACCAAAAATAAGTGCAATCATTATTATCCAACTTTTGTATAGAGAATTAATGCAACTAGCAGTCCATGTATCATAAGTCAATACAATGCTTCAATCACATTGATCTATTACGCCAGTTCCACAAAGAAAAATCTCACTGAGCGCTCAATGTCACTTTGACGGAGCGCAAACAGTTTTGTGGAACAAAATTCTCAGCTCAACTATGTCCTTGTTTTCAAATTTTAACTCATCATCATCAGAATGTACAACGAAAATTCGCTGATGCTGAAAAAATAACCGAGTCTATAGGAGAAAAAAAAGGAAAGACGTTGAGAATATTGATGAAACCGTGGAAGTAATAATGAATCAATGGCCAACAGCGACTGAGGCAGCTACTTCAACCGTAATAAATGAAGTGTTATTGTGGAGACAACGTTGGATTAGGGCAAAAACTCAACCAAAGACATTTATAGAATCATGAAATCTTTGTAACGATGCACTTTTTCCAAACATTTTCAAGTTTTTGAAAATAGGTGCAACATTGGCTGCGACCATTGCTAGCAGCGAGTGTAGTTTTTCCACGTTGAGGCGTCTAAAATATTGGATTAGGAATTCTACAGGCGAAGATAGGCTGAATGGGCTTGCTCTTATGAGGATTAACAGGCACATTGACATTGGTGGAAGAAATTATCGAATGATTCGCGCAAAGCAGAGAAGAATTGATTTATAATTTCGTGTATTTTCATATGTTCTTATTTTCTGCACTTTATTATTGTATATCAATAAATTGGAAAAAACCTAATCAATACAATTGAACAACGACTTTTATTTATGTAAAAATATTTACATGTAACTTCATTTACATGAAGAAAGTGTGTGAAGCGCCATCAACATCAATTCACCGCCGTTCTCAACAATTGAACATTTCGGAGACATCATTGATACGAATTTTGCATAAGGACCTTGGTATGACGCCATACAAAGTCCAATTGGTTAAGGAGCTGAAGCCAACTGACCATCCAATGCGTTTTCGCTTCGTTAAGTGGGCCTGCGATCGATTTAGAGAAGATGCCGATTTTGCCAAAAAAAATCATCTTTTCAGATGAAGCTCATTTTGATGTTGGCGGGTAGGTATGTTAACAAGCAAAATTGTCGCATTTTGGGCACAGAAAACCCGCACGCATACATTGAAAAGCCGATACACCCAAAACGAGTCACTGTTAAGTGTGGATTTTGGCCCAGCGGCATAATTGGGCCATTTTTCTTAGAAAATGAGCAAGGAGTGGCCATTACAGTCAATGGCGATCGTTATGGGGCCATGTTGAACGAATTTTTGTTCACAAAGGGAGGAGGATACTGGCAACTTTTGGTTGCTACAGAAAGGCGCTACGTGCAACAAAGCCGAAGCTACACTCGATGTCTTGCACCCTATTTTTGAAGATCGCATTATCAGCCGCAGAGCTGATGTTGTTTGGCCACCTCGGAGCTGCGAGTTGACACCGTTGGACTGTTATTTGTGGGGTGCCGTAAAAGATAAGTGTTACGCCGACAAGCCAGAGACAATTGACTCTTTAAAGGACAATATTCGTGAAGCCATTGGTGAAATACAGCTGCATACAATCGATAATGTGCTTAAAAGTTGAACCGATCGCTTAGGCATGGCCAGCCGAGGCAACCATTTGAATGAAATTATTTTTCATTATTAACCGGAAGGATTGTACTTTCAAATAAAAATATAAATTTGAGAAAATGTTCTGCAGTTTTTTTTTATAGCATTTTTTCAAAAAAAAAAAAAAAATTATTTGGCGGACGCTTTATATTAATATTAATAATAATTTAATATTATTAATTAATTTAAAAAAAAACTTACTGTCTTCTCATGAAAGAGAAATGCAAAATTTGAAAGTATTACTTACCGCAATCGAATTCAATTTTTATCTCTTCCCGCCATCAAGGAACTAGGAAATCCTTACTATTCCTGAATGAGGCCCTTAAAACCATTGATCACTGGTTTTTCCTGGAAAAACATCAAGGAAAGGAAATCATATAATAATATTCAACCCCAGAGCAACTCATATTACAGCCATGTGAAATATCAACAAGGAAATCGTTCATGGAAGACCAGCAACTAGAAGGACAGGATACCAAAACCAATAATAAGACCGAAAAGTGAAACTTAACGACCACCTTCAACCATCGCACCATTTACTTTCATTCATAAATATCCTTTTTCCATTTCGCCCATGCTCCTTTCACTTTATTCTTCTTCAACCAGAATAAATAAATAAAAAAAAAAGAATTAAATAAAAAAGGACACTCATTGCTACCTCGTCCACTTTTCTAGTGCTGGGCGGTTTCAATAAGGATCAAATTGCACTTTCGCTGATTTCAGGATTTTATTTGTATTTTCGCTTTTGTTCGTTCTGCTGAGGTTAACATCAACATCGTCTCACCTCATCGTCCTTGATTTAACCAATATTTGACAGGATCACAATTACGGTTTTGTCTTTTATACAAAAAAAAAAAAAATATACTCGTACACATACAAATCATATATCTATGTGAATCAAATCACCTAGGAAACAGCAAAGAAAAAAAGCAAATGCAAGCAAAGATGTCCTTCTTCGGTTTCAAGTGTTTTTTGAGGATAATTTTTTCTAATAGATCCTGTTTACGTTGTAAACGAGATTTGCAGCACCATCAGACATAGCAAAGGAAAAAGTGCAGCACAATGAGTGTTCAGATTGCATCAAATAACATCTGGGTAAACAGGATTCCAGGATAAAAACCCATCATCATTGGTTCCTAGGCGACATGTGTGTATTCTCATCGGTGTACTCACATGGTTACAGGTAAATGTCTCCAAGGTTATCATCCGAAGCAAACATAGCAATTCATATTATCCTTCGTAGGTGTATTCAAGTGATACATTTGGATAATCAAATTGCCCACAGGGGTTAGTATAGAAGGACACACGTCGAAAAATCCATACCCCAACCAAGAGCACGACCAATCACCGGTGAAGTTGAAAAAACAAATCCTTTCTTTATACCTTGCCGCCGCCGCCGCCGCCGCCCGATGGCCATTCAATCCAATTTCGTGACAAAGCCCAACGTTCTTGGATTATCCCTGTCACATGAAGAAGCACACTGGCAAACACATCCTTGTTGAAATAGAGTGGTAGCGATTCGGTCGCTGAAGCATGACAATATCTTGTATTCGTTTTGTTGTATCCATAAGAATTACATTCATCCGCATTGAAATGCTAATGCCCCAACTTAACAACGGGCATCAAAGAACGGATTGTCAGCACCCGCGAAAAAGGGACAAATTGAGTTCTTTTGATAATTCAAAATTATAATTTATTCAAAATGGAACACGCATATCAGTCACTCTAACTAACACCTTGCTCCCAAAATATTATGTGACTATGTATAAAAGACAGAAGTGAAAGGATAATCATCATCAACACATGTGTTCGACAACATCACGTAAGAGTGCGACGATTATCACTGATCAGTGCCACTAAATCGATATTTTATGATAATCACGTTGCGGTGTCCCTTTTTCTTGTGGAGCTTTGTTTTTCTCGTGGTATAGAAGAGGAATTTGTCACTCGGCATGTCACAGAATTAATTCGGTTGAGAAAGGATAAATTGTTTGAAAAAGGTGTAATGCGTGATATGTTGCTGTAGTAGGTGGAGATTGAGAAACGTTTTCATAAAAGAAAATTGAGACACAATCAAGGACAAATGGTCAAAAGTATACACGACTCGCTTGGTATTCCCTTGAAAACAGAAATCTTTTTTGAAAACACAAGACAAAATTTATTGGCGATAATTTCATGGGAATAAACGTATCTATAAACAGTTTCTTCAGTAAGTGCGTCTTATCAACTATCAGCGAAAGTTGATGCTCCTACCAACTCAAACCGTCATACCGCATCGATAGTTCAAGTTTTTTATCCATAGCACAGAATAAGGTTAGTGTTTTTTGCTATAGTTCTTAATTTGACCCAAAATTAAGTTCTTCATGCTTAGGTTTCTTCAGACGATGAAGAAAATTCTTCAACTCTTCCGATCTGGCAACAATTACAAGGCCTATATCCACCCAAAGCTGGAGTATAACTCCAATGCCTTGTCAGGTGCCCTCAAATCTTCTTTCTGCCTAATTGATAGGCTACAAATCAAAGCGTAGTGGTTAGATAGGTTAACATCTTCGAAGTGTTAGATACTTGCCTAACTCTCTTTTAATGCTTTTTTACAAACAGTGCCCCTCTAAAATAGTTTTCTCTAAATACTCCGAGCTTTTTAATGCTGGTTTTGGATACAGTAAACCAAGCAGGAGAGCAGTATGTGATGATTAGCCTGAGGAAATGCTTGCAGAGTATCAACTTTGTCTCCTGAATAGGGTCGTTCCTACTCCGCATTAGGGAGTGTATGAGATGAAAAACGTAGTTTGCCTGTTTGAGAAATACTGCAGTACTGGGTCTAACCGTAAACGCTCTTCGAAGTTTATGACGAGGTATTTAATATGGTAGCTTTCTTCTTCAACTCTGTTCCATTGGGTAGTTGGATGGTTATTTTATGGCAATTTGCAGCTGATCTTGTGCTCCGAATTTTTATAAATCTCTTTGAAGCAAGCTTATGCGGATAACGAACTGACTTTGGTGTAGTTTTTCCAAAGACGTCTTAAGGGATCCCTTTGCTGCAATTACTGGATACTGGTTGCATAAGTGAGGGAATCATCCGCATACAGCAAGCTCTTGGCATTGTTTGATGCTCATCTGATGGCCCGAACTACAGTGCGTAACAATTGGATTGCCTTACGCATAAGTTTTTCTTAAACTCACTGTTTTTGCATATATTTGATCTGTACCTATATGAAATTTTGGGTTGGTTTGAAAGTTAGAATTGAGTCTGTTCACAACAATAAAAGTTTCAAATAGTTTCGAGAAGTTAACGAAATTATCTGAAATTATGCGTTTGGATACACTAAGCAGTTTTTTTTGTAACATTAGAATAGCATCACCTTCTTTATTGGATTTAAAATGAAAACTAGATCATTTTTTTAAAGAAAAGTTTTTTTTATTTATTTTCTACTGCTTTCAAAATTATCTCAATACTTTGTACCACCCCGTTATTTTGAATTACATTAAAAATGCGGTCTTTTAGGGAATCATACAAAGATTTTAAGAAATCAAGGGAAATACTTGCCCAGGCCCCTTTAATGAGTCCCTCTTTGTTGGTGTACTGCTTCCCACCTTCATACACTTTTTGTTTCAACCAACCCCTTACATTTTCGATGATGCTCAAATCTGGCGAGTATAGGGTGGCCAGGAAAGTTGCTCTATGTTTTGGCTTTGTAGCTAAGTTTGAATTATTCCAGCTGTGTGAATGGGAGCATTGTCCTGCTGGAAAATTATCCGCAGTGGTTCAAAAATATCCTGGAACTGTGGTAGAGCCATTTCCAGTATATTTTTGTAATACGGTGCTGTCATTCTACAGTTTACAAAAACCAAATCGATTGTGCCATAATATGATATGGCATTGGCAGGCACCCCATGCCATGACGCCTCCTTCACGGCTGTGGTGACGGTCCAAAACCATTTTTTTTTTCCTAAATCATGGTAGTAATAGTTGGATCCGTCAGGCCCATGTAGACCCAATGCATTTTTTCTTGGCAACACATCAAAGAGCACTCAAAACACACAGTTTAAGAAAAAATATGTGAGGCTATCCAATTGTTACGGACTGTATGATCCTTGTGCAACTCTTGATACATTTGGTTGATGGTTGGCTGTTTTCAAATAGGGCAAAGAATGACCTGCAGTTGAGAAAACTGAAAAATATTTTGATTAATGACCTGGGAATCCCTTGAATCCAGATGCAATTCATACCCATGTTGTGATTGGCGAGTCGAACGCAAAAACGTGTGAGTGTAAGAAATCGGTAGGTACTAACGGTTGACGAACTCAGTCCTTGTGATTCGACTAAAATGTCAAATGATTTTCGTAGTGTGTTCTCACCCTAATGTGGTTATCACGCGTTCGTAAAGTTGATTGCCATTTTTTGTCGAACAACAAGCATAAAGTGAGACGAAGTCGACCCTATAAGAAAGTATGTACTCGAAATTGGATGTTTAGAAGCTTCAAAGAGATGTCGAGGCATAACCCTTTCACTAACCAACAGAAACCTGCGAAACACGGAAATTGATAGCCAAAAGAAGCAAAAACATCCAAGGATAGATACCAGCACATACCAGCCTACATTCTTAACCTATACCACCACCGACAACGACTGAAGAAAAGACTACAGAGGATTCGGCAACGTGAACTAAGCACAAGCAATTCCGATTACCAGTCTTGCCTGGGCGAGCTAAACTGTACCAACACAATGTTCAGGAATGCAGTTCAGCACCACAACAACGTCCAATTCCAAAAGAGACTGCAAAACATCAAACCCGTTTTGGATGCCTTCAAAAACATCAACAAGATCGTCGACAAAGGCCAGATATGCCAGAGAAGATCACCACCAACAGAGGAGAAGTATCATCATCCACCGAGGATAAAGCAGAAGGATTTGCTGAATTCCTCCTGGCCCTGCATTCCTAAATGATATATGGACTCAACATTCCAAAAAGGGAAACCGAAACATTGTGTCTGGTTACAGGCCCATATCCCTTCTCAGCAACGTCAGCAAAATTCTGGAGGATCTGGTTCTGGTTGTAGGCATTCTGCAACGACATCAGCATCATCTCGAATATGCAGTTTGGATTCCGGGAGAAACATTCTACTATTCATCCATTCCTGAAGCTCCAAGGGGATGTTATAAGGAAACTCAACAACCACCAAACAACAGTTGGATGTTTCTTGGAAGTTAAGAAGGCATTTGATAGTGTCTGGATAAATGAACTTATCCATAAACTAACCATTTAACGCTTTCCAGGTTCATTAATAAAAATTTTGTTCAATTTTCTTCATTCCAGATCCTTTTACGTGCAAGAAGACAACACCGTCTCTTCAACCAGACCTATCCGAGCAGGGGTTGCTCAAGGATTGAAGCTAGGTCCCTGTCCCTTACTGTATAGCATCTTCACCTCGGACCAACCTCAACCAGAAAACACGACCAACCTTCTTCTTTGACCTACGCGCACTCACTGTCGCCTGAGATCGCTACTCGTAGAGTTGAAGACCACATAAAGAAGCTATTCGAGTACTTAGTTAATGAAGTAGTCTGGTGGTGGTGCTGAAATCATAAAGGGTTTATTAAGGTTAATAGATAATTGTAACGCTTCGCGTACCGTACTCGTGCCGAACATACACTAGGTTAGATGTTGCTTGGAAGAAGTTCAGAGTTAACGGTGTTCTAGGTAAGGTCGGCTTTGGTTGAGATATAACAACGATATTGTGATTCTCGCTGTTATCGTCCAACCAATTGGTAATGACCATTCCTTCCATACTTCATGTGGTGTCCATCCATAGCGTATGTCGAACGTTGAATTCACCGCCTATCAGCTGATAAAGTTGTTGAGTTATTGAAGATCGTCTTTGATATCGGTGACGTTGGATGAACACTAGATGCTCACTACTCCAAGTGTTTCATCGCGTCCGATTTGAACGGTGATAGCCGTGGCCTCAATCGTCTTTAGCCCTTGGATGGTATGCTCGGTGGCTCCAGGATAAAAATGGCAGTGCCTCTAGTTGTGTCTGTTTTGTCCTTCCTGAAAGTAGAATATTTATTCATATTAATATTGTTCCGTTTGGTAACGTTGGTTTCTGAAATGAGAGCAATGTCAGGGTTATGTTTTTTTTAGAAAAAGATTAAATTACGTCCTCTTTTCCAGGCTGTGCAGCAAATTTATGTTTAACGTCATGATGCGGAGCCTCCTTAGATGCATATTTGGAATACGAAGGTGGCTAAGGCCACGGATTTCTCTCCTTCACTCATATTTCCTTAGCTGGTAGGTATTGCAGTCTTGGCTTTTTGCATCAGGGTAACAAGGTCGCTCCCAAACATCCGTTGTGCCTCGTTGTTGAGGCCTGGCTGGTGTTGTCCTGGGAATTTTGGCTGCAGTTGGTTGTTGCTTTGTGAATGTGACTGGATTGGGTGTAGGTCCGCTTCTAAACATTGAGGCGTAGCTGACGTTTGGGCAGGTTGCCATTGAGACAGAATTGGTGGCGAACACCTGCTGAGCCTTCTTCTCGGCGATTTCCTTGTTCCTCTCTGTCAGCTTGGCCTTAAGAGTTGGGTACCCCTTGAAACTTGCCGGATGTCCTTCCTTTTGGCAGTTCGCACACCACACATCCAGTCCTCTGTTTGTATCCGCTTGCCACTGACCTGGTTCATGCACCTCCTTGCATTTCACGCACACGTACTGGCACCCACAGTTGGTGGCAACATGTCCAAATCGTTGACATTTCCTCTGCATTGTACGATATCGTTGGATTTGAGTCTCTCCCAATGAACCTTCTGGTTCATAGCAAGTGTCATTGCGTAAACATCGCTGAGTTGGCAGGTCTTGTCGAGTTCCACGACGAAGTTGTTGTAGGCAACCCTTGATTTACACTAGATGATCTCGGTGCTTTGGCACAGGGCGGCAAATTCTATGGGGGCGGCAAAATTTGAAATGAAAGTCAAAGATTCTTTCAGTCATAAAAGAATTTTTCGGGACAAAGGTGTTACATACGCCTGAAACGCATCACATTATCACTGTAAATTTCCGAAATTCCGATTATCTTATTATTATTTATTTGCAGTTAATTTTCTACATCTTCCCGAATTCAACTCGGTAATTGTCTAACAGTGGTTATTTATTAAAATTAAAATCACGCGCCTTAGCATACGAAGAATAAAACTCCCTGATACACTCGTCCTCAACGATACTCGTCTTCAAGTATCCTTGCCGCACGGGCGGCAGCTGTTTCTTCGTGGTAGTAGCGACGAGTGTATGTATTTATGTTTTTCGTGTATTTATGGTGTTCGTGTAACTGAGCATGAAAACTCGAAATTCACAAGAAAAGTATGTTAGCCCTGAAGGATAGATCGAACATCAAAACAAGAATAGACAACGATTTGATCGATCAATTCGAAAAAGAAATTTCTTACTGGAAAAACATTTTGAAAAGAGTGGTTTCTGCAACGAAAGCTCTAGCGTCACGTGGTCTTCCATTTCGAGGAAGTAACGAGAAATTTGGGTCTCCAAATAATGAAAATTTTTTGATGCTGATAGAATTTCATGCATTATTTGATCCGTTTTTAGAAGAACACATCCGAAGATTTGGCAACAAAGGATCTTGGGGTACGAGCTATTTGTCGAAAACCATTTATGAAGAGTTTATACAACTTTTGGCAGATAAATTATCATCGATCATCGTTCAGGAAGTTAAGCAGCGAAGTATTACGCCATAATAGTGGATTCAATCCCTGATGTTTCGCACATCGATCAACTTTCATTCGTTTTGAGATACGTGCAAAAAGATGGTACACCTGTTGAAAGGTTTCTCATGTTCATTGAAAACAGTGGACACAAAGCAGAAGATTTGTTGATGGCTGTAATATCTGTTCTTGAATGCTTCGACCTTGATATTCAAAATTGTCGAAGTCAGTCGTACGATAACGCGAACAATGTTTCAGGCATTTATTCAGGTTTACAGGCAAGAGTCAAAGAAATCGACGATTTTGCAGTGCATGCTCCTTGTGCTGGTCATTCAATGAATTTGGTCGGAATTCACGCAGTCGAAAGTACCACCGAAGCAGCATCTTATTTCAACACAGTCCAAGCATTGTACAACTTTTTTACTGCATCTACACATCGCTGGGAAATTCTACAAACTCATGCAGGAAAGAAGATTGCTTTGAAATCATTGTCAGCAACAAGATGGTCAGCTCGTCACGAAGCAGTTAAAGTGCTCAACAAGTTCTATGGTGAGATAATTGAAACTCTAATAAAACCATTGAAAAAGATATCACTGAGAACGCAATCACGAGGCAAGAAGCAAAAGGACTTCGCATTCAACTTGAACGACTAGAAACAACATTCATGCAGATTCTTTGGCATTTATTACTTTCAAGATTCGATGCTGTCAGCCAAAGGTTGCAAAAGGTTGATATCATCATAACTGATGTGATCGATGACTATCGTGGACTGATCAAAGTAGCAGCTGATGCACGAATGGAATTCGAAGCTCATGAACAGAAAGCGTTAGAAATCTCAGAGAGTCAAGAGTACCAGACAAGTGTTTCTAGAAGAATAAGGAGAAAGTTGCAGGCTGATGAATCACGAGATGGAGATGTTCAATTGTCTTACTTACTTACTTAGGTGGGCATTACAGTTCGGGGTGAACCTGGGCCTCAACCAACATCCTTCTATAACGATTTCGATCTCGGGCGAGCTCTCTCCAGTTTCGCATTCCAAGTCGGTTGAGGTCTTCATCCACTTGATTGCGCCACCTAAGACGAGGTCTTCCGCGATCTCCCTGCAATGTGCTTTCGAACACCCGACGAGCCGGAGCGTTTGGGTCCATCCGCTCTACATGGCCCAACCATCGTAGCATCGCGATGCGTACTCTTCTGGCTATGCCCATGTCGCGGTACAGCTCATACAGCTCGTTGTTGTATCTTCTTCTCCACACATTGTCTTCGCATACGGGACCAAAGATCATTCGGAGAATTTTTCTTTCGAAACGACCAAGAGTTTCCTCATCCGCTTTCGATAAGGTCCATGCTTCTTCGCCGTACAGCAGGACTGGGATGATCAAGGTCTTATACAAGGTCACCTTGGTTTTTCTAGAGAGGGTTTTGTTTCTCAATTGCCTTCTTAACCCAAAGAAGCAACGGTTGGCAAGAGTTATTCTCCGTTTGATCTCCGCACTGATGTTGTTGTCCGTGTCTACAGCGGATCCTAAGTAGGCGAAGTCCTGTACTACCTCGAAGTTATGTCTGTCTATTGTGACGTTTTGTCCAATTCGTCGATGTTCTGTGTCCTTGTTTGATGACAGCATATACTTCGTTTTGCCCTCATTAACCATCAAACCCATTTTTGCCGCTTCTGTTTCAATACTCGCAAAAGCACCTATGACATCACGCTTTTTTCTTCCCATTACGTCAATATCGTCTGCATAGGCGAGTAATTGTACAGACTTTTGAAAGATTGTTCCTCTGGTGTTGACGTTTGAGTTTCTTACAATCTGTTCAAGTATGATGTTGAAGAAATCGCATGACAGCTTGTCGCCTTGCCTAAAGCCTTTTTCGACATCAAAAGTCTCGGTGAGTTCTTTACCGACCTTGACGGAGCAGCGTGAATTCTCCAAAGTCATCCTGCATAGTCGTACGAGTTTTGCAGGGATGCCGAAACTAGAAATGGCTCTGTACAGCTCGTCTCTGTAAATACTGTCATACGCGGCCTTGAAATCGATAAAGAGGTGGTGAATATCGATATTGTGTTCTCGGGTTTTTTCCAAGATCTGCCGTAATGTGAAAATTTGGTCTATTGTGGACTTCTCTGGTCTAAAACCACATTGATAAGGACGTATCAAGTTGTTGACGTGGGGTTTCAGACGTTCACATATTACAGCAGACAAGACCTTATAAGCGACGTTAAGGAGGCTTATCCCTCTGTAATTGGCGCAATTGTGAGGGTCCCCCTTCTTTAGGATCGGGCATACGATACTGAGGTTCCATTCATCGGGCATGCCTTCTTCCGACCATATCATGCAGATCAGCTGGTGCATGCTCCTTTCCAACTGATCTCCAGCTGCCTTGAAAAGTTCAGCATCAAGGCCATCTGCACCTGCAGTCTTATTTGATTTAAGTTTGCATATGGCAAGCTTAACCTCTTCTAGGTCGGGAGGACGGCATTCTTGATCATCGTCCAAGCTGAATGGGGCAATCTGCGTGACAGCGGAATGTGTGTCTTCATCGCCGTTAAGCAGTCTGCAGAAATGATCTTTCCAGATCCTCAGTAGCGACTGTGACTCTATAACTACGTTTCCCTGCTGGTCTTTACAGGCTTGAGTTCGGGGTTTGCCACCCTGGCAGGATCTTTTTATCTTTTGGTAAAACTTCCGAATCTCGTTCCTGTCATGGCACCTCTCTATTTCCTCAAACGAGCGCTTCTCATGCTGCTTCTTTTTCTTTTTGAGAAGTCGGTGTTCTTCCCTTCTTCTCTCCTTGTAAATCTCGTTATACTGATCGTAAGCAGCCCTTGTTCGTGTTTGCATAAGCATTTGTCGTGCTCTTTGTTTGGCTGCATTTGCCTGCCTGTATTCTTCATCGAAACATGGGTTTCGTTTTGGTGGCCGAGTGAAACCCTGAACCTCAGAAGCAGCGGTTCTGATGGCTTCTTGGCATTGCTGCCACTGGTCTTCAATGTTTAATGCTGGCGGCATGGGATTCAAGGATAATTGAAGGGACACTCGATTGGAAAAGGCATTGGCAATCTCTTGCGATTGTAGCTTTCCGACGTCATATCTCTTCACAGCGTTAGTTCGCGCTGGTCGTGAACAAGATATCCTCATTCGCACCTTGGCTACAACAAGGTAGTGGTCCGAGTCAAAGTTGGCTCCTCGGAGAGTTCGGACATCTAGCACACTGGAAGAGTGCCTTGCGTCGATCGCAACATGGTCAATTTGGTTGACGGTTAATTGATCTGGTGATCGCCATGTACCTTTATGAATTTTGAGATGTGGGAAGCGTGTACTACTTACAACAAGATTTAGCCCCGCAGCAAAATCGATTAGCCTCAGTCCGTTTTCGGAGGTTTTGTCATGGAGGCTATGCTTACCGATTGTGTTTCCAAAGATGTCCTCCTTCCCTAGCTTTGCGTTAAAATCGCCAAGAACGATTTTCACGTCGTGTCTAGGGCACTGCTCATACGTTTCTTCGAGGAGCTCGTAGAAACAGTCTTTGGAATTGTCGTCTTTCTCTTCTGTGGGGGCGTGGGCGCATATAAGGCTAATTTTGGCGAATTTAGCCCTGATGCGGATGGTCATTATACGCTCATTGACTGGATTTTGGCTAATCACCTTATCCCTGAGTCTTCCTCTAACGACAAATCCGCACCCAAATAAGCGTTGTTTCTTTTGTCTGTAGCAGTCACCATAGTAGATGTCACAGTTTTTCATCTTCTTTATGCCCGGTCCACTCCATCGCACTTCTTGGATGCGGTTATGTCTGCTTTGCAGCAGTCCAGGGCGTCCGCTAATTCTCCGGCTGCACCTAGTCCGTTAAGAGATCTTACGTTCCACGTGCAGATCCGGAGGTCATTGTCCTTTTTTCGTTTGCTTGGGTCGTCAACTTTGAAAACATTATCGTTATCCGAGGCTTTTGGTTGTTTCGGAACCATATTTTTTTTCCGTGGTTGGGTAGTTAACCCTACGCACAACCCCCCACCTGGAGGGCCAGGTCCTTTTGGATCCCTTCGGACACAAAGGGCTGGAATATCCAGTGTCAGTACCCTGCTGCAGGGGTGTGAGTGCTGCCGTTGGCTCACCAGGAGCTCATCCGCCACCATCTCTACTTCAATACCCTGTCCTAGTATTGAAAAACCCCGAAAGACCTTTAAACCAAATATGTTGGAGTAGCTCCTTCAGGGGTTTCTGCTTTTATGGCTGCTGAAGTCCACCGTTGATTCTGTCCCTCGAATTCATCCGCTGGAACATTAACACGAAAGCTCTCGTAGACCACTGAGATTCGTGCAGTCAGTCATAGTTCGCAGAGCAATTATAGTGTTGACCGATCACAATTCTTTTGTTCCGGATTCCCTTGTCATCACTCGCACTTACTAGTTTAGCAGGTCAGCTCTGGACGGAGCATCCCAGGTCCCAGTGGATACCGCTTGGAGGTATAGTAAGCACAATTGACGTGTACTATAAGTTACAGCATCTGGGCGCCGCGCCGCCAAGTTGGCACCAGTCAGAGCCTACCCGAATAGTACAACCCCCATCCACCCATGCCCATCCATGTTCAATTGTCAGGAAGGGATAATTTTCGAGTCAACACTTTCAACGTAATTCTTGACAATCTTGATTCTGAATTGCGAAGAAGATGCCAAGCATATGAAGAAATTCATGGAAAGTTTTCAGTTATCACTGAATTTGGAGATTTGTATTCCTGCGAAATTCGTAAGAAGTCGGAACATCTAAGGACAATTTATACCTCAGACCTCGAACCTTCATTGGATGACGAATTGGTGCACTTCCACGCGTATTGCTAAGAGAAAAAATTAGAACGTGATTCTATTAAAGCTATTAAAATTCTTGAAAACGAACGACTTATATACCGAGTTCCCAAACGTTGAAATAGCATATCGTATATTTATGACGTTAGCAGTGACGAATTGCAGGGCAGAACGTTCATTTTCATGTTTGAAAAGAGTCAAAAACTATTTTCGTTCAACTATGACGGGCAGTCGGCTAAATAGTCTAGCGGTTCTGTGCATCGAGTCGGATTTGCTTGAACGCTTGAATTGTGAAGAACTAATAGGTCAGTTCGCGGTAAAGAATGTAAGGCGTGTTTGCATTTGAAAACGAAAACGATTATAAACATCCGTAATTATCTTGTGTGTCAACTTTGAGTTTTATTTTCTTATAAAAAAGCCTTATGTGATTATTCTTTTATTATGAAACAATAAATGAATTCAAACCTTACATTTTTGAGTCATTTCATTCGTTAATTATACAGTTAACGATCTCACTAACATTTCAATTATTTATAAATCAATAATAAAGGCGCCATTTTTTAAGGTGCATAGGGCGGCATTTTAATGAAATCCGGCCCTGGTTGTAGGACTTTCCTTGTGGCTTCTTGGCCTTAAATTCGGTGACTTTGATGATGGGGAGGCCCTCTATATTTTGCTCATCTTCAACTGCAATGACTGCGTATGAGTGGTGGATGCCTTTCAGGAAAAGCAGGTTCTTTCTATCCTCCCTCGGTGTGAAGGAATTAAATTGAATCTTCCTCTCCTTGAGGAATTTTTTAAATCCTTCGAAAGATTGGCGGTTTCCGGCATTGATGATTGTTGTCTTAGTGTTGCGGTTTTTAAACGTCACCGCCAATTTGTTCCCTTTACAGAACCGGCTTATTTCTGCAATGTTTCCTGAGAAACTAAAATTGGCGGCATTCCGGGTCCCTTGGCTGGCTCGCTTGTTTTTGGTACTCCTGGTGGAAGTTGATCATGGGCTGTTTTTTAGGGGGCCCCCGAACAAATTAATAAATTTTACTCAAAAAAATAAAACTCAATTTACCGCATTCAAAAGGCGACGACCGACTAAAAGTCCGCGTTTTTTTTTCCTTACCGTAGTGAGACCATCATTTTTTGGCAGTTATAGTTTTAGTGCAATACACTAGTAAATACTCAAACTATCGTTAGTGTCTTAAGCTGTTATTATGTTTTAAAAATGTCTCGTTCATATTTAAGTGGTGCGCAAAAAAAGAAAGGTTGCCGAAGAAAAACGATCACCAACAAGTGCATTGTTAGAAAAAGTTGCAAAAATCGAAAATTATTTTCATCGGAAGGTAAAAACACCAAATTCATCAGGCAGTCAAGGACTTGCAACTAGTCCTGAATTGAACGATGATCCAGTCAACTCAACACCTGAATCTTCAAACCAATCTCTTGTGGGCGAAAGTGTATCTACATAAAAATCAAGGTGTAGACATTTTCAACCGTTCCAACGATCCAGGAAAATGGGAAAAATTTAGATGGAAGATTTTGGTTTGAACATGGGCCATCCACATGTCAAAATTCGACTGCACCATTCGAGCCAAGGTATGCAAGCAAGAATATTGATCGCGCATTCCCTTAATTTGGTTGGAGAGCATGCTGTGAAGTGCTGTTTTTATGCAGTAGATTTTTTCGCCATTATACAAACATTATATAATTCTTTTTCCGCTTCCACCTATCGTTGGGGTGTTTTAAAAAATAAGATAAACAATGAAGACATTGTCAACTACATGCTGGGAAGCATATTCGAATGCGACGAATGCAGTTTACGATTCATTTGATATCATATTAGAGGCTGTAGAAATCATTGCTGATGATGAATCACAAAATATTGATACTCGTTATGAGGCGATGTGTATAGCGAATAAAATGCAAAAATTCGAATTTGGTTTCATGTTGATTTTATGGAACTCTATTTTGACAGCTATGCATTCAGTGAGTAAGTCATTGCAAAGTGAAAAAGCAGATTTGCAAACGTGTGGTTTTTTGTACGGATCGTTAGAAGAGAGTTTAGTTTCATTCCGAGAAAAGTTCAATGATTTCGAGGAAAAAACAAAACAATTATTACCTGGTGTAGGTTATACAGAAAACGTAAAACGTAATGACGGAAATGCTTCAGAAGTAGAATTTTCGCCCCGCGATAATATTAGGACTAAAGGTTTCCTCGAAATCAACGACAATCTTCACAGTGAAGTCAAACGACGTGCGAAAGTGTATATGGAAGTTTCAGAGAGTTTGGATTTCTCATCAACTATACTCTAAGTGATGGAGACCTCCACGAAGCTATTAAGTTCAGTTAAGTTCGTTTTTATTCCAGAGATTTCGAGGAATTCATTTAATTGAAATGAAACAATTCCAAAGTTACGTGAACTCCAGATACACCGATGCACAAAAAACTCATAGTCATTTGTATCAATCAATTAGCCGATGTATTTCTTAACACAGAAATAGCTCTTCAGATATTTTTACCATTGATGATCACAAATTGTTCTGCCGAACGATCCTTCTCGCAATTTAAAAAATCAAAGATGCTTAAAGAGCTACAACGGCGACTAGACATGTTAGGTATACTTTGCATTGAGTCAGTTTTATTGAAGAAAATTGATATTGATTGATGAATTTGCCGAAAACAAATGTAGAAAACAAAAGAAAAAAAAAAAGGTTCGAGGTTCGAATCCCAGCAGAGGCAAAAATGTTTTTTCACGGGTATCGCCTTTCGCGAGGAATTGGCAAGTCCTACGTTAGTGAATTCATTGCCATTAAAAAGCACTTTCTCAATCAGCCGTTCGGAACCGGCAGACAATTTTAGGTCCCCTCCATTCCCTCAGAAGGTATGGTTGTGAGAAATGCATCAGACCCAGGGGCTCCTCGATCTGTTGCGCCACCCTATTTTAAATGTAGAAAACGACATGTTTAAAATGTATATAGATTGTAATTTTATTGAAATTATAACGTTTTGACAGATAAATTTTTATGAAATTTATGAATTTTAATCGAAAAAGAAGGGAACAGACGTAAAAAAAGGTCCCCAAACTGATGGTTGCCTAGGGCCCCGTTGAGGGTTAATCCGGCCCTGGCTGTTGCGGTGATTGGGGCTGGTGAAGTCGTTTCTACTGATCCGATTGGTGACAGTGGCTCCTTATTCTTCTTCTTGGAGTCATTCTTGACGGCGCGGCGGTCTTTTTTGACCGTTTTTTACCAGTCACCGACTCCCAAGTTCCCCTATTTTCCAGTAAGCGTTATATAATTATCTACACCTAGTACATGTGAGTTCTATGGCAGTGAACGAAAAATATCATTTGATATCAGTATGCGATGAGGGCATCGAATTACTTTATTTTTATAATACAGTTCCGTTCTTGACTATAACAATAAATTAAATGCAATTTATTTCTTCTTGAAAACCAAAATCTTAAATACAGCTCTACAAATTGCACACCAAAATTACATCATTCTATTGAAACAGTCAGAAGTCGGCCTCAAATTTAACGTTTCAAGTGCTCATAACTCAGAGATGAAAACATTAATTTTTTTTTTTTTTTTTTGGAGGTTTTTAAAATACCAGCTGGAGCACTCAGACCTAAATACCGGTCCATTGTACTACCAGATAGCAACCTTCTATTTGTTATAGCTTTCCAGATGTTCGGAGAAAAGCCAAAAGACGCTGCCGTGGAAGGAGCCTAAGTTACCAGCTCTCACCATGTCTGCGCCGAGTATCTGTAACCTCATGCGAGAAAAAGCAGGACATTCACAGAGGAAGTGCTCTGCGGTGTCCTCATCTTCTCCACAAGATTCACAGAGTGTGGTATCACTTAAGCCTAACACGATTAAATGCTTTGCAAAAGAGAAGTGCCTGCTGGCAACGCCAATAAGCTTTCTACAGTCTTTTCTGCTACGAGCTAGCAAAAATGTTGCAGTCTTTTTACTAACGTTGGGGAGCATACGCTTGGTCTGTCTGCATCCAATGGAGGCATGCCATCTACGGTTGTGCTCTTCACAGATCCAATCGTTGATTGAAGCCCTCACTGAGGACGCTGGCAGACCTAGCGACGGTTCAGGTCCTGAGAAAGCTGTCTGAGATCCCTGCCTAGCGAGTTCATCGGCGATCTCATTTCCAGTTATGCCGTGATGGCCTGGAACCCAAATGAGACTCAAGGAATTTAATCTTCCGATCGCATTCAGAGAGCTCTTGCATTCCTGGATCACTTTCGAAGTGGTTAGAGGGTTGAGAAGGGCTTTAAGCACAGCTTGGCTATCGCTGCAAACAAACATACTTCTCCCCATCCATCCATTGTTCGTTACCTGGCTCAAGGCCATTAGGATAGCATAAGCCTCCGCTTGGAAAACGGATGCGTATGATCCCAAAGATGAGTGCAGTCGTATGTCGTCGTTCTCAACAAAGGCACCAGCACCAGAACCCTCGTCGGTTTTGGAGCCATCTGTGAAGATACGATAACAGTTCTTTCCAGGCTCAGATTCTGGAGCGAACCAGTCCTGAACCGAAGGAAAGCTGACTGAGTAATTTTGGCGCAGTTTGAGCCTTGGGATCATCGTGTCAGACGGCATATCCATTAGACGTGGGTCAAAAGATATGCTGCTTGCGAGTTTCTCAAAGCTCTAAAAAAACATTGATTGCTTTTCTACCCAAAACAGTTGGTTTTTAATGAAAACTTTTCTTCCTAAACTGCAAAGTTTTGTAGAAATTATTTAAACCAGTTCATGTTTTCTACGTAATTTCTACCAAATTTGAAGGTATATTGACAAGTCTTTTTGTATGAACCAACAACTCATCAGGTAGTAACTCCCTCATTTTGATGATATAGCTTTTAATATTTGCTAACCAAATGTTATTTGTTTTTCAGTGATAAGCTCTTTCGAGTCTCTCCACGATTTCTATTAAACTCATAAGGTCAACAGAAAGGCTCCCAATGCAGCTGGTTACTATGCAGGTATTTGTTGTTGGTATTCGATAAGGCTTAACGCCAGTGTCTTCCAACTGGAAACAAATAAACAACGTTAATCGTCTATCCGTGCTGTCGATTATTCTCGGCCAAGTTCAGGGTTACAAGTTGTACTGTTGCTGCATATTTTCGGATTATTTGCTGCTTCTTAATCGCTTTTTCATTGTGGTTGGACAAAGAGTAGGTATCCCAATGCAACCAGAGGCGATTTATCGCCTGCGGTCACTTCAACAAGAATTGATAGATATACCAGCACAATTCAAATGGAAATACCGTGCTTTGTGTTATGTCGTTCGATCACATTCACTCATACCTACCAAGACAAAACCGAAAGAGAGTTAAAAGGTTTTTTGTTTTGTTTAATTTTGTTCAAATTCGACTAGATTCGGGTTATCAATTAGCGAAGAAAAGGTCGTCATCGCCATTATCGGATCTGCCTGGTGAAAGTGAATTCAAAGGCTATGAATAAAACGATGAGTAATAAGAGTTTAAGTTATCACTTTGTTTGTTAGAAAATTAGAAGAAAATGGGCAGAAAGACATGAAAAGTTTTCCAAAGAAACAAAAATAAAACATAAAACAAGAATTCCATCGGAATAGCCCATAGACGATAAGCGAATAGGTTGGCTACTCACTCAAGATAATATTCATTTTGGGGGTAATTAGTTTGGGTGGTTTTCAAACTTGTTTGCTGTTGAGTGCGTGTAGGTACTCTTTGTAACTAATGATAAGTCATAACAATTTTTTTTTTTTTGTAATGCAACAATCATATGTCTGTTGGGATAGGTTGTTTGGTCATTTTGGTAATCGCTAGTCGCTATTTGTGTTGGAACAAGGTGTAAGTTGCATTGATGTAGACTGTGTAGTTTGCATTGAATCATATTTTAAACAAATATAAGGGCACAGTAATTGCTTTTATTTCTGGTATGAAGCGAACGAAAATAAACTTTTCTGCATTCCTCATTAAGCTCTATTGTTATTATAGATATACACTCAGAAAAATTTCGAACGCATTCATATTTAAACCAAACTCAAACACATATTGGCATGGAAGCGGTGTCTATTTAATTTTAATAGAAACCTATTATCTAATTGTTGAAATAAGTTGAACATGATTTAGTTTCAATAATCTTTGCTTTCTTAACTTAAACGTGTTTCTATTTGTTTTCATTGACTTCATCTAATGTTCTTTCAAATAGAATTATCTTCATTTCATTTGAATATGTCCGTGTTTGAAACAAATACGTTTTCTGTTTAAAACAAATTTTTTCAGCGTTAGATTTCTTAAACAGATTCATAGTTATTTCAAGCATAAATCTATTCGTTTATATCAGACTCGTTCGATTTTAAATTTAAATGTTTTATATTTGAAATGATGGTAATAGTTTAAGAACCGAATGTGCATTTTGAGTAAGCATGCATATACCACAAAATCCTAGTCTACTAAATACTAGTATACTAGGTTTTTGGTTTTGTATACTTTTTTACTCAAAATTCACACTCGACTCTTAAACAATTACCATCGA
The DNA here is from genome assembly GCA_949752695.1 of Melanostoma scalare. Lineage (NCBI taxonomy): Eukaryota > Metazoa > Arthropoda > Insecta > Diptera > Syrphidae > Melanostoma > Melanostoma scalare. The sequence continues at coordinate 59,839,618 of OX456986.1, forward strand.
TTCAAATAAAAAACTTATTGATTTAAAATCGACCAAGTTTTATATACACGGTGTTCCGTACTTCGTGTAACATCCTTTGGGGTGTGATTCTTGGTCATATTCTAAGAAAAAAAATGTATGACAGTAAAGCTCAATTCTCAACTTTGACATCACTTTTTGACAATTTAAGAAAAGGCTAACTTTGGTGTACCCTGACCTATGTTAAATTCAATATCTCTGTCAATACTAATGATAGAGACCTAATTATAGTCTTAATTTTTTGTAGAAATAATAGCCTTTAAGATTAAATTTAAGTTTAGCTTCCACAGGTTAAGGGTTGCCAGATTTTCAATTTTAAGTGCTGTTCAAATTTTCTTCCCGAAACAAAGTTTTGACTTTGAAGTTTTTTTTTGCAGAAAATGCCTGATAAACATAGAGATTCTTTGACAGATGAACTAAACAATAATAAAAAAAAAACTTATGAGTAAGTGCACTCAAAAACCCACACATTTTATGATATTTGAAAAAATACAAAATGGGTAAAATTAAAAAAAAAAAACGATTTTTAAATTTGAGGTTTGTTTGAATAAAACAATAATATGGGCACTTCTAGTAGTTTTTTTATATTTTTTGTACAAATACAATTATAACAAGTGCTCAAAGTGCCCTATTTAGTTTTGAATGCATGCCTTAGCCCGTTTTTGAATTTCATTGTGGGTGTTTGCTCTCGACAACTCTTGTCTTACTTCTAGTCTTGTAATCTTTGAAACTGTATTTAAATTGGATTTTTATAGGCTAAGGGTTGCCAGATTTACAATAAGGACAAAGTTCCTGGTATCTTCGCTGTGCTCTTCATGAATTTCCATTGCAAAACTCATATAAGAAAAAAATGTCTGCGTAGGCGCTTTGAGCACTTGTTATAATTGTATTTGTACAAAAAACATAAAAAAACTACTAGAAGTGCCCATATTATTGTTTTATTCAAACAAACCTCAAATTTAAAAATCTTTTTTTTTTTTTAATTTTACCCATTTTGTATTTTTTCAAATATCATAAAATGTATGGGTTTTTGAGTGCATTTACTCATTAGTTTTTTTTTATTATTGTTTAGTTTGTTACGGTAATATTTCACCGCAACAAAGATCTTCCCTTAAAAACTGATTTATGTTTTTATCCCTTTCTTTTGGTCCCGAAACCCTCCTCATCATTTCTTCGTCCCACCATTTTTCCGTTGTTTGTTCTTAGCAATGTAAAAGGAACATTGCTTTGAACAAATAACAAAAGCAGGTACACCTTATCAGCGGATGAGCTGAATGGTTTGTTGACCCAATACACAAACCCAGTAGATGGCTAGAGAGATTGCCATACTTCGAAACACAAAATGAGATACACACATATACACAAACATCACATAAGATAGAAGACACCATAAACACTATATACATCATCATCCAATATACAACATCACACAATATACAATATCACACATTTCATATACACATCATCATCAGAAATAGTCATCACAAACATAACACATTTTTACATGATATAATCAAGGCTTAAGCCCACCCTAAATATTTAATTTAATGTCAAAGTTTGGAACGTTAATAGTTTTCCCTGCTCTCCCCCAAATCTGCAAAAGGGTCCACCGGCGTAAGTTAGGGTTCGCGAATATAAAAGATTTCTTCCGGCTATGATTCTTCTCGGAAAATTGTACATTAAAAATAGAGTATTTTGGAAACTGTGCCTTCCTCGATTCACTATTTGCGCGATTTATATTAACTGGGAGAATGCCCAGATGAAACTTGATTCTTGTTCAATAACTTTCAATTTTCTCGAAAGGTTTTTACATTGGGTAATTGGGGTCTGGACTCACCCATGAGATCGTCAAGTTTTGGACGACACCAACAACTTGTCGAACTCGCTGAATTGAGAGAGTGAGTCGAGCACTTTCGTTGGGTATTCGACAGCGATGGCAGAACCCCATTGGTGGTTGATGTCGTGGAACTGAATCCCACGAAACGTGATTGGTTGAGAGATCGGATTTGTGTGTGTATGAGTGAGGTGTTGGGTCCAGACAGGGAGCTAGACTTGAAGTGGGAGACACTTCTTGGTTAGCTATCAAGCTGAAAAGTAGTTTTTTGAGCAAAGAGAATTTTAAAGTTTTTTTAGAACAAAGATCAAGTTTAAGTTTTTTTTAGCGGAGAAAGAAAATAGAAAATTTTGAGGAAAATTGAAGAAAATAGTGAGACGAGGAAAGCAGGAAGACAGGATTTGAGAAAAAAGGAGCAAAAGAAGACGTCAGCAGGACGTAATTTGTGAGGAGAAATATCAGAGGAGAATAGCCGGCGGACATCTTGTCCAAAAAGGAAAAAAGATAAGTAGTGTATTTTTTTTGTGAGTGCGGTAGTTTTTTTTTTTTTGAACTTGTGATTTGTGAAAGTTTTTTTAACCGTGTGGCCCCTTTCCATTTTTTTTATTTGCCCAGAAAAATATCTGGTTTAGAACCCATTTAAATTCTTCTCATCTTGAGAATCTTCGGGAGATTTCCATTACCGTTCCAATCTTCGTTACTTACCCTTGCAAAGTCACATAGCGGTCCTCCAGATCCATTGTGCATAACTTACATTTACATTGTATAACGTCATCCATTTACTTCTTTTTATCATCCATTTTGTAATACCTATTTTGTCGAAAAGATTTGGGTTTTTAATCCAAGCGATCTACGGTTTTCCCAACAAACATAATAAATCATCTCTTTCCTATTTAAAACAATCGTGTTGTCTACATTTTCATTTATCGTTCTTTTTTTTCTTTGGTCGCTTTTCCACTTTTTCCTTTTCAGCAAAAGGTTTGAAAATTCCTTTTACAAAAAAATTTTCTGGCGCCCACCCTTCTTTATTGAACAACTCTGAACTTTATCGTTTGATTACATACTTACCTATCTCGTATCAAAACCCTTTTTTTTAATTAATCGCAATCGTAACCTACCTTAATAAAACTTCACATCAAATCTATATCGAACATACCCAACACCCAGCTGAGTTGCCGTGGCCGACAGCATCATTACATGCTGTGTGTTGCATATTTTTTTTCTTCACCCCTTCATTCAGCCATTCATTTCATTCGCTTCTTTTACCCGGTGCACTACGTGCAAATTTGCCTTGTCAACTTTATTATTTTGTTCGCGGTGTGTTAGTACACGAAATCATCCTAACTTTAGTTTACCTTTTGTTATTAATATTATTGAAAACATACCCCCTTGGAAGGGAAAAATATAAGAAAAAAAGTGCAACAAGTTCATCTGTTAAAAACAAAGAATCTCTATGTTTATCAGGCATTTTCTGCAAAAAAAAGACTTCAAAGTCAAAACTTTGTTTCGGGAAAAAAATTTGAACAGCACTTAAAATTCAAAATCTGGCAACCCTTAACCTGTGGAAGCTAAACTTAAATTTAATCTTAAAGGCTATTATTTCTACAAAAAATTAAGACTATAATTAGGTCTCTATCATTAGTATTGACAGAGATATTGAATTTAACATAGGTCAGGATACACCAAAGTTAGCCTTTTCTTAAATTGTCAAAAAGTGATGTCAAAGTTGAGAATTGAGCTTTACTGTCATACATTTTTTTTCTTAGAATATGACCAAGAATCACACCCCAAAGGATGTTACACGAAGTACGGAACACCCTGTATAAGTATATGCTTGGAATAACTATCAGTGGCGTGGCGTCCATATAACACGATTCCTATCGTCTTACCTTTTAAAATGTGTCCCTTGTTCGTAGAAAAAACCAGCAACATAAGTCTACAACAAGTCTACAAAGCAGTCAACAGCCTATCTTTGCCCATACATACAATGTTCTTCAAGCACTTTTAAATTTGCGAGATACACACACAATACACAATGCACACACAAAGTCACAAAGCATTGAAAATCGCCGCGCAGAACATATTCTGTGTCTGTCCCTGTCTTTCCTACGATATACTTCCACCCCGGTGCCTCCCTTTTCAATACACGTTCTCTTATTGAAAAAAGTAAGACGATAATTTTCGTCTTACTGCAATTTCTGCTTGGAAATAATACTGTTTTCGCCTTAGAGTAATGTACGGCTAATTCGGTTTTGTTGTGCTGTTTTTTTTTTTGTTCTACTGATCATTGTTTTGAATTATTTGCAAGTTTAAAGTGAATTTCAACTTAAATGACTTAAAGTATAGAAAAATTGGCTTCGATTAATCCACGTTTGGAATTTAAGGTACCTTCTGTTTATTCCTTATTAATTTGTGTACGAGCCATTCCATATGAAAACGGTCAATCCGAAATGTTGCTATACCTCCGATTTTGCTCAAACTTTGTAGAAATGTTCCTTTGCTATCGAAATACGTAATAGTCAAAGGATTTTTTTTGTAATTTTCCTCTCCCCTCCAGCAATACTCAAAGAACCGAACATAGCGATTTTATGGGCTTCAGACTTTGCACTCTTAAATTGTCTGTATTCAAGCGATTAGGACGATTAAGGTGTCATTTTAAAGCTGATAAAGCATTCTTTTCAAATCAATCAAAAGGATTAAGATATTTAAGTTGCTTTAGAAACCTTATCCTTTTGAAATCAACACATTTTATATACATTTTTGCCATTTTTGAAGTAGTCCTGTGCCTAAAATATCAATAGTAAGTTCCTAAAAATTTCCCTAATTAAACCTTACAATAATTACAAAATAAAAAATTCAAAGTTGATCAAAAAACAAATTTTTTTATGTGATTTACAAACATCCTTTTCAAACTTTGAGCTTTCGAAAAAAAAGCCAATCTTTGGGAGCTTTTGTGAATGTTGACAACCAGATATCAAAATGAAAGTAGGTAAAATTTAAAGGCCTATTCTTCAACTATAAGTCCTGAAAATTTCATTTTGTTATTCGCATGCACACTGAAGTTACAGATGATTAAAAACAAGCTTATTTCTAAGCTATGGAAAAAGCCAATCTTTGGGCACATTTTTGGGAAAGTTGACTGCCAGATATCAATCAGCTGATTAAAAACAAGCTTACAAAAAAAACTTAAAATTTTTTGGATAGAACGATATTAAAAAAAGTCTTTGAAACTAAGAATTGTGTTTTATTAAAAGAATAAGCTTTTTTTTAATCAGGGACATTTTTGGGGACTTACTATTGATATTTTAGGCACAAGACTACTTCAAAAATGGCAAAAATGTATATAAAATGTGTTGCTTTCAAAAGGATCAGGTTTCTAAAGCAACTTTAATATCTTAAACCTTTTGATTGATTTGAAAAGAATGCTTTATCAGCTTTAAAATGACACCTTAATCGTCCTAATCGCTTGAATACAGACAATTTAAGAGTGCAAAGTCTGAAGCCCATAAAATCGCTATGTTCGGTTCTTTGAGTATGGCTGGAGGGGAGAGGCAAATTACAAAAAAAATCCTTTGACTATTACGTATTTCGATAGCAAAGGAACATTTCTACAAAGTTTGAGCAAAATCGGAGGTAAAGCAACATTTCGGATTGACCGTTTTCATATGGAATGGCTCGTAGGTGATTCATTTTTCTCGACTTACCATTCGAAAATATCCATGCCACGCCACTGATAACTATGGGATATGCTTAAGAAAGCTAACGATGAAACAATTTGTTCATAACAAATAAAAACAACTTTCGATTTAAAATTGAACACAAATATACAATATGCACTTACCCAAAAATTATTTTATCACAAATAGCTAATGAATATGACTTGGATAATGAAACTGCAAAAAGTTTTAAAACGTCAAAAGCTTCAAAGAAACCATGTGAAGAAAAAAACATTCCAGTTTATTTTTTTACAAAAATTTATTTCTAAAATAACATTTTCCATTATTAATAGTATGTACATGTAAAGGAGGGCTGGTAAAATAAAAAATGTTCTTGTAATACAAAAATTTGTCAAGCTTTTTACCAATTTCAAATGATTTCTAGTGTAACGTTTATTACAACATACATACATACCTTAATTTCATTTGGAAATATTGTTAAAATTTTTGTGGAAATTTCTCCGAAATCAGAAGGACGTAGTGTTTCTCCGCTGTTTAAGACTCTTTCTAATATAATATTAATAATGTCTTGAACATGTTTTTCTAACAGGCTACCTTTTTTCTCGTGAAAAGAAATTACTTCTTTGCTTTTGTCCGTTTGTTGTAGTATATCGAATAAATTCTAAAATGAATAATGGCAAACAAAATTTAATTTTTCTTTACTTACATTTGCTAAACTGAAGGAACTTGTTGATGTTTCTGGAAATTTAACATTTAACATCCAATCAGATACTTTAGTTCCGACAGAAATTGTTGTACCGACGATATTAAACTTGAAACGTTATTCAAAATGATTTATACAGATTACTATTCAGGTTATTCTAGTGGTATCAGTGAATACCTACCTTTTCTTTGTTGTTTCTCCCATATAAAAAGCCTTTCCCTAAATTCAGCCCTAGGGCCAACTTTTGGAATAAGATCCTTAATATCTTCTGTAGAATGAAATTTTAGTCTCTCTAGCGTAACTTCGCTTTCTAAAAATATGTTAAAATGAATGAACTGAAGTTTGATATTAATATCAGATGCTGTTAGTTCCTAGATATTCAAGAAAAAATATAAAGAAAACAAAAAAAACATGCATAAAAAAAAAAAAAAAAAAAAATCTATCCTATCGCGAATTATAAAAAGTGTAAAAATTCTAAGAAACATATTATGAAAAATGACCGAGAAATTAAGTGAAAATGTTTTTGGCTATTTCAACGCAAAACTAATAGCAAATAAGCCGTAGATGGTCTTATCGCAGAGCTTTTCAAGGCAGCTGGAGATCAGTTGGAAAATGCTATGCACCTGCTGATCTGATATGGTATGATATGGTCAGATATGATCAGTATCGTCACGCCAATATATGCCAATTTTAAAGGGCTGAGTCTCTTTGTCATTGCGTATAACATTTAGTCTGATGCAATATGTGAACGTTCATTTCAATGTGGTCTTAGACCAGAAAAATAATAGACACAGTTTTCACATTACGTCAGAACTTAGCGAAGTCCCGAGATTACAGTATCGATATACATCATCTTTTTATCGACATCAAGGCCGCGTGTGACAGTATCTATTAAGAGACGAGCTGTACTAATTTTGGTCATCATCATAGATTCAAATAGGAACACAGATATTTGTGACTCTTTAGTTCCCGAAGATTCAAGCGCTTATACAGGTTTTTGTTTCACAGCTGTAGATGAAGTTGATGTTGTAAAAAGCAATACTTCCTTATATTTTAAAAGCTCTCACTCCTGTGTTCAACAGAATCCTAATGACAGGTGTTTTCCCAATGGAATGGAAAAAGGAAAAAATCATTCCTGTGCCAAAAAATAAGGATGCGAATGATTTCAAACCCATCGCAATATTATCATATTTATCCAAGGCACTTGAGAAAATTATGAGCGCACAAATACGAGTTTTTCTCAATGCAAATAGCAAAAAAAAAACTCTCCTGGACTTTTCCAAAGCATTCGATATAGTGGATCACCATATTCTTTGCTCTAAGCTTGTTAAGCAATTCAACTTTTCCTCCGCGGCTTGTAGGCTAATTCCCTCTTATCTCAGTGAAAGGTGTCAGGCAGTGGTTAAAGATAATAATATACATATCTTCGTTTCTACCAGTGACTAAAGGTGTTCCCCAAGGGTCGATTTTGGGGCCATTATTGTTCTGTCTATACATAAACGATCTTTCCCTTTGTCCTTTAAATTCATCTCTTGATATGTATGCAGACTACGTCCAGATGCAACACAGTTGTCCTTTACAAAGTGTTATAAGAGGGATTCATGGAGTGCATGGTCGCGAAGGAATGCCCTCTGTTTGAATGCCAAAAAGTCACAATGTCTTATTATCTCCAGAAAAGCAATAGATACATCAAATCTTCCCAAAGTCTTGTTGAATGACAACGTGATCGAATTTGCCACAACAGCTAGGATTCTTGGTATAACCTTTAATAACACGCTTACCTGGAAAAATCACGTAAACTCGATTTTAGGTAAAATCTATGGTGGGCTTCGAACGATTTGGCCAACTCACCACTTAACACCATTCAGTGCCAGAAAAATACTTGCTAAAACCTTGCTTATACCTATCATAATGTACGGCTGTGAGATTTTTTCAAACTGTGACCACGAAGACCGAAGGCGACTCAATATCGCTTACAATAGTAGGTATAGCACGCTACGTTTACGGATTAAAAAGATATGACCACACTTCCTCATTTTCCCAATCGCTACATGGACTAACTCTTGGAAACCTGTTTATATATACATATAGAACAATTATTTTACTCCACAATATTTTGCAAACTCGCGAACCGTTTTATTTATACAATAACATTCGTTTTCCCATCTCTGCTAGGTCACTGAACCTGATTCCTGTGCGCTTTAAATATTTAATAAGCGAGCGTCAATTTTTCCCTAATGTCATAAGGCCATGGAAATCCCGTCTTCAAGCCATACCTAAGAATGATTCACTGCGCAGCCTAGTTCAAAATAAGACTCAAACGTTACCTTGAGACACTTTGTTGATGATTTTTATTTAATTTTTCTCTTTCTATTAGGTTTTTACTACCCTCTTTTTTCAATATTTCTTATTTCTCAATATGGCTGTTTCCTTATACCATGTAAATTACTTTTTTTTGCTAAAATCAATTACAATTCTGTAGCCTATTCTCACTGTGACATAAACGTAGTTCGTTTATGAAAACGAGCTAAACCGCTCTCACCACTTTTTGTTTGTGGTCGAGACACTTTTGCATTCTTTTTTTTTAGAAAAATCACTTTGATTAGTTTAATTACACTCATTTATTGTACCAAAAGGAAATGGAGTCGAAAACAAACAAATTTAAATAATTAACTATACTTAAAATCCATGGGCTTTAAGAGACAGCTGTTTGGGTTGAGGGAATTCAGCACACAAAATAGCTTCTATTCTGTACAACCACCGCTCGCTTTGCTATGGTTTTTTATCAAAAACGACTCTCGTTTATGAAATGTATGGAAAAAGTTGTTAGGCTTTGGGAATTTTTTCGAAAACCGCGTTTTTGTAGCGGTGAAAAATAGGCTATGAATTGTTCCCCAATGGTTTCAGGTGCAAACTAAACGATGAACTAAGCAAATAAAATATCAAATTTCGAACCTGTTGTCTCCGGTCCAACCCAGCATTCTCCGTTATAAAGCTATTGTTTTCACGATTGTATATAAAATCGATTGCTGCTCCACCGACCGGTGTCCTCCGGTGCATAAGATTGTTAAATCGCCGTATACTATACTTTGTTTATATACGCAATGCTGCTAGTGTAAAACCAACTCTGCTTTTCCTCGGATTGGCACCAAATATATTAAACAATTAGGTACTCCTTTATGGTGAAAGGAGCAATATGGATTTTTCAAACCTCTTTCAACTTAAAGAAATGTGCAAGTGTAGTTTGAAACCATAGAATAAAGTTCCTGTTTGACCGATCGATCATTTTTATTATCTGTGTCTGAAAGAACATAGCAATCATGAATCTCTCTGTTGACATATATAATCAACAAAGGTAAGGCTGGTTGCATATGCTGTGTCTTCAAGGGATATCTTACAGGAATACTGTACTGTACCTGTACTGTTTTTTTGTATTGACTCTCAGAGCAAAGGGTTAGGTATATAGTTCTATGATGACAAGACCTGCTTGTGGAATGGTTAGCAAAAAGAAAACGTTCACTGAACAATGGAAAGCTGATTCTACCTGTCTTCGGGTTACCTTAATCGCACTGCTGTAGGTATGACGGTATTCAATTGGAAAATTATCTTTGTTACCCTTTTTTTGCTCAAAATGTTTTCATAAATGATGATGACGTCTCTAATTGATTTATTTGATGTCTTAAATGAAAGAATGTCTTCTTGATTACTTGGGTGGAAAGATAACTACACGTACTTACGTCGGAGATTTTACAATTCCTTATCACTTTTAAAAGATGTATATCAAAAGATGTTAAATAAAAGCGAATTATCCAAAGTGACCAAACCAAAGAGATGGGTCATGGCTGAGATATGTACAGATGTACACGTACAGTGGTGTTTCTAAAATTTGCATACAACACTCTTAGAAATTTGGACAGCATGATCCTTGATGGTGTCTAAATTTGGACAAGCCTCACCCAACAACTAATTTTATTTGTCTAAATAAACTCTAAAGTACTCACAGACGAATGAAAAAATATATGTTGAATTTCACAACGTACCTATCTGTATAATACGATTAACTGTATTTTGATATGCGAGTACAAGAACAAGAAGATTTTATGGTTTTAATGCTCCCAGGCTTTAATTAATTATTGAAGATGGTGTCCTTGCACCTCAAAGCACTTAATTTCTTCGACCTTACAACTCTCAATGTGTTTTACAATGAGCCCTGCCCTATCACAAGACCCGACCCTTTTGGATTACGAATGCTAAAAGGAAGCGCCATAGACGCCCTCGTACTGAATTTTTTTGCCACAAAATTTATAACTATATTTACAAAACTATCAACAATTTCTAAATATCTATTGCAAGGCATCCATAACAAAATTTTTTTTATTCTCATTCTTTTAGAAGGACGCGACGACGAAGCAACGAAATTTGTGATAGGGATGAGTATATTTAGCAAAAATGTTGTTTGTTGCATCAAATGTCACTTTAGCTATAGTTTAGACCAAACAAAACTAAGGTTAGACACTTCTTAGACGGCGATAAAAGTTTTTATAAACACGATATTGAGTTGGTCACTGTTCTAAGAGCTCTCTAAAGTTAGACATACTTTGGAATCCTATATAGCTAATATTATAAATGAAAAAGTATCTCTGTCTGTCCGTCTTTCTATGTTACCATCTCCCGCCCAAACTACTGAACCGATTTAATGAAATTTTGTACAGAGATAGTCTAGAACCTGAGGAAGGACATGGGCTATATAAGTAATCCCTATATTTTTCTACGGGAACGACACCGTAAACGAGAACCTTGAAACTGCTCGATCGATAAAAGTTCTTTTACCGTGAGGTGATTTCTATCAAATTGTCGAAAGCACAGTTGACCTGAGAGGAAATGTCTATCTTGATCTTCAAATAAATGTTGGCGGTCGGGACGGGAATGGCTGTGTATAAAAGGTCTATTTCGGTGCCGACTAATGAGATAATTATCCATATAAATAAATAAGTTATGTTTAACGTGGTGGGGGATGTTGTCGAATGTCTATCAGTAGACAATATTATGGACACTGAGCAAGTCACATCATACCCTATAGAGTTTCTCAATTCCGTAGGATTAACAGGAGTGGCAGCAAGTTGGTGTTCCGGTGCCAATAATGAGAAATCTAGAATTGCACACAGCTACAAATTGCACATCTGGGATGCGACACTATAAAAATTTTGATAATATCCGTGTTTTATTGGGAATTTTTATATTCACTTCACTAATACGCTCAATAAAACGCTGTACTCACTAATGCAACTTTATTCCATAAACTCAATTTACCAGCCATCCCTGTTGTTCACTGCGAGTACTCGCAGATTTTAAAACAAAATTGTTGGTCGAAGAATTCATAATAGTATTCACATATCCAGGGCCGGATTTAGATTTGTGCCGCCCTGGGGCACTGAAGAAAATGCCGCTCTATGACTTAAATTTTATTTTAATAGTTTTGATATCTTATTTTTTAAGAATTAGAATAACTAATTGATTGTAGAAAATTTATTATGTATTACATTTCATTTATAATACATTATGTTTTTCTATATATTTTTTCTTTATTTACTCATACATTATATTATTTATTATATACTATAGAAATATAAAAAATATTTTTGTATTTTTCTTAGAATTAAGAACGACTTTTATTAGTATTGCATTATTTTTTTCACGGGCAAACTCGCCTAACTTTTTGAATTGCAAAATGGTCGATTAAATCTTCACAATCTAAACGTTGAAGCACATCTGATTCTATGCATAGAATAGCTAAGCTATTGGGTTTATTTGCACCCATTGTAGAACGTTAGTAATTTTTAACTCGTTTTAAACAAGCAAACGATCGTTCTGCGCTAGTTTGTTACGGCTAAAGTTATAAATATACGATAAGCGATTTCTACGTTTGGAAACTCAGTGTATAGGTAGTTTGAATGCAGAAGTTTCAGAAGATCAGAAGGTGAATTTTTTTCCATTTTTTTTTCGGTGCAATGAGCATGGAAGTGCACAAATTCGTCTTCTAGTGACAACTCAAGATCTGAAAAATACATTTCTCTTAAACGTTTAGCTCGTTTACGAATTTCCCTATTATCTTAATCATCAAATTCAATGATAACCGAGAATTTTTCTTGAATCTTTTCATACACTGTGCATCTTTTACGCAATTCAGATCCCAGATTGTCAAGAATGACATTAAAAGTATTAACTCTAAACTGGTCTCGACCTGACAGCTGCAAATCTCTATCTCGTGTTTCATCAGCATGTAATTTTCTCTTTCTTTGTCGGGGCTCGGGAAACTGTTATTTTATAATCTTGAATTTCTGAAATTTTTATAGTATTTTCTTCATAGATTTCAAATTAATTTCGCGTATCAGCAACGACTTTGATCAAAGCATGATAATCATCGATTACATCAGCGATGCTACAATCAATTTTTTTGCAATCTCTTGCTTACATCATTAAATCTTGAGAGTAATAAATGCCAAAGTATCTGCATAAATGCTGTTTGAAGTCGCTCCAACTGATTTCGAATACCTTTAGCTTCTTGCCGTGTAATTGTATTTTCTTCGATATCTTCTTCAAGAATAATCAAAGTTTCAATTATTTCAACAAAATGTTGATTAGGTGCTTGAACCGCTTCATAACGAGCTGACCATCTGGTTGCAGATAAAGATTTTTACGCAATTCTTTTTTCAGTATGAGACTGTAAGACTTCCCAGCGATGTGTCGATGCAGTTAAGAAGTTGTATAAAGTTTGAAGTGTATTAAAGAATGACGCAGCTTCTGGGGCGCATTCTACTGCTGGAATTAATTAGGTTATTATATAGAAAATTTTTAAATTTTGCCGCCCTAGAAAATTTGCCGCCCTGGGCACTAGCCCCGACTGCCCCTAGTGTAAATCCAGCACTGCACATATCAAATATTGTAAAACAAATGAGCTTTCCAATAAAAACTTAAATTGTAAAAAATTGTCTTTAAGGGGTGAATCTAAAGAGAAATTGGATTCTTCACAACACTGAGAAACTTCAACGCCATCTATGTTTGCACAGCTGAAACTTCATTTGTATTTTATATTAGGGGATGAATAATGACGCGACGTACGAATTTAATTTATTTCCGTTAGTAGAGTATTTGCATGAGAACGACCAACAAACCACGAGTTCAGCAAATTCGCATGAGCAAAATAATTAGATGGAGGTATGCTTTTTAGTTTATTCGCTTTCGAAGCATTCATTCGCTTGTATGTGGGATTGTGGATGGTGAGTGGAAAAAAACTCACTGACTATTTGAACGAAGGGTAGCAAAACAGTGACGAATTATCACATAGGTATGATTTTAGGTCGCCCATAGCAGCGGGAGATGTTCGAAGTCCATCTACACTGAACCAAATGTCGATGGTGACAACGACGAAAATATTTTCTAAATCTTTCAAGAGAGAACCATTCAGGTTATAAAGCTTTCATAAAACTTTTCTTAATATTAAAAATTTGATATTCAAACTCAAAGTAACTTCTTCTATTGTTGTCAGACACAGTTATTCCAATTGGAGATTGGCTGCCGCACAATTATAAGAAAGTAATGGATGTTTTTCTCACGTGTGGTTTACAAGAAGAAATAAAACGCATATAATTTCATGTCATGGCCAACAATTCAACTTTATTATATGGCTGAGGCTGCTCCAATACATTTTCGAAATGGTTTCGGCAGAGTGGCAGCTGCGGCTGGCTCGAATAAGTTCCAGTCGACCACTTTTTGCGGCATTTATGGACGTATGTCAACAATAACTTGCCGAATATTCTAATCAAAGGCGTCAATCGTCTCGGCCTTATCCGCGTATAAGTAAGCGACTTCACATAAATAAATAAAAATAAATAGGGTGGCGTAACAGAGCGAGGAGCCCCTGGGCCTAGCGCATTTCTCACAACCATGCCTTGTGAGGGAATGGAGGGGACCTACAATTTTCTGCCGGTTGCGAACGGCTAATCGAGAAAGCACTTTTCATGGCAATGAATACTAACGGAGGACTTGCCAATTCCTCGCGAAAGACGTGGAACAAACATTTTTGCCTCTGTTGGGATTCGAACTTGAACCTCTGGATTAACAGGCGGACATGCTATCCATCACACCACGGGTACCACAAAGCGACTTCACATAACCCCACAAAAAATAGTCCAGCGGTGTAAAATCAAACGATCTTGAAGGCCACGCCACAGGTGCCCGCCTTCAATAAATTGATTTTTTTGTTGGCTGTATGACCTGTACCGTTTTGAAACCAAAAATGTCGTCCACATCAACACCATCCAATTCAGACACGAAAAATTCATTGACCATGGCTCTATAGCGGTCCCCATTGATTGTAACACTACACCTGGCTTCATTTTTTAAAGAGTTATGAACCAATGCTTTCCTCTGCCCATATAGAGTACGCCGAACAGTGACTTCTTAAATCGGTCTATTGCTCAGAAAAAATCAAAAATTTTAACACCAATCATTCTAATAGTTCATCTGTTTTAGACGTAGACCCATCTTCAAGTCAACGAGGATGAAGTTAAAAATTCCCTTGAAGCTTTGGTTTCCAATATACAAATGTTCTAGGCAAATGTTCTAAAAGCTTGGATTAAGATACTGAACATGTTAACTATATTGGCTTGGGTTCATTTCAAGAAATTCTAGACATCTCTCCGAACCATACACGAGCAAGAGTAAGATAACCGTGGAGCTAGGGTTTGAATATTCTATTTTGTAAAACGACTCAAAATATGTAACTCTAAAATCTACTTAAAATAAGGTTTCTGATATCTCGTTCATTCTCGAGATATTGATACTTAAAGCCTTACTTTGCATTTATTATGTATATAGTGTAAGCGCCGCAATCTTTGCTTAATTAGGCTAAAATAAGTCGAAGCTATTATTAGTTTCGTGATTAAAAATCATGAAAAGTTTCATTTCTTAATCACAAAACTAATAACAGCCTTAGCTTAGAACGAGTCTTAGGCTATTATTAGTTCATGTTAACAAACATAAAGCCAAAAAGAATGTTTTTCAACTTTAAAAATCGATATCCCGAAAACGAAACGAGATATCGAGAAATTTTGTTTGGTAAAGTCTGGTGCTGCGGCAATATTTTAGTCTTATTTTGATCTAATTAAACTAAATTCATTGTCAGATTGCAACGCCATGGATGTCTTATTATCCCCCATATATGCATAAAAATTGTAATATGATTCTCTAGTGATAAATATTAGAATATTGTTCCGGTGTTTGGAATATTGGAACCCATCGTACAGTACCCATTTAGCTAGAATTGAAATAGTCAAAAAGCGATTAACTTGGCACGTCGTGCTTAAATCAAATTGGACAATTGAGATGTAAACTTTTTCAACCACAAAATGTATTTTTGATAACACTTGAATATCGTTCCAAATAATATACTCAGTCATGTTTGTTAGAGATATTTTAGACTTTCAAATTAATGGTGTAGATACATCATACATTTTGCTATAGGTATACCTACCACTTTTAAATTTGTACCTCTTTTCTGTTCGAGGAATGCGTGAACGAACTCCGTTTCATATTCCTTCAGACTTAATTATGCTGCAGATAATAATCGTTGTTTAAAAGAGTCTAACTCAGTGTCCTTTGCATTTGACTTTTTGCCCTATGTACCTACAGGGCATAGCCTTAAAAATGAATTGCATAGCGTAGTAATTAATAAGTTTTAATTCATAAACACTTTTCATTTTTGTTATGCAGTGGCTGATCCACGGGGGGGGGGGGGGGAAGGGTTTCGGGTTAGGACATCCCCCAATCGGGAAAATAAAAGATGTTATTTGTAACATTTATTGGCTCCTAGTTTTCAAAGACAAGACATAAAAGTAAAGGAAAAGTAATATTATTATTTTAAAAATTCAAGAACTTTATTGATTATATTATTACATTTCATAAAAAACTGAAGAGCAGGCCACCTCAAACACAGTAAATTTTCAAAGTTTTTTGAAAAATTCCACTAGAATTTCGTCCTCGGTAAGTTCAATATGGGTATGGATATTTAAAGAAGCAAGACTATTTAGTCGTTCCTGTCCCATCGTATTTCTCAGGTAAGTTGATCCTCCTCAACGTCGAAAATGATCGTTCTGGAGTTGCTGTAGTTACAAGTAGTAGGTACCTACTGCCAAAGACTCGCAAAATATAATCGACATTCTTGAACAACTTTGCTATTGATAACCTGAAAAATATCGTCAGATTGATGTTTGCATAATGTGACTCGATCCGATAAAAGGGACTTACTAGGCAAAAAATCGGTTGTTGGATCATGATTGATTACACAAGTTCTTTTACTGAATATTCATGAAGCTCAATCAGAAATTGTAATATCGCTATTATTTCACAAAATATAGATTCAGAGAAACGATTTTTTATATGGGCTTGGGCTTGAGTGGTACATCAGCGCCTTTCAGAGCGTGCCGTGTAAGCAAGCTTTCACTTTTGCCTAAAAGGTGAAAAGGTAAACTTTTTTACATGTAAATTTTTGATCGAATGATACTAACCAGTAAAGCATCAAGCGCATTTTGGATGTTCTGGCCGTGGATTCGTTGTCTCCACATCTTGACTTCTGACAGAAAATTTTCTTTCGAGATTCGAGCAATCCAATACTTACTTAGTTACTTACTTTGGTGGGCATTACAGTTCGGGGTGAACCTGGGCCTCAACCAACATCCTTCTATAACGATTTCGATTTCGGGCGAGCTCTCTCCAGTTTCGCACTCCAAGTCGGTTGAGTTCTTCATCCACTTGATTGCGCCACCTAAGACGAGGTCTTCCCCTTCCGCGATTTCCCTGCAATGTGCTTTCGAACACCCGACGAGCCGGAGCGTTTGGGTCCATCCGCTCTACATGGCCCAACCATCGTAGCCTCGCGATGCGTACTCTTCTGGCTATGCCCATGTCGCGGTACAGCTCATACAGCTCGTTGTTGTGTCTTCTTCTCCACACATTGTCTTCGCATACGGGACCAAAGATCATTCGGAGAATTTTTCTTTCGAAACGACCAAGAGTTTCCCCATCCGCTTTCTATAAGGTCCATGCTTCCGCGCCGTACAGCAGGACTGGGATGATTAAGGTCTTATACAAGGTTACCTTGGTTTTTCTGGAGAGGGTTTTGTTTCCCAATTGCCTTCTTAACCCAAAGAAGCAACGGTTGGCAAGAGTTATTCTCCGTTTGATCTCCGCACTGATGTTGTTGTCCGTGTCTACAGCGGATCCTAGGTAGACGAAGTCCTGTACTACCTCGAAGTTATGTCTGTCTATTGTGACGTTTTGTCCAATTCGTCGATGTTCTGTGTCCTTGTTTGATGACAGCATATACTTCGTTTTGCCCTCATTAACCATCAAACCCATTTTTGCCGCTTCTGTTTCAATACTCGCAAAAGCACCTATGACATCACGCTTTTTTCTTCCCATTACGTCAATATCGTCTGCATAGGCGAGTAATTGTACAGACTTTTGAAAGATTGTTCCTCTGGTGTTGACGTTTGAGTTTCTAACAATCTGTTCAAGTATGATGTTGAAGAAATCGCATGACAGATTGTCGCCTTGCCTAAAACCTTTTTCGACATCAAAGGTCTCGGTGGGTTCTTTACTGACCTTGACAGAGCAGCGAAAATTCTCCAAACACATCCTGCATAGTCGTACAAGTTTTGCAGGGATGCCGAAACTAGACATGGCTCTGTACAGCTCGTCTCTGTAAATGCTGTCATACGCGGCCTTAAAATCGATAAAGAGGTGGTGAATATCGATATTATGTTCTCGGGTTTTTTCCAAGATCTGCCGTAATGTGAAAATTTGGTCTATTGTGGACTTCTCTGGTCTAAAACCACATTGATAAGGACCTATCAAGTTGTTGACGTGGGGTTTCAAACGTTCACATATTACAGCAGACAAGATCTTATAAGCGACGTTAAGGAGGCTTATCCCTCTGTAATTGGCGCAATTGTGAGGGTCCCCCTTCTTTAGGATCGGGCATACGATACTGAGGTTCCATTCATCGGGCATGCTTTCTTCCGACCATATCATGCAGATCAGCTGGTGCATGCTCCTTTCCAACTGATCTCCAGCTGCCTTGAAAAATTCGGCATCAAGGCCATCTGCACCTGCAGTCTTATTTGATTTAAGTTTGCATATGGCAACCTCTTCTAGGTCGGGAGGACGGCATTCTTGATCATCGTCCAAGCTGAATGGGGCAATTTGCCTGACAGCGGAATTTATGTCCTCATCGCCGTTAAGCAGTCTGCAGAAGTGATCTTTCCAGATATTCAGTAGCGACTGTGACTCTACAATTATGTTTCTCTGCTGATCTTTACAGGCTTGAGTTCGGGGTTTGCCACCCTGGCAGGATCTTTTTACCATTTCACAAAACTTCCGAATCTCGTTCCTGTCATGGCACCTCTCTATTTCCTCAAACGAGTGCTTCTCATTCTGCTTCTTTTTCTTTTTGAGAAGTCGGTGTTCTTCCCTTCTTCTCTCCTTGTAAATCTCGTTATACTGATCGTAAGCAGCCCTTGTTCGTGTTTGCATAAGCATTTGTCGTGCTCTTTGTTTGGCTGCATTTGCCTGCCTGCATTCTTCATCGAACCATGGGTTTCGTTTTGGTGGCCGAGTGAAACCCAGAACCTCAGAGGCAGCGGTTCTGATGGCTTCTTGGCATTGCTGCCACTGGTCTTCAATGTTTAATGCTGGCGGCATGGGATTCAAGGATAATTGAAGGGACACTCGATTGGAAAAGGCGTTGGCAATCTCTTGCGATTGTAGCTTTCCGACGTCATATCTCTTCACAGCGTTAGTTCGCGCTGGTCGTGAACAAGATATCCTCATTCGTACCTTGGCTACAACAAGGTAGTGGTCCGAGTCAAAGTTGGCCCCTCGGAAAGTTCGGACATCTAGAACACTGGAAGAGTGCCTTGCGTCGATCGCAACATGGTCAATTTGGTTGACGGTTAATTGATCTGGGGATCGCCATGTACCTTTATGAATTTTGAGATGCGGGAAGCGCGTACTACTTACAACAAGATTCAGCCCAGCAGCAAAATCGATTAGCCTCAGTCCGTTTTCGGAGGTTTTGTCATGGAGGCTATGCTTACCGATTGTGTTTCCAAAGATGTAATCGTCGTCTTTCTCTTCTGTGGGGGCGTGGGCGCATATAAGGCTAATGTTGGCGAATTTAGCCCTGATGCGGATGGTCATTATACGCTCATTGACTGGATTTTGGCTAATCACCTTATCCCTGAGTCTTCCTCTAACGACAAATCCGCACCCAAATAAGCGTTGTTTCTGTTGTCTGTAGCAGTCGCCATAATAGATGTCACAGTTTTTCATCTTCCTTATGCCCGGTCCACTCCATCGCACTTCTTGGATGGCGGTTATGTCTGCTTTGCAGCAGTCCAGGGCGTCCGCTAATTCTCCAGCTGCACGTAATCCATTAAGTGATCTAACGTTCCGCGTGCAGATCCGGAAGTCATTGTCCTTTATTCGTTTGCTTGGGTCGTCAACTTTAAAATCATTATCGTTATCCGAGGCTATTAGTTGTTTCGGAACTGTACTTTTTTAACGTGGTTGGGTAGTTAACTCTACGCACAACCCCCAACCTGGAGGGCCAGGTCCTTTTGGATCCCTTCGGACACAAAGGGCTGGAATATCCAGAGTCAGTACCCTGCTGCAGGGGTGTGAGTGCTGCACTTGGCTCACCAGGAGCTCGTCCGCCACCATCTCTACTTCAATACCCTGTCCTAGTATTGAAAGCCCCCAAAAGACCTTTAAACCAAATATGTTGGAGTAGCTCCTTCAGGGGTTTCTGCTTTTATGGCTGCTGAAGTCCCACCGTTGATTCTGTCCTTCGAATTCATCCGCTGGAACATTTACATGTAAGCTCTCTTATTGAGCAATCCAATATATCTTCGTAAAATGTGTAGAGGTCAGCGCATTTCTTTTCGTCTAATTCTTGTTTAAGAAACAGTTGCCCAGAACTTTAGAAATTGGATTTGTGTTCCGAGAACCGACTTTTGAGTTGAGAAATGAACCAGAAATGATCAAGAAACGGAATGTAGAAAGAAATTCTGTAACTAGTAGTCTTCAATACTTTGGGCTTGAACGTTGCAACGATTTTTTTGTTGATTGCAACGGCGGCAGCGGCCGGCGCGGCGTGGCAATTTCATTGTGCTTTCGTACCTACTCAGAACAAAGCAACATGCTCATAAAAAACGAGGAAAGTAGAATCTGCGTTTCCGCGTTTTTACGTGAATTCATTCAAAGCGTCATCTGCCAGCTTAGTACCCTCACCCAGATCTTGGTTTTTAGATTGCAATTCCCGACTCAAAAGCAAAACAATCAAATGAACTGATTTCATAATGTGACAGGCGATTTGGAATTCAACCGTCGAAATCGCTGTCAAAAGATGAAATGCAATGATGATTTTAAGTAATAGACCCCCCTTGCTCAAATCCTGGATGCGCCACTGGTGTTATGCAGGTAGGTACCTACATATTCCTTTTGCCATCTTATTTCTGTCTAATTGTTTGAGAAACTTATTTTATAAATTATATCAAAATTTTTTATTACTACCTACTATCTTTTTACTATCTAATGTAATCTGTAATGAAATTGTATAAATAATTTCTGTAGATGAAAACTTTAATAAATAATCTGCTTTCTACACCAAGCGAAAGTTCCAAATACCACACATTCGTATAGGCAAACAAAAATCAATAAAACAACCAACACACTGACAAGCCAACCCTTTTACGGATTTATCAACCGAATTCCCATCTACACACAACCCACTCACATATCCATTCACATAAGTACGAGTGGATTTATGCCACCTAAGAGCCATCACATCGTTCACTTCCACTCCATCTCAACCAACACCACATTTCAAAGCAATGGAGACTGCGTCCCATAAAGAATAAAAATTAATCCCCAGCAAGTGCGGCGGCAACCATCTTGGATCCAGCCACACATCACAATTCACAAACAGCCAGCGGCCTCTGTCAAGAGCAAGTGAAAGATATAAAAAAAACACCAACCCATAGAGCGTTTGTTAACCCCTTGGCCGACAGAAGCACATGTGCTTCTATCAAAAGGGTAGCACCACAAAGGGAATCCCCAAACAAAACACACACTTGTACCGAATGTAAACAAAACAAGAAATCTCAACTGACAGGTTGAAAGGCAGCCATGATGGTTGCTTACCGCTGCGCATGGCCCAAGTGACACTTTCTGTTCTCCCCCGTTTACCAATTCAAGCCTTTAACTTATGTGTGATGTGATGTATGCTATAGAGTATAGACTATAGTTACATATGCGATATGCATACGAATATATGATTTATCCATACACACATCATCAATTCTCTCACTCTCTTTAATTCTTTTTCAAGAAAAGAGGAATATTCTCTTAAAAGAAGCACATATTCGATTACCCCTTCTTCTTATATACTTTGTTATTTTACGAACGCTACAACCCCTTCAGAGATATTTTTATGATTCTGATAATATGAGTATTGAAAGAGAGCAATCCCAACGAAAGAGCAGACATGGCAAAGCAGAGGAAGAAAGGATGATTCCTCGAAAAGGTAACCCTTTTAACCCCTTCTATTTATTCTCAAAAATGTTGTGTTGGGAAATCATCTTTGTTCTCCTATTCGTTGAAAGGGAAAGCTATGACGTAGAATGAAGTTGTGTGTGTGGGTTTTTTTTTAGAGACCAAATGAATGATATTAATAACCCTTTTGACAGCTTAACGTAGAGAACGAGTTTACAATTCAAAAATGGTCGGATGGATTTTTTTCTTTCATAAGAGGCGGAGTTTGTCTGTACTCATGGTTATTTAGAATAATATGTGACTTTGTTTGGAGCAAAATAGAAAGAAAGAGACAGCGAGTGAAAGTCATCTATCATGAAGGGTTATGCAGACAAATTAAAAAAAAAAGAATATTTGTGTGCCAGGTTACTATTGACTGACGACATTTTCCATTTCCATAGAAATATTTGCATCTTTGCTGAAGTAGCGCGGTTTATAAAAAGTTGGAATTGAATTAGGAGAGGCTTTCTGGAGAAAAGGTAAACCTGTGACAGAGAGTTACTTTACTTACTAGGTACCTACCTACCTACATATTTCTATTTATTAAAAGAAATCAAAAAAATTAGAAAATCTGGCAGTTTAGCCATCCCAAACATTTTGCTCACCAAAAATTAGTAAGGTTTTAGAATTTGACAAGCAACAAATACTTTTATTCGCAATACCTACCTACACCAGAATCGATCGTATAGTTGATGCGAGGGCCACCGTAAGCGGGCGTGCATAGCGTGCACCGCACACGGGCGACAAAAAGAATGACTCAACAAGTACCTACCTTACTCAAGTCACCTTCATATCATCCGCATCCCACTCGTAGTATTTATAAAGTAGGTATAGCAGCACCACAGAAGGGAAACGCTGCTATTGCCCCTTATATCCACAGTAATATGAACCACTTTCCAATCGGAAAAGTATGAGCCCTAAATGCTGAAGAATGTTGAACTTTCTAGCTTTTTGTTATCATATAGGTAAAAAACAGGGCTGGCGATGTCAAAGAACTCCTCGTTGAGCCTCCTTCACAATTTTTTGTGACCTCCACTCCATAGGTATATAATGCGTTTCGCCCAGGTGCAACAATGGGCTCATCAGTTAGATGTTGTTGCACCCTTCTAATATGCAATGTTTTGGTCGATGTTTACCGACACCTATACATAGGGTGATGGCACTAGTAGTCAGCCCTTTAACTTTTTTTTCGGGTTCAACTCGTCTTCAAAAATCCAATATTCATTTGTTGAACGGAGTATTTAGTTATTCTGGTTATATGAAAAGCCAAGATTTTAAAAATTTAGCCGTAATTAGCTTATTTCTCACCAAAAATAAGTTATTCAACATAATTGAGGCGAAAGCGCGATTTTGGAGTAGTCAGCCCCCTGAGTTCCAGTTGTCGGCCACTTGAGTATCCAGTAGTCAGCCTCATTAAAGAAATCCATAATTACAAATGTTTAACTACTGCTAAATGTAAACCTTATAAGCTTTTCTTTCAAAATTTAATTAGTTATTGATAGAAAATAGACGGCTTATTTATTAAAATTAACTTTTATGTATTTCTAGTTAATAAAGAAAAGATTTTTCTTACTAATTAATAAAACGAAACAAAAAACACTTCATAACCTACGGTTGAAACATAGTCAAAAAAAAAAAAAGATTTCGTAACCTAAATATATGTAGGACTAGGTAAGCCGCCCGGCGTTGCTCGGGTCTGTAGTTTTAAGGTTCCCGTTCCCGTTCTTCCGCTTCCGTAAGAGTATGGGGATGAAATATAATTTTTATTACTGTAGAACTTTGTGGCATCCCAATGCCGAAAGAATTTTTGAAATCTGTCCAGTAGTTGTTTCTAAGTTTCCATTTCCAACCCCGTTCTTATGGGAATATTCCGTTCCCGTGGAAATATGTAAATGAAATATAAATCTATGTCACTGAGGGAAAATGTAACATCCTAGAATTGATAGAATTTTTGAAATCGGTCAAGTAACTTTAACGTTCTTGTTCTCGTTCCCGTGTCTGTTCCCGTGGGAATAAAGGGACGAAATATAGTCTTAAATTACTGATGGAGGGGGATAATGTAGCACCCCTAGTGCTAAAAGAATTTTAGAAATCTATCCAGAACTTTCTAAGATTCCGTTCCCAACCGCGTTCCTGTGGGAATATGGGGATAAAACCTCGACAGGAACCATCTCTGAACTAAAATATGTCTACCCTGAAAATTTGACAAAAAACCGTTGGGTGGTATACAGGAGTCTATACCGGACATACATACATGCTATTTTATATATATATGTACATAGATAGGAACAACTAGGTGTACCTAGATAAAAAATATCCCTTCAGATTCTGGAACCACTTAATAACTGACTTCTCTGTCCCTACAGCCTAACCTTTTGATAGTCCCTCTGGTGTGTTGAGGGATAGTTCAGGGTGACGTTTTAAAAAGCGGTAGTACCACGACTTTCCTGGTCTAGGAATGCCATATTCCTTGCTTGCCTTTCTTATACGCCAATTTTCTTCTCTTATTCTTTCAAAGCCATTGTCAAGGCCTCCTCTGAGTATTTGGCCTCCTCTGAGTGTTTGTTTTACTTAGGAGCATTGAAAAAAAATTGGTCCATTAAGGCAATTCTAAATAATTACTTAACAACATTTTATGTTTATTTTTGCAATAAAAATTGAAAATGAACTATAAATGACCTAAAACAAATAACATAAAGCACATTCCTTCAATATTTCGCCAGTTATAGCTCTTTTTCCGAAGAACTTCTTCTATTTTTCACTTAGCGAAAAACTCACAACCGACACTATTACAAAAACTTGCAGCAAACTAGCATTTTTAACGAAATAACCAGCAGCTGCATTGGCATACAATTTGGAATCAAGACAGAAGAATAGTTAGGCTTTCATAAAAAAAAAATTCATGAAAAATAAGCCTAAGACTTCCCTGTTTTGCTGGACTTTATAACGAAGGGGCTGACTACTGGCGGAGGCTGACCTCACATGCCATCACCCTATATTATTATTATTATTATTATTATTATTCTTTATTTTTTCAATAAAATGTACAATATGACGTAAAGAATACGGACATGGCTAATTTGCCATCACCCTATATAAAGTTTACAGTGCAAACACACTGTAAACTTTATATTTCTAGGGGAATGTGGTTACATTCATGCACCTAAAATATGTTTGCCGTGGTCTGGCTAATGTTTACATGAAAATTATTAAATTAGTATTGTGATTTTAAATCACAATATACTCCAACTAATAATAAAATTCTTTTATTATTAAAAAAATTTTCATGTATATCCTTCACAATTGGTAGGTAAGGTTCCCCAGTTCTCGAACATATAAAACAAAAATGTCTTACACGTTCGTTATTTTTGGCGTTTCCACCTTAAAAAGACTAGGTAATTATGGGTGCCTGGATAGTTCCTTTTCACTTTTTGTAAGTATGTACTCGCTAATCCGAATACAGAACGGTTTTTTGTGTTTTTAGACTGTTCGAGAATAAGAAACCCATTTTTATCTAGTTTCCTACTCCGGGCACAGCAATTGGCAACTGCGTTGAAATTATTTTCATCGGTTTAAGACTGGGATGTATCAGAAAATATTTTGCTATATTCTTATATTATAAAACACAATTGTATTTAGTGTTCCATTCTTCGAACATCGATTTTCTTAGTGTTCGAATTGATTTTATCTTACCTATGATTTCGTTGAAGAGAGGGAAATATAACCTACGGTTTTCATTGAATAGGTGAAAGTATATGCAGTGTCAGAAAAAAAAGCAGTTTCCTTAAAGAGTATTCGGGAAACCTCTATGACTAAGTAGGTATACGAGAAGCCAGCAAACAGTTAAGAGTCCCTCACACAACTCTTCATGATACCGTTAAGGGTAAAGCTCCTGATGAACTCCAAGGACCAGAGCTTAAATTCGTCAATGGCAATGGCAAGCAAATATTGCTAAATGTGGGTTTCCACAGAATACGAGCGAGCTCTCAGATGTTGTGCGGAAATAATTAAGAAGAAAAAAGAAAAATACCATTCAATGATGACAGACCCGGTTGTGGTGCATGTCTGGCTGTTACGCGGGAGGTTCGTGGTTATAGAATTCCGACTGAAAACAAAAACTTTTTATACCGGTATCGTTTTTCCCGGGGAATTGGAAAGTTCTCCGATATTAATTCTTTGCCATGAAAAGCGCTTTCTCGATTAGCCGTTCGGTTTCGGCAGAAAATTGTAGGTCCACTCATGGTTGTTAAAAGGACCCTCGCTCTATGTATTTATGTAGACTCCGTAAGAAATATTATCATATTTTCTTAAAACGACACAGCCATTTGTCTTTAGGTTCCCCGATAGCATAGGTAAGGCCAGAGCCGATATACGAAAGACAAAATAAGAAGAAGAAGCACCTAGAAAACTGTTAGACATTATGTAATACCTATGATCGCACCCATATTTTCAATGGCGACGAAACTACTTTAACATTGCACTGAGAACTGGAAGTGTTGTTGGTCCCAGAAGATATTGCAATTTTTCTCAACCAACCTTCTTACTTTCATACCAAAATCTAGGCATCTTGGTTTTTTTTTTTTGTACTGAGTTGGTTCGTTGAGCTATACCCAGGGCTGACCCAGGTTTCTTTGACAATCCCAAGAGTTTTCAAAAAACCGAAAATTTCACACAGTTCATTACCTATACTCGCCCCAGTGAAAACCTAGGTTGAGCTGAGGGTGAACCCAGGGCTAAAGAACATTCAGTTTGACGAGTTTAGGTTTTTTTAAAGTTTAAGAGCTTTTTTTTTGTGGCGACCACAGGACAAATTCATCAGGGCTTCAACGAACAAACTTATTGGTAGGATATTGGTTTTATATTTTTATGTGAAATAAAAACAATGCAAATCATTCCATTTATCATTATGAACTGTTTAAATTATCGAGTTTAGGTCCTAACTTGCGAAAAATCCCATTCAATTTCAGTGTCCGAAAAAAATTATATTTTTCCATTTTTTGACGCTTAAAGCCTAGTACGCTGCTGAAACGAGAAGAAAAATCCCATACAAAAATGACAGGACGGAATCGTAAACGAAAAATTTCGCTAACCTTTTCGTTGTGCAGTACGCGGATGTTCTGCGAAAAGGGTTTTATAGGGTGATAATTGTAGTAGATATTTTTACTACAATTTTTATAACTCTCCACAATCTTCCGTCCATCATTTATCTCCCAGCAATGCTTGCAAAATTTTGACAGTTCAATTTTTTTTAATTTTTTTTGGTTTTGTGTATTTACTGTGCCATTTGAATAGAATTTTATAAAATAGACAATGGAAGAATTTTATTTAGACAAAGTTTCAAAAATAGATCGATAAAGCAGGTTTAAATTGGCTGTGAACATGGACTTTGAAAAAGTAATTGTGAATGTTTTAGCTGCACGTCGGAGTGGAATAAATACGAGCACCCGAATTGCTATTCCAACCAAGTATGATAGGAAGATCTGAATCTGGCCTTGCCGAATTGATTGACTACGTTTACAAAAGGTTTCTCCCCCATGAGCAGCTTCTATTAGCACAGAATGTATTTATGACCGGTAGATGCGTTCAATTGCCAGGTACACTTTTCAAGAAGGCAACTTCCATGTTACAATTTTAAAGAAAATCATTTTCCAGGACTCAAAGAGCAGATCTCTAAGAAATTACTGGAGATGAGGCCTTTCCAATCACCAAATTTTTATGGCTGATTCAGCAAGTTTGGATGCCTGATTTGGAGCAAGAGACATCACCCGCAGTAAGAATCTGGACAATTTTGTTACAACAAAAACCGACTATGAAGAACAAGGTGGCGAATATTTCAAAGAACACACATCCAGCAACTATTTTTTCAGCCCACCAACACCCATTGTCCATTGTAGTCGAAACATCGACCGAATCAATGAAAACTGATTAAAATGGTTTATTTACTTTTGGATTTTTTGTCTTTTATTTAATAAATTGCAGAAAGCTTGGAAATTCACTTCTTGCTGTTCAAGATGATTCCGTTGTATTTCTGTTGGAACCACTTCATGGCGTCTTCCTTTGTCAAACGATGTTGGAATCCAACGTTGATACCCAAATCGATATGTTCCTGGATACCGAAACCGAAATTTCCGGTGGATGAGAAGTTGTCCCTAATCAACTCGTATTCACGGACCTTAAGGCCACGCTCCAAAATCTATAATTTTTTATTCCCTCCAAATAATAGGTTTTCTCAAGGCTCTCAAAATACGCGTTTGTTTCGGTAATGACTTCTTCATTCGACTCAAATCTCTTACCACCCAGCCATTTCTTTAGGTTTGGAAACAGATAATAGTCGCAGGGAGCTAAATCTGGAGAATATGTTGGGTGGGGTAGCAGTTCGTATCTCAATTCGTGGATTTTGGCCATTTTTTTGGATTGCGCTTATGGTCGAGTGGAGCAATCGCGGCACCCATCTCGCGGAGAGTTTTCTCATGTCCAAATATTCGTGTAAAATATGATGTACCCGTTCAGTTGAGATACATACAGCATGAGCCAACTCACGCACTTTCATTCTCCGATCATCCAATATCATTTTATGGATTTTATCGACGATTTCCGGCGTGATCACTTCTTTTGGGCGACCTGAACGTTCGCCGTCACTAGTGCTGGTACGACCACAACGGAACTCTGTAAGCCACTTCTTTACTATTGAAATTAAAGGTGCTGAGTCCCCGTAGTATTTATCAAGCTTTTCCTTAGTTTCAGTGATGGACTTTTTACGTAAAAAGTAATGTTTAATGAGCACACGAAATTCCCTTTTCTCCATTTTCGTAAAAATTTACGAGGTTGTCTGCTTTGAATGGTTATCAAACACCAACTGCATGACGTAGCTTGCTCAAAATTTGACAGTTGCCTACTAATAGATTACAGTTGAAGGCAGCACTGTTGCATTTGGAGTAACTGCGCGAGAAATTCAAAAAGTCACTGACTTATCAAACCGCCCTCGTAAATTCAAGGACAGGC
The DNA here is from genome assembly GCA_949752695.1 of Melanostoma scalare. Classification (NCBI taxonomy): domain Eukaryota; kingdom Metazoa; phylum Arthropoda; class Insecta; order Diptera; family Syrphidae; genus Melanostoma; species Melanostoma scalare. The sequence goes on from OX456986.1 coordinate 59,868,503, forward strand.
CTTGCAAATGTGGTGAATTGAGACATAGTATAGAGTATGAGTTGGAAAACCCTTTAGACCAGCGTTTGACAAACCCCAGAGTTTGCTTTTGCAATAATAGTGGAAATTTAGCTCTTTTATCAGAAATTAATTCAAGATTGCGAATAGATGAAACTAAAGTGACGATAATTTTAAAAACCACATCTTAAGACGTTAGTAGAGACGATGAGAGTAAAGTCGAGTAGATATCTTGGTGTTAGCCAACATAAATAAACCAAATCAAATCATTCTTTGGCAGGAATATGACTGGCTCCACCTTAACTGTCCCGATGGAAGTAAATTTGACAAGACTTTCAACTTTGTCAACGTGTCCATTACGATATGTTGCCATTTTTATCTTTGCCGGTTTCAGGCTCGATCGTTAAAACTATTGTGTCTAGATTATTCAACTATTCTGTAGAAGACCGCAGCACTTTCTTGGTAAAACTTTCCCTACAGCAATGATTCCTCCTCCTTCTTTCGGTGCTCCTTTCAATGTTGCGCGGACGAAATCCTGTTATGCCGTGTGGCAGAGTCACAATTTGTCCAGGCCTCAGCATTGGTTTGCTTCGGTCTGCAACCAGGCGCTTTTTGGAGGTGGCTGTAAGAAGCCCAACATTTATTTCAATACAGGGGCAACAAGCAACTTCCTGTGTAAGAATAAATTCACCATTTCAACTTCTTTGAACCCGGTAAACATTGAATTTTAATCAGAAGAGTGTAAATAAATTTGTTTGTCTAAAGATTACGTTGGCTTTAGAATACCTATAAAACCAGGCAATTTTATAGCTGACTTCTCTATACATACCTACTCTCCATATAGATACACAAATGTTTAATCTTTTCAATGAAGCTAGCTATCCGAAACCACTTCTTCTCTCTATTGTTTCTTGTATTGTGGTGATTTGAAGGGACCTATACTACAAATCACCTGCCATTCTGAACAGTCCAGTTGTATTCCCACATCATCCTTATCACCGAAACAAAACACAGCCTATGCAAATATTAACAAGTATATACAGACAATTGGTGCGTTACGACCTCATGCGGCATGGCTTGCCACAAAATTAGCACCTTAATCATTTTTGGTCAAATAATATCTTCAAATCTTCAAACTCCAAGCCCAAACATCATTCCGTGTGAAATCACATCCTTTCAGTCAGCACTAAAAGATTCGACAAATATTTGCGTCTTCCAATTAGCGTCCCGATTAGAAACTCTTTATTGTGGTGAGTACACGAATACAAACTGAAGAAAATAGTATAAAATCCAGCTCTTTTCACCCAATTCAATAAAAGAAACGCGTTTGCGCGACTGGCAAACAAGAAACAACCACAGACATTATTATCCTTTTATGTTTTCTTCAAGGGTTTATCTTTTTGGTGGATGCCGCAACGTGTTAAAAGAAAAAAAAAATAACCACAGGCACAGAGCTCCAATAGAACGTGTAAAGAATAAGTGTAAACAAAAGAGGTCCTTGAGAAAGAAGTCTTATACTTTTCCATTGTCTTCATCTACCTGGTCTACCTATTCTATTTTATTTACTTAGGAAAGATGTAAGGGTTTTTTATTGCGCAATTACAAATGACTTGAAACACGAAAGGATACCGCTATCGCAACGCACGCCATGTCTAACGCGCAAACAACGCCGGAGAAAGGACACACAAGCCATCGATTATCGTTTTGTTATCGGCAGGGTTAACCGTGAGTTTCTCAATTATATAGGTAAGGGTTCCTGTGATGGCAAACTGGAAATTATTTTGCCAAGTTCCTCTTCATTTTTTGGTAGGTAGACCGTAGACATTATAAATCTTTAAGCACGGGTGTGAGTGCTCCTTTTTATATCGAACGTAGAAAGTGATAAAAAAAAATACTAGAAACGTCATAAAACATTCCGTCAGATCTTTAACTTTCTCTCACATGTCAGGGTCGAAAACAAAATACTTATGATCGGCGGCCACATGTCATAATTGTCTTGACTTTTTTGTTTCATAGGAGCAGAAGTGTGAGCGCTGGCTTATACTTTCACTTCAACACACTTCTCCAATTTTATGATAGGAAAAGGAAATGGAAAGGATAATTTTATTAGTCATCAAAAGGTAAAATAGAAAGGTACGTACTTCTTGGCGTTAGTCTTAAAAAAAAATGGTTTTATCAAAAAGAAGTTTTGTTTCCATTTGCAACATTTTGGTTAGAATGATCATTCATCAGAGGGGTTAGTTGATGGAGAGAGGAGATTCCTTCGTACTTCAATTTGATGGAACAACCTGACAGGCAGATAGTGGATTGATGAGATGTTATTGTAGGTTTTTTTCTGGAATGTGAAACTCTTTGTATATGTATGTCAAGGGAGGAGTCTATTCTTTTTGATTGCACCTGTTATTTGCTTTACAGACAAAAATATGATCCTGAGTGCTTGACTGTGTGTAGAACCTTGCGTGGTTATACCAGCCTGGTATGGTTTTCATACATTATACCTATACATTATGAAAGCCATTAGCAGAAAAAGCGTCAGTTCATGAAATCCTGAAAAAGGAGACTATCTGAAGCCTATAACTATAACTATTGCAACTTCTTGCAAACAAAGTCGGAATTGTGTTCAATGTACATCTAAGGGCCAGCAACGAATTTCTAAGATACTACAAGAAACTAGACAGAAGACTTCAATCCCAATGAAGATGCCAGAGGTGTTCCTTGAAAATGGTAACGAGGACATTAAAACCGTCTTAAAATGGAGCAGCTGCCTGGTATCACCCGATCGCACAAAATACATCAGACTATAAGCTATAGTTTCACTGGTATGGAATATTCCAAGCCAATCACGTATAATAGCAGTCGGGGAATGTTAAGCTTTAACGACAAGAGACAACACTGAATTCCACTCGGTTTTCAATACTCATGCTGTCAAAGTCTGAATTTAATGAGCTAATCATACGCAACCGTTCCAGATCCACATCTGAAATGCAGGCACATGAATTTGAAAACGAATATGAGAAGCTGATGGTAGAGTCGTCAACAAAAGAGTCTTTAGAAGATTAGAAGTTTCAGACAAGATATCGTTTTTGAAATAAGGAAGAGGGTCGGAGATAAAATGTAGCCTTGGGGCATGCATAAAAGGAGTATCAGATTTGAAACCATCCAATGCAACTTGTATTGAACGCTCAGAAAGGTATATCTAGTTATCGATAAAAGAGCTTGATGCCAAACTCTATGAGATGCCTTAGAAATGTATCAAGTGCAATAAAAAAAACAGTGTAAGGATTGGCTCCACTTTTCTGTGAGATATGCCACCAAATCTCCACTGGACCTTTTGCTACGTAAGCCGTACTGTCGGTCATTGACAGTTCGGTCTAATAGATATTTCGTGAGTTGGCTCTATATCAACGTTTCCATGACCTTGAGAAGAGGGGGGGTTACTGCAATCGTACGGTTTTGGAAGGGGAGGAATATTCGCCTTTTTTTGAGACGGGAAAGAGCCCAGAAGAATAATATAAATAGAAAAGCTTACGCCGTGGTTTTGTCAGCGTAGAAGAACATCTCTTCAGAAAAATAGCAGGGATTTGATCTGGACCAGTAGATTTATGTGGATTTTTTGGCACTCTTTCGACCGAGAGAGTTCTATATATTACTGAATTAAGGTTTAAGTTCCTTCCCTATTTGTTTCGTGTCGTTTATACTTTTTATTTCACGCGGCAATGAATTCCAAATTCTTATGGAGTTGACGAAAAACTGACGTTCGGATGTCAAACACCGAAACCGCGGAATTACGAAATCTCGACATCTATAAGAGTTAAAAAAAGTTTAATTCGTTGTAAAGATCCATAGGTCGGCGAGTTAGAAGTATGTCAGAAAACAAGGCTATAGTGCGAGATTTTATGAAATTTTCAAAAGACATCCCAAGAAGTTGTGATGCATACCCGAAATTCTATCGTAACGCTCCAGCCTCTGAATATATCTTATTACGCTATTAAATGCAACCGTTAATTTCCTTTTACTCTCAAAGTCTAACTTACAAAAGATCTCACAACCGTAAGTGAGTAGAGGCAAAATCAGCGTTTTCACAAGCAGAATTCTAATTTTTAAAGTAATAAAGTGCTGCGTTGACCATAGCGGGCATAGGACACCATAGGATTTTCCAATTGTGTTATTTATGTGGTGCGTCCATGTAATGCTACGGTTTAAGACAACCCCTAAGTTTTTAGCTAAATAAACGTAGGCAACGTACTGCTCCGTCAAATTCGGTAAAGAACTCACCGAGACCTTTGATGTCGAAAAAGGCTTTAGGCAAGGCGACAAGCTGTCATGCGATTTCTTCAACATCATACTTGAACAGATTGTAAGAAACTCAAACGTCAACACCAGAGGAACAATCTTTCAAAAGTCTGTACAATTACTCGCCTACGCAGACGATATTGACGTAATGGGAAGAAAAAAGCGTGATGTCATAGGTGCTTTTGCGAGTATTGAAACAGAAGCGGCAAAAATGGGTTTGATGGTTAATGAGGGCAAAACGAAGTATATGCTGTCATCAAACAGGGACATAGAACATCGACGAGTTGGACAATTCGTCACAATAGACAGACATAACTTCGAGGTAGTACAGGACTTCGTCTACCTAGGATCCGCTGTAGACACGGACAACAACATCAGTGCGGAGATCAAACGGAGAATAACTCTTGCCAACCGTTGCTTCTTTGGGTTAAGAAGGCAATTGAGAAACAAAACCCTCTCTAGAAAAACCAAGGTGACCTTGTATAAGACCTTGATCATCCCAGTCCTGCTTTACGGCGCGGAAGCATGGACTTTATCGAAAGCGGATGAGGAAACCCTTGGTTGCTTCGAAAGAAAAATTCTCCGAATGATCTTTGGTCCCGTATGCGAAAACAATGTGTGGAGAAGAAGATACAACAACGAGCTGTGAGCTGTACCGTGACATGGGCATAGCCAGAAGAGTACGCATCGCGAGGCTACGATGGTTGGGCCATGTAGAGCGGATGGACCCAAACGCTCCGGCTCTTCGGGTGTTCGAAAGCACATTGCAGGGAAATCGCGGAAGGGGAAGACCTCGTCTTAGGTGGCGCAATCAAGTGGATGAAGACCTCAACCGACTTGGAGTGCGGAACTGGAGAGAGCTCGCCCGAAATCGAAGTCGTTAGAGAAGGATGTTGGTTGAGGCCCAGGCTCACCCCGAACTGTAATGCCCACCTAAGTAATTAAGTAAACGTAGGCAATGGGACAGTTATTTAAATGGATTTCTGGAAAGTAAGACACATTTATTTTGCTTTTTGAGATTACGAGACACTTTGATTTCTTTGGGTTCAAAATTAAGCAGTTTTCAACCGACCAACGTTCAATCAAGTTTAAATCCCCATTTAAGCAGGCCGCAGAGTGTTCAATTAGCCCCGATGGGCAGCTCAAATAGAGCTGGGTGTCATCAGCATACATGCGTATCGAACATTGTCTTACTATTGTAGGAAGTATATTGAAAACAGGAACGGGCCAAGAATCGAACATTGAGGGACACCCCTAACTACAGTTAAAAAACTTTAAAGAGTTTTGGTAACTTCAATTGCTTGCCTGAGAAGACAAGAGCCTGACTGCGCAGGAAGAAAAGTTAAAATCATGGGAGAGTTTTTTGCAAAGTACCACGTGATTCACCATGTCGAACGCTTTTGAGAAACCGAGGAGTATTAAAAATGTGACCTAATCCTCGTCTTTAACCTTCCTTATATCTTCCGAGACACTTAGCAAAGCTGTAATGCAGCTGTTTTTCTTTCGAAAGCCTGATTGTTTTGGGGTTAACAAATTGAATAGATTAAGAAACTCACTCATTCAGATTTTGCATTATTTTCTCAAAAACCTTTGACCGAAATGGCAATATTGAAATTGGCCTAAAATCATCTCCTTTTGAAGTTTTTGGAATGGGTAAGACTTTTACCCTTTTCCATTGTGTTTCGAATTCATTTTGTATTAATATGGAATTAAATATATGAGTGATTATAAGGGCAAGAGCGTCGGTAAGATAATTTTCATAAACGAGGGGTGCATGTTATCAAGTCCTGTAGCATTGGACTTGATAGAAATGAGCGTTTCTACCACATCCTCCGCAGTTATTGGAGAAAACATAAACGAATTTGAGTTACGCGTTGACAAAATCTCTTCAAAATATTGCAGGGGGTTCTGAAGAATGGAGGTTAATAATTGGAGTAGAAAGGAAAGATTTCTGAGAGCGTTGATGTCTATGTCTTCAGGCAACCCACAAGATATTTTTCCAACACCGACATTTTTCAATTTTTGCCAAATTTTCTTACTTCCTAAAGACGTATTGAAGTGAGTAGAATATAAAGAGGCTGTTGCATTACGAATTTTTCGAACAGTTATGTTGCGCATTGAAGTAAATTGTTTATGAAAACTATCAAGACGAAAAATTGTCCATCGTTTATTGGCTAAGTCACGCTCCCGCATCAAAGAACGTAGGTATGTCATTTGTGAACCAAGGTTGGAAAAAATATAGAATGATTAGATATTAATCCCTCCTCAACAAGACTGTTTCATTAATTGTTTCAAGTGAGTCAGCTGGAAAATTTAAAACTTGCAAAGAAGTAATAGGGATGTGTTGTGGCTTGTAGTCTGGCTATTACATTGTTTTTTAATGTATGTGGTTTTCAATCTGACAATACTTTTTTCGGAGTTGGTCTTTTCAACAGCTGTCATTTTTTGTGAAGATGAATTGAAGCCGCAGAAGCAGTTGAGGAAGAAGATTTTTACATAATTTCTAATTTTAAGCCTGTAAGCTGAATAAAGCTAATATCTTGTCTATATCATTCAATTAAATGTGTTTTATTTCTTCTTCAAAACCAGACGCTTTCTGCGTGAATGCATGTCAGAGCCCATTTTTGGATTTCGTTGTGGGTGTTTGCTCTCGATAACTCTTGTCTTACTTGTAGTCTTGTAATCTTTGAAACTGAATATTTAAATTTGACTCCTATAGGCTTTTAGGGTTGCCAGATTTTTAGTTTGGATAAAGTTCCTGGTATCTTTGTTGTGCTTTTCTTGAATTTCCATTGCAGAACTCGTATAAGAAAAAAAGTGTCTGCGTATTCTTCTTTCGTAAATGAAGGCATTTCAAAACCTCTCTGATCAAACTGCAATCGTGACTTATTTTGATAAACTGATGAACAAATTTGTTTACTTATTCTTTTATACGATTAATTTATCTATTGAGCAATGAACATTCATACCCCAAATTTAAAGCGAACACCCACAATGAAATCCAAAAACGGGCTCTGGCATGCATTCAAAACGAAGGAGGGTGCTTTGAGCACTTGTTATAATTGTATTTGTATGAAATACATAAAAAACTACTAAAAGTGACCATATTATTGTTTTATTCAAACAAACCTCAAATCTAAAAATTTTTTTATTTTTTTTTTTAATTTTACCCGTTTTGTATTTTTTCAAGTATCATAAAATGTATGGGTTTTTGAGTAAATTTAATTCTAAGCTTTTTCTTTATTATTGTTTTGTTCGTCTGTAAAAAATAAAGAGACTCTATGTTTATCAAGCATTTTCTGCAAAAAAATGACCTCAAAGTCAAAATTTCGTTTTGGGAAGAAAATTTGAACACTACTTAAAATTGAAAATCTGGCAACCCTAAACCTATGGAAGCTCAACTTAAAAACAATCTTAAAGATTGTTATTTCTACAAAAAATTAAGTCTAAGAATAGGTCTCTATCGCCAGTATTGACAGAGATATCGAATTTAACACAGGTCAGGGTACACCAAAGTTAGCCTTTTTTTAAATTGTCAAAAAGTGGTGTCAAAGTTGAGAAATGAGCTTGAGCCAAAAATCACACCCCAAAGGATAATACACAAAGTGCGGAACACCCTGTATTTGATCAGTCGCGTATAAATATTCAATATTACCCCTTCTTTTCTGTTTTTGCATCCATTCATCCAAAAAACAAACGAGTCCAATTAAGTTTTTATTTGATATTAAAAATGTCTTGATGTTTTATGTTTCTTTTCTGCTCTCATGAGAAATATGAAAAAAACTACAAAAATTTATTCCGTTAGTTTAAATCGCACTGAGTGCTTTTTTTGATTCAAAAATTGTACAGAATTCATAAACGACTGGAAATCACTTTCGAGTACGATTGGCTTCCGAAACGAAACACAGAGTGGTGAGTCTACTAACTGACTCAATGGAATGTGAAATCGGCACATATTTCATCAAAATACTTAAAAATTTTATATGGACGACCGGGAATCGAAGGGATCGTCCATTTTTGAATCAAGAAAGAGAACCGTCACCGGGCTTTTTAGCTTGCTCAGACAAACCCCGAGTTTGAAAGCATTCATACAGAGCCACACAGGATTCATATAATGTCCATTCGTTGTTATCTGCCATCTCATATAAACAAATAGGCTGACTGATTAGTTAGTCGCCCATCTCCATATTCTTCAATCATTCACTCCATCAAAGTTATACCTCCTTGAAGACACCTTAAATTACTTTCATATAAAAGTATTCTTCGGCACTGGCTTCGGTAATTCGATACAAGTTTGCAAAACGGTCTACTCTTCCAATTCCTTTAGTTAGATATGTGTTCTCCATATACCGTTGCCAACTTGAACAGATCGATTAATTACGAGTCCGATAACCCAAAGTATAAGAGTAGGATGGTTCCATTCTATGTTTGCATTATGGCCACTCTCTGTAGCCGGATTGATATCGAATATGGCTATATCCTCAAGTGACCCATCAGAAATTATGATGGAACGTACACATGTGGCCGGAAAGTATTGATGTATGTAGTTTCTTTGCTAAAGAATTAGAGCACACAAAAAAAAATATGAGAAAAAGAAATAAGGGGTTGCTGGCAAAATGGCATGTAAGGATTCGCTCATTCATCACCGAAAAAGGTCAGTGGCGGGCGGCAGGAGAAGCAGAAGCAAAATGGCAACAGACAATGGCCTTCGGACATCATCAAAATTAAAGAAAGAAGAAAAGGGACACTTTTGAAAGGAGGAGTAGGCCATGCCAGCTGGTTGAATAAGACTAAGATTTCATAACTCATTTTCATTTGTTTCGTATTTCAGTTTTGGTTACACTGTGTTGCAAAATTCCAATCTTCATGACAACAAAAGGACTGCCACGAAGAGGACGCCGAGATGGGACATGTCGGTTGTGTTTTTGCTTTCGTATTTTCAAAGTATGTATGTGCTGAAGGATGAAGGCATCAAAAGAAATATGAAGGTGGATATAAATATAGGTGCTGTTGTTATTTAACCAGAATTGCGAACAAATTTATTAGTAATAAGAAAAACGAAGAATGACTTTTAAAGATGATTGATTTTGACTGTTTGTACCTAGTTTTCGAAATATCATATCTAAGCATTGGCCGAAGTCTAAGGAGTCATCCTTCTCTGTGTGCGTGTTGTGACACCAAACGACATGGGCTCAATATTGAAATAGGAAGCCCTAAAACTAAAAAGTCCTGTAACGAAGCGTAACAAAGGATATTCTTCGTTATGGCAAAAAGAAATCTTCCAAATCAATAAACATTTTGGGTGAAAATTAGTTAATGCTTACACTGTACAAAAAATGAGACCCGATCAAACATAAAAAAAGTTCAAAACGCCGGAAATTTGAGTAAGTGTCATATTCTGAACTTGATGCAATAAGGATGTACATAGGACATAGGTGGATGTTTCTATGCGGAAGAATAGGGTGTGTTGCAGTTCTTCAACACAGAACATTTAAATGTAAGGAAAATTTGTTCAGAAGGAACGCTGTGAGTTATTTCTACAAACCATAAGGAATTGATTTTTTTCTGTTACGATTAGAGTCAGTGTTCCACGTACGGAACTGGGTGCCTTGTAGTGTTAAATATGAGCTATCACATTTCCATTATGGACAATTGCTTAGAAAGTTTAGTATGTTGCATTATGTGCCATGTGAAGTTATTGAGAACTTCAGGTAAAGAAAAACATGGTGTAGGAATTTCGGAAATGGGATTTTTATAAAAAATCGAAATCGAACTGAGGAAAATTAAAAAAAACCTCGTGAAAGAACTTCTGTAATAAAATAGAAGATACTTCAAAGACATATAGGCTAGATATCATTAAAATGGAGGGATCTAAAATCCAAAGAACAAGTTACCTAGTGCTCAAATGAAAATACAAAAGACCCTAGCCCTACCATCAGTCTTTCTTCATTCATTATTAAAACACTAGAAGTACGGATTGACAAAAGCACCTCAAAACAGACAACTCACTCACTAACTTTGGTATGCATTACAGTAGGGCCGGGGTGAAACTGGACAACATCTTTTGATAACGACTTCGATTTTAGGCGAGCTCTATCCAGTATTGCGCCCTTAGTCGGTTGAGGTCTTCTTCCACTTGATTGCGTCACCTAGGACGAGATCTTTCCCTTCCGCAATTTCCCTGCGAGCTTCTTTCGAAAACCCGTCGAGCCGGAGGTTATGTTAGGACCAATATTAGGTTCATTGTGATACCATGAGATGTGTGTGAAGGAGTACCTCACTTAACTAAACCATTTGGAGCATTTAATAAAGCGATAGTGGGGAAGGGTATCCGTGCTTACCAGATCGCTTGGATCATCAAGGAAGTGTTTTCCTAGGGAGAGTGCAGGACATGAGCATAGGAGGTGTGGGATTGTCTCCTCTTCCTCCTCATCTAAGAAGCTTCTGCAGAAGTCGTTTGAAGGAACGCCGAGTCTTATTGCGTGTCTACCTATGAGGCAATGTCCAGTATTGACATTGATTACGGAGCCAATGTACAATCTGGCTTTGAATAGCAAGTGTCTTGTGCGTTTCCGATTTAGCTCTGGCCATATCCATTTTGTTGCCTCACAAGTAGTGGTATTGCTCGACCTGGTTGTTTGTTTTATCCATTGCATCTTGCCTTAGCGTGAGTATGCATGTAGCGATTGGTATATGTACCACTGTTCAACCTGCTGATTGAGATCGGTAAACCGGTTCCATTTCTGGCGAGTTCATCGGCTTTGCAATTACCTAGCGAGCGGGAGAGTAGATGCAAATCCGATCCACATGTCCCTCTCCCTGCCCCTGCCATCGTAGTCTCGTGATGAGTACTCTTCCAACTATGCCCATGTTGCGGTACAAGTCATACATATCGATGTGGTATCTTTTTTCTCACATTTTCTTCACATACACAACCAAAGATCATTTGGAGTACTTTTCTTTCGAAACAACCAAGGGTTGCAGGGTTGCCTCATCCGCTTTACACGCTTCCGCGCCGTATAGCAAGACAAGGATGATCAAGGTCTTATAAAACGTTAACTTGCTATTTCAAAAGAGTGTTTTGTACTTCAATGGGTTTCTTAAACTTCTTAACCACAGAGGCTTTACGTATCTATAGCAGATCCAAGGTAGACGAAGTCCTGTACTACCTCGAAGTTATGTGTGTCTAATGTGAATTTAAATCCTTTTTAAATTGACAGCATATAAGTATTTCATTTTTCCCTCATTAACCATTAAACCCCCATTTTTCTGTTCTATTTCAATGCTCGCAAAAGCATTTAAGAGATCCACGCTAGCATCTCCCTGTTTTACAGACTTTTGAAAGATTATTTCTCTGGTGTTGACGTTCGAGCTTTGTATAATCTTTTCAAGTATGATGTCAAAGAAATCGCATGACATTGCCGAAAGCCTTTTTCGACATTAAAAGTCTCGATGAGTTCTTTACCAACCTTGATGGAACAGCGTGAATTCTCTAAAGTCATCCTGCATAGTCGTATAAGTTAATAATTTCTCGACACGAATTTATTTTTTAAAAAACTTTATTTCGACTTAGGCAATCCAAAGTGGATTACCGCTCGACACTAGATACAAAATTGAACTGAACTTACAAAAACTAATCTAATTCTTACGATACCTACAGAAGCCAATCATGTGCAAAAAAGATAAAGATAAAGAAAATAAAAGTATTTCATCCAGTGGATGATCAATTTGCACATCTGCAAAACCTAAGCTATTGATTCTAGGAAAAGTTAAAGTTGGCGTAAACAACGACTGTCGACGATCGACGTCTTCTTGGCGGATGTTGGGATGTAAACACTATGGCAAGTGTGTGGATAGCATTGCGCGATTTCATAAGATACTTTTCTGGGTATCTAAGTCAGCACTAATTGTAAACTAATTCTTGGTATTAGCATACGTTAACTCTTCCCCCTTTTAATTTCAAACGTCCTCGTTTGATGTTAGAAGAAAGGTATTTGGCTTATTCTGGTGGCTTTGGATTTTTTTGTCTGTGGCTCCTGAATTGGGTCCTCTGCTATTTCTTGTAAGGTTTTTGACACCTCTTTCTCGCCTTCTTCGAGTGCTGGTGAAATGTGAGAATAATTAGTTGAAGTTGCCTCAGCTGTTGACATTTTGGTTAAGCTGATCGAAACAGGAGTTAAAGATGGTCTACGTAAATTTCGACATTTTACGAGAAATATTGCGATAACTGCCAGGATTATAATAGATGATACACTGAAGCTAGTGATATGTTTGACATGGTTTTCGTCTCTTAGCTGCTCTATTTCCTTAGTGTTGTTTATATGTAATTCTTTTAGGGATTCCAGACTGAGAATTTCTTCATAAGCGCTATTGATTGTATTTGGTTGTAAAATCGCTGGTAATGGTTTAAATCCAGAGATTTCCTTTGAGTGATAGGTTCTGTTACCAACAGTAATTGTTGTGTTCACAAAGTGAATAACAAATGTTCCGGTGACGTTTGTGATATCGCTATCTATCAAGATGGAACCATTATACTGGTTCAAGAAAAGTATTCCAGGTGTTATTTCTTCTACGGATGGAATGTGGAGACTAGTCGTTTTTACGCATGATGGGTGTTGGCCGCTCAGCAGTGTAGTTATGCAGTCATCTTTTTCTAACTCTACCAAATTATTATCGTTACATAAATAGATATTATTAAAACTGTTACAATCTTTCTTAATTCCGTATAATTTACTATTACAATTCATTACTTTATCAAAATTTATTTTACTCATAATATTTTTCATTTTAGTTGGTTTTACTAATACAATATTACACATGGCTTCTTCAGATATAGGGATACCTATTATATAAATTATGCTTGTATTACTTGCTGCTATCTTCAAAGTTGACAATTCGATAGCTTCTTCTATATTAATAAACGGAAATTTGTTTTTTTCCAATATCTGATTAACAATATTCATTTCCTTATCATCTAATAGAAATGAGTTTATGAGTCCAACTTTGGCCCAATGCATGGCATATTCTACATTAATTATTTCCTCTTTAATAACTTCGAGTTGGAATTTTATGTTTAATGACAATTCATCGGTGATAGTTACACCTTCTTTAATTACTTTGATAACATGATTTGTTATATTTGAAATTTGGTTTATTCTTTCCAAGGCCAATCTGTTTATGATTACTTGTTTGCTATTGTTTTCCAAAATGTTATTTATTTTATCAGTTAAAACTACAAGATCGTCACGGTCAGGACTTCCTGCAATCCATTTCCATGTTTTACCCAGTATATCAATAGATCTTGTCTTCCTTCGTTTGGGCTTTAATCTTTTAATATGTGTCCTTAGCACAGAAATTTCATGTACTAGGAAAGGATAAAGAGGGTTGTCTGTGTTTAAATGTTGTTTCATTTTACTTTCGAGATTATTAATTGTAGTCTCATAAGACTCTAAGTCAATGACATGAATAAGACGAAAAGTTCCTGTTTGGAACTTTGCAGTTCCTATGCCAAATGTTACTGCTTGCGAATTAGAATAATCTAATATCTGAACATTACCAAGGCATGGCGATATTATCATTAATCTAAAAGAAAAATCAAAATAAGAAATAACTTGATATTATTTTGAATACGATTTGTTATGTTCAAAAAAACTTTACTAATGGTTTTTAATTTCGGATGAAACTCTTATGTACTATTCTCCCAGACTTTGTTTTTATTGTAGATTTAAAATTTTCCTTTACGTTTTCCTTGAAATAACATTTACTTAATTTTGATCCTACTCTTTTGTTGCGTTTAACGTAAACTACTTCTCCTGGACTATAATCCTTAAAAGTTTGCCTTTTCTTATTATGAAACTTAAGATCCTTCTTCTGTTTTTGTGCTAATTTTTCTATATTATTTAGACGTGTTTTTTCACAATCTCCAGGACTAAAACTAACTGTTCGACCAAAGATAAGATCGACTGGTCATTTTTTCGTAGTAGAGTGAAATGTGTGGTTGTATTCGTTAACAGCTCTTTCTAACAATTCCTCAAAACTTCTATTAATTGTATCCTTTTTGAGGCATCGCATAATTTCTGCCAAAGTAGAATGGAAACGTTCGATTTGTCCATTCACTTCACTTTTGTATGGAGGTGTCGTAAAGACATTAATTTTGAGTTCGTCTTTCAGCATGTAAAGGATTGTGGCTGAATTGAAAGACTTTTCATTATCAAAAATCATACACTTGGGAACACCGAATTGAAATACTATTTCACGTAAGGGACTCCTCACGTCTTCAGTGGATTTTGATTTAATTGGTTTGCTTATAGCAAATTTGGTGAACTTATCAATAGCTGTAAGGACTAACCGTCTTTCAGTTGAGAAAATATCTATATGTACTGTATGACCGGGATGTGTTGGAATGGGGGTTTCACTTAATAAAGGATTGTTGGGGTGTCGTTCGTACTTATTTTCTTTACATACTAAACAGTTTTTTGTTATTTGTTTAATTTTCTGTGTCATACTAGGAAAATAAAAATTTTCTAAGATCTGTTTTTTATTCTCATCTGGTCCGCGATGTGCTCTTCCATGGGCTTCAATAACTATCTCTTCTTGTCTTTCTATAGATTGAATATCTGCCACTAGAGGCTGTGTAAACCTAATTTTATATTTAGAAAAATGTAAGAGACATATCTCTTGAATTATGCTTTTTATATTTTCAGGAATTGACAATCCATTTATTACAGCCGGGTCTAAGAACCTTTTAAAAATTCCTATTAGTTTCTCTTTTGTGTAATTTGGTTCTGTAATGATATGCCTTCTGAAATTTGCAAAAGGAGATTGTGTTTCGTGATAGCTTCCTTCGTCAATTTTAAAAACTAATTGATTTCGGAAAACGTTTACGGGTATTTCTACGCATTGAATTTTAATTTGAGAGGAGTTCTCGCCACTAAGATCTGTATCAGTTGGTGTTAGAGAATTTATTTTTTAAAAAACTTTATTTCGACTTAGGCAATCCAAAGTGGATTACCGCTCGACACTAGATACAAAATTGAACTGAACTTACAAAAACTAATCTAATTCTTACGATACCTACAGAAGCCAATCATGTGCAAAAAAGATAAAGATAAAGAAAATAAAAGTATTTCATCCAGTGGATGATCAATTTGCACATCTGCAAAACCTAAGCTATTGATTCTAGGAAAAGTTAAAGTTGGCGTAAACAACGACTGTCGACGATCGACGTCTTCTTGGCGGATGTTGGGATGTAAACACTATGGCAAGTGTGTGGATAGCATTGCGCGATTTCATAAGATACTTTTCTGGGTATCTAAGTCAGCACTAATTGTAAACTAATTCTTGGTATTAGCATACGTTAACTTATACGAGTTTTTCAAGGATGAAACTAGACATGGCCCGGTACAGCTCGTCTCTGTAAATACTGTCATAACCAGCCTTGAAACCGATAAAAAGATTCTCGGGTTTCTTCCAAGACCTGTCGAAATGTAAAAATTTGATCAATTATGGACTTTTCTGGTCTAAAACCACATTGATAAGGACCTACCGCTACCAGACGTTCATATATTACAGCTGACAAAATCGTATACAAAACGTTCATCTCGATGATTGGCGTTAGTATAAGGATCTACCCTTTCACACACAATAATGATTTTGGATTCATCGGGCATGCTTCCTTTTTTCTTTTATAATTAACGCGCACATCAAGGGGTTATGACTAAACTTATAATGTTGTAGAACACAGTGCGAGTATTTAGGAAAACAGGAGAGGATTTGAAAGGAGACATCGATGCACGTTGTTTTTGAACTTTTGTGAATCGTAATGAAGGGGAAAAATAGGGTCAGGTAGAGCATTCCACATTCGGGTGGTGCGACTAAAATATGAATCTCTATACTTGACTGTACGCCCGAAGTTGGGCTCAAGGTAAAACTCATGAGCATTCCTAGCGAGGCGGGTGTTGCGGCTAAATTGTTTCAGGGGAGGAATGCAACTGATGGCTATTTCACTAGAGCACTGTTTGTAAATAAAAGCGATAAAAGAGACTAGATAGGTAACGTTTCGACGATGTTCAAGAGAATCAATCGATTCTACGATTGAGCTATCACCTATCAATTTGAACGCTCTATTTTGTACCTTATCAAGTAGGCGCAAAGATGTTTGAGATGCATCTGACCAGATATGGGAGTTATACTCCAGTTTTGGGCGGATGAAGGCCTTATAAATTGTGGCCTAGGGGCGAACGCAGGGGGGGGTTTTGGGGGTTGAAACCCCCCCGAAATTTGTGAAATAAAAAAATAACCACTAGTTTAAAAAAAAAAAAACCAAAATATAAAACATGGAAACATAAAATTCATCTGAAAATTTCATTCTGTCAACGAAAAAATCCCTTCAAATGCGGAAGCCATTTCTATCGATAAGTTAATTTGCAGGTATTTCATATGTTTTGGAATGACTTTGGTTTTGGTATGTTTTTAGCATGATCACCCTTTTCTAGTGTAAGTAAATTTGATATGTTGATGTGGAGGTAGTATTGGGTCGTATACAACGGGACCTGCGATAGAAATATATGAAAATTCACTTTCCTACTTACTTGCAAACACATCGCATTGGTCGCTTCAAAACTAACGGCAGGTGCGACCGAGACACATCGTATCGGTCACTCCAAAACTAACGGCAGTCGTGACCGACATCTACGAAAATTAAAATTTTCATCACACATACTAAAAGCCAGTCGCTCTGGCTCTGTATAAGAATGGGATCGACAACGGCAACTAGGAAAGGGTGTACTTATGTATGAATAAGCATTTGCATACCCATGAACATTGCTTGGAGTATGCCAAACGAAAAACGGCCCAACAACTTTATAGACACCTTAAATGTTTGCGATTCGTCCCTATATAAAACAGTTAATCGTTTTATGCAGATCAGCGCGACACTTCCGGTATCCGTGGCTTCAAGCGAGCGATCTTTTTCATGTCGGCGCAGATTAAAAACTTATCTGCGAGGAAGAAGAGAACCAGCGAGGAGCGACTGAACGGTTTGATGTTGCTGAACATCTATAGGAGTTTATATAAAATATATAAAAACAATAATATTGAGTCAATACACCTTATTGATTTTTCACTATTTAATTTAACACATTAAACAAGACAAACTTTAATTTAATACGTCAAATGAGTACCTGAATGCATTTCGGAATATCTTCATTCCATCATCAGCATCACGACTAAATCCAAAAAGTAAAATGTTGTGGTTTGTTGTTGTATGAAAGTTGCATGTTATTATATAAGAGAGAACAAATGCGATTCGATGTTACCGTTGTCTAAATTCATTGCATTTGAGTCTCTCTGTATATAAAAACTTTCATAGGCATCTAGCTTACGGTCGTCTATGACTTCTTTCACCAGACAAACATTTCTGAAAAAATCGGGTATATATTCAATAAAGTGTAGTGATTGCGAAAGTGTTTATTACGGCCAAACAAAGAGAAATCTCCTTACACGTTTCAAAGAGCATAAGACATACATTCGAAGCAACCAAGCTTACAGATCAGCGTTAGCAGCACACGCTCTAAACAAAAATCATATGGAGCTTGATATTGAAAATGTTTGTCTGGTGAAAGAAGTGATAGACGACCGTAAGCTAGATGCCTATGAAAGTTTTTATATACAGAGAGACTCAAATGCAATGAATTTAGACAACGGTAACATCGAATCGCATTTGTTCTCTCTTATATAATAACATGCAACTTTCATACAACAACAAACCACAACATTTTACTTTTTGGATTTAGTCGTGATGCTGATGATGGAATGAAGATATTCCGAAATGCATTCAGGTACTCATTTGACGTATTAAATTAAAGTTTGTCTTGTTTAATGTGTTAAATTAAATAGTGAAAAATCAATAAGGTGTATTGACTCAATATTATTGTTTTTATATGTTTTCGAATTTTTCGTCGCTCAGAATAATTATTAAAATCTATAGGAGTATTGAGGTTGACTATGAGGACGTTATAAATATAAAAATGGCAAAAGTTCCAAGGCGAATTGGTTTAAATTTATAAAATACATATAAAAATAGTTTCTAAGTTCTCGATTACGTTCCCGTTCCCTTGGGAATTGGGATAAAACATCAAGTCTATGTCTTTCCTCAGGTCTTATACTACCTCTGTACAAAATTTCATTTGAATCGATCCAGTGGTTTGGGCGGGAGATGGTAACATAGAAAGAAGGACAGACAGAGCTTCTTTCGTACTTATTATAGTAGACAGGACTCCCGTTCCTGTAGGAAAATGGGGATGAGTTAAAGTTAATGTTACTTGAGGATATTGAGGCATTCTAACGGTGGAAGAATTTTTAAAATCGGTGCTGTAGTTTCTTGGTTCCTGTATACGTTCCCGTTCTCATTAGAATATAGGGATAAAATGCATAGCCTATGTCCTTCCTCATGTTATAGACTATATCTGTACCAAATTTCATTCAAATCGGTTTAGTAGTTTGGGCGGGAGACGGTTACATAGAAAGCTGGACAGGCAGAGTTACTTTCACATTTATAATATTAGTTAGGATTGTTCCTAGCAATGTATTTAAACAAATCAATACAGAGTATAAAAAAGCATAAAAATATTAAAAACGAATTGTTCGTTCATATTTAATATATTTTTTCAAAACCCCCCCCGAAAAATTTTTCTGCGTTCGCCCCTGTAGTGGCCAGATCGGAAGGGGGGAAGAACTTCCTGCATCGTCTTAAGAAACCTAAGCATTTGGCAGCGTTTTTGGCGACTTCAAATATGTGGTCATTCCAACGAAGATCATCGTTTACACACATACCAAGTACTGACAGCTTTTCGGTTTCTTACGACAAAATCATGCAGATGAGCATGTGTCTGCTCCTTTCCAACCGATCTTCAGATAACTTAAATAGCTCGGCGTCAAGCAAATCTGCACTTGCAATCTCATTTGATTTAAGTTTGCATAAGGCAAGCTTAACTTCTTCTAGGTCGGAAGAAAGGCATATACTAGATCAAGTCCAAGTTGAATGGGGTATTCGTGTTCTGCCTCACAGCGCAATTAGTATTTTCATCGCCGCTAAGCAGTCTGCAGAAGTAGAAGTAGCGACTGCGACTCAATTACTTTGTTTCCCTGTTGGTCCTTATAGGCTTGAGTTCGGAGTTTGCCACCCTATCATTATCTATTCAACTATTGGTAAGACTTCCGAATCTCATTCCTATAATGGCATCTCTCAGTTTCTTCAAACGAGCGCTCTTTCGATATTGTAGAACCACTGGCTTCTTATCAGAGGAAACGATTCTCTTCAAAATTGTATACAGCTTCTTCGGTTTACTTCTGAAAGGAAATTCAAAAAAATGTTTTATAAACCGAATGAGCTTCGTGAGCAAATGCAGTAAGTTAGAAGAAGTCATAAACAAAATTTACAGTAGTTTCCATGTCTATTGCAAAAGATACAGAAAAGATATCTATACAAAACACTGGAGACGAAGATATTAGTTTGCGAATAAAATTGAAGAACATGGAGCTTTGTACTCTTACCGAGGCTTGGAGCCCTTTATTACTAAACGAGTAACTATCTTTAGAATAAACAACCAGCCCTAGCGAGGTATCCGTCGGAGTTTTCCGCTAAGTATGATTGGACCGTAGGCTTAAGTTCCTTCCGAGGTAGAGGAGACATGCAAGATGCAATGTACTTGTAAATAAATTCCGCAAAGAATTTGAGTCAGAGCTAATCAGAAATAAAATTGTTCTCAGCTGGTAAATAGAAATTCAAAGCAAACGTTAAAAAAGGCTGTCAGATTACATGAAGCAATAGTCTATTGATTATGTCGTAAAAAAAGGCATCATATAAAGGAACTCGAAATTGAATGGACTTTTATTGCATGAATCGATTAATGAGCTAATTTTAAAGAAAAACCCGAAAGTGCAAAGAGGAAAATGTATGGGCTTATTAAAGATATATATTTAGTATGCTATTGCCCTTCATTTAATTAACAAATATACTCAATATTTCATCAAATTTGCTTAGGACACCCCTGTATGGACGAATTTCCAAATAGCAGAGAAACATCCATCTATGTCTTATTAATGTATTCTGGTTGTACATTTGTTAAGATTTTCAATAAAAGAAAAACACGTTAATCGAGTTCTGCTTTATGTTTAATGGAAGTTTAAGAACGGAATTATTCAAAAATACAGTGTTTTTACAAACAGATTTTTGAGATACAGTGTTTAGCTCATACAACATTTTGAGATGAAGAATTTTGGAATACAGAATTTTGACCTACAGTATTTTGATCATACAGTATTTTGAAATACAGAATTTTAACCGTACAGCATTATCAGCATGCAGTATCATACATACCCTAGTCAAATTAGGTAAAAATAAGGGTCAACCTCGGAATGAAAGATAATAAGCTGAAAATTGGCATAGACCTTTGTTTTGTCGTTCTAAATGTTGTCTCAAAAGTCACAAGTTCTATCGTGTCCGCGTCTTAAGATATTGAAGGTCAAAGGTCACAAAAAACGGTTTTCGTAAATATCTCCATTTCTATTGCTCGAATGAGATTTGCACCTTAATAAAAGTTGTAGAATGTAAAATTTCCTACAACTTTTGCCTTTACTGTTTTTTCATACGATCAACCGTTATTGCGGTAAACCGCGAAGAGTGCGCCGCGTACAGTCATATATGGCCTAATTCAAGGTCAAGTGTGAGTTACGGTTATCAGTACGTTGTATAAAGTATATTATTTATTAAATTATTATAATTATTAAACAATGGCCAATATTTATGTACTAATTATTATTAATTGTTGATATTTTATTAAAATCAGTAACTTAATTATTTATATTTAACTATTCAACTATAGTATATTATTAATTCTGGAATATATATTTTCTTTTTATTTATAGCCGGGACAGATGTTCTATTGTATTCAAGGCCACTTTCTCTTTTAAGGGACCACTTTGTATTTGTCAAGATTATTCGTTAGTTTAAAATTGTATCTTCGCAACGACGCGACGGACGTACGGTTTTAAGAGCTAGGGCTGATTTGTGTTTTATATGTGATAAGTCACTTTCAGAAGGTGTTTCTGTGAATGTTGTTCGTGGTTTACAAACTTTAAAAACTGCAAGTATTGAAAGAAATGATGGACATATAGACTATTTAAATACTTTAAGTGCTGTGAATGTGCATTCCGAGTGTCGAAAAGTGTACACTAGTAAAAATGCTATTGTTGCATCGAAACGACGCACAGAAGAGGGTGAACCTTCAAAGTCAAGTGCACCTCGTAAAAAAAGAAACGAAGTGTTTGATTTTAAAAAATTGTGCTTATTTTGTGGCCAAGAAGCTAATGAAGGACCGGAAAGAAAAAAAAAGGAGAAGTATAGACGGACAATAAGTAATGTAAGCACTCTAGCGTTTAAAGAGAACGTAATTAAAAAAGCAGAAGAACGCAACGATTCCTTAGGAGAATTAGTAAAGGAACGTATACTTTACGAGTATGATTTGATCGCTGCTGAAGCAAAGTATCATACTATTTGCTATACCAACTTTTTAACTCGAGTACCATCTGCTGATAAGAAGCCGAACCAAGATGATCAAGTCACTCAAGCAATGAAGGAGATTTTTTGTTATATAGAAAATAATGAAGATTCTCAATTTACGTCGAAAGAACTTAAAAATGTCCTTACGGAGTACATACCCGAAGATAAGACGATTATTACAAAACTACAACAAAAGTATTTAACTGACATAATAATTACAAAAAAAAAATAGGAGCATTTACAATTATATCTTTCCGGGATACACAGGTTAGTGTACTATCAAAAGCTTGGTACGAAAATAAAAAAAGCACCCCTGCAGAAGAACGTTTACGTATTGTAGAAGCTGCTGCGGCAATTATTAGGGAAGATATTAGATCATCTGTAGTCGAAACTAAGACGTATCCACCTCCAAATAAAATGCTAGATGGTATTAATGAAGAAATACCAAAAACATTATTACATTTTTTAGAAGAAATTATATTAAAGAATAGAAAAGGACAATTAGATCATTTAAAAACGAAATGCACATCTATCAGTCACGCAATAATGGCTTCGATACGAGAACGATCATTTTCATCACAGCTACTATTAGGCCTTTCTGTATTTCTTTACAGAAGATATGGATCTAAGAAATTATTGGATGTTTTATCAACTTTGGGATTTGCTGCTCCATATATAGTAGTGCTGTACAGTATGAAGTTTCAGCAGTTTACCATCCACAGCCTCGTATTTTACCATCAGAGTCAGGTGCATTGGTGCAATATGTTGGAGACAATGCAGATATTAATGTCAGTACTCTTGACGGTAATAATACTCTTCACGTTATGGGAATGATAAAAATAAAAGATGCTGTAATTTTTGATGATCGTATAAGAAAATGTACAACTAAACCAAGTGCAAAAGAGTTGGCAGCAATATCACATGTATCTCTTTTATCATATGAAAAGCCAGTTGTACCAGGGTACAGCAAGAAAAATTGAAAAAATTAAATGAAAAAATGAAATTCTGGAGGGTTTGGAGATGAATATGACCGATAATGAGGATGATGACGATGAATTGAACGTTTTCGAGCGACAACAAGAAGAAGACGACGAAGAAGATGAAGATAACTAGCTTCTATTCAAAATTTTATTATAATTCAAACCAATAAAAATTCTTATAATATTTAAACTGACATTTCAACAAATAGTGCAGTCAATGAAGCGAAAAATAGGGCCCAACCTCCGAATTTTTTTTACTGTGAACCGATTTGCATGAAATTTTGGAATTAGGCTCATCTTACCCTTAAATTCAAAAGTGAAAATGATTTGCACACCGCCACCACCCTGGGGGTGGTTGCCACCCCTTCTCGGGGGTGAACTTTTTTTTTTGAAATAACCTCGGATATCGATAGAAGGCCTAATTTTAAGCAAAAAAACATATATAAAGTTTTTTGTTAAGTCCAATACTTTTCGAGTTATTGGCAATTGAAATTTCGCAATTTGTTCACGTTTTTCATCTATTTATTGCAAATATCTCCAAAACTATACCTTTTATCGAAAATTTTATAATGAACAAAATTGTAGCAGGTAAAACAATGAACAATTTGGTTTTTTATAAAGTATTCTAAGAACAATATTAAGCTAGATATAAAAGATCAAAACCATTTTTTATTTTGTTTGAAATTTAATCTTTGTGGTCAATGCCATTTAGCGGCGAGCAGATGCATTTTATGCATTCTAATACAAGAGGATGTTTTGTAGTGCTTGAAAAAAGCTTTTAAATGAGCACTATTGAAAGTCTTTTGCACGTAAAATAAGTGAGCTGTAGTGCATATAAGGGGAGCATCTAATGTTTTTTTCTTTTAAATCAATGAGTTTTGGACCATTTTGGACAATTTGTAAGAAACCATTGTAAAGGTAATTAAGAGAGCATACCTATCTGCAACCAGAAAGAAATGCCATTAAAAAAAATGACAAAACTCAGACATTGGAAAACATTCACTTTTTTTGTCGGGAATCTTATTATTTTCGATAAAATTTTTTTTTATATAATTTTTCATATGACATATTTCGATGAGAAAATTTGCCCTCTACTAAAAACGTCTTTGGAATTGCATCAAAATTTTGCTTCGTTTTCGAGATATATTGAAAAATCGAACGAAGATGATTTAGAACCCATATCTCCGATTTGCACCCTCTAATTTAATAGCACTTTCGGGTTTTTCTTTAAAATTAGCCCTTTAATCGATGCAGTAAAAGTCCATTCAATTTCGAGTTTCTTAAGAAATGACATAATCAATAGACTACAAATTATAAGCGATAAAGCTTACGATAACCGCTTCACAAATAACAGGCTGACCTTCCTAATATGCTCAGTATTTCATATACCTAAAATACTTTTCTCTTTTTGTTGAATACTTGATGTTTACACATACACATATTTACACATTTATGCGAATACTTACTCACTTTACCAGAAAACTTCAAATAAAACAATTAAAAACAAAAAGACAAAAACAAAATGGAAATCAATTTTCGCAAAAATCATATTCGACTTTATAAACATTTAAACTATCCGACTACTTTTTTGAAAATAACATTGACTCAGTTTAGTATTGGGGCAACTGGTTTTCCGCATTATGTAGGTATAAATTCATTTCAGGCCATGCTTACGGGCATCAGAGACCCCTGACATCAACGTTTTTACAAAAGTAAAATTAACTGCTATACACACCGATTCACATTCTAGTCTTCGACTGTAACTGTATATACGGTGTAAGGTCTGCAAGTTCTGTCAAGATTTTTATGGCTTGTTATTATTTCCTATAGCTAACAAAAAATGCACATAGTACCGTAGCTATCTTGCACGCTTCATACAACATCTTTCCACGTATCCAAAATCTTTTCAAATTATTTCATTGTATTCAAAATGAGCTCCTTCCGCTTCATAAGACTTCTCAACAAGTTCCTCAGTATTTGCTCTTTTGTGTCCAACACAACTTAGTTAAATGTCTACAAATCATAATCACTGGCAATAGAGGGTTAAGATTCGCATGAATTATTATTTTTGTCGCCTCAATCAAGTCCCAAGCACTGCCGGGACTCCGCCTCAAGCTGTCCGTCAATCTTTTTCGGCCCTCGGGTCTGTGTCTCAATTAAGTTCAGACGTAGAATAGAATTTTGGCAGCCGAAAGTGGTTCTTCCGCTCTTACAGCCTCAAATTCTCAATGCCAGTGTGCGTCACACTAAATCGCCTTGTGTCGCTCCTACATCACTTGAGATGCGCTGTGTCGCGACTGGTATGGTTGGTTATTAGAAATCATGTGGGAACATTATTGGAGCTATCTCATCCAATTGGAGACCGAACAATGGACAGCCCAAAAGGCAAAAGAATCGTGTATCGGTGGGGTTGTGTCAATGTTACACTTTACGAAACGGTTTTCATAACACACGAATCAATTTAAATTTGAACACAATGATAACTGACAACAAACGGACAGGGTGCAATGTGAAAGATGTCTCTACAGAGGGCATCAAATGTTTTTGAAGAGATGAAAACATTTCCAATCATAAACGAAAACACCCCGTTTCTCTATCATGAAGCTCTGAGCAACTCACTTAAAAGTTATACACTACAACTAAACAGGGACAGGCCTGGGGTAAGCTTAAGAAAATGAAATGAGGCTCTAATTAGATTATTGTTAGATACTTAAGGGGGCTTCACCAGCTCGTACGCATGAGAAAGGGCACTACAAGGAATTGAGAAGAAAGTATATGGAGTCCACCAATTGCAGAAATGAATAATGTGAGAAACGTATGCATGTAACGAGGTTGCAAGAGAAAGTGAATAACAACGTTGAGCTGTTTTAATTAACATCTCAGCTCAGTCAAATTAACTTGTTGTTGATATATCGGACTGGTTGTGTGGTATTAAAGAGCTGCTAAGATTGGATTTGACATTCGGACATGAGGTGAGATTTATGGCATTTGAATGTTTGTGGGAATAGAAATGTACAAATTAAGATTGAAGTGATGTAGGAAGTAACTAACGAGAATTTAATTGCCGTGGCACCTCGGTTTGGTGGTGATATTTCAATTTGAAAGCTGACTGCAATGAAAATGATATCTATTTTAGATTAAAAATCTTATGAATGTTTGAGTGGTTGATAAACAATTATTTGTTTTTAAATATCAACTAGTTTAACTTAAGCTTAGAGTTCTCTCTTCAATTTTACTTTAGTATTACCAAGTTGATGGATGGGCGTGTACTATTCGGGAAGGCTCTGACTGGTGTCAACTTAGCGGAGCCCAGATGTTGCAGCTTATAGTACACGTCGATTTTGCTTATTATACCTCTACGCGGTATCCACTGCGCTCTGGGATGCTTCGTCTGGAGCTGACCTGCTAAACTAGTTAGTGCGAGTGTTGACAAAGGAATACGGAACAAAAGAATTGTGACCAACACTATAATTGCTCTGCGAACAATGACTGACTGCACGAATCTCAGTGGTCTACGAGAGCTTTCGCGTAAATGTCCCAGCGGATGAATTCGAACGACAGAATCGACGGTGGACTTCAGCAGTAAAAAAGACAGAAACCCCTGAAGGAGCTACTCCAACATATTTGGTTCAAAGGTCTTTCAGGGTCTTCCAATACCAGGACAGGGTATTGAAGTACAGATGGTGGCGTGTGAGCTCCTGGTGAGCCAACGGCAGCACTCAAATCCCTGCAGCAGGGTACTGACACTGGATATTCCAGCCCTTTATGTCCGAAGGGATCCAAAAGGACCTGGCCCTCCAGGTTGGGGGTTGTGCGTGAGGTGACTGCTATCGTTCGCAGGCCATGATAAAGCTAAGCCATGATCTTGTTTTCCGCCTACTAAGCGCCACCCCCTAGGATGTCGTCGTCGTCATAATGTTTTATTATTTTTACTATGCATAATTCATTCATATTCAATGGTATACATATAAAGAGAAAAACTTGCTAAGGAAGAATAAATGATTTCTATCAGTGATAGTGATAGTGCAAGCAATTCAAGTGTTTGTTCCTACAATTATTCAGTAAATAGTGATGGTGATGGCTCCGAAAAAAGTACAGATTCGCGATCCAATGGATTTGGAAAGAATATAGTATCGGAAAGCGAACATGTAGTGGAGATTCCGAATCGGCAGCCTTTTATTTTAAACGATTCCGAGGAGAGTCAAGTGATTTCGAACACAAAAGTTGTGGAGGAATTAATTTCGATGGAAAAGAAGAAGAAAAGGAAGATGGAAGGTAAGTTTTTACAAAAATTACAAAAATTGTGCTAATTTTATAATTATTAGAAATCAGTCCAATTATGAAGAAGAAGAAGAAGATCCATGTAGAAGAGGAAATGAAGTTGGCAACGCAAATACAGGAGAATTCAACTCATATTTCGCTTCTATCTTTGTTGATGATTCTGTGGACCACAGAATTTCTGTTAGAGATTACGAGTACCTTAGAGATTTTGACGTGTCTCTCCTTGAAGGAGAAGCAGTGCGAAGCGAAGATATCCATTTACTGATGGACTCCCTTCTATTGGTTCAAAAGGCTTTGACTCTTCAGAAACGAGATTAGTTTTTACTTTCCACTATCCTATTTAAACTTTCCACTTTCCTCTTTCCACTTTTCACTTTCCACTTTCCACTTTCCACTTTCCACTTTCCACTTTCCACTTTCAACTTTCAACTTTCCACTTTCCACTTTCCACTCTCCACTTTCCACTTTCCACTTTCCACTTTCCACTTTCCGCTTTCTTCTTTCTACTTTCCACTTTCTAATTAAAAATGTCCACTTTCTACTTTCCACTTTCCACTTTCTACATTCTACTTTCTACTTTCAAATTTCCACTTTCCGATTTCCACTTTCCATTTTCCACTTTCCGCTTTCCACTTTCGCTTTCACTTTCCACTTTTCAAGTTTTGCTTTCCACTTTCCACTTTCCACTTTTCAATTTCCACTTTTCACTTTTCACTTTCCACTTTCCACTTTCCACTTTCCACTTTCCACTTTCCACTTTCCACTTTCCACTTTCCACTTCCCACTTTCCACTTTCCACTATTCACTTTCCCTTTCCACTTTCCACTTTCCACTTTCCACTTTCCACTTTCCACTTTCCCCTTTCCACTTCCCACTTTCCACTTTCCACTATCCATTTTCCACTTTCCGCTTTCCACTTTCCATACTTTATACAGTAGTAGAGTAGAGACGCAGTCGCTACTGAGGATCTGGAACGTCGTCTTCTGCAGACTGCTTTGCGGCGATAAAGACACAAATTCAGCTGTCAGGCAGAATGTCTCGTTCAACTTGATGATCAAGAATGCCTTCCTCCTGACATAGATGAAGTTAAGTTTGCCATATGCAAACTTAAATCAAATAAGACTGCAGGTGCAGATGGCCTTGGTGCCGATTTTTTCAAGGCAGCTGGAGACCAGTTGTAGGAAGAAGACATGCCTATAAATTTCATCTTAGTATCGTATGTCCGATCTAAAAAATGTAAACCACTCTTACTATTCCAAATTTTGTGGTGCTCGTGACGTAATGGTTATCATGTCTGCCCATTTATGTCGGATGTTCAAGTGCCAACAGAATTTTTTAGCGGTGTTCGCGAGGAACTGGCAAACCCTCCGATAGTAATTTCATAACATGAAAAGCGCTTTCTCGATTACCTATTCGGTCCCCTCCATTCTTCTCTTCTTGTTGCGAGAGCATTTTGACAGCAGATCTAGGAAAAATCCCATATATCTACATTCTACACCATGTCCAAAATGCTGGATGACTTTACAGAATTCACGCTACTCCATCAGGGTCAGGAAATAACTCACGATTCCATTTATGATGAAAAACGTTTTGACAAGGCGACACAATATAACGAAACTGTATCACCATCGAAACGGAAAAACCAAAGTTACCCTTTATAGGTATTAAAACCCTTCTCATTGTAGCTATATCTATATCTACGGCGAATAGGCTTTGACCATATCTAAGGCGGATGAGGAAACCCTTGGTCGTTTCGATAGAAATTCTAGCTCGCTTAAACCTATCCCAGTTTTCCTCAGCTGAATTGAAATCAAAACTATAAAAAATTACTTCCTTGGTTCTTGTAACTTCTGTTCAACTCGATCGAAGCAGCCCCCATGTTCGGAATGCAACGGTGAGCAGTTTAAGTTTCAGGCCCAGATGACGTTCACAGTAAGTTAATCAGTAAGTTCGAAGCTCCCACTTGTACATACACGATACACCAATTCACTAAATAGGTTCGTTCGTTGAACTTTACCCAGGTTACTTTGACAACCCTATTAGTTGTCAAAAAATCCTGAGTTCTTCAGTCCTCTTGTCATTTGAACCGAAATACACGCCGTTTGACAGCCCTGTTCATTACCTAAACTCGCCCCAGCATAGACCTATAGGGCGAGTAGATGGAAACCCCAGGCCAAACCCAGTTTGACAATCAGGGCGAACTTAGGTTTTTCAAAAAAAAAAAAACCATTTATGGCGACCACAGGGTGACGCGACGCCAGAGCATCAGCGAGCGAGCCTTATACTCACTCATTTTTGCTGGATAAATCAGTTTCAATTGAATATAGTGACTCACTTTACTTGTTCACTGTTAGCTAAATTTTAGCAAAGTCATGACTACTTTTGGTGACAGCGGGCACATTATTCTTTATTTTATGATGTGAAGGCCGAGTGCGAGTACTGGAAAGACATGCTACAGCTACCACATGCCATCCTACTCTAGATACTTCTTCAAGAAAGTTTTTCTGTTCTTTTTTATCCATCGTAATGTCAATTATTAAAGAAGATTGTCTTTCATGATTTTTGCTTTATTTTATACTTACATACCTATATTTTGAGTTTTGCACCCTGTCGTATGTAAAAACTTTTTTCATACCTACTACAAAGAGGTTATCATTGCGAAAGAGATTTTATATAATTTGACATTACCTATTTTTTTTTATCGAAGATTCATTTTCGAACTACCTACCTTTACATCAAATACTTTAACAAACTACCAGTCACGTCGCTTTTACCGTATACCTACCTAGATGTCGATTTATTCTTAGACACTCTACTGCTCGGCTTGTTTTGAATTTCTTAACCACGTGCCCACACAAGATTTACATTTTGTTCCTTTTTCACCTGACGATAACACAGGTGTTGCGTCAGCTGTGATTAGAAAACATGTTGTCGGTTTGTCAAGTTTCCTCAAATAATTCCTAGAACGTCCCGACCGCTCCTAATCGATTAACACGATCTACAACGAAAGTGATTCCACCATATGGCACGTGGAATGGTTTTTTTTCCTCGAAAATCCAATTTCAATCCACCGTGATACGTTTTCCCCTTTGAGAATCAAACAGGAAAGAGTTCCCCCAAATTAACCCATCAACTTACCTATCAGTCACACGATCAAAGGAACGTGCTTCGCCTCTGACTTTGACATAAAGAAATATCTTAAATGAAGAAAAGGAAATTAGAACATAGAAGGCAATTAAGAAAAGGGGTTTCCCTCTTCAAAGATGAGGGAATAGACATCCGAACCCGAAGCCGAACGCCCCTCTGCTGTAGAATGATAAAAAAAGTAAACATACATATAACCAAGCAAGATGATCGACGGCGCTAAACCAAGTGATCATTAAGGGTTAAGTGAGTTGTCATTAAAGGGCGGCAATAGGATACTTAAGTGCATGGATAAGGTTACCACATCTGGGAGAGAGCAGCGAGTATGTGTCAAAGGGGTGATGTAAGACTTTTTGGAAGGTAATTCAGTTTGTTTTTCTTAACGCCCCCAATTTTGTGTTTTTGATTGACGGGATCTCATTTGAATCACTTTTTGTGGCATTGGCAGATGGGGTTTTTGTATATTGACAGTAAAATGGCTCGTTTGTGGTTACATTTTGTGGGAACCCCCACCGATATCTAATGTCATAATTGATGGAGTGAACTGATGCGCAAGGTGTTAGAAAGGTTTTATAGTTTTCGTTACATTCATAGGTACCTATACGATGGGGAGGAAGAATGTAGTAGCTCGAAAGGAGAAATGAGTAATTTGGTAAAGAGTTTTTTTTTTTGTTAAGTCGGATTTTGATAAATAGTGATCCTATGCTACTCTAAGGATATCTTGATCGACGGAACGGGTTGGTAGGTACAGCTTCTCTATGACTTCGATCCTAGCTAAAAATGTCATATACTAACTAAAAGAACTTTTTTTTAAGAAATTAATTTCAAATTCATAGGTAATACTCTTTTACTGCTTAATCCACTTTCACCCCACCCATAAGTTTTATATACCGCTATGCCAAATTTAAAACCCAGTCTAGGGCAACGCTTAGTTAATTCTTGACGGCAAACCATTTGTGAATCACAAAAGTGTGGGAAGTCTTAGGTTAAACAACCACTCAGGCGCTTCCTTTGATGCATTTTGATCTGCATTATGCAGGCTATCGCATTATACTTACCATTATCACGAATGTCAGAGTTCGCACAAACATAACTCACAACGAACTATACTAGACAAGATCATTAACATTGCCATTCAATTTCAATAAATTGAAATAAACCGAATTGGAAGCCAGCGATATAGTGCTTCGTGTTCGTTGAATGGTCTACCCGGCTAAAGTATTAAGTATTAAAATGCATTTCTCGTGTTCTCCTTTTCAGAATGATTGGTTAATTGGTTACGGTATTCAGGGTCAATTAAGTGAAAGTGTGTGCCAAACGCCATATTAATTTTTTTTAGATTTGTTCGTTGAGTTATTTATGGAAACCTAATGAGAGACATACATGTGACTAGACGAGTCTACAATTCGTGGAACCGAAATGTTGTCTTCAGAACCACTCTAAACTAGATAATCAAATGCGCAATGTGGTTGATATGCTAACTCAACAGAGGGTAGGAACAGAAACGTACTGCTGATGCTGACTGTAATTTTTTAAAAAGGAGATTCATGAGAAGAGTATTATTTGTCCTCCTTTGCCTTTTTAAGCTTTCAAAATGTCTATAAACATACATCAAACTTCATGGATCACGCGCTCTGTTTTTTCCAAGATGGTATTTTCTTGATAAAATTACAACGATCAAGTTTTGTAACTCCTCCTGTACTGCAGGGAGTGGACTCAATATTTTGCCTCCAAAATTTTCAAAAGTAAATAACAGAAGTGAAAACAGGGTGTCATAAAGTCAAACAAAGTCACTGTGGGGCATAAAAGTAAACTAACAATAAATTTTTAAACTTTAACTAACAATAAATTTTTAAAATCAATAACAATATTAAGCCTTTTTTTATCATTTTGCTGATGCTGAATAAAAATAAACTAGGTACTACAGTGCACAGTGGTTCCACTCACGAACAAGGGCGGCCATAATTACTTACTCACTTGATAACATACAAAAACTATATTTCCTAATATGATTTGGGTTCTCTGATAACGAAACTGCCATCAGTTTTGATGTTTACATAACTTATTACAGTATGCTCGAGCTCGTACTATATTGTGTAAAAATTAAACTCTTAGCAAAACACAGAAACAATTACATAAGTTTATTTTTTTAAAATAAGACTTTTCAAAAAGTGTTTTGTGTACAAAATATAGGTTTATGCATATATGTACATCAGCAGGTACGTAAATATTTTTCAAAAACTAACTATAAAACGTAGAGACCATTTCTAGAGATATCAATGGTGTTTTCTATTCCTTAGACCTTTCCTTATTTTAGCGTCAAAACTGTTCAACCATTTTGAGCCAAAAAAATTAAACGACGCGTATTTTTGTAGGAAACTAGATTTGCTTCAAAAAAGTTAGTTTTAAAAATTTTTGTCAGGCTATCCGTTTCCAAGTAATCAAGCTTGAAAAACTGGTAAGTTTTTTTTGATTTTGTCCTTATACTTAGAATTTTTTTTTAACTAACGAACAAATCAGTGTACGATAAATTGCAAACATGATTCTTAGAGAAAATTTAGTGCTCTATACAAAAAGGTATTTTGATACTTTTCAATTTCATTCAGAAGTTATTCACGATTAATGTTAAAAAAATAATAAATTCCTTAAGTCGCTTAAGAATTAGTTAAAAATCAATCTACAAGTTTCTGCAGCTGATTAAACGTGCTCTAAATAGTGCATTAAATAACCTTTCTGGCAATATAAAACATTTTGTGGGCGTTGCGGGACGTAACACATAAAAGTTTAAGGCAAATAACATTAAGATTTTAAATTTTTTTCTGTTTTTCTATCTAGGTTCAATTTACTAACGTTTATTTTGAGTCTAACACTGACTCTCAAAAAAAAGTAAAGTGGAAGTTTTAGCTTCCAATAATTTATCCACATCAAAAAAAACTCCAAAAAAAGATAAGAAAACGTCAAAGCCAACAAATGAAGTCTTACTAACACTTGGAGCACTAAAATTCAAATGTCATGTGTTTACAATGTTATATCTTCGAAAATAATTAGTTAACGGCATTTAGGTTTTCACTTATATTGTCTTTAGGATGTTCTCAGCTTATTTAAACGGATTTTTATAGCAACCGTTGCAATGAATGTTTTGAAATATGGCTTACGGTGGAACCAATGTGCAGTGGTACGTTTTCAGTGAAGATATAAAGATTTTATTATTATCCGAGCGGATTTTAATTTTTAAGCCATTATTTTTTAACTGCAAGCTCTGTGATTGAAATGCAAAGTTAAAATAATTTTATTTTTAGTCGCAGAATTTGCTGTTAGGAACATTATGACTGGAAATTCGCGTCCGAATAAAATAAATTGTTTTTAACTTTGCATTTCAATGACAAAACTAATAACATCTTCAAAATAGCTCGAACTCTGGCGACGGCGACGTCAAGAGATTTTTAACTGAAACGACTGCAGTTGGTTCTGTTCGAGAGTTTGAATATCTCAAGTTCATTTATTTAAGTACCAACATACATTATTTGTTTTACATTTGGTGAGGACATTGTTCGAGAGATTTCTCAAAAATGCGGTGTAACACCACCTACACCAGCTACACCTTGGGTGCATATATGTAGATACGTCTGAAAAAAAAACATAGAAGAAATAAACCGACTTCTTCTAATAAAATCTGTCTAGCTCGGCTCTATGCAACTTTATGCAGCTGAGTATTTAGATATAACTTAAAAAATAGCGATTGGTTCAATGACTCTTTAACCTTTTTTTTTTCTGCTCAGTTCAAAGTCGAAAAAGTATGCAAAAGTAGTGCTCCAAAAAATATTTCAAATAACAAATTTTTTTCTATTTTAGTTTTCGTTTTCATAATATGGCAATTGGCAAGTAGATAATATGAAAAACAACACTCTTCTTCTAGTCTCCACGCTCAAATCAAAAAACATTTACATATTCTTTACCATAAAAATTTTAGAACTTTTCATATGGAACATTCATCCAAATGAAATATTTTTATTCCATTACTGGAGCATTGCAAATCTACCCGAATGAATTTCGCAAGAACTTTTGACTTAATGATCCACTGTTTCATCCACCCTACGCCTACTCGATGATTGATGTCGTCATCACAAGTTGCTTAGTTATTGATCATAGATCCCAGATTCTTAAACTTTTGACACCTGAGAAGACCATTTTCTTTCAAGTCAGTGTCCAGAATAAGCAAGTCCTTATCACAAAACGGGCAACACACGTACTGAGTTATTTGAACATGTGCGGTACCCACAATCTTCTACACCGCTTACCCTTATGTCAACCGTTTCCTACAGGAATATGGAATATCAGATCCTCACTTATAACGGCTTTATCGTCAGCAAAAGATAGTTGAAGTGCTTTGGTGGTCTGTACTTTATCTTCCATTCAAGGACTGTAATAAAGCAAAGGCCTCAAGATTTGGAATGTTTCGGTGACTAAGTTAGACACCTCACCTTCGTCACTGTTACTTCTTCCATGGCTTTTGGAACCCCTCGTCGAGTGGTCTGAGAGCCATCCATATTTATTCTCGTAATTGTCGATCGAATGCTTTTAGGAATTCAACCAGCACAAAATGCTAATCTTCTAAGAAACAACGATATGGTTGCATCTGTTGCTGACTTACTCTCGACAAACCGGCATTGGTTTTCAGATAACTTTATTATTTTTCTCAGCAGGTTACCCAGTTGCCGCTCAATGCTCTTCAAAATGTCTGGTGTCAGCTTAGTTAGTGAAAATGGTTTCCATAAACTAATGTGCAATGGTATAAAGAGATGATGATCGTAAGCCATCTTAAACCGACATCCCTCATCTTTTCCGAAATACAAACAAACTGACAATAGTCCAAGCCTTTTCTAGCATCACTCATTTCAAAGAAATCAACCGGTCACTTCGAAATGTTCAACAATCAACACGTTACACAGAAGCCTTTCCGCAAGGATGATACCGATTTCGTTTTCATTCTGATCCGTTCCACAGGGTAAAGTTGGTGATATGGCACCACGGGTGATATGACACCCTTTCAATAGCTTCCACTTAATGACTTATTTTTCAAAACAAGAAGTGCAAAAACTAATTCAGTCCGACGGAAGCTTTCAGTTTGTCCACAGTAACCATTGAGACTTAAATTTTAGGAACGGACAACAAAAAGAGAGTAAATTCGAAGCGAAAAGCTTTTTTTGGAGAATTCAGGTGATCGTTTTGACTCAAAAGGAACCATGTTTTTGTATAAACTGGTACGTAACAGTGGCGAAGCGTCCATATAAGTCGATTATTTCCAACTTACCTTTTGAAATTCACATCCGAAACATCTTAGACTTCTGGCAACATGAATCAAACTTAATCATACACATGAACTCGCTGCCAACATTTTTTTAACAAATACCACGTACCACTCTGCTTTCCGTTTTATTCTACACACATGTTGGCTCTTGAATTCACTCCATAAACAAACACAAAACTTTAGCAACATACAAGGTAACCCCAAATATTACGTCTTATAAAACTTGTTGCCGGATAGAACAAATTTGTGTTCTCTCCTCTTTTTTCTTTTACCAAAAAATATGACGGTAGACGGGTAGAGGGTAGAACATCGTCTTATTTTCTTCCATAAGAAAGCATGCATTGAACAGAGAGAGGCACCTCTCTTTTCAATACATGCTTTCTTATGGAAGAAAATAACCCGATGTTCTAGCCAATGTTGCCGCAGGTCTTTTTGAAAGTGTAACAATTTTTTTCAAAAAGTGTAACAAATGGAAAGAAAATGTAACAAACTGAAAAAAAACTACAATAATAATAAAAACATGTTTTCTTAACTAAAAAAAAAAGAAAAAAAAACTTTATTAGGAACACCTTATCACATTTCGTTTTTATATACATGTACATACATACATACTAAGAAATTGTAATAAATTAATTTTTTTCTCATTAGTCTTACAAGTACAAGTCTTTGATTTGCTCTGCCAATATTATTGCCTCAATTGTTTTTAAATCATATTAGTTCGCCTTATTATTTTTTTTTAATGAAGTTCAGAAAAAACACGTTTCGCAGTAGCGGAACTGTGAAGTAAGCTTAATATTTTTTTTGGAAAATTTTACAACATTTTCAAACATTTCTCTTTTTGTGGATTTTGTAAAGATTTAACAAGGCCCCAAATTAATTCAATGTCGTCAATATATTTTATGTTATGTTGTAACTGTAACTTTCTAAACTCAGTGCATATTTTTTTCTTTTTTTTCGGGATCATACAAGTTCGGGATATTATTTGATAGTGGCAAGATACAATTGCTTTCAGAAACAATTTTTCCAGGATCTAGAAGCACAATATTTTTTAATTTTTCATTAGTAACATCGAACCTCTTTTTAATCTGACATAGTTCTGTATAAAATAATTTCATTTTTGTTTTTATACATTTTTTTTTTCATCAATAGATAGACCTACTTCGCCATCTGCTGCCCGAACGGCGCGTAACTAAGTACGTTCCCTCTAAAATACTATGTCTGCTTTTACATGGAGACCTTCTTAGCTCGACGCAATTCGAAAATGCTGTAGGGTAAAAGAGAAACATAGATGGAAAAAGATGCTTTCACTCTTTGCTCTCATGTATTTTCGAAAAGCGTCGAGCTAAGAACGTCTCAATGTAAAAGCAGACTATAGAATTCACATACAAATGGTTCGAAAGAGAACTTTTCAATATTTTTTAACGAAAAAAAAACAAAAAAATTTTTACGGGAAAAGTGTAACCAAACGGAAAAAAAGTAACATTGTAACAAAACTATAAAATAATTGAAAAGTGTAACACTTTTGTTACACTTGTATCATTGTGGCAACGCTGGAGCGCCATATTTTTTGGTAAATCTGTTGTTTGTTATCTCTTATCTTTGTGCTCTGAGCACGTGAATATAGCGCCGGCGCAGTAGCCCTCTTCTCATTTGCAGCATTGCTAGGCTACTGGCTACTGCACACTTCGGTGCAATGTTGCCGCAGGTCTTTTTGAAAGTGTAACAATTTTTTTCAAAAAGTGTAACAAATGGAAAGAAAATGTAACAAACTGAAAAAAAACTACAATAATAATAAAAACATGTTTTCTTAACTAAAAAAAAAAGAAAAAAAAAACTTTATTAGGAACACCTTATCACATTTCGTTTTTATATATACATACATACATTTACATACTAAGAAAATGTAATAAATTCATTTTTTTCTCATTAGTCTTACAAGTACAAATCTTTGATTTGCTTTGCAAGTATTATTGCCTCAATTGTTTTTAAATCATATTTGTTCGCCTTATTATTTTTTATTTAATGAAGTTCAGAAAAACTCTTCCGCTACTTCGCAGTAGCGGAACTGTGAAGTTTTCAAACATTTCTCTTTTTTTGGATTTTGTAAAGATTTAACAAGGCCCCAAATTAATTCAATGTCGTCAATATATTTTAAGTTTTGTTGTAACTGTAACTTTCTAAACTCAGTGTATATTTTTTTCTTTTTTTTTCGGGATCATACAAATTCGGGAAATTATTTGATAGTGGCAAGATACAATTGCTTTCAGAAACAATTTTTCCAGGATCTACAAGCGCAATATTTTTTAATTGTTCATTAGTTTAGTTCTGTATAAAATAATTTCGTTTTTGTTTTTATACATTTTTTTTTTATCAATAGATAGACCTACTTCGCCATCTGCTGCCCGAACGGCGCATAACTAAGTACGTTCCCTCTAAAATACTATATCTGCTTTAACATGGAAACCTTCTTAGCTCGACGCAATTCGAAAATGCTGTAGGGTAAAAGAGAAACATAGATTGAAAAAGATGCTTTCACTCTTTGCTCTCACGTATTTTCGAAAAGCGTCGAGCTAAGAACGTCAAAATGTAAAAGCAGACTATAGAATTCACATACAAATGGTTCAAAAGAGAAAAGTGCTGTTTTCAATACAGTGGTGGTCCAGTATAACGAACGATATAATGTTAAGAGTCAATTCGTTATATCGAAGATTCGTTGTATCGAAACGTTTTTGTCATACAAATCTTTAGGTAAATAGACTCAATTTGTACTCAAATTAAAGAAAATAATCATTAATATGCATTTGTGTTGAATGGCTCTTCCCGTAAATTTTTGAGAACTAAAACTTTAGAGTTTTCAGTGTCATTTTGTCTGAAATTCGTTATTTGTTCCTTATATAGAATACCGAATGGACTTGAAAAAAGTGTTCGTAATATCGATCATTCGTTATATCGGCATTCGTTATACTGGACCACCACTGTATTTTTTAACAAAAAAAAAAACAAAACAATTTTTACGGGAAAAGTGTAACGAAACGGAAAAAAAGTAACATTGTAACAAAACTATAAAATAATTGAAAAGTGTAACACTTTTGTTACACTTGTATCATTGTGGCAACGCTGCTTCGGTGTTTGCATGATATTGGTTTTATAAAAGAAAAAAACGCTTTCCTTCGTATTTCTTCCCATGGACACATGCTTATAAACAAAAATGTATATCGCAGATTTGCAGGTTGAGGTAGGTCTCTGCTTGAAGAACAAGAAAATAACACGCTGGTCTCCGACTTATTTCATGAATTTGTATGTGTTTCTGCACTAGACTCATGTGTCCAAGCTCAAAGGTTGCCACTTTGATAACAAATATGCGAGGATATTAGATCTCATAGCATAAAGCATATTTTTGGGAGAAAATTCAAACTATAATTGGAATTTTTCTAAAGTGGCACAACTGGCCTAAATGAATTTAGTTCCCAATGAGCCGTATTTTATTTGAAAAACAAAGTTTACCAGCAGAACGCAGTGCAATACTTATTTAAATTGATTTAGTGCTTTTCGTGTTTTTTTTAAATATTACAAATTTAGGCTTTAAAAATTGAAAAGTGAAAAAAGTCTGAAAAGTTTTCCGATAGTAAGTTTCAGTGGTTTGATTATGGCCTTAATATCTGTTAACTGTTGCTTAACTGATTTTCACTCAAAGGAAACAAATAGTTTTAACTAACTTAGTTTTATGAAAAAAAAAGTTATGATACTTTTTGGCTTGATGCGAAGACAAACATTGCACAAAAAAAATTTTAAGTAAACTTTCTTTTGTTGGTGACTAAGTTTCCTTCGAGTCCTTTTGGAATTATTCACCCCTCGCCACTGGTACGTAGCAACAACTGGGGAAATGTGTTCGTTCGTGTTTTTATAGAAAAAACAGAAGACCAGTCAAAAGAAGGATAGGGCACCCTGAAACCTCCGGATATATAGCACCGGTGCCATTTACACTTTTGAACTTCCAACCTTATTTTTCTAACACGTTCCTCTTACGGGGTATGACATATCCCAAACATAAACATTAATGAAAAAATTATTTATATAGAATTATTTTTTTAATTTTCTATAAAATATGTTATTAAGACATAGCATGGCTGAGAAAAAATTGGAACCGTCATTACACGGTTTTAAATTTTGCGTGGGGTATCTCGAAACCCAGCGGGAGGACTGAAGGCTAACTGACAATAATTGTTATTATCACTTTCTTTATGAAATGAACGCAGCTTCAACAAACCGGGCCAAATATATTCGAACTCAACCAATCAGCCGTTGAAACTTTCTCAAAGGACCAGGCCCAAAAATATACCCAGTTTGGGATCCGTGTCCTGTTTTTCCCCGGCATAGCGATCTACGATTTACGAGGTAGTGCCATTAATATTTGCAAGTAGGTATACCTACTTCCTGTATAGGCGCGGCCACGTGCGTGTAAAATTTTACACGTACACGGCCAAAGCGGTAAAGTGCCAAAATTTGAACTAAATTTAAAGCTAAGCCGCATTTTTCCACCGATACACACTACCTATAGAATGCTCAAACTATGAATTTTCAGTAGCAAGCTATTCCGATTCCGGAACGGGTAGACACTGTAAATGAAGGCTTGTTAAGAAAACCTTCCTTCTTTCATAATCATCTTGAGAGCTGATGAATCTCTTATCAATTACCATACATTATATTCTTGGTGCTTTTGCAGGTGTGCATGGTGTGTGCGCATGGCGAAGGTCGCATAAAGCTTCTGAGTCTGTAGGTATCAGGTTCGGCAAAGAAAATTTTTATCTAAAAAAAACTGCCATTAGAAAGCTAATTAACCGGCTCTTAAAAAATTTACATTTTAACATTTTAGTAGCTTAATTCGTAAAGGAAACTTTTGTCATGGACATAAGGTAGTCTGAGTCTAAAGTATTCATTGAGAATGCACCCGTTTCATTCGCCATTATTTGTGCTGTTGAATTTGATGCATTTACTTGTTTTCTTGTAAAATGCAGACAGTATTTTACTACGTTGTCAAAGTTCTTTCAATGTAAGCAAATAATAAAGTCAATATAAAATTCCTTGTTCGAATAAAATTGTTTTCTATTCCTACTACATCCTATACTTATCGGCTGTACCACCTTGAACTATATCCCCACTCAGTGGAGAGAGGTCAAGGTTGTGCTTATACCTAAGGCAGGGAAATCATCCCACGTAAACCCAAAAGATCTCCGACCAATAAGTTTACCATCTTTCCTTCTTAAAACCTTAGAAAGACTGATTGATATATATCTGCGAACGGCTATAGATCCAAAACTGTGATCTACAGCACAAAACGCCTACTGTAAGGGAAAATCTGTAGGAACGCCCCTACACACCCTGGTTCGTACTAAAGAATATTCCCTCCACCAAAAAGAATATACTCTGGCCGCTTTCCTAGACATAGTGGGTGCCTTCAATAACGTCAGCAACTCTGCAATTAGAAAGGCACTGACGAAGTTCAAAGTAGATGGTTCCATAGTGGGGTTGATAAATCTAATGCTAAAAAGCAGGAGAATCAACTCTACTCTAGGAAACTTCTCTGCAAAGAGATCTGTCAATAGAAGAACACCACAAGGCGGACTCCTATCCCCTCTTCTATGGAATCTAGTCGTCAATGAGCTTCTAGTTGACTTAGAAGCTGGGGGATTCAAAGTGATTGCATATGCAGATGACGTCTCCATTGCAGTATCTGGTAAACATGCTCTCGTGTTACGTCATTACGGATCTGATGCAAACCGCTCTAAATAAACTAGTAAAATTTGCGGGAAAATGTGATCTAGGGGTCAAACTGAACTCGTTCTCTTCACCAAGAAGTACAAAATTCCCCAACTTACAACTCCATCAATAAGTGGAGTCTCACTTGTACTTTCAAACGAAGCCAAATATCTAGGTATATTCCTAGACAAAAAGCTGAAAACTGGAAAGCCAATATACAGGAAAGGATAAGGAAATCCACCGTAGCCCTGTTTTCCTGTTAAAAAGCCATTGGTAATAAATGGGGTTTCTTCACCAAAATCACCCACTGGCTCTAGACCGCGGTCGTCAGAGAACGTAGTGGTATCTACTCCGTATGTGAGTATTGGTCTAATGACCGCGGTGTAGAGCCAGTGGGTGATTTGGGGGGAGAAACCCCATTTAGTGCCAACGTAAACGCAAACAAGTAAACGCCCTTAACTGTCGCCTATCTCAAGGAGATGGCTAACAGTTCAGTAATCACCTTATTTGGGTGCCTTGGCACAGAGATATCGTGGGTAACTGCAAAGCCGATGAACTCGCCAGAAAAGGAACCGTTCTACCGATCTCAACCAGCAGGTTGAATATTGGTATACCAATCGCTACATGTAAACTTATGTAAAAGCAAGAGGCAATGGATAGAACAAATCATAGGTGGAACAATATCACCACGTGATGCGTGGCAACAAAACGTATATGACCAGGACTAGATCCAAAACGCACAAGACATTTGCTATCCCTAACCAGATTGCAAGTTAGCTCCGTAATCAATGTTATTTCCGGACATTTTCTGATAGGAAGACACGCCATAAGATTTGGCGTTTCCTCTAATGACTTCTGCAGAAGTTGCTTAGATGACGAGGAGGAGAAGACAATCCCACACCTCCTCTGCTCATGTCCTGCACTCTCCCTCAAAAGGAAACTCAAACTGCATCTCCTAGAAATACTTCCTTGATGACCTAAGTTCTAAGCGATCTGGCGAACACAGATACCCTCCATCTCTTTTGCTTTATCAAAAGCTCAAAATGGTTTTGTTATATGAGGTACCTACTCCTTCGCATAATTCTTATGGTATCCGGTATGTGGTACCCGTGGTGTGATGGATAGCATGTCCGCCTGTTAATCCAGAGGTTCGAGTTCGAATCCCACCAGAGGCAAAAATGTTTTTTCTACGGGTATCGCCTTTCGCGAGGAATTGGCAAGTCCTCCGTTAGTATTCATTGCCATGAAAAGCGCTTTCTCAATTAGCCGTTCGGAACCGGCAGAAAATTGTAGGTCCCCTCCATTCCCTCACAAGGGATGGTTGTGAGAAATGCGCTAGGCCCAGGGGCTCCTCGCTCTGTTGCGCCACCCTATTTATTTATTTATTTATCAGGTATCACACACAATGGACCTAATATTGGTCTTAGTGTGTCAGTTGTTTTCCTGACAGCCGTTTTAACCTTACCTAACTTAACCTACTGCAAAAACTTGTGTGAGAGTGTTAGGAACTAAAGAACTGACTAATTCAATCTAATCTAGTTTTATTCTATGGTTCATGGGTATATTTCATTGAATAACGATTACTTAAAAATGTGTATCAATTTTGCTTTGAACGGTGAACAGATATTATATATGTACATAGGTCTGTACCTATGTACACAATGTGTAATTTCGACGAGCTGCTGAAAATGCAGAAAATTAAATGTTTAGCCATCTGGTGTTGAATAACGCCTCCCATTCCTAATTCCAATAAATCCGACTTCTTTCTACCGCAACAGAACTCAAGAAAAACAATAAATTCCCTTCCTTTTATTGACTCAAAGCTCCGCACGCGTGAAAAGTATGTGAGATGAAATTTTGATACTTAAAAGGATTGATGTTCCATACATGTGCGTGCAGCGAAGGAACGCAGCTTCTTTCTCGTCGCGCTGTGCCGCCCGGCCGGCGGTATCACCATGGAAGCAGTCTTTTGACGACTGTTACATCATCGATGCTCTCGCAAAATGTGCCCTTTCGTATATTTTATGAGATGATTGCAAATCCATTTTGGTTACATCCGTGCAGTCATCTCAAATTCGACACAACTTCCTTATTGAAGGGCACCCTTTTCATGGCGGTGCTTAAGTTTTTGTATATGTCTTTTTTTCTAACGAAATCATATACTTTTCGGAAATCATGTTATGCACATATGTGACCACATATAGAAATCCCTTCGTTCTCTGATATTTTGCCTTGGGTTCAAGGGTATAGATAATAAAAAGGGGTGAACTGCTTCAACTAATGCTATACCAAGGAAACATATACACAAGGGTTGAAAAGTATATAGGATTATAGGTATAGGAACCTTTCACCAAAGTGATAAACAAAATATTGATTTTTTCAACATAAAAAAATGAGGCTGTTTGGTTGGTTAACTTGTGATTTGATATTTGCCCCTTTTATTGATGACTGCTGTCTATCAAGAGTATATTTTGCATTCTTTAAACAACGAGATTACGAGTATTCTATTACACTTAAAGTTAAGAGAAGAAAATAAAGGCTTCCAAAAAGAATTAGAATATTGCTTATTTTGCGTCCTTAACATAGGACTTCAAGTCATACCTAGGTAGTGAGAAAGATGTCCTATAAACAAATAAGACTATAAGAGGATATGCAATCCTCATTGATGTTTCTAGTGACGAGCTTTCAAAAATATTCAAATATAATCTGGTGCAGATTCTGCGCATTGATTGAACTACTTGAGAAAAATTTGTTTAAGAATCCTAATCTC
Organism: Melanostoma scalare; assembly: GCA_949752695.1. NCBI lineage: Eukaryota > Metazoa > Arthropoda > Insecta > Diptera > Syrphidae > Melanostoma > Melanostoma scalare. The sequence continues at coordinate 59,912,593 of OX456986.1, forward strand.
ATCCTATTTCAGCTAAGTTATCGTAGAAGACACTGTGCGGAACTGTTCATACTTCCCCGTGTATCGGACTCTAGAATGTGTACTAAACTTGGCATACCGGCTAAAATTCCAAAAGTTTCTCGCTGATCTTGTCTTCCTCGGGGCAACTTGCGCATTTCTTCGAGGGGATCCGTGTCTAGGTGGCGGTTTCTATTGACCTCAACTACCTCTTCTTGTTATTTGCTTTCAGAATCTGTGTAAGATACATGCTAATTTGCCTCCAACTCTCTTCGTCTCTCAGTGCCTTCTATATGATATTATTTGGAATGAATTCGCCGATACTTCTGTTTATTTCTTGACGGAAGGATTCCCATCTACTGCACTCGAATACTGTGTGATAAACGTCGTCTATTAGCGAATCTCTGTATTGGTACGACGGGTTTCTTTTGTTTCTAATCTTGTGCAGAAAGGCGTTGAAATACCCGGGGGTCTGGTGAGGAACTGTGTGACGTAGTTTTCCGACTCTATTAGCCGTTCCTACGGCTATTGATGTGTAAGAACTTTTGCTTCCGCATTTGCTGCTTCCACGTCGATTTCAGTTTGCTTTTCGTGTACCTTTGTATTTTCTTTATTCTGCGAGGTGATCAACTGGTACTACACCTGCATCTACAAGAACTGCTGGCTCAGGTTAGGTTATGTTAGGTAAGATGTGGTTTTCAGTATACGGTGACCTACACACTTAGACCACAGAGCGTCCATTGTGATACCACTGAGACCAGAGGGTTGATCACCCTCTTATCCCAATCTAGAGGATCAGAGAATTGAAATAGCCTCTAATCCAACCTGGACTATAATGAGTTGATCACCAGTTAGTCAAACCATTCAGAACTTCGTACGAAAAGATAGAGACTTTAAGGGGTTTTGGTAGCTAAATTGGAAGGTCCTACATTTTCCATCAACTTAGAAGCTTACATTGTAACATCACATGTGGTACTTTCTACGTCTCTCTTTAAAGAAGAAGAAAAAGAAGAAAGAGAAGAAGAAGAAAAAAACTTATTTTATTACAAAATGTTTTTTTACGTGTAGTTTTCAATCTTACAATACTTTTTTCGGAGTTGGTCTTTTTGACAGCTGTTGCTTGATCTATTCTCAGTTTGGTTCTCCATTTCAACGAGAAAGAAACGGTACGACCCGTAAGAGGCTTAAACTCCTAGATCGGGCGATTTAACACCGCTGGACTATTTTTTGTGGGCTTATGTGGAGTCGCTTGACTATATATAAGTCTGAGTCGATTGACGTCTCGGAAGAGAATATTCGGTTGAAAGAAGAGAAAGTGGCGAGTGGCGACGGCCACTTGGCCGAAATTATTTTCCCCTAAAATTACCATTACTCGATATTCGCAAATTACTCAAAATACATCTAACACGCAAAGTTTGCATATAGAATTTACGAGAATGTGGCAAAGTTTGCAAAGCTCCCAATTTGCAATGTAGAATTTACAAGAGTTTCGCAAACTACATGAATTACGAATTACTGGCAAAATACGCAAAGAACGTTAAATACTCAAAACATGCAAACTACACAGAGTATACAAAAACGCAGGATTGCCAAAGTACTAAAAAAAAAAAAAAAATAAGCACTCCGGGAGTGCCGACAGAAGTGAAAACAGAATTGAATTTTCAGTTAATATTTTAATGTACAAGAAAATCTTTTATAATATTTGTAGATGTACATATAGATATTATAGAAGAACATCAATGAAACTTATGAGTTTTCATTCACCATTTCATCTCTTCTATTATCATCTCTACAATCATCGTATTCTAATACTGAAATAATAGGTCTATGGTAACTTAAATAGGAAACGAACAATTTTGTCTCAAATCTATTTAATCATATCGCAAAGACTGCATCAATTGTCGCTATATATTTCGTTGTACTAAGGCTGCGGTCATTAGTCATTGTAAAATAGTATTCTTCTTTTAAAAATTTAAAAAGTGGCAAATTTGTAGCATCGGCGAAGTTGATGTTAAAATCACCACTCAAAATCATTGGGAAATCGTCAAATCTCTCCCTAATTTTATCGTGAAGGTATGCAGAAGCGTCTTCAGACTAAATAAATAAATTTTTTTATAAAAACTGTCGTATTACACTTAAAGACGTATTCGGTGAATTATAAACGCCTACTGTTATAACTTGCTGTCCATTTCTAGAGTGGCAACGACAAACACACAAATCGCCAATATCAAAAACATTAGTACTAAACATACTAGTTGGTGCTTTTTATTTTTTCTGGGTTGCATACATTTTTCTCTTACCTTCAATTCCTTCCTCCGAGTCGGTAAGTAATTATTACTAGGTAATGTTGCTATTACATTCTTTTAAGTCATATTTAGCAGCATCAAAATTAAGGTGTTTCTTGGCTCAATGGCAGAGTCGTTGGCTATTAAACTCAGGGGGATCGATTCTGTAGCTGTGAAGCTGTGAAGTGATAAAAAATATCACAACTTCACAGCGAATCCGACTCTCGTTCTGTGAAAAAATGAAAACAAACGTCAAAATTTCTTCACATGATAAATTATTTATCACAAAAGAATTTGTCAGTGAAGTTTAAATTTGAAAATGGAAATTCAAAAAATGAGGTCAAAGGGCTTCAATAGCCCAAAAACAGTTTTTAATTCATTTTTTGGAGCAAGGGCAAGAACTGGGAAATGACACAAGTAAGTACATAATTTAAGATAATTTAAAATAATCCTTATCTACGATGCAAAACAATTCCATTTGCAGACCTATAACTGTTGACGGTTCACAATTTCGTTCAAAAGAGTGGACGGAACTAAGTGTTCAGTTGAACAGCTAAGGGGCAACCTTAAAAGAGGGACGGAAATGGAGGAAGTATTGGAAAGATTGTGTGTGCGTTTAGTTTTATAAGTAAAAACATTATGGCAGACATGAAATCACTAAATGTTTTCCTTTACGCACAGAATAAGTGTACGAAGCCGCGACACCACCGCGAAGGAAAAAATCAGAGACCTCACAGAAACAGACGGGCGAATAATAAATATTACTACACCAAAAACGATAGAGTTGAATGAAGTGCTCCTCTGTTGTATTTTGGACTTGAATGGACTTTGCCCATCTCGGAGTGACCGCCGCAATATCCTCATTTTCTTCCTGGGCAAATAATTACATATGTATGTATATAAAAATAGCATCTTCATAAGAAAAGTTATTTTCGTAATGAAATAACCTTTGTTTACTACGGCCTCTATTGTTAAATACCAACTTAATAATTATGCCTGACATGTTTTGAAATATTTTTTTTAAATTAAAATTAAAATGATGCAAAAATGACAACATTTATAATTTAGTATTTTTAGTACATACTGTCAGAGTGATTTATCATTATGAGTTCGGGAATCGCATCAGATTTTTTTGTGAAGTGATAAAATGAAAAAGCTCTGTGAAAACTTTTTATCACTTCACAGCTTCACAGTTACAGAATCGACCCCATGGCCTCAGTTTCGAATCCCAACTGCCACAAATTTTAATTTATGTTTTCACTTTAAATAAATACAAAAATGGAAGTCGTGGTTGGGAATCGAACCTGAGACGCTAGGCTATGACGACTTTACATACGAAATACGATGAGCCAAAAAATGGTGTCGGTCGCGAATTCAATGCTTTACCCCCATCGCAAAAGTACCAAACGCGCCTAAAGAAGTTTTCACTTCAAAAAAGAGAATGAACAAATTACGAAACATAAGCAAAGTTCGAAAACATCGGAAATAATTCGAAATGTACGTAATGTGGATTGAATACACTGGTTCACCGTAGGGCCCAAGCTGACCCGAAAAATTACTTAATTTGCTAAATAGTTAACGAGTAGCTTTGTTTTGTGATGCAAGATTTTAAAAGTAGTTTTTCTTTTGTGCTCGCTATTGAATAAAGTCTGGATAGTAAATTACCAAATTGTACGTGCTATCGCGCTTGCACTCACCTGACAAGCCTAGGGAAGGAGCAGTAATGATAATAGAAAAGCGCCTAACACACCTTGAAAAACCAAAGTTTATCAATGAAATCATGCAAAAGTATAAAATAAAAAGAGTTAAGGATATCAGCTATACAGGGTGTTCCGTACTTCGTGTATTATCCTTTGGGGTGTGATTCTTGGTCATATTCTAAGAAATATAACATAACTTTTCGACAATTTAAGAAAAGGCTAACTTTGGTGTACTATGACCTATGTTAAATTCGATATCTCTGTTAATACTAATGGTAGAGACCTAATCATAGTCTTAATTTTTTGAAGAAATAACAACCTTTAAGACTGTATTTAAGTTTAGCTTTCACAGGGTAAAGGTTGCCAGATTTTCAATTTTAAGTGCTGTTCAAATTTTCTTCCCGAAACAAAGTTTTGACTTTGAGGTCATTTTTTTTGCAGAAAATGCCAGTTAAACATGGAGTTTCTTTATTTTTTACAGATGAACTACTCAATAATAAAAAAAAACTTATCAATAAGTGCAATCAAAAACCCATAGATTTTACGATATTTGAAAAAATACAAAATAGGTAAAATTAAAAAAAAAAAAAGATTTTTAAATTTGAGGTTTGTTTGAATAAAACAATAATATGGGCACTTTTAGTAGTTTTTTTTATGTATTTAATACAAATACAATTAAAAAAAGGGCTCAAAGTGCCCTATTTCGTTTTGAATGCATGCCAGAGCCCGTTTTTGAATTTCATACTGCCCTCCAAAGCGCTTTCCAACTAAAGAACGCTAGGTATGTAGAACTCTTTAATTTCTAAGGACATTACTCTTGTTCGTGGCAACTTTAATGCTAAGCACACACAATGCGGATATAGGCTTATAACAACAAGCAATACCAAGCAGGTTGCAAATAGATCAATGAAGAGCGTTCCTCTATCCGCCAGAATTATTTAGGGCAGTCTTCTGGACAGCTTTTTCGATCACGCTGTCTCCCAAATAGCAGGTCAAATTGATTTAGTATTGTCCTCCAGATCGAGTCCTTCAGCCAATATTTATCCGGTGGATTTTTTGCGATGCATTGCCTATAATCTATTGTCCTTTCCTAATGTCGTCTGGCAGCCACGAACATACGTACTCCTCGGGATTGAAAAATCATTGTCAAAAGGTCATTCCTGCCAGTTCTTGACTTTTAAGTGCAACAAAAAGACCTACCTAATCATTATACCTACCTATACATCGTTTAAAATTAGGTAGGACACTAATGGAAGAGGCTCAAGAGCAGACATTGATTTAATTAAATAATTCGGAAAAGATTTCGTCCACTACTTATAATGTCATCTGAAAGGCTAAAAATTAAGAAACGAAATGTTAGAGAATTTTTATGAATGGTCAACTTTTCTGAGCCAGACAACTAGACACACTACATCAATCAATCTCAACTGTAGAGGATGGTTTTTCTTCGTTGTAAATTATAATTCAACGAACTCCATGCATTGTCCTCTCTTCCGTTCTTGAATGCGGATACTCTTTATATTCTGCCGTGATATCCTTGCTTTTAATTACGCACGCTAGCAAACAAACCAACCACATAATTTATGATTGTAATTGTCATTTATTTGACTTACACTCCCGAAATGATTATTCCACTATACCAAACCTCATTTATTTTTTCAAATATGATGTAGGTAGTTTCTTGTGCACCCTTTATGTGCCGCAGTAAAAATGTCTGTATGGATTGCCCACAAAGTACACACAATATAGCTCATTGTTGTGTGGAAGGATATGCTTTACAGTTGAATATAAGTACGACATTTGCCACCCTTTTCAGAGCCAAATCAAAAAAGCTTGGAAAAATTATTTCATGGTAGGTTAGGTACACCCTTACGTATGACAGGTACACTATCTGAGCTTCACTGCAATTATCATCTAGAATAATTTGAAGGGCGTGTCATATCAGTACTCACAATTAACCCCTTTTACAAGTACCTACCACTGTCTTTTCTCATTATTGTCGTTTATTTTTTCAATTTCTTATGAACTCGAAGCTCGAGGGTGGCAAACGGGTGGCCATGGGAAGGTTAAACGCTACTCGTTCTTAGTTAAATGACTGTCACCCAAGTTATTTTTACTGTTGTTTATTAAAGAGTTTTCCTTTTTGTGTTCCATAAAATTTACATGAAAACTGCTATCGCGTGCTATTGTCCTGTCAAAATCGTTGCATGTTTTCCAAAGAAAATAACAAAAAACACCTGAAAATTACCATATTGTAGAACACGACTCGTTCGGCTTGCACGAAGGGTTGCACAAAGCATTCAATGTTTGTGACAATCATTTATTTTCAGCCAACAAAAAAGGGTTAGAGTAGTTAGAAATTTTTGGAATGGGGAAATCGATTGAAGTATTGCTTTGTCTACGAGTAGGTACATAATCGAACGATTGTTCGTATAGCAAATAGGAGAACGATATTATTTAGGGATGATGGTAGAGTGCGCAGATTCGCTGAAATTTATACATTTATCAAAAAGGGGTAACAAAGTGCTGGCAAAGGGTTGAAAGCCGCTAAAATCCGTACGCCATTGTGGAAGTATGAAAATGAACCAGCGCTCGAATTGAAAACATTGTGGTAGATATCATAGTTGCCAAAGGCTTCTACGATTCTAAAAATTTAAGCTATGTGAAATGTGAGGCTCCCACGATTTTGTCTAAGGACTCATAATACCCACCTACATAACATAAGGTGGCAAATCAGAGCGGGAAGTCCCGTGGCCTAGCGCATTTCTCTCAACCATACTTTGTGCTGATAGAATGAAAATTAACTTCGATTTTTTCCAAACGAATACGAATACAAAATCGAGAATGCTTTTTTCATGATATGATTTAGCTATCGGAAAAATTAATCGCAAATTCATTCAAATTCTTTTAAAATAAAATTATTCATTGTAATTCGAGCCTTCAACGTAACACCGTAACACGCAGACTTTCTCGCATTCAATGCAGCTTCAAAACTTCGAAACCCTTCCTCAGTTCATGAATGCAAATTTTAACTCTGTGTAGGACATAATGATTGTTTTCCTTGTTTCGACAACTAAATCTTATCTTAAGAGTTTGCAGACTGTTTTTTCTGTCTAAAAATATTCGAAAACGGAAACATCTGACTTTACAAGGAGAAAAGAAGTGAGGAACACCGAATTCTCAAAAGGAAGAAGAAGCAGCATATGAGAAGCGCTCGTTTGAGGAAATTGAGAGGTGCCATGACAGGAACGAGATTCGGAAGTTTTACCAAAAGGTAAAAAGATCCTGCCAGGGTGGCAAACCCCGAACTCAAGCCTGTAAAGATCAGTAGGGAAACATAGTTGTAAAGTCACAGTCGCTACTGAGGATTAGGAAAGATCACTTCTGCAGACTGCTTAACGGCGATGAGGACAAAAATTCCGCTGTCAGGCAGATTACCCCGTTGAGCTTATAGACAATGGTCAAGAATGCCGTCCTCCCGACATAGAAGAAGTTAAGCTTGCCATATGCAAACTTAAGTCAAATAAGACTGCAGGTACAGATGCCGAACTTTTCAAGGCAGCTGGAGACCAATTGGAAAGGAGCATGCACCAGCTGATCTGCATGATATGGCCGGAAGAAAGGATGAACGATGAATGAAACCTCAGTATCGTCGGAAGAAAGCATGCCCGATGAATGAAACCTCAGTATCGTATATGCCCAATCCTAAAGAAGGGAGACCCTCACAAAAGCTCCAATTATAGAAGGATAAGCCTCCTTATCGTCGCTTATAAAATCTTGTCTGCTGTAATATGTGAACGTCTGAAACTCCACGTCAACAACTTGATAGGTCCTTATCAATGTGGTTTTAGACCTGAGAAGTCCACAATAGACAAAATTTTCACATTACGGAAGATCTTGGAGAAAACACGAGAACATAATATCGATATACACCATCTTTTTATCGATTTCAAGGCCGCATATGACAGTATTTACAGAAACGAGCTGTACAGAGCCATGTCTAGTTTCGGCATCCCTGCAAAACCCGTAAGACTATGCAGAATGACTTTGGAGAATTCACGCTGCTCCGTCAAGGTCGGTAAAGAACTCACCGAGACCTTTGATGTCGAAAAAGGCTTTAGGCAAGGTGACAAACTGTCATGCGATTTCTTCAACATCATACTAGAAAAGATTGTACAAAACTTAAACTTCAACACCAGAGGAACAATCTTTCAAAAGTCTGTACAATTACTCGCCTATGCAGATGATATTGACGTAATGGGAAGAAAAAATGTGATTTCGTAGGTGCTTTTGCGAGTATTGAAACAGAAGTGAGGGCAAAACGATGTATATGTTGTCATCAAACACGGACACAGAACATCGACGAATTGGACAAAACGTCACAATAGACAGACATAACTTCGAGGTAGTACAGGAACAACCGTTGCTTCTTTGGGTAATTGAGAAACAAAACCCTCTCTAGAAATCCAAGGTGACCTTGTATAAGACCTTATTCATCCCAGTCCTGCTTTACGGCGCGGAAGCATTGACCTTATTGAAAGCGGATGAAGAAACCCTTGGTCGTTTCGAAAGAAAAATTCTCCGAATGATCTTTGGTCCCGTATGCGAAGACAATGTGTAGAGAAAAAGGTAAAACAACGAACTGTATAAGCTGTACTGCGACATGGGCATAGCCAGAAGAGTACGCATCGCGAGGCTACGATGGTTGGTCCATGTAGAGCGGATGGACCCAGACACTCCGGATCGACGGGTTTTCGAAAGCATATTGCAGGGAAATCGCGGAAGGGGAAGACCTCGTAGGTGGCGCAGTCAAGTGGATGAAGACCTCAACCGGCTGAAGGGGCAAAACTGGAGAGAGCTCGCCCGAAATCGAAGTCGTTATAGAAGGATGTTGTTTGAGGGCCGCAGGTTCACCCCGAATTGTAATGCCCACCTAAGTAAGAGCTTTTTTCGCATCGTTAGTACAGAGCTTTTAATTTTTCTGCTAAATCAGATTTTGGGCTAATTTTAAATCGACCTATAAACCTGAAATTATATTTTTTTTTTGTCATAGCAATTCTACGTTTCGTTTTTGGAATAAATATTTAGTAATACAAAAAAAATTTAATAACTTTTCTCACACTTTCTTCAAAAGATTCGAATTGAAAAGAACTTGACACCGCTTTGCAGCTAAAGTTTGTAAGTCAAGAAAAATACGTCACTCATGCTGGAGATTTAGGTGTAGCGATGTAAATCGACTCTCTCGTATTGTCTTTGGCGTTTGCCCTACGAGCGCGCAAGAGCATATAACAATTATGCAATATTGGAATAGAATTTGTGACCGTAAAGTAAAGGTAAATGTAAGTCTGACCGACCCGAACACAGTTGTCAAAGTACTTTCTAGAGCCATCACCGTTGAACCCACTCGCAACGCAAAACACTCTATTCTCAATTCATCAGACATGAGCAAATGAAATCAACCAGAGTCTCAAAGTTTTAATTTTTTACGGACAGACATTATAATCGACTGATTTTAACTTCGGCGTCGTGTAGAATTGCTGGTATTTGATTATCCCTTACCCATTGGCTGCGATGGAATTCTTGTTGTAGCTGCTCAAAAGATTGTCAATGGGAAAATCAGTCAACAGAGATTTTTGCGGGTGGTATGAATGTGGCCGAACATTTTGAATTTATCAAGTAATATACCAGTTGTTCTATTCGAAGAAGCTGAATGCGTCGACCTAATGTCAGGCTTTGACATTCCTCTTCAAACGTGTTTTACAAAATTTTTCCATCGGTCAGAAGAAGATCTTGAACTCATTCAACAGCTAGCCACAAAAAACTTCTTTCTTTTCCTCTTGTCTAAATGACCTATAGGAAGAGCTTTTGGTCGTCCAATCCGATTAGAAAACCCCAATGTTGACTGTCTTTGGCCAAACAGGAGGAATCGAAACAAAACCGATGGCTCAACACGATTCGGCGTGGGCTATCGTTTTTTGAACTCCGCTACGTTAAAGAAGTCTTTCCTCCTGCCCAGAATTAACGAAACCTTGGATTCAGTATCAGGCTCTGATTGACTTAGCGTGCTTGACTGTCAGTCAGGGTATTAGCTGTTGACAAAACAGCATTTGTGCCGAGAGACGGGTTTTAGTAATTTGTTACAATGAGCTTTGTTTTGACAAACTTACCGGCCATTTTTGAACGCTTGATTTCTACTGTGTGGCTTTCATTGCAAGTGTGACTTCTATATTTGGATGATATTCTTGTCCATGGTAAGATATTTGATCTGATGCTTACCAATTAACGTTCTTTTTTGAGGCGCCTGAAGGCCTCACTCTTGAAATCGATCTGGGACAAGTGCAGCCCCTCACAATAGCATAGGAAGGAACATAAAGAGTACTTGCAGCCGACATTTGAATAGCAACTACTGCACTACATAATAAGGAATTGCTGGCGCTATGTAAAGCAATTGAAAAAATTAAGGTGTATGTTTACGGGCGAGAGTTTCTGATGCGAATAAATCATGCTGCTCTCAATTTGATGTTGTCGTTGAGGAATCTTGCGCAATGGATAATGCTGTTTTCGTTTGGTAAAACTAGAGTACCCCTTTTTTTAGAGTACTCTGATTATTACTCTGAAAAAATTTCTAGAGTAGCAAAATTTGCTCTGAGGGTAATTTCTGACAGCAAAAAGAGTACCCTTAGAGTACTCTTTTTTCCCAAACGAAAACGGCATAATACTTTTGCAGTAATATAATTTTCGAGTGCAACATCGAACTGGCATAAAGAAAACACGTCAATGCGGACGCGAACGAAACTTGTACTCATTGCAACAGCAAAGAAAAAGAACTTGAGATAGAAAGTAGCCTTTGCTGACGATGGAGTCACCGAAGACATTAGATAATCATCGAGTAAGGGTAGGGTGGATGAAGTGGTGAGTAAACTTCGCCATCTTCTATGACAGGGGTATCTCCCCAAACCTTCAATGGAAGACTCTACAACGTCTTCAAGAATTTGCAATCTCTTAAAACTCCAGGAATGAAAATTAACAAATAAAAATTGTAGACGTTTACTTATGCGAACTAGATTTGTTGATACCTTAACGACTTTTGTTTTTGTACAGAACAAGAAAAAAAACAAAAAAATATGTATATCTCTCTACCAAGCCTTGGCACTGACAACTTTATACTCTACTATACCCGGCCGGATATAAATTATCCCTTTTCTTGGCTAGTCAAGCAGCCGAAGGGCATTATAACGATTAGATGGTCAAGGGGGAAGGAAATATAAATAAATAAAAAGCCATACAGGTTCTATATAATATTTTAAAGGACATTCGAGTCCACATTCACATACACGTAACTCTACAAGCATACGCACAAACTCATCGCATTCGGGCTTGATATGAAGGACAGAATAAATTTAGAAAGTGGCCCACGTAACAAGAGGGTGGATTCTTGTGTAGGTACAGCCTGCCATAAAGTACACCCGACCATCATGAAAAAAGGAAGAAGGAGCAGAAAAAAATGAAAATATTTAACCCTAAAATAACAGTAACGTCGCACCCCATACCCAATAACTTGACCCTTCAACTGATGTGTGTCTCTGGTCTCTTTTGTATATGTATGTGAAGGACGAAAGGGAAATGATAATAAAACGTAACGCACGAACGATACTTTGCTAGTAGTCAGTTCAGTCGTCGTCTGTGTGCTCTCTGTCCGCCGTGGTCGTCATATGTGGCCTGGCCAGGGCTCGTATCGTAACACACTATATAGTAATAGGTACGTATCTATAAGCAAGAGCATTGCACACACATATGTATGTGCTTGCGAGTAAACAAAAACACATGCCACTGACACACAACCCTCTCGCATGTTTGCTCCCCTTGCGCCGCGCGTTTCATATATCCATCGTTGACCAACACGAACATCATGGTTGTTGGCTTGGTTGGTAGCCCTTTTCAACGACGACGTTATTGCCATTGAAATTGTGTTGTTAACTTTGAACCCATCATGTGTTCAGGATTCCTGAAAAGGGATAAAAAAAGAAGTTTCTTTTTCTTTTCTGATGTCCTTTGGATTCTTTTTTTGGCTTTATATAGAAAGTGAATTTTAACGAGACTTGTTTGAAAATGGCCGAACATAAAAGTTTGTGTTTCCCTCAAGGATACGAGAAAGTTAAAGGATTTCTTTTCTTTCTTCTTCTTCTTTTGGGGAGAATCCTTTTTTAACTGGTCAATATGTTGCGGGGGGATGCTTGCTACTGTATGCGTGCTTGATGGATGACTTGACAAAATGGAAACTTCCAAGCATCAGAAAAAAGGAAGAAATAACTTACCCAACGATGAAACGAGGAATATGGTACAAATCAAATATTTATTGATCTATAGCAAGGGATAATCAATCATCACATTGTGGAGAGATGGTAAGTGTTCAGTGTTCGTTCACGTCCTATTTTTCGGCATTGTTTGTATTATAGTATAATCTCAATCCTTGCGGTTTTATTTTTCTTCTCTTATGTCCGAAATCTGCCATGTCACATGATTTAATCCTTGAAGGCAGCAATTCGAAGAGAAAATAAAGAAAAACAATACAAGAACTCTATAGAGATATGTAAATAAGCGTAAAAGGATTTTGTGCTCGAAGGAAACCGAAACCTAATCCAAGAAACTATGAAAACATTTTTCTATTAGCAAACCAGGACACGGTTATAATTTTTGCATAAAGGTAACCTACGCACGTTGGCCGCCACCACCACCAATAAGACGAAGACAGATGATCAAGGCGAGACAAGGACAGTTTTTGCTATAGAGTGGGATATTGAGTTTGAGTCGTAGTTATACTTTACTAACCATTTGAAATGGAAAATCCTTTTCAGTTGGCAATGCAAGGAAAAATCATATTTTTCAGTTTCATGGACATACATAAGTCGTATAGCAATACCTACAGTGTGTTCGGCTTTGTTTTGGTGGCGTATTCAGTGAAAGCAATTGTTGTTATGCTTTTTTCCATATTTTTTATATCCTTATTCAACCTATTTTGAATAAAAGGAGAAATGAAAGATGTCTTTTAAAAAAATGCCTTTTCGTAAGTAGGTATAGTTTTTTTTTCAATTTTGTTGTTAAGTGTGCTGCAAATACAAAGCAACGTGGAAGGAATAGGAAATGGGATTCGTGTAGAAATTATTATTATTTCATCCATTTTGTATGTGTGTGTAAGTTGTGTCCTTTTTCATACGACGGACGATAGAATGGTTGGCTTTTAAGAATAAATGACATAATTTCAGTTCGGCTTTAATGGCTTAAGGTAGAGAGAGGGTTCCTGATGTTCGAAAAGGGAGGAATATTTACCATAAGGGAATGGTAATGGCATAACTCCTTTCGTTTTTGCATTTTCTTTTGAATTTCTTTAAAGATATTATATTTACCTTTGTGCGGGAGGGATTTTAAGTGCTCACCTGGTGGTCGATTGGTTGGACAATGGTGAATAATGTACAAATGTACATATATGTATACATTTTCAAGGCAAATAGATGTCCCTGTCCCTGAAGGACTCAAGAACATTGAATTTCTCATAAGATTTAAACTCAAATTCCTCAATCGATGCTAAACGACAGTTGTTGATGTTGTTAAATATAAAAGTGCTCATATATTTCTCCTAAAAATGATAGACAGTTATGGCTAACTTTAAAGGATTTAATGGTAGCCTTTCTCTCCGAGAATATAGGTACAAAGTTAACTTATTTTACTTTCGAATCTCAGCCAGGATAACGCATCAATAGTCGCGATTGCTTTGTCTCAAAAAGAATTGTTGTTTTTCAAACGCCATAAAGTTGCATTGAGCTACTTAAAAGAATGAAGATAACTGTAAAGAGTATAATTTAGATTATCAAAAATTCAGAGCTCTGCGTCCCGAATAATCGAAAAGGCTGAAGAGAAATGTACATTACCTACCAGACAACGAAATTACAACGCTCTCTACAGAGTCTAGTAGAGCTTTCCACATAAGGGTAGTGCGACTAAAAAACGAATCTCTGATAGTAGATCCGAAGTTGGGGTCAAATGTAAAAGTGCGGGCGGATGTTGCGGCTAAACTGTTTCAGGGGATGAAAGTAGCGTGATATATTACTAGAGCACTGTTTGTGAAAAAAACGATAGAAGAGACTGAGACAGGTAACGTTTTGACGATGTTCAAGAGAATCAATCGATCTATATTTCGATCTATAATTGAACTATAATCTATCAGTCTAATCGCTGTTGTTTTGTCAGTCTAATCGCTGTCTGTTTTGTACCCCATCGAGTAAGCGCAAAGACATTTGAGAAGCACCTGATCAAAGACAGGGGCTATACTTTAGTTATGGGCTGATAGTTAGTTATATAGGCCTCATAAATATAGTAAGTAGCCAGATCAGAAGGGGTGGAAAATTTCCTGAATCATCTTAAGAAACCTAAAAACTTTGCAGTTTTTGACGACTTCAAATATCTGATCGTTTCAACGAAGATCTTCATGCCAAGTACAGACAGCCTTTAGGTTTTTGGAAGCAGGTACCATTCATGGAAACTGTTAATCGCGGAGTGCGAAGCTTTAACGACAAGACACAACGTTGAGTCTTTGAAAAACTGAACTCTACTCGGTTTTGACTACCCCATACAACAAAGCTGTCAAGGTCAGAATTCAATAATCATACGCAACCATTCCAGATCCACATCTGAAGAGCAGGGACGTGAATTTGGAAACGAATGTGAGAAGCTGAGCTGTAGAGTCGTCAGCAAAAAGTTAAGAGGATTTAAGGTTTCAGACAAGAATTCTTTGATGAAAATAAGGGAAAGGGTCGGAGACAAAACGAAGTCCGGGGGCACACCAGCATTTATATCTTTACTTGAAACCATCAAATAAAACTTGTATAAAGCGGTCTGAAAGGTAATTTCCAATCTGAGGAAGAAGTGACTCATCGACACCAAAAGCACGTATTTTCGATATGAGAGCTAGATGCCAAACTCTATCAAATGCTTGTCTAAAAGTGGAAAGATTGGTGAGATATGCCATCAAATCACCAGTGGACCATTTGTTTCGAAAGCCGTACTGTCGGTTTGTAAGAAGCTTTCTCTCTTCAATATGTTTCTATAGTTTACGGTTTATCAGCGTTTCTACGACCTTGGAAAGAAGGTACGTTAGTGCAATGGCACCATATTTGGAATGGGTAGATTCGCCATTTTTAGGGAGGTGCTGGACATTTCTACCTGACGGAAAGAGCAGAGAAGAATAAGAAAGATAGAAAATCTTTCGCAATGGTCTTAGCAGCATAGAAGAACACCTCTTCAGAATAGCGGCGGGGATACCATCTCGGCCAGCGGATGTACATTGAGATCTTTTAGGGTTCTTGCATCCGACCGATTTCCAAGAAATTTCTATTGCTCACAGAATTTACAGACTCACGCTAAGTTTGCACCAATATGGTGTTTGGTAATATCGAGTTGGCAGCAAATGGAACTGCCAGCGAATTGGCTGTATCAGTGGCTGTATCAGTGGAGCTGACATACGTGGAGTCATTGAAGACGAGTGTTGGGACCGATGCCTTGATAGACTTCTTAAAACTTTTAAGAAAAAACTAAGATTTTTCTACTGAAGGTCTTTCTTTGAATATTCGAAAACTTCTTTCTCTATATCCATAATCCCCTAATCGCCACTTTACAGCTCGACTCAAACCACGAATTTCCTTTGAGGATGATACTTTATGTTCTCTAAGGAACAAAATTTCTCATACCGTTCAAAATTCCGTTAGATATCATATCAGCTGATGCGTCAACAACGTTTCCGTCGACAAAGCACAATGACCAATTAAAATCTAGAAATAAATTATTCAGGCTGTCCCAATTGGCTTTCTCATATTTCCAAACAGTTGTTTTAGGGACTTTATCTTTTTTACCGTAACGGAATACCGTATCAACCGATACGACACAATGGTTCGTTTAGCATGGAGGAGATGATTCTGTAACCCTGTATTTTTCCGGATGAGAAGCGAGAAATAATTCAATAAAGGAAAGGCCGCATGGCCTTCAACATCTCAAGCCCGAGTGAGTAGGCTATTCAATAAGTTAAGTCAAATAGACCGCAAGTGCGATTTCAGAGTGAGGATTATGGGTTCTGTAGTTTAAGCGGGAGGCTTTAACACATGCCAGACAGGCACCAAGCCACAGCTAAATTTACATTTATAATATTAGAAATTTTTTGACAAAAAGTGATCTAGCAACTCTATACCATCTAAGGCCCAAGCCACGCACAAGACATTTGTTATCCCTTACCAGATTGCACGTTGGCTCCTTAACAATGTCATCACCGGACATTGTCTGATAGGAAGACACGCCATAAAACTCGGCGTTTCCTCTAATGACTTCGGCAGAGGTTGCTTAACGGTTGCTTGACGATCTAAGTTCTAAGCGTTCTGTCGAACACAGATACCCTGCATCTCTTTCGCTTATATTATCAAAAGCACTAAATGGTTTTGTTAAGTGAGGTACTCCCTCGCATAATTCTTATGGCATCACAATTATAGCATTCTTAAATTAAAAGTGGTACCCGTGGTGTGATGGATAGCATGTCCGCCTGTTAATCCAGAGGTTCGAGTTCGAATCCCACCAGAGGCAAAAATGTTTTTTCTACGGGTATCGCCTTTCGCGAGGAATTGGCAAGTCCTCCGTTAGTATTTGTTTAAGATCTCATCTCTAACTTGCAGAAGCACCGATGTAACAACTCCCATTATGAACTATCGCTCTCTATTAAAATCACTACCGACAGACAGATGGCACTATTATAGATAGATGGCACTATTTCAGATCGAGAAAAGAGAATGGCTGCTTTTTCCGGTTTTTCATGTATTCCTTCTTCTTGAAATAAATCTCAGACAGAGCAGACGTGGTTTCATTTTGCTAAGGAAATTATTTTAATCCCCTACAGTATTCATTGCCATGAAAAGCGCTTTCTTGATTAGCCGTTCGGAACCGGCAGAAAATTGTAGGTCCCCTCCATTCCCTCACAAGGCATGGTTGTGAGAAATGCGCTAGGCCCAGGGGCTCCTCGCTCTGTTGCGCCACCCTATTTATTTATTTTATTTTTTTTTATTCTTAAATTAAAAACCTCTTTTTCTGCAAAAATCTTTAAACGCAAGAAGACACTAGAATCTGTCAGGGTTCTATGTGAAGCTATAATTGTATTGTATATTGTATTCTGCTGTTTTTTGCTTTTCATTAGATAGAATGCAAAGCTTTTCTTCTTTAATATTTTTCAGAAGAGTTTGTGCTTCCGCTACTACTGAACTCTTTTTCTTAAGTCTTATTCGCCTTTAGATTTCAAAGCATTGATCTCCAACTAAAATGATACGCCAGTATATAATATGTGTTTTACATATCATCTAAATGTTGAATAAAAGACCAACACTCTCGAACGCGGAATGCTTAGAGCACCGCAGCACGTTCGTTGATTAAGTATGAGCATAAGACCTATACCTTCTCCAGCTGAATTTAGTTAATTAAAATTAATTTTTTTTTTTTTTCTACCCAACATCAAAAATATACAAACACAAGAATCGTGTCCGAGTGCTTGTCTCTTTTCTTTTCCCGTTCTGTTGGTTATTTCCTTTTTAAATTCACAGCTCCAAGGCATAATCTTTCGAACCCGGACTGCGGACTATGTACAGCGAATGCTTAAGGTGGCTGGGCTTTTGAAAAAGCGAACAAATCTCTTTTTTCCTATTTTACTGGGGTAAACAAAGGATCAAAAGAGCACGAAGGAATTAATTGCTTTCGTCTTAACAACGTCTTTGTTTGCGGCAAAATGCCTCTTCAGCTATTTAACAATTCGCTGAGTAATTTGTAATTAAATTTTAACATAAACATGGAAGTAAGTGCACAGGGTGACGGGCCAGCCGCCAGTCCTGACCATAGGATGAAGAAAAGTTATGAAATAATTTCAAAAGCTACCGGAATCGGGTGTAAAGCAAAGTAAAATACGTCCTTGTGTGTTAACTCACAATATTTAGATCTTGGACTGATATCCTGCAACAAGTTAGAGGCTTAAAGTAGTTTATTGATTTTGTAAGGGCCTCATAAGTAACAATTAAAAACTTAAGAAAATGAAAAAGTCCTTTTAGGTTCTACTTAAGGGTTATGTCCCTTTTTAGAAATTGCAAAACAGGCTTTAAAAAACAAAAATCTTTTTTAAGCAGAATTACAAGGAAAATTTAATCAAAATTGATCAAATTGCTTCGAGGAAACAAAAAGTCCGAAAGAAAATGTCACTGAAAGTCGTTTTATCCTTTTTAGCTAAATGAAATATCTCCCCTAATCGATTCTGCTCAAAACATAGTCATTATTAGAGTGATAACCTACTCCTTTTGGTTGAAAACAAGATAAAAATGGAAACAAAATGTCATTCGACCAACGTTGTTGTAGTAGATGTCTCAACTACCTTTTCAATTACATATCGGTAAATCCCCAACTCCAAACCACCTATAGCTCCATTACATCAACGATTTGTGAACTTTCACTTAAAGAAGTGAACGATTTTTTTTTTCTTCTACATTATCTACGTCCCGCAGTTCACGAGAAGAAAAAATTGAGAGATAGTCTCCACGACACACGACACACAAGACACAACACACGACCGCCTCTTCTACTCAATGAAAAAAATGAATGGCAATGGACACATAACACAAGAGCATCCCTTTTTACTTTGTTCGATTGGTTTTCTGCTACCCTAGGTACCATAATACACCATAGAGCGTATAGCAACAATCACAGGCGCACACGAAAGTAGAATGTTGAATGCATAGATGCTGCGCTGAAGGATGTGAGGAATCAGAGTTCAGAAGAAAACTAAACTAAACAAAAACGAAAAGCTATGACTCGACGAGGAGCTTAATGAGACTGGACGAACACCGATTCTCGTTTGATTAAATTGCCAGACAAGCGACTACCGATTGTTTGTTTGACCACCAGACAGTGCTGCACTTACGTACGATGAGGCCTCAGATAAAAAGTGTCCTTCTTTTCTGACGGACTTTTCGTCACTCTTCACTCTATTTGGGCGGTTCACGCTAAACAATGTACCTACTGATCGATGTTCGATGGCGGAATGAGTTAGCGTTCAGAATTCAGACTTATCTGATTTGTAGTCAAACCCCTTCTGAAAACAGAACTACCAAAAGCATTTGGAAACCATGTGTCACAGGTACGTGATGATTAACATGTCTGCTGTTGAGCGGGAAGTTCTTGGTTCGAATCCCAACAGAAAACAAAAATGTTTTTTCTCGAGTATCTTGAGAGGAATGGGCAAGTCCTCTGATAGTAAACAGACTGCCATGAAAGGTGCTTTCTTGATCAGCCGTTCGGATTCGGCAGAAAACTGAAGGTGCTCTCCGTTCGCTCACAAAGGCGTGATTGTGAGAAATGCGCTAGATCCCGTGGCCCCCCGCTCTTTTGCGACACCCTATTCCTATCTGAATATTTTATGTATGGAAACAATATAAAACTATTTGGACAAGCTGTCGTTAAGGGATGTTAACCCTATCCATCGTTGTTCGAGGTTCGAGGTTCGAATCCCAGCAGAGGCAAAAATGTGTAAAAATCCACGGGTATCGCCTTTCGCGAGGAATTAAAAAGTCCCCTTTTAGTAAATTAATTGCCATGAAAAGCACTTTCTCAATTAGCCGTCCGGAACCGCCAGAAAATTGTAGGTCCCCTCCATTCCCTCACAAGGTATGGTTGTTGAGGCCAAAGTCTGTCCAACTTATTGTAGGTACAGTGTTAAAATCAGCAATAGTGAAGTTCACACTGTATAATTTGTTGGACAGACTTTGGTTTGAACGACCAATGTTGGATAATGTAATTCCTCAGACGACCGCTTGTCCAACTTGTTGGATGGTTTTCAAATAATTTTGAAAATTTTGAAGTTGGACTATGTGTCATAATGTTGGACAACAAGTCTGATAAGTCTGAACGCAAACTACATCCGACCTTCCAACATCCATTAACTGAAGTCTGCCCAACGAATTGTACTGTGTGAACTGCCAAAAAGTTATTTGAAAGTTTCAGAAGAATCAAGTTTTTCAGTATGAAGATGAACTTTCTCCATCGAAGGAGCTGGGAATGCGTGAAAGTGACAATCGACTAGTGGGATTGTGAATTATCCTTCAAAAGTACTGTGCTAAGTGTACCTACTTCACTTCCCACTATAATAGGTTTGTTCGTTGAAGCCCTGGGGTTGCCCTAGGGTCGCCACAAAGCGTTTTTTGAGAAACCTAAATTCGCCCTTAATGTCAAATTGAGTGTTTTTTGAGCCATAGGTTTGCCATGGGGTTTCCCCAAACTCGCCCTAGCTTTTTGCTGTGGCGATTTGAGGGCTGTCAAATGGCATGTATTTTTTTTTTTTATGACAGGGATGTGTGGTGATTCGTGGTGTAGTGTTTTTTGAGGACTGGAAAACCCAGGTTTTTTTGACAACTCATAGGATTGTCAAGAAAACCTGGGTCAACCCTGGGGAAAGTTCAACGAACGGACCTAATAAGTGCGTTTGCAGTTGTGTATACTGTCCCTACAAAAAGCAAAAAAAAAAAAAAAAAGGAGGAGGTTTAGTTTCCAGGCATGAAAAGCCAATCCGTCCCTGGCTCACGGAGTTTGGTTCAGACATCGCACGCACGCAAGGAGTGAATCAGTGAAAGTGAAAGGAAAAGCAAATGCTTCTGCCAATATATAGCACATACAAATGATTGCGAAAATTATTGTCGCCCCCTTCAAGGATTCTCCTAGAATAGTAGTTTTACGAGGAACCTGTACAGTGTACACTCAATCAGCCAGGTTCACAACACGTAGAAGCCCTTTTTTTTTGGTGTGGGTCGGTTTTCGTTCTATCCTCCTTTTTTTTTGTGGAGATGTGGTGTAACAATAATCATAAATGCTACTGTTGCTTCCACAGAACGATAATCATCAAAGGATATTGTTATTGTGTTTCGATATTGTCTTGAGGATTATTAAAGGAATTGGCTTTGGCTGTGGTTGTTTGTTGTTGGCTCTTTGGAGCTTTGATTTAAGGGTTGTCAATTGCGAGAAGGATGTTTGATGGGAATATATTGGATGTGTTGGATTTTTATGATTTCTGTTGGGTCTTGTGGGGCATATGTCAGAAAGAAAGACATTTTCTGGTTGTAGTGTGTCACTCTGGTCGACAAAGAGGACACAAACTATACACACATATACATTTGGGGTCAACATTCAACATACATAACAATGTCATTTCTATTTTTTCGAAGGAAATAAATTTGATTGCAAAATTTTATGATGATGCAAGTGGTGGTAACATGGTTAATTACTTTGGAGTGAGGAGGATGACTCCTTGGTATATATAAAATGTGCGTGCAGATTGATGAGATGTTTTGGGCTGAAGTCGATTGTAGGAAAACACATCTGTTGGTTTGTTTGTTGCTCTTCCGGCAGTTAAAAGGAGTCTAGGAAATTTTTATGTCCTGAGATGAAATGGGCATTATTTTGGTTTGGCAATTTCTTTAGTAAATCCTTTATTTGGATGGATTTACTGTTGAATTATAAAAATAGTTGGAAAAGTAATACAAAAACACTCACACATACCCATTCGTACATACACTGAAAAGAGCTCAATATCGCAAATGCTTTGATGGAAGATTCTCGGATGAATAGATTAAGTGTTGATTCATAGAAAATTATTGATCTGAGGAAGTATGGAGAGAAGTGCGGTGATAGGGGTGTTTTTGACACACGTTTCAATATGGGAAAATATGTATTCCCAAATTCAATTCAACTGCTTTAAAACCAAAGTTGACGGTTTTGTGTATCTTATACAGAGCTTCCTATCGCTGCCCAATACAGCCATGGGACATGGGAGCCACGAGACCCAATGGATTTCAGGAACCTACTGTTTTATGCCGATTCCGAACGGCTATCATCGCAGTGACGCAGTGTTGGAGTGAGGAGGATTCGCCAATTCCTACCGAAAACCGACTCGAACCTCGAACCTCACCGTAACAGACAGAGATGCTAACCATAACGCCACGTGCACCACAGAACACAACCAATTGCTGTCTAACAGAAAAGAAAAGAGCTTAAGGATTTTAATTCTAAACCTTTCATCTGCTTATGATATTTCATTTTAATGTACTCTCGTAAAGAAGATGACAATAAAAATTTTGCGTCGTAAGGCATTTTCGAATTGCATAACGTTTTCCGGTTTCGTATGTTGGCTGTAGGAATTAAAACTATGCTTAATGCTAATAGAAAGCATATGGACTCGCGTTTCAGGCCATTCAGACCCATTTTATGCCGTGCGATGGGCGTTTGAGAGTTTTGTGTCGTAAAGGGATGAGTATGATGAATGGATAAATCTGATGATAGGCTTGATAATTTTGAAATAGCTACAATGCTTGTGTTGTTGTGATCCTCTTGAAAACTCGACTTCAATAACATCTAGATGCTTTCGTAAGAAGTGGCAATACTCATGCTTCAAGTGATTAAAAACAATACTCAGACAGTCGTTTTCGACCCACTTTTTAAAAATCATCTTCCGGCAGTTGCAACCGCGAGTTTGCTTGTGTTAAGTGTGAAGGAAAACACGCAACTAAAAACTGTCCATCAAGCAAAGAACTGAAAGCAAAATGTTTAAACTGTCAAAGTAATCACCCTGCAAGCTATAGAGGCTGTCAGTTGCTAAAAATTTCAAATTTCAGCTCGAAGAAAATGGCAAAATACTAAATTTCCAGACGACAAAACAGCGGTTAACCGTCTAAGCAACGAACTGAAAAAAACAAATCTACGAATTCAAAAATGATTCATTAAGTAGATTCCTGAAAAATTTAATGACTGATGCCTAGACCGATTACTCGCTCTGGAAAGCAGCTAAGCGCCTGAAAAGACCGCAGTTACAAAAACCCGCCAATAAAATCTCTAGAAGATAATTGGATCGGAAATTCGAAAGAAAAAGCTAACCTGTTTGCAGAACATCTTGCGAATGTTTTTAAGCCATTCCCAGCAAACAAATCTGAAAACAGCTTACAGTTTATTGATAAGGTAGATGAAATTGACATACCAATTGTCACACTCAAAGAAATGAAAAGTATGTATCGAAATCAACTATCAAACAAAAAATCACCTGGGTACGATCTAATAACTGCTCAGGTTATGAAAGAAATGCCATCAAAAGCCTTCATTAAACTCCAATTCATAATAAATGCATGCCTAAAGACCCAATATGTCCCACATCATTGGAAAATTGCTGAAGTAATTGTTATACCAAAGCAAGGTAAGCCACCAACAGAAGTGACGTCTTACAGACCAATATCGCTTATACCAATAATGGCAAGTCTTTGAAAAATTGCTACTGAAAAGACTGAGCAAGGTCATAGAAGAAAGAAATCTAATCCCAAATCATCAGTTTGGATTTAGAAATAAACATTCCACGATAGACCAAGTTCATAGAATAACGGATGCAGTTGAAAAGGCATTAGAAGAAAAACAAGTATGTTCGGCTATATTTTTAGATGTTGCTCAAGCATTCGACAAGGTATGGGGAGCTAGAGTACAAACTGCAAAGGGACCTACCCAGGCAGTACTATGAAATACTGAAATCTTATATCTCAAACCGGCTCCTTCAGAGTACGGTGTGATCAGAATAATTCGAAACTAAGCAAAATACAAGCCGGTGTTCCACAAGGAAGCGTCCTAGGACCTACTTTGTATTTGCTATATACAAGGGATATTCCAGTGGATAACTACACCATTATGGCTACTTTTGTAGATGATACTGCAATTTTGGCATCCAGTAAGTGCGTCGTCAAGGCTGCTGAGAAATTGCAAAATGCCGTCGACACCGTTAGTGATTGGACCAAAAAATGGCGTATCAAGCTCAATGAAGCTAAATCTGCACATATAAACTTTACAAATAAAAAGTTAAGCTACGAATCCAATTATGGGGCTGTACAAAGAAAACAAATACTGAAATCATCCAAAAGTTCCAAAACAAAGTCCTTCGTGGAATAGTAAATGCACCATGGTATATAAGAAATAGCGATATACATCGTGACCTACAAATAGAAGTGGTTACAGAAGTTGTAAGAAAACACGCTGTATCACACAATCAGCGTCTGCATAGTCATATCAACTCTGAAATGGAGTCCGTATTAAATACGAGAGGCAATGTTCAGAGATTGAGAAGAACCAAGCCACACGAGCTAACGGTCTAAAAGTCATGGGAAGCATTAAAAGTTTAAGCTTCCACTAAAGCGATTATATTATTGAGAAAGAAAAATCTGTTGTCGATCGTTCATAGATTGGCTCTGATTACGAGGAATTTTTAGTGAGGTAAGAATCCCAAACTGCTTAGTGTCGAATACTGCCAAGTGCCTTTTGAAGATTTCCTCCTGACGAAAAAAAAATTAGAGCTCGTTTCAGGATATTTCCAGTTTCGTTTGCACTAAAGTACTAAGGCTCACGAGATGCACTCATTTGTTGAAAAGATTTTCACCCTACGTTATGCTTAATCGTTGAGATTTGAGTTTAATTAAAATCTCTATAATGCCTGGAGCCCTATGATTGGAGTAAAGATTTCAAGTTCAGTGAAAGGCTGGAGATGTCAACTAGTTCGTCGAGCAATAACTTCTATGTTCGATCAGAAAATTCTCATGAACATTTTTTTACAGGACTAACAAGGAACTAAAATTAAATCATGGAGTCGACTGCTGTCAACAAGTACGACTGTCTCTATTTTCCATACAAAAGCTAAGAAAATCGCGAGCAATAATAAATAAGTCTCTTAATTGAAATTGAAACTAACCCCGTCTAAATTCGAAAGCATATCCATAACAACTCTGAATTCCAAGATCATCTTCATTAACTAATTTCAGTAGCTGTTAGACGACACGACAAGGGCTAAAGCTTAACTAAAATCAACTGACGTTTACCCCAGTTTGTCCATTTTTTGTTTTTTTGTGTAGGAGCACCAATGCATACATTAAAAGATTACAGTGATAGGAAAACACTGTTGCACCTTTACTGAAGAAGAAGTAGCCGATCAAAACTACCCCGCAACACTCATTGTCAGATAAGAATGGCTGACATTTGTTTGATCCATGTAACTGGCTCAACCAACGCCGCCGCCGGCCGGCCGCCGCCCAATTAACCAATTACACATACTAGCACCTGCTTACCTCTTGTCACAACCTAAAAAAGGAGTCAAAACTACCATTTTTCTTCCATCAAACCTAGCTCATCCACTCAATTGGTGGGTATGTCCAAAAATTTAAAAAAAAAAAAAAAAAAGGAAATACAGGACCACACGGCCAACTAAATAAAGAAAACACACCACATAGAATTAATTTGAGTATCGCGCACGTTCTACTTGGTTAGGCATTCATTGTTAGTCACTACTTGTCTCGTCCATTGGCGATAAGAAGTATGATGGACGTCGTTCATTGTTCCATGCTGTTGCATCCTGCTGAGCTCCTTCTTTTTCAGCGAATTTTTCTATTGTTTTCCCCCAAAACTCGATCCTCTTTCCTTCAATGAAACCAACCAAACTCTGGGTGACAATTAACAATTGCTATGCAAATGACAGCACCGGCTCCAATTTTGTCGGTTTGCCCGGACTAATTAAAAAGCGAAGGAAACTTGAACCTAAAAAAAAAAGAACTTAAGGATAACAACGAAAACTTTAGATAAATAATGTCCATTCGTGCGATTTTTAATGAAAGCAAACTCATTTTGGTGGAAAATTTAGATAGCGCAGCTTTTATTCATTACATTGCTGGAGCGGTGTTCCTCCACATTCCATATATTCACATTCAGTATCCCAGAACACTGCCGAAGGTAAGGACGAGGACACTTTTGGTACTTCGAACTGTTGTCGTTGGCGTGTGGGCTGTTCGCGTTGCTTTTTGGTAGTGCGCTACACCCACATTAAATCAAACAGGACTATTATAGAAGGGGAGCATTAAAAAAATATCCCCCTTGTGCTTTCGCATCCCTCGCTTCTTGATGACTAACGAAAAAAGGGAAACAGGACAGAATCCTTATCTTTACCCAGAAAGAGTACACCATTCCAATGCCCTTAGCGAAGTCCTTGAGAAACGAAACGAAGACAAAAGCCTTTATTTAATTTAATTTTTTTTTCTACCTCGCCCGCGTGTCTTGTGTATAAGGATTCCATTTCTTTTACAGAAAATAGGAATTTATTCAAATTCTTTCGACTTTTTTCTTAGTCCTTTCTTTACTTTTCTTTTTGTCGTTTTTTGTACTTGGCGTTGTCATTATTCATCAGCGAAGATTCCTTTCAAACGCGCCGTCCGTTCGTCCTGAGGTTTTTTGTTTTCAGGTTTTGTTCCAAGTTTTTTTTTATTTTAATGGGGGAAAAATTAAAATTGGCCACGATTTTTCCTTGTCCATTGTTTCATTTTTTTTTTTGTGTGTTGCTGTCGAGCTGGAGTATGGTGGAAGACAGAGGAGGAGGCTTTTTTGATGAAACATTTCTTGTGTGTTCTTTGGCGAATGAATATCCTTTCTTATATATTCTCAGGCTCGTTGTTTGCGTGTCCTTTCCTCCTTTTTTTTGCAAAGAAGAAACACTTCAAGCAGGACACTTTTCTTGGGGATTTTTCTTTATTTTTTGGCTAAACCTTGCCTAGGCTATATATACGCATACATATACAGCTCATCATGATTCTTGGGAAATTTTCAAAAGAAGTGAATTCAATATTTCATGGAAATGTTTTTTTCTTCTTTTTTTTACTGGTGAATAGGCTGAATTTGGGTAGAGTTGGAGAAGGAAGGATAAAGAATGAAGAAAAACTCCTTGAATCGGAGTGAGGGGTTTAGTGCTTGGGGAGGTAATCAAGGTCTGAAAAAACAAGATTAATTGGATAATTTTTAATTAAAGCACTTTTTGTGTTGAGTTTTAGAAAGGAAGTGCAGGAGACCTGAAAGTGTTTTCTGAAAGAAACGACTCGAAGATAAATAGTGTTGCTTGTGGATTTGGCTAAGTTATTCGGACGTGAATATATTACTTTTACCTATGACTGCGCGGATGAGGAACCAACATTTTTTTTAAATGGTAAAGTAAAGAATAATCAATTTAAGTTATTGTCAAGTGACTATTTTCAATTTCAAATTTCAATGATTCTGTAAACTATTTAAGTGCGGTGGGCGTGCAATCTGCACTTACCTTGAGCTAATTTTCCAATAAAATCTGAATTGTTGAGAGAAGAAGTGTCAACATTGATAATTATCGTTATGTGAGCTGTATTCCAATTAATTTTTAGCGTACTCGGTTATACCTAGATCTCGATTTAACTGCAGATGCATATGTAAATGGCTGTTGAACGAGTATACTCACACAATAAAAAATACATGCAGTTGAGAAAAGCAAGGACTGTATTCTAGGTACCTATTCATTCTAAATATTTGGCAAAACGCAAAAGCGAAATGTGCGTATCCAACTGCAGGTGATGCACACAAAAATTTCACAGTCCCTCCAATAACCATAGTCACAGGATAACTGACTATGAAAACCTTGGAGCTAGAAATAAATTGAGTATGACACATAAATTTCTCATGAAGTGACGTCTCATTTCTAAGTTGATTGGAAAGAGGCTAAGCCTTTTAGCTTAAGGATTATGTGTGGGGTTAACTAGCCAACGGCGTTAAGAAAAATTAATTCCGAAAAAACTAACAGCTTCGAATAACAATAATGGTTTCAAAGATGGCGACCCTACCAAGAAAAGAAGGACAAAGTCCAGATGAGGAGGCTGCACTTCGAACAAAAGATCACTTAAAGAGTAACGTGTTAGGCAAGCTAAGGCTCTAGACTACTGCAAAAGCAGGTATAACTTCCATCCAAGAAGAATGACGGAATAAGCAGGGCATAAAAAAGACGAAAAACTGCAACATCTTCTTTTGCGACTGGTAGACAACAGAAGCAACGCTTATTGGGGCGCATATTTGTCGTTAGAGGTGGACTCAATTAGAGTACAATGCTATCTCGCATCAGGGCTGAACTCGCTAATATCAGCTAGAAGAGAAAGACGATAATTTCAATGATTTCTCTAGGAGCTCCTCGAAAACACTTATAAGCAATGCCTAGGCACCACTTGAAAATCATCCTTGACTCAGAATAATCAGTTTTTCTGCAGTTCTAAATTGGTGCATACAGGTCACAACCACTTCTCTCATCTTAAGAATTACAAAGGTGCATGACGATTCCCAAATCAATCAACCGTCAACCAAATTGGCCGTGATGTGATCGACGGAAGACGCAATGGATGTGCGAACTTTCCGAAAGGGCAGCTTTGGCACGAATTATTTATTACTTCGGTGTATTTTAGGTACGAATGAGAACATCGTGTTCTCGATCCACTGGGATTAACGCTGTTAAACGATATGATGTTAGAAGCCGCAAGAGATTGCTAAGTCGAGTGGTGCCCGTGGCGCAATGATTAGCATGTCTAAAATTTTTTTCTTAGGTATCGCCTTTACGAGGAATTGGTAAGTCTTCCGATAGTTGATTCATTGTCCAGAAAAGCGCTTTCTCAATTACCTGTTCGGAATCGGTAGAAAATTGTAGGTCCCCTCCAAACCTCACAAGGCATGGTTGTGAAAAAAGCACTAGGCTCCGGGGTTTCCCGCTCTGTTACACCACTCTATGTATGTTTGTTTGTGCCTTCAAGAACTCCTAAACCTATGACGCCAGCTTTAAGCGTTGAAGAGAAGTAGCATCAATTCGAACCGAAGAACTTGAGGTTATATGTATTATTCGGCCTCCCCAAGCAACACACAAGCTCTTTAAGAGTTGTCAAAGAAAATTGCTTAGCACTTAACAAACACTTAATTTGATCTATAGAATACTATTCCACTTAATAACCTCTAATTTATCTCTTCTTAAGTGGTGTAGCCGAAAAATCCTTAAGGATATCTCAAATAATTCTTAACAAGTGCTTCTCATACGGACACTTTGCAGGACTTATTTAAAACCTGATTAAGTAGCTTTTGCTCAGAGATCGTTGAAAATTTGTGTACTCACTTTTTAAAAAATTGTTTTAAAGCGATTTTATAGATAATTTTTGAGTTGTTCATTGCAAGGTTATTATTGGCACAGGGTGTGTCTTTATAAAAGATGCAGTTTTGAAAAAAAAAAATCAATTGTATTCGAAAGCTATTTTTTTAATTTAGTCTGAGAGTACTTACAATATTAGTTTCGAGAGAATGATTAAAGTTTTTTCTTAAAAATATCCAAATAGTTATATATTTGGAGGCCTCATTTGAACTCCAAATAGCGCGAATCTAAAGTAAGTGAGTTTTCAACCACTCTACCTTTAAAATGGGGTCATTAAAAGGATTTAGAAATATCTCATTAACTAGTGACGACATCGACAGCTTCAAAAATTAATTTGTTTGAAAATTCGAAAGTTTGGCAAATTCAAACTTGAGATAAAAGTTTAGTTTTGTCTAGAAGTACTTGACTCAGAACTTAGATTAACAAACATCAAATGGGTTACGGCAAGTTTTCAAATGTTTAAAATGAGGTGTGTCTGAATTTAAATTTACTCATGAAGTGTGGAAATAAAATAACCTATAAATGATTCATAAGTACCTAATATTTGAGGCAGTGACTGCACTATGGTTCATTTTAAGTCGATTTTAAATGACTATAGACTTGCGCTAATAACTTTAAAAATAAGAAATCAATTAATATTATTATAACTTTGGGTTTTTCAGTTAGATGTGTTTGATTTAGTTTCACAGCAATGATTAGATATAAAAACAAAAAAATTTTTGTAATACATATGCAGTTTTGATATTTTTGTTTTTCTAATGAATTCATTTTTTAAATTGCTTAAAACAGCTGGTTTTATTGTTTATATGCCTAAGTTGTTTTGACATATTGCCCAGTAAATCACATCCAGCAGAAATGAATTTTTTTAGTTAGGTACATACTTTAGAAATGATGCACCATGTTATGTTTTGACGACATGAAAAAAAATGTTCGCCATTTTCACTTTTGCTCAATCTTAAAAATATATTTTAAAAATGAATTTAATTGTTAAGTTTCAGAAAAAAAAAGTTGTTTTATGCATATTCCTGAGCTTTTATTTGTAGAGCAACACTTTCGGACACAACAAGTTTCACAAGTTTTTTCGCATTATTGTCGCACAATTTAATTTTTTTAGAGGCGAGTTAATTTTATGGTAGGTGGAATGTGTGATTTCAAAGTAAATCTTTTCTGGCACATCAAACCTCATTCAAAAAGCTAGAAAAATGCATTTAATGATGTCCTTATATTATGGGCAAAAATATCTACTTAGTCATTGATGAAAGTAAACTGAACATAATATTTTCTTCTTTCATTTTAAGTTTATTCCATTTCACAAATACTGGATTCATTTAGTATTTGTGAAAAGAGAAAGAAACTTATTCTTCCATTGAACTGAAATGATTGGAACAATTGGAAACCAGAGCTCTTAAATTGTTCTTGAAAAGAGTATATTAAGAGTTCTTCAGTTCATTCAGTTGGCTCCTCCCATTTGGTCTCTTTAGGGTCTTATCGAATACTTTGCGGAGATATATTTTAAAAATGAATTTAATTGTTAAGTTTCAGAAAAAAAAGTTGTTTTATGCATATTCCTGAGCTTTTATTTGTAGAGCAACACTTTCGGACACAACAAGTTTCACAAGTTTTTTCGCATTATTGTCGCACAATTTAATTTTTTTAGAGGCGAGTTAATTTTATGGTAGGTGGAATGTGTGATTTCAAAGTAAATCTTTTCTGGCACATCAAACCTCATTCAAAAAGCTAGAAAAATGCATTTAATGATGTCCTTATATTATGGGCAAAAATATCTACTTAGTCATTGATGAAAGTAAACTGAACATAATATTTTCTTCTTTCATTTTAAGTTTATTCCATTTCACAAATACTGGATTCATTTAGTATTTGTGAAAAGAGAAAGAAACTTATTCTTCCATTGAACTGAAATGATTGGAACAATTGGAAACCAGAGCTCTTAAATTGTTCTTGAAAAGAGTATATTAAGAGTTCTTCAGTTCATTCAGTTGGCTCCTCCCATTTGGTCTCTTTAGGGTCTTATCGAATACTTTGCGGAGATTTAAAGCGTAAAAACTCTTTAGAAATTGATTCTTTAAGTATTCTATAAGAGGCTTTTGTGTTGCTTGGGTCCAATATGAAAATCATGGGGCGATACAGAATGCTGACAGGCAAATACAGTGAGACAATAAGCATGCTAAATATTTGTGCCGAAAAAAAGAGTTATTGCGATGATGTTCCTTCCAACTTGAACGACGATCAGAAAAGTCGTCCTCTTTGACAGTGATCAAATAAGGAGTCTCATTTCCAGGTGCAGCGAGTATTTAGGCCTAATTTTTCAAGGCAGATGGAGTTCAGTTGGGATAGAGAATGCAGCAGCTTATTTGCAAATTGTATGATTATGAAGAAAGCATTCTAGATGTGTGTAGCCACAGTTATGCCTGTCCGATCTGAAAATAGATGCCCTTCACATTAGCAATAAACTGCAGCAGATTAAGCCTTAATTTGTCTATAGGTGCTTTTACGAGTATTGAAATAGGAGCGGCAAAAACCAGTTGAATAGATAATGAGGGCGAAGCAAAGTACAAATATGATGTCATCAAACAGGGACAGAGAACTTCGACGAATTGGACAAAACGTCACAAAAGACTGATATAACATCGAGGTAGTACAGGACTTGACTTCATCTGCCTACAAATGTGCCGTTATATAGACAAAAAAATATCATCTGACAGACCAAGCGGAGAATTGCTCTTCGCAATCGCTGCTCCTTTGGCTTAAGAAGGCAATTGAAAAGCACCAGAAAAACCAAGTTTACCAAGGACATTGATCACCCCAGATCAGTTATACAACATGGAAATACAAACATTTCATCTAAAACGAATGAAAAAACCCTTAGTCACTTAGTAAGAAAAATACTCTGATCTCCGAATGATTTTTTGTCCCGCTTGTGAAGACAATGTATGGAAAAGAATATACAACAACGAGCTATATGAGCTGTGTATCGCGACATGGGCATAGCTGGGAGAGTATTGCGAGACTACAATAGCTGGAGGATGAAGAGCCAACACCAACGTTCTGACTCGACGGTTTTTTAAAGTACATTGGAGGGAAATCGCGAAAGGAGAAGACCTGTACTTAAGTGGGGCTATATAAAGGACCTTAAACGATTTATGGTGCAAAACTAGAGAGAGCTCACTTAAAATCGAAATTGCTGGAGGAAGATACAGCTTTACCCCGAAAGCCCGCAATGAATACCCATGTAGGGTCTTCTATTGCCATGTATACATTGTACATCAACAGGGTGTTTTAAAGTTGAACAAAACAAAGCAAAACAAGTAGGTACAGTCATTAAGTCTCAACTCCGTTTTTACTAACTTCATATTTACTGTACCTACCAAATGCTCTTCGTTGGGAGCTATTTTCAACTTAATCTTTATTTTTTTCACATTTTCATTGGCGATTGGTTTGATGGACATACCTTTTCAGACTTGTATATAGAGCTTGTGAAGTTCATATCCATTACGAGAAGCATTAAATTGAAATTCTATCGCTTTGTCTACACGCTTATTGCATTTACTATTATTGGTCGCAGTTATAGCGGTTTGATCCATCCTATTTAATTGCTCATTTTACATGCTAACTGTTGATTCGGTAATCATTTTGAACTGGTCATTTAGCTTAAAGTTCCTTCAACCAGTGAGTCACTATGATTCGTTAGAAAAAAATGAATTTAACCCTTTTCACCCTTCCAATTAGAACCACTCGCAATAATCCTTTCAACCCTCTTTCAAAACTTAATGAACTTATTGTAAGTATAGTTGTTAACATCACAATCATAACAACACCACAAAGTAGGTACTCAAATAAAAGTCAAAAGATAAACAATGCAAGCGGTAACAGCAACAACCCTTTTTCTAAGTCATTCACACGGATGGATGAGCAATAACCAACCCTTTCAGTCTTTCATTCAATAATAATAATAAGTGAGAATTTATTACAATGAAAGCGGAGTGATCCGCTGGTGTTTAATTGATCGCTAATGGAGACAAAATGTGTGCCTACCTAATATCAACCCTTCCCTTAAGTTGGCACTTAACTCTTTAACAGAGGGTTCCAAGTAGAAAAGGGTTGAAGAAAGTAATCGGAAGGGTTTGCTTCCAATTTGTCAATTGGGTTTGATATTGTTTGCATGGATGGCTCTGACCAATGTTTGGCTTGGGGTGCGTGAAACACAACCCCTTTAATCTCAAGTGTTTTGCTGTACGAATTCAATTGAGCTGAAAGTCGCCACTCAGTCGTTTGTTTATTCGAGTTTGTTTGTTTTTGGCCATTTGCACCTGCTCTCATGTCCAGTGTGAACATCAATTTGCGGATCATTAGTTTTTATGTTTCGTCCTAGGTACCTCCTAGAGTAGGTAAAAAAAAACCTCACATCAGAAATCCATCTCCTATGCGATTGCGATTTTTGGTGAAAACTCGTAAAATTTTTAACAAAAAAAGCCGTTCTGCACATTGCACATGGGGTGAAACGTATAAGAAAATAAAAAAAACTACCAAGAGTAATAAATAACTCGACACTCTCAAACAAAACGGTCACTTTTCCTATAACGCCGAATGGACATGAAGATAAATCGAACGAAAATAAACCTTACCGAGAGCACCTTGTGTGCATCTTTTGCGATACGATAATTTGTTTTTACCGGTCAGTCATGTTGATATCTCTTCCTCCCTGCTGTTCACAAACTGACAATAAGATGACTTGACTTTTTGACTGATACAAACTCAACTGACGTAACAACAATCAATTTGAAATGTTTTGCATTTCAATAGAACTGATCAAACTAGCTTCACATTATTTTTTTCGTTTTTTTGAATACCTACACTTGTTTATTTGGGTTACCTGAATATGATTCCATTGAAAGGTGTAAGGCATTTGTCTCAAAAATAAATTGTTTTCCTTGTGACCCTCAAATGATTTATGGTGGCGTCTAGCTTGGTTTCTATTTCAATAGATCACAGGAGCATTCAATCAGGAGTCGATTCATTTCAATAAAGACATTTTGTGGGAGGCAACAATGATAAATCGAAGGTGCAATACATCAACTAGTAGAAAGTTTGTAAGGGAGTTTATAAAAGTAATAAAAAAAATCAGGCAAAAGACGTTAAAAAAATTAGACATATCCATATAGGCGTTCGAAGGATAATATCAACGGAAATAATTTTAGTAGAGCCGATTAGAGAGTCGATTTGTTTAGCTTTTGTTTAAAAGAACAATTCTTAGCTACTGACATTTTAGTTCAAGGAAAGAATAAGTTCGTTCGTTGAACTTTATCCAGGGTTGACCCAGGTTTCTGTGACAACCCCACGAATTCTCAAAAGAACCTGAAGTACGAAAAGGCCAAATTAGACCAAATTAAAAGCTGAGTGACTCTTCTCTGTTGATCAGGTTTCAATATTTCGTTCTTGTACTTTTAAATGTCTTCAAAGCTAAATTGATTTTCTCTTCGTCGTTTATCTTGGAAAGTTCCGAGTAAGAATTTTTGCTTGGGGTTTCTCTGTAGGTATTAATAGATTGTGTCTTCGAATATTTTGTTTCCTATTTCGTCCTTAGCGTTATTTTCTGTTAAGCCACAAACTTAGAATTCACTTACGTAATCAAATCATTTCTTAAAAAATCATCGGAAACTGATTGTTTCACAATAACACCTTATTTCACTTAAAATAAGGAGTTTTGTGAATATCGGTTTAGAGGAAAAACTTATACCTACGTACTTTGACGTACGACGTTTGAAATAAGATAAGTGGATAGCGAATTATTTCATTAAAAGTATATTTGCAGTTTTAAGAGAGTGGATTTGTAATTAGTTCCTACTCCGCAACTGATATTTGAGTTTTTTGGAGTGACTTTTGTTTTGTAAAAGAACAGCCGGAGATGTGGCACATTTATGGAAGACTTTGCAAAAGGATCTAGGTTTGCTTCTAACAAAATACAACTCGTAACTCGTGTAAGGACAGAAGCCGAATGATCATCAAGCCTTTCGCACGTTCGGTGAATGGGTCCACCAAATCAAACAAAAAAATAGGCACGACTGGGTCACACGAACTTGCGATTGTGTTCTAAATACGATATCAAAATCTTAAGGCTGAGTGAAAGGTTTTGGTATTCGCTCTTCATAATATATTTTTTGGTAAAGGGCTGCCAACTACACATTATTTAAAAAAACTGAATTAAATCACGCAAAATAATGAAAAAATTAAATTAAATATTCAAGCAAAAATCTAAAAACGCCATTCTTTTGCAATTGCTAAAACATATGCATGATGAAAATTTAGTCAAAATCGTTGGAGCAGTTTTTTTATTTTTCACTTTTTTTGAAAATCAGTTTTTAAAGTAAAGTATGCAAAGTCTTAGATCTTGTTGAAAGTTGTTTTGACAAAAAAATTGAAAAAAATCGAAGTTGCAGTTAAGAAGTTATTTTCAAAAACCAATTTTTTTTTTTAAATTTATAAAAATTTCCAAAACTTATTTTTTTTAAATATTGATTTGCAGTCTTTTTGTAACGGTTTACGACTTTTTAAATCCAAAATTTCGTCAAGATCGTGTCAGGCATTAACGAGAAAGTCGGTTTTAAAAAAAACGGTACTATGGTAGATACCATTTTAAGGCGTTTTTTTTACCTCATAAGAAAAACAATTCAAATTGATTTCTTCACACAAAATTTTATCGAAATCGTTAGAGCAAGTATTATCATATCGGTTGTATGGTAGGTACCTAGACCTACCGTTATTTCAACACCTATATAGAGAATCAATAATTCCAAAAACCCAACTACACATTAATTATGAATATTCAATTAAATCACGCCAATTATTGAAAAAAAAAATTAAATTAAATACTCCAAAGGTTTCTAGCGAAAATCTAAAAACTCAATTTTTTGACAATTGCTAATATAGGTACATGTAAACGCTAAAAATTTTATTAAAATCTTAAAAGAAGCTTTTTAAAAACCGGTTTATTGTTTTTTATTTTTCTTTTTTTTAATGAGGTTTTAAAATTTCAAGTACACAAGTTTTAAGATCTTGCTAAAAGATGTATTGACAAAAAATTTGAAATAAATCAAAGTTAAAAATATATTAAAAATTCGAAAAAACTAAATTTTACAAATGATGATATGCTATCTTTCTTAAACAACTTGGAACTTTTAAAGTATGAAATTTCGTCAAAATCGTGTAAGCCATTGACGGGTACCTACCGTTCTTAGACTACTTCCAAAAAAAAATTTTAACGTCATAAGAATAGCTTATTCAGAATATAGTAATAATAATAATATAATAATAGCTCACTAAAAATCTTATCAAAATCGTTGGAGCCGATTTTGAGAAAAACAGGTATAGGTTGTCAAAAGACATGGAAGGATCAAAGATCCAAGACCACAACTCTAAAATTGTTTGCGTTTCGCCCAGGTACGGCAGTGGGCTCATCAGTTAGATGCTGCCGTACCCTTCTAATAGGTTGGTATAGGTTGTAACGCAGGTACCGTTATTTAAAGACCTAGAGACCCCTCTGTAAGCTACCCCAGAGACAATAACTGCAAATTTTGAAGCAAATCGGTCAAGCATAGTTCAGGCTATGTAGATCCATACGGACACACAGACAGACAGTACACAGCCAGACAGAATTGTAGGACCCAATTTTTTCGTATTCTCTATCATCGTAATGTCATGTTTAATTGTTATCTCAATATGTTTTTTCTGCACGATTACAAAACTTGCCATATGGAACCCTTAATCGCAAGTAAAAATTTTGTTCCAACCAGTGTTTGTACCAACCAGTGTTACCACAGGCTTAATATTTAATGAGCAAAGGCTCACAAATTGAAAATAGAGCGTTGTATAGAAACACTAGACTAACACCAGAATAGCTTTCATATTTAACCAAGCTAAACGAATTTCAAAAACAATAAAGTAATGTCAAAGTGATTTCTGTGCTGTTTCGAAAACCTGCGATTTTCTTTTCAACTCGAGGGAGGTTACCACCACAATCTTTAAAAATGTTTTATTTGAATTCGTAAAAAAATGATTTGACTTTGCATATCGAGCACAGAACTAACAATAAGTTGAAATTCGCACTAGTTTCAATTTATGATTGATTTCGTAATTGAAAAATAATGGTTTAAAATTCAAGCGCGTTACAAATGATAACGAACAGATAAGAACAGAGAAGCGTAGTTCACTCTATTCAATCTTCTGAATAGAAATATTATCTACAGAAAGAAATAAAGGGATCATCTCAGTGTGACAGCCTGAAAAATCACAGATTTTTGCGATTTTTTTTTTTCTTGGTTAGGATATCTTAATCGGTCTGGTTGTTTTTTTTTTTAAATAAATTAAAGCAGCGATGAAGAATACAAAATGATTTTTGTTGCGATGACTTTTTAGTTTCTATTATTGTTATTAATTATCAAAAGTGTTGTAAAAAAAAGAGTCCTAATCGGTGTTCACTTTCCGGGCTCAATTTTGATCTGAAACAAAAATTTCAAAAAGATTATATTAATCCGTCCTATGAAGGCTTTTTAAAACTTTTTTTTGACAAAATGGCGGCAAATTGAAAGTAGTGAATTTGGCTTTTTTCCTAGAGCTTTTCGGGGAAAAAAAGCTTCTATTTGACGATAGATAATGACAAGAAGAATGTTCTGTAAAATATTAAATTCGATAGCTTGAAAACTCTACTCTCGGCAGCGGACACCGTTTTAAAAAACACCATTCCGAGAAAAATGCGCTTAAGCTTTGAGGTCCATCCATAGGTTATGCCGAAAATTAGCTGTAATGCTTGGCTTTCCAGCGAAATAGTTCTATATACCTTCAAAGAATTTTAGGAACTGAATTCCGATAGAAGGTCAAGCGCAGGTAGGAGAACAACAAAAGGAATAACGTTTGAACGACCGGCGCGGCGGATGCGGCAGATGCGACGCTCCGTTCCCTTTCTCTAAGAAATGCTAAGTGACGTAAATAATTCGAATTTCGATTTAAAAATTTAACAGCATGTTTGAAACCGATAATAAAAAACCAACGATTTTTTGAAAATTACGCACTGAGATGATCCCTTAAAGTACTTGATTGAATGATTGATTGCTCTTCAAAACATTTATTTGTATTTTAAAAAAAGAGTCAAGTTTTAGAAAGACGAGTGCTTAAGCTTAGCTAAAAAGTATGAGTCTTTTCTGACTCACTTAAGTTCAAATGGTAACACTAATACCAACACTTCCCATCAAAAATTCACCTTGAAAAATTTTTAATTCCAACATTATTCCATTAAAGATATGCAAAAATTCACTAAATTTATTTAGCCAAATACATACAGTTTAAAACAAAGTCACTTCCCGCTGTCTGTCTGTATGCTAATATCTATTAAACTAAGCAACGGATTTAGATGCGGTTTTTTTAATGGATAGAGTGATTCAAGAAAAGGTTTAAATCTTTATTTCATCCCTATATTCCCACGGGAACGGGAACAGGAATATGCACGGAAACATACACGGGAAATTAGAAACTGCTTGATTGATTTCGAAAGTCCGTTCACCGCTAGAATGCTATTCATTTCCATATTCCCACGGGAACGGGAATATAAAGAAGAGCTAGGTATTTGTATTGCAAAAGGCAACAAAACTATTGAACCGATTTGAATGAAATTTAAAACGAAAATGGTCTAGAACCTGAGAAATGGTATAGGCTACATTTAATTTCCATATTCCCTTGGGAACGGAAACATAACCGGGATCTTGAGAAATGCTGTTTGTTTGTGCACACTAATCTAACAAACGGCTTATCCTATCTAGATGGGGTTTTCAGTAATATATTGTGGTAAGCTTCACTTAACATTTAGTTTTTATTTCATGTCAATCGGATGATAAATAAAAAAGTTTTGCCAATTCTTGCGGACGAAGTCGCTGGCACACCTAGTGGAAAATAAAAGTCAATGAGGATAAACTGCAAGCCATCTTTTTCTCTCGAAAAAGAAAGCATTGCTATCTTCCAAGCGACTCTATTACTATAAATGGAATTATTATACCATGGAAAGAATCCGTTAAATATCTTGGTGTCCATCTTCTAGACTCTATAAGCTTACCTACTTTCAATCACCACTTTAAAAATGTTTTGCATAAAATCAGTCTATCCATTAAAAAGCTCTACCCTTTTATAAATAGAAAATCACCACTCTCTGAAAACAAGATTTCAAAGTTATTTTCCAATCTATATTATTGTATGGCTGCCCGGTTTGGGGCCAAGCTGCGAAATGTCACATTAAAAAACTACAAATTTCACAGAACAAAGTTTTAAAAATGATGCTTGATTTGCCTTGGCATTATTCTACCCAAGATTTGCACACAGTAACGAATGTTGAATTGACTTCCGATAGAATTCGTAAGCTTACAAATAATTTCAAATATACCTGCTAGGCTTCTGAAAATCCGCTGTTCTTTGAATTATATCTATACTTAAAACAATGTTTCGTTTGCTTTATTACCAATGTTTTCTGTTTGTATAATTCGTTTACTTCATTATTAATTTATTTATTTATTTATTTACTTATTAACTATACACACTTATGGTCACACAATTAAGTCATTTTTATAAAGTGAGGTCTACATCTCCATATGAGCTTCAACTATGACCTTAAATTACTCAGAAACCGTTAGAGTTAGCAAAAAATCTTAAAAGACTTTTTTTGTAGAGCGTTAAATTTGCTATAAGAACCATCATTAGTTGACATGATCTGTTCATTATTTCATAATGACAAAAATTTCAAATAATCAACAGAACTTTTCCTGTGTTATTTCCATTTAAGACTTTGGCTGTCGGGTGGGTCGGGTTAAAATTAAAATTAAGAGCTATAACTTGGCATGAATTTTTTTAATAGATTTAGTACCGGTTTAGGACTATCGTGGAAAAAAATTCGGAAAAAATAAAAAAAAAGGACCACCCTAATGGCCACACTTATTTTATATATTATTGATTTTTTGTTAAAGAAATGATTATTGTTATAGTGGAATCTATTTTCTTTCGTTTTTTCAATGATTGTGATTGTAAATATTTAGAATTTGAACAAATTTTGTTTTCCTTGTAATTGGTATTTAATATATGGACATATACACCTCATTTTATAGGTTAG
Organism: Melanostoma scalare; assembly: GCA_949752695.1. Taxonomy (NCBI): domain Eukaryota; kingdom Metazoa; phylum Arthropoda; class Insecta; order Diptera; family Syrphidae; genus Melanostoma; species Melanostoma scalare. The sequence goes on from OX456986.1 coordinate 59,952,832, forward strand.
GTTAGGTGGAAGTGGCTGTCAGTCAATGAGTACATTGCCTGACACACTTAGGCCGCAAGGGCCCATTGTGATACCACAGAGATCAGCAAGTTAATCACCTACTGATCTCAGAAACCCGATGTAAGATTAACGAGTTGATCACTTATTGATCTTCCATTTACTAGCCGGTTAATCACCTGCTAGTCGAACCACGTGGAACTTTTAATGTATTTCGAAAGACTTTTAGGGTCTATGTAAGCTAGGTCGCTAGTATCATCGAAGAAGAATTCACCGAGATGAGTTTTCCTCCTATGAAGTAGTGCAGGGCATGATCAAAGAAGGTGTTGAACGGTTTCTTCCTCCTCCTCGTCCATGCAGCTTCTGCAGAAATCATTGGAAAACACACCAAGTCTTTTGGCGTGTCTCCCTATTAGACAGTGTCCCGTAAGAACACCTATGGTAGAACCTAGATACAGACGATTCAGGGCCAACAAACTCTTCGAGCGTTTTGAGTCAACACACGGTCAAACTTTTTTGGTTGCAAGGCAGTTGTTACTCTCAGTCCATCTAGTGTTTGTTATCCTTGAAGCGTCTTGTCTAAGTAGGAGTTTACATGTAGCGATAGGTACACCTATGTTGTTCCATTCTGAGCGTAGGGAAGTGGTCGTGCCCTTTTTGGCTAGTTCGTCTGCCATACAGTTGCCTGGTATGTCCCTGTGCCCTGGCACCCATGAAAGGTGAATGTTAAACTGATTTGACATCTCCCTCAGAGACATCTGACAATTTTGGACCGTGATGGATTTTGTAGAGACAGAGGCAAGAGATTTAAGGGCAGCTTGGCTGTCTGAGAAGATCCGAATATCCGTGGAGGATATGACGTTTTCTTTGAGCCAAGACAGCACCTCCTTAATCGCCAGAATTTCCGCTTGGAACACACTACAATGATCGGGTAGGCGGAAGAAAAGACTGAGATTCAGTTTTTCTGAGTAGATTCCACTTCCCACACCTTCGCTGGTTTTTGAACCATCGGTGTAGAAGTGTATTGCTTCATTTTCCAAAAGAGCGCCATTTTCCCAAGCTTCTCTTGAAGGTATGGTTACTTGGAAATTATTGTCAAACACCAACTTGGGGGTGGTGTAGTCGGATCGATTCGGTAAGAATCTAAAGTTATCTAGAATGGTAGTGAGGCCGATTTGATTATTGGTCCACTGTGATGTAGCTCTGAGTCGAGTAGCTGAGCTAGCTGCGACTTGTTTGCTGAAGATATCTAGGGGTGTGAGATCTAGTAGTACATTGAGGGCGTCCGATGGGGTTGTCCTCAGTGCGCCACTAATACACAGACTAGCCGTTCTTTGAACTTTGGCCAGCTTGTTGTAGTTGATCATCTTGTCTAGTGCTGTCCACCAGACTATCACCCCGTATGTGAGTATCGGTCTAATTACCGAGGTAAACAGCCAATGGGTGATTTGGGGCGAGAAACCCCATTTCCCGCCAATGGCTTTTTTACAGGAGAAGAGTGCAACGTTGGCTTTATTTACTCTTTCCTCAATATTGGTTTTCCAGGTCAGTTTTTTGTCAAAAATGAGACCTAGATATTTAGCCTGATTTGACAGTGTGAGAGTTACCCCTTTAATAGTTGGGGGTCTGAAGTCCGGAATTTTGTATTTCCTCGTAAAGAGAACTAATTCCGTTTTGTGTGGATTGATGTTCAGACCACAATCTGCAGCCCAATTGTTAAGCTTGTTAAGTGCTGTTGTACACCCCCTATGAGTTGACCTTGTCGTGGTGGGGGTGCTAATGGACATCTTCTCCAGCAATCCAGCTGCAGAACCTGACCAACCAACATAACTCAAAACAAAACCTCAATGTTAGAAAACTTGAAAACTGAAAAAATGGAAAAAGTAAATAAAAGGTATAAAAAACGAACGGGGATATACGTTCAAAAGTCGGCAGGTGTCGCGACTGCCGGCGATGGCTTGGCCTCGAAAGAGGATAAGTCGCCAGTGACAAATTTATTTACGAAGAAAGGAAAAGCGATTTGCGGAAGGGCTGGGGAGCCGACTGCAGTTCAAGGAAGGCCTCACAAGCTAACCAAGAAATGTGGAGAGCCCTCTGGTTCTAACGCCCCTCCTAAGGAGGATGCCCATACCAGTGGAAGAGTTGCAGTGACTCTTTGTAGCACTTCCACTCATACTGCCCGTATTGTAGGGACCCCGGAGAAGACTGTTGCAGCAAGTAGAGGGGCCGAGACTTTCGGTTCCAACGCGAACTGTGATATGTTGACGAAGGGGTACCCTCATCAAAAACACTGCCCCAACCTCCCACCTCATCCCATCCTATGTCAAAGGACTCAAGGTCGACCAACCCGGACGGTACGGGTGCCGAGACTTTCGGCTCCGTGGCTGAAAGGGGAGGACCTCCTTCGAGCTCCGGAAACACTCCTTTCCTCCCCCAAGTTGTAGGCAAAACTGTGACTTACAGTGGGACAAACAACGAAAGGGTGTCCAATCCCCCTAACCCCAAAGTTGGAGGTGAAACTGTGACTTACAGTGGAACTGAAAACAAAAGGGTTTCCAATCCCCCTAACCCCCAAGTTGAATGTGAAACTGTGACTTACAGTGGAACTGAAAACGAAAGGGTTTCCAATCCCCCTAACCCCCAAGTTGAAGGTGAAACTGTGTCTTACAGTGGAACGGACAACGAAGGGCATCCCAACCTCCCTACATTCCCAAACCACAAAGAAAGGCGGAATGCGGAGAAAATTGCGAAGGTGTTAGGTGCGGTACCTAAACCTAAGCTTGATTCAACGCAATCTGCCAAACTTGAGTGGGCAGTGAAAATCATTGCAATAAATGAAAAACACAGCGAAGACTCAACGTCTAAGCGCCAACGCTCGTTCGAGCAGTCAACCCCGAACGCCAAAAGGCCTAAGGTGCAAAAACCAAGCACCCTCAGCTCCAAAAAAGACATGTCGTACAGTGACGCACTGAAGGACAAACCCATTTTCGCTGTCATTGACAGGAGTAACGCGGATGGTGCGATCTCTTTCGATCAATGGGCGATCATCATGAACAAGCTCCAGGCCTCCTACTGGACTCTTATGATGGAAAACCCAGGGGAACCTGCCATCTTTGAGGACGCAGGATGGTATCAGGGGCGCGTCAGGTTAATCGCGTTTGATGGAGAAAGATCGCGCGATCTGTATAAGCTTGCGATAAGCAGGTTAGAGGGACTCTGGCCTGGTGCTAAGCTTGAAGTCGTGTCAAGGGAGGATATCCCTTGCAGGCCTAGAGCTCGCGCTAGATTACCAGCAGAACTCTCCTGCAAAGAAACAATCATGAAAATGATTCAATTCGGCAATCCAGCCCTTCCTACCCATGACTGGAAAGTCGCGAAGCTGGAAGAGCCGGAGGGTCACTATAGATCGGCTATAATAGTCATCAATAAGGACTCCCTAGCTCCCCTGGCTGCGACAAAAGGCGTGATTCAGTTCGGCTGGTCAAATATTGCCTTAAAAATATACAAAAAAGATGAAGAACAGAACATCGTTCCATCTTCCATAACAAAAAGTGCGTCTTCAGTGGAAGAACCCGCAGGGCAAGTCGACCCTCCATCCATGGAGATAGACGAACTCGGCACATCTTCTGCTGAAACGTATGATAACAAACCCTCCACATCCGACTTGGATGCCCAAAACGTCGTCAAATTCTCCGACTTGGAGACTGATGACTCCGATGCCCAAAACGTCGTCAAATTCTCCGACTTGGAGACTGATGACTCCGCTAACGAGGTTTCGCTCAGCGAGGATGACCTTCTTAGGTCAAACTCTGAGAGCGAAACAGACGACGACCTCAACCAGACCGTGGTGGGGGTTAGTCTACTTAGTTGTTCCCAAGATGGTGCAGCTAACTCAGATTAACCTCCAACACTCCAAGCAGGCTTCGGCCTCCCTTCTTCTCCGTCTAAACAAGAGGGGGGAAGACATTGTCCTTATCCAAGAGCCTTGGATCATCAAGTCCACCGTTCGAGGACTAAGGACTCCTGGATATACTCTACTGTATATGAAGGACAAAGGTGAACCCAGATCCTGTATATTGGTAAGAAGTAGCACTAATGTATTTTTACTCCCTCATTACAGCAATCGTGATGTAACCACAATAAGATACCAGACCAGTGACAACATCTACTGGCTGGTATCAGCTTACCTCGGCCATGACCATCCTGGCCCTCCTCCATGCGACTTATTTAAAAGGATTGTCGCTGCAGCAGAACGGCAGAAGATCTGCCTCATCATTGGATGCGATGCTAATGCGCATCACACAGTATGGGGTAGTACTGACATAAATGAAAGGGGTGAGTCACTTTTTGATTTTATTTTAAGTACTAACCTTATAGTAAGTAATATTGGCAATGAACCAACATTCATTACCAAAAACAGACAAGAAGTTTTAGATATCACTCTTGTCTCCGACTCGGTTCATCATAGGATTACTAATTGGAAAGTATCTACTGAACACTCCTTTGCTGATCATAGATACATTCAATTTGATCTAAATGAGGAACCTCTCAAGCAACCAGTCTTCCGAAACTATCGGAAAACTGACTGGCAAAAATATCGGGTAATTTTGAAAAAGATTATTAAACCTGAACTTTTACAAAACCCTACAAACAAACAGGATCTAGACAAAAAAGTCAATGATCTTACCACTGCCCTTAACCATTCACTGCAGAAATCCTGTCCTCTTATAAAAATAAGAGGAAAACAGAAACCACTGTGGTGGAGCTCGGGGCTAGAACCGCTCAGGAAGGAATGTAGAAAACTTTTCAACCGAGCTAAACAATCTAAAACTTTAATAGACTGGGACTCCTACAAGGAATCCCTCAAAACTTATAAATATCAACTGAGGAAAAATAAAAGAACTTCCTGGAGAAACTTCTGTGGAAAAATAGAAGATACTTCAGAAGCTTCTAGATTAAGAAAAATCCTCTCAAAGAGTCCGACCATGCCTAGCAGTTTGAAAACAGCTGACGGCTGGACAGAATCCTGCTCAATTTGCTTCTGGACACTCACTTTCCAGGAAGCTCTAAGAACTTATGCAACTATGATTCCACAGAACCAGGTAGCATAACAACAAACAACCCCGATCTGATTACAAGGGAAAAACTAGTTTGGGCCATTAACAGCTTTGACCCATACAAATCCCCTGGACCTGATGGTATAATTCCAGCCGAACTTCAAAAGGCCGCGGACATTATTATCCCTGTCCTTAGGGAGGTAATTCTCATCGGCTGTACCACCTTGAACTATATCCCCACTCAGTGGAGAGAAGTCAAGGTGGTGTTTATACCTAAGGCTGGGAAATCATCCCACGTAAACCCAAAAGATCTCCGACCAATAAGTTTACCATCTTTCCTTCTTAAAACCTTAGAAAGACTGATTGATATATATCTGCGAACGGCTATAGATCCAAAACTGTGATCTACAGCACAAAACGCCTACTGTAAGGGAAAATCTGTAGGAACGCCCCTACACACCCTGGTTCGTACTAAAGAATATTCCCTCCACCAAAAAGAATATACTCTGGCCGCTTTCCTAGACATAGTGGGTGCCTTCAATAACGTCAGCAACTCTGCAATTAGAAAGGCACTGACGAAGTTCAAAGTAGATGGTTCCATAGTGGGGTTGATAAATCTAATGCTAAAAAGCAGGAGAATCAACTCTACTCTAGGAAACTTCTCTGCAAAGAGATCTGTCAGTAGAGGAACACCGCAAGGCGGAGTCCTATCCCCTCTTCTATGGAATATAGTCGTCAATGAACTTCTAGTTGACTTAGAAGCTGAGGGATTCAAAGTGATTGCATATGCAGATGACGTCTCCATTGCGGTGTCCGGCAAACATGCTCACGTCCTTACGGACCTGATGCAGACCGCTCTAAATAAACTTCTAAAATGGGCGGGAAAATGTGATCTGGGGGTCAACCCTCAGAAAACTGAACTCGTTCTCTTCACCAGGAAATATAAAATTCCTCAACTAACAACTCCATCAATAAATGGAATCTCACTTGTACTTTCAAACGAAGCCAAATATCTAGGTATAATCCTAGACAAAAAGCTAAATTGGAAAGCCAATATACAGGAAAGAATCAGGAAATCCACCGTGGCCTTATTTTCCTGCAAAAAAGCCATTGGTAACAAATGGGGTTTCTCTCCCCAAATCACCCACTGGCTCTACACCGCGGTCATCAGACCAATACTCACATACGGAGTAGTGGTATGGTGGACCGCTCTTGATAAAAGGACCTACTGCGATAATTTAAGCAAGGTCCAACGAACAGCCTGTCTGTGTATAAGTGGAGCACTGAGATCAACACCCTCAGCTGCACTAAATACACTCCTAAACCTCACACCACTAGATATCTTCAGCAAACAAATGGCCGCCAGTGCAGCCACTCGTATGAGAGCTATCTCCCAATGGACCGATAACAACATCGGTCATGCTGCAATCCTGAATTTATTCGGATCAATCCCCTGTCACTCCGACTACACCATCCCCCAATTGGTTTTTGATAATAAGTTCCAAGTCTCAATCCCACCGAGAACGACCTGGGAAGACGAAGAATTTTTGAGAGATGATTCAATTCATTTCTATACAGATGGTTCAAAAACCGAAGAAGGGGTAGGCTGTGGGGTGTACTCAAACCGACTTAACGTAAGTCTCTCGTTCCGCCTTCCAAACCATTGTAGCGTGTTCCAAGCGGAAATTCTGGCGATCAAAGAGGTCCTATCATGGCTAAAAGAAAACGTGATATCCTCAACGAATATCCGGATTTTCTCAGATAGTCAAGCAGCCCTCAAATCACTCGGCGCTGTTTCTACGAACTCAGTAACCGCCCTCAACTGTCGCTTATCTCTTAAGGAGATGGCTGAACAGTTCAATATTCACCTTATTTGGGTGCCGGGGCACAGAGATATCGTGGGTAACTGCAAAGCCGATGAACTCGCCAGAGAAGGAACCGTTCTACCGATCTCAACCAGCAGGTTGAATATTGGTATACCAATCGCTACATGTAAACTTATGCTAAAGCAAGAGGCAATGGATAGAACAAATCATAGGTGGTACAATATCACCACGTGCGTGGCAACAAAACGGATATGGCCTGGTCTAGATCCAAAACGCACAAGACATTTGTTATCAATTGCCAGATTGCAAGTTAGCTCCGTAATCAATGTCATCACCGGACATTGTCTGATAGGAAGACACGCCATAAGACTTGGCGTTCCCTCAAATGACTTCTGCAGAAGTTGCTTAGATGAGGAGGAGGAGGAGACAATCCCACACCTCCTCTGCTCATGTCCTGCACTCTCTTTTAAAAGAAAGCGGCATCTAGGAAAATATTTTCTTGATGATCCAAGCGATCTGGCACACACAGATCCCCTGCATATCCTTCGCTTTATTAAAAGCTCCAAATGGTTTTGTTAAGTGAGGTATTCCCTCGCATAATACTTATGGTATCACAATGGACCTAATATTGGTCTAAGTGTGTCAGTTTGTTTTCCTGACAGCCATTTAAACCTAACCTAACCTAACCTAAGTGCTGTTTGTAGCAGCTCAGCTAGGGTTTGTGGGTGCTTGCCTGAAACGGCAATTGCTACATCATCGGCATAGGCTATAGTTTTGAAACCTTCGTCCTCTAGGTCGATTAACAATTTGTTAACGACCAGGTTCCACAGTAGGGGAGATAAAACTCCTCCCTGCGGGGTTCCTCTATTGGCCATTCTGCTTGTTTTGTAGTTCCCCATTTCGGAACTAATGATTCTGCTGCTGAGCATTGTTGTTATCATGTTTTTGATGTGTTCCTCTATGAGCAGCCCATCAAGAGCATTAGTTATTGCTGAATTGTTAACATTGTTAAATGCACCCTCTATGTCTAGGAATGCGACGAGAGAGTATTCTTTGTAGTGCAGGGATTTTTCAATGGTGCAAACCAGAGAGTGGAGTGCAGTTTCCACTGATTTACCTTTTGTATAGGCATGTTGCGCCGTTGAGATCAGACTAGGTTTAATTTCTTGTCTTAAATGTATGTCAATCATTCTTTCCAGTGTTTTAAGAAGGAAGGAAGATAGACTAATAGGTCTTAAATCTTTTGGATTTACATGGGAGCTTTTGCCGGCTTTAGGTATAAAGACGACCCTAGCTTCTCTCCAGGCCTTGGGAATATAGGCATAGCTGATGCATCCTTTCATGATCATCTCTAAGTTATAGATTATGATGTCTGAAACCTGCTGCAGCTCCGCAGGGATGATCCCGTCAGGCCCTGGTGATTTATAAGGGTCAAAGCTGTTTATTGCCCATAACAGTATATCTCTAGAGATAAGACCTTTACCTGATTGGTTTGCGAGTCGAGGCAAGTGCTCCTCATCTGTTATTGTCAACGAGCTACCAGGGGAATGAGTATCCAGTAGCAAGATTAATGTTTCTTCATATGAGCTGGTCCAGTTGCCGTTTTCATCTTTTATAGAACTTGGCATGTTTGGACTCGTTGATAGGATTTTCCTAAGTCTAGATGCCTCTGAGGAGTCTTCAATTTTATTGCAGAATTCTTTCCAAGAGGATCTTTTGCTTATTCGTAATCTCTTTTTGTAAATCCTAAGGGATTCCTTATATATATCCCAGTCTATGGGATTTCTGGAAGATTTGGCTCGATTGAAAAGCTTCGCACAACTTTTCTTGAGCGGTTCTAGCTCTTTGGTCCACCAGTGTGGTTTCTTCTTCCCTCTTACTATGGTAAGAGGACAGGAGTTACACAAGGCATGGTTAAGAGCACTAGTTAGATCGTCGACTTTGCTGTCAAGATCCTTGGGGTTTGAAGGGAAGCTATTGTCATTGTAGTTGTAACAATGTTTGAAGATTTTCCTGAATTTTACCCAGTCAGTTTTCCTATAATTACGGAAGCCTATGGGTTTTGGTGTGTCATCTGTTAGACTAAATTGGATGTATCTGTGATCAGAGAAGGAGTGATCCTTAGATACAGCCCAATTTTCAATCTTGTTATAGATTGATTGAGATACAAAGGTAACATCTAAAACCTCTTGTCTGTTTTTTGTGACAAAGGTTGGTTCGTTACCGATATTGCAGATAAGAAGGTTAGTACTTAGTATAAAATTAAAAAGAGACTCACCCCTTTCATTTACGTCCGTACTCCCCCATACTGCGTGATGTGCGTTGACGTCACTTCCTATTATAAGATCCGCTTTGAGCTTTGTTGCGCTTTTTATTACGCGCTCGAGCGTCTCTCCTGGTAGCGACCCCGGTTGGTCATGGCCTAGATAGGCGGACGTGAGCCAGTAAGCCCCACTGTTGGTCTGCAGTTTTACTGTTGTGGTGTCGCAGTTGCTGTAATTAGGTAGTAAAAATACGTTAAGTGTTTTCTTTGCCAGTATGCAGGATCTTTGTTCACCTTTGTCCGTCACATACATCAGAGAATAATCTTTCGTCCTGAGTCCTTTTACCACGGATTTATTAATCCATGGTTCCTGGATCAGGACTATATCCTCGCCGGACTTGCTTAGTCGGAGAAGGAGTCCGGCCGAGGCTTTGATGGAGTGTTGGAGATTAATCTGGAGTATCTGCAGCATTGCTACAATCATCCAGCTTAATCTCCAACACTGTAGCATTAAGGTCCTCCATATCTGAGGCGCAGTCTAGCAACTCATCCTCAGAAAGGAGAACCCCAAGCATTTCATCGTCGGAGTCTAAGACTCCACCTTTGTTGTTGTCATCCTTATCGGACGATTTGTTGTCAGTTGCGTCTTGATCAGACACTATTATTGTAGTCTTTTCGACCAGTTTCGAGCAAGACAGCTGTTCCAAAGAATCAGAGCAACTTGCCGCGTCTGTCTCCATGATGGAAGATTCGACGCTCGCAGTGGACTCCTTGGCTTCGGATTCAGCCGCTTGCTTTGGAAGCTTTGCAGCGTCCTCATCTTTTTTGTATATTTTCAGCACTAGGCTGTCAAAGCCGTACTGAATAACACCCCCGCGTGCCGCCAGAGGTTCTAATGACTCCTTATTCAGGATGACAAGAGCCGACCGATAACGACCCACCGACTCTTTTTCAATCACCGGAACCGTCCAATCGTGAGTGGGCAGATCCGTTTTGCTGTATTTAATCAACTGGAGAACCATCTCCCGCGATTCATGTAGGGCCGGTACCAAGGCACGAGCTCTCGGTCTGCTTGGGATATCCTCCCTTGCCACAACCTCTAACTTAGCACCTGGCCAGATCTCACCTAAACCGCTGACAGCAAGTTTATATAGGTGAAGCGATCTCTGGTCTTGGCAGGCGATCAGCTTGACGCGGTTTTGATGCCAGCCAGCGTCGCTAATTCTTGGGAGGGGTCCCGGATTCGCCTCGATAACAGGTATAAACCTGAAAGCGAGGTGAGCCTTGACGTCCGCCCACCTGTCGGCAGAGATGTTTCCATCCATATTGCTCCCGTCGATGACCGCGACAACAATCTGTCCCTTTACCACGTCACCAAAGGATTGCCCCGGCACCAGTGTCGATGGAACGCTAACCCCGACTCTTGGCTTTTTTGGTTGAGGTTTTTCAACCTCAAACGACCTGTTTCGCTTCGACGTTGAGTCTTGGCTGGTCTCTTCTGCAATTTTACTTGCCCGCTTCAATTTATCAACCTCACCCGGGGTTCTCTCCACTGCGGGTTTACCACCCACCGTTTCAATTACCCTTCTGGCTTGGCGACGTATCTGAGCGGGCGTTTTTTTTATCTGAGTCCCCCCCTTGGCCGAGCTGGAGTTGTTAATCACCTCTCCCGCTCCACCAATTGGAGGATTCATTGTACCCGACGAGGGTACGCACCGACCCGCAGAGTTAGGGTTGCTAATCGCCTCCCCAACCTTGCCAGTCGTAACGGCCCTCCCCGTGTCCTTCATTTTAAGGGCGTTCAAGGTGGAGACTGAGTCGTTGATCACCCCTCCATTTCCCCTCTTTGTAAGTTTCATCTCGTCCTGTCTTGATGATAGCACCAAAGCAGGCGAATTGTTTTCAAAGCTAATATTGGGGACTTCATCCCCTCTATTAGCAGTGGCGGTCCGTTTGCCCTCCGATTCACTGGCTAGAACTAGCTTTGCAGCATGCTCTTGACCAGTTTCCAGCGGGCTGTGCTGCTCGCCAGAGTCGGGATTCTTGGTTCCCACTGCACAGACCTGAACTGGCTTCGCAGCTGGTTCAGAGCCTGTGTGCGAACCTTGTATCCCACTGGTGGAAGGTATGCCCGTTGGCTCACATTCCTGCTTCGACTTTTCAGCCAAATCGGAGAATGTGTACAACTTTCGTTGCCTCCCCCCAGTTTTCTTTTTTGTCTTTTTGTTCGTTTTTTTGTCTGTTTGTTTGTTTGTTTGTTTGTTAGTTTTTAAAAATTCCATAGAAAGTCCCACGAGTAACTACGGAAGGAAAAGGTCAGCCCCGGCAGAGCCGTGTACCGGGGTAAGGCAAGTCTATTCTGGACCCTGCCAAGCATCCAGAAGAGCTCGTTATTGATTGGTTTATCCCCCAACCTTTAATTCTTCGGCACGGATTATGAATGCTCACACCACCACTGAAACTAGCAACCTCGTATCCATGGTGAGATTGGATTTCTAAGGATTGTGCTATTGAGAAGTCATAACCACCCAGCGATCCAACCTAACCTTGGCTGTCACCGTCTGACATCGTACAGACACTGATAAGTATATGTAGTGAACATTGCCCGCCCGGCACAATGACTTAATTGTGTGACCATGAGTGTATATGTATATTTATTTATTTATTTATTTATTTATTAATTGATTTATTTACTTATTTATTTATTCATTTATTTATTTATTTAGTTTAATTATATTTCGATGTGTTCATTTATAAGTTTAACTTTTTATTTATTAATTTATTATTTTGCATGCCCATACCTATTTATTTTGTTGTTGTTACTCCTGTATTTATTCATTTATCTATTCATAAAAAAAGGCTTGGCAATGTTTCCTATTGAATTGTTTATTTACTTATTTATTTTCTATTTTGATATCCAAGTCGACTTAATACATTTAAGCATTTACACAAACTTACATTTACAGTGGGGAGCAGTAGTGAGTACAAGTTTGACTTGTTGCAGTTCTTAGCAATAACAAAGCATATTTAAAACTTTTTTTTGTTTATTCCTTGTTCAATTCCTGACATAACAGTATATAATGCAAAACAAAAAGCGAAAAATCCAGAGAGAAAAAAAAATGAAAACTAAAAGATTCATATTTACTCAAATTTGCACCTAATAACAAATTATGTAAAAAATTATGTATTTAGTATTTAGTCCATAAGCCTTTATTCTTTAAAACATTTTTATCCGTTTTGGCATACTCTCAACTAATTTTTGGATGATTTCATCTGGAATACTTTGCCATTCTTGCTGTACACGTTGCCAGAGCTCGTGAAGGTTAGATGGGGCTGTTTTGTACTGTCCCAACCTCCTTTTAGCGATTGACCACAAATTTTCAATCGGATTGAGGTCGGGACTTTGTGCTGGCCACTGCATCAATTTAAAATTTTGCCTAGTCAACCAATCTTTCACGATTGTAGACGTGTGTTTTGGGTCGCCATCCTGTTGAAACACTACTTCTTCTTCGGGATAAGCAAAGCACACATCTCTACAAAATCAGGAAGATGAGTTCGTAAAATATTTAAATAATCCTGTTTTCTCATTATTCCATCAATTTTTTGCAGTGGTCCAACATGCCACCATGTGAAACAGCCCCATACCATGATGTTTCCTCCACCGTGCTTGACTGTTTCTTTAACATGGTGTCTTTGGATGTTCTCCCCAGGTCGTCGCCAGCAATACTGCTTACCATCGGACTGAAAACGATTAAATTTTGATTCATCTGACCAGATTACCCGTTTCCAGTCATCTGCAGTCCAATTTTTATGTTCTCGGGCAAACTTTAATCGTGCTTTTACATTTTCCTCCGATAATGCAGGTTTATTTTTTTTCATAGCTGCAGTGAATCCAATAGAGTGGAGCGCTCTTCTTGCTGTCCATCGGCTTACGAACTTATTTATTGCTAGAGCAGCATCCTTAGGTGTTAAATTCTGGTTTTTTTTCATTTCTATTATCATGAGACGCGCGTCTGCATTTCTCAGTAGTTTTTTGCGACCTCTCACTTGTTCTTTTGGAGTAGTTTTTCGAAGTTTTCTGAACTCTTATTACCACTGATTGACTAATTTTAAGTTGCTCAGCAATTTTTCTGGTCGGTAAGCCATTGTGCGTTAGAGGTGGCAGGGAATGCGATAAATTTGGAAAGGAAATTTCGAAACGTTTTTAGCGAAAATCTGGGTGCTCACAAAGGGCCACCTGTTTCCTTGGAAATAGTGCCAGGATCAAATCCAATTTTTCTAAAGCATCGGCAGTGTCCAATCGCATGGAAGCCAGCAGTTGAAACAGAAATTGAGAAGCTAGTTAAACAAAAGATTTTAGAGCCGGTCATGTTTTCCCGTTGGGCAACACCCATTGTACCTGTGCCAAAGTCTGACGGTTCTGTAAGAATATGTGGTGATTACCGGAGCACTGTAAATGCGGTGATAAAAACCAATGCTTACCCTCTACCAACTGTCTCAGAGGTTATGGCGGAAATCTCAGGCGGTAAAGTATTCTCAAAGTTAGATTTGCAACAGGCCTACCAGCAACTCGTTGTTGATGACGCCTCGGCTGAGTTATTGACTCTTAATACACACAAGGGATTATATAAGGTGCGTAGATTACCTTTTGGTGTTTCGGCCGCTCCAGGTTTGTTCCAAAAATTTATGGATAGTCTTTTGGTCGGTATAAGGGGCGTAAAAGCATATCTCGATGACATTATTGTCTCTGGAAAAGATGAACCTGACCACAATGGTAATTTAGAAGCAGTTTTCGAAAAATTAGCTAAAGCAAACGTAACAGTAAACAAGAATAAGTGTTTATTTGCTCAGAGCGAATTGGATTTTCTTGGTTTTCATATAAGTGGGGATGGAATTTCCCCTAACAAAGAGAAAGTGAGAGCGATTCAACAGGCACCTATTCCTGAAAATAAGGAGATGTTACAATCTTTTCTGGGTTTACTAAATTTTTATAACTCATTTCTACCGCATAAATCATCTATTGCTGAAAAATTACATCGATTGCTTGACAAAAATGTGAAATGGAAATGGACCGATGAGCATCAAGGTGTTTTCAATGAACTAAAGAATTTGCTTGATTCAGATACAATTTTAATACATTACGACATTTCTAAACCGTTGGTTCTCTCCTGCGATGCTTCGCCTTATGGGATTGGCGCCGTTTTGGCACATCGTGATACGAAAGATGGAATAGAGCGGCCTATTGCCTTTTGCTCTCGCACTCTTGGAGTCCACGAGCGAAACTACGCCCATATTGACAAAGAGGCACTAGCCATTATCTTTGGAATGAAACATTTCCATCAATATGTCGCGGGACGTAACGTAACTATCACTACTGACCACAAGCCGTTGCTGGGAATTTTTAATAGACGTAAGCAAATACCACAAATGATCTCACCCCGTTACGTTACGTGTTACGTTGGTGCCTGCTATTGTCCGCTTATGATTATACAATTGAGTATAGACCAGGGCCAAAGAATGCAAATGCGGATTGTTTGAGTCGTTTGCCATTACCATCGGAAATTGACGCTCCAATAAATGGTCCGGTTGATATATTGATGTTGGAGATGCGTAGTAATCCACCAGTGACAGCGACTGACATAGCTAAGGAGACTGCAAAAGACCCGGTGATGTCAAGAGTTTTGCGGTTAATATTACATGGTTGGCCAACAATTTTTGAGAGTTCAGAAGAACTTATTCCGTATATCCGGAGAAAAACGGAACTCTCTTCTCATAAGGGCTGTATCTTGTGGGGGAGTAGAGTAGTTGTGCCTCCAACATACCGAAATCAGATTTTGAAAAGTCTTCATGGTTATCATCCGGGAATAAATTTAATGAAGGCTTATTCTCGTAGCTATGTGTGGTGGCCTAAACTTGATAAGCAAATCGAATTAGAAGTCCAACGCTGTGACCAATGTCAAACAAATAAAGGAAACCCACCAGCGGCACCGTCACAATTTATTAAGCCCCCAGAAGATCCATGGAACACTTTACATATAGATTTTGCTGGACCTTTGCAGGGATATACATTTTTGGTCATAGTTGACTCTATGTCAAAGTGGCTTGAGGTAAAAATTGTACGCAGCATGTCATCGACCGAAGTGAAAAATAAACTGCGTGAGATATTTGCTATACATGGCCAGCCCAAAAGAATTATTTCAGATAATGGTACAGCGTTTGTGTCCGCTGAAATGCAACAATTTTATACTGTAAACGGTATTAAGTTTAATTCAACGGCTCCATACCACCCATCTAGTAATGGTCAAGCGGAACGTATGGTTCAATACTTAAAAACATCTCTCAAGACAATGTCAGAAGGAGACATGCACACCAAACTGCAACGTGTTCTATTTAAACAACACACGACACCAAACACAACAACAGGAAAAACGCCTGCGGAGCTGTTGATGGGGCGTAGGCTTCGAACTGCATTAGATGTCATGCATCCTGATGATGGACAGTTAAATCCCGTGAGGCCTGAATCGTCTAAGGGTCAGGTAAGAAGTTTCAATATTGGAGACACTATTTATTTTCGGAATTATTCGAGTGGACCGCAGTGGCTGGAAGGTGAAATCATCGAGGTAACGGGTCCGGTTTCCTATGTAGTAAAGTCAACGGATAATAAAATAGGTCGCCGCCATATCGATCAAATTAAACGCCGCCTAACCGACAACCAACTGTTTGCGATTCCATGTAGAGATGATGAGACTGGGGATCGTCATCGAGAAGACTTAACCATAAAAAACTCATCCCTGCCACCAACAACAACAGAAAACGTAGCTACACCTGATTTACAAGAGTTTCGTTTTGAGGAACAAAAGGTTAAATCCAATGATGACATCTTAGCATTCAGGTCACAGGGTGACTCCAAGACACCACACTCTGTCATAGAAACAATGTAGTCTTCAATATTTTTTGATAATTTCTTCATAACTTCGAATAACTTTGAATTTTTTACAAACTTTACAAAAAGCTTCCGCAGTTAATCAAATAACACGATCACAAACTAACACTTGAATGTTCATTTATGACGAAGAATTCAAAACTAGCGGTAAATTTCTAAATTTCTAATGAAATGTGCATTGTGCAATATTGAGTACATGTGAGTTGTTTTTGTTTTGTTTTTCTCTCTGTCTAGATCTGTTGCTTTTCGTGGTGTATTATATACCGTTATATTAGGAATTGAAAAAGCAATGGAAGAAAAAAAAAAAAATTTATATGTGCTTTGTTATTGCTATGATTATAAACTAAGAACTGCAACAAGTCAAACTTGTACTCACTACTGCTCCCCACTGTATATGTACATATATGCGTATACAACACACATGTTATGCATGCATGTATACGCATATATATATATATATTTTTTTTGTTCTAATGAAGGTTTTAATCGTATTTTTCCTTCAATCAGCAATGTCTTATTCATTTAATTAATTTACTTTTCTAAAATAATGTCATAGTAGAAAGATATTAACTATTGAATCTCTATATGTAAAACTTGCGGTCACATCCTTTGTATAAAATTTATGGCGAAATAAAAGATTGAATTGAATTGAAAAGTCACTAGTGATACGACTGGAAAAAAAAAATTTATGAAAAAATTAAACGCTCCGATTTTATACCACGCACCACAGCGACTTTAGTTTATACGAAATGCCTTTCACTCAACTAATTTGAGTTGCATATTAACTTTAAAGCAATAAAACCAGAAGAAAATGTGAATTTAAAGTTGAACTTTGACTAATGTTCGCTTAATCAATTAATTTTCTACCGAAATGTAACGACAATATCTGCACTTGCTACGGCCCATTGCAATTTGACCTAAGCTTAGCACTTGGAGTTCGCATTGTTGATCTCATCAGAAAACGTTGGCAAGCTCCCTCGCTCTAGAATGCTGAAAGTATTTGCTTCGTATCATGAAAATTTTTGACGGTTGCCTCTCCACTATCCTCACCGCAGCCGTATCTAAGTATTCCAGTACTTAATTGGATCAAGAAAATGAGATAGTTAAAGTTGAAAAATTGGAACTATTCCACCAAAATTATATTGATAATGTCATCTTGTTGGAAATACTCCCAGATATTCTTTCCAGTAGACTGCAAAAGACAATAAAAAACATGCAACAGCAAGCCGAAAGTTAGTTCCACCTTTACAAGTCTATGCTGCTTTTTGATCCTTTCAAAAAGGAAATTTAAAATGCAAAGCAAAACGAAGTGGAAGATAAAATCTTCGCTATGCTTAAGCATTCTCTCATTTTAAAATAAAATATGTAAAGTACAATGTAGGTGAGATCTGCTTAAGATGACCATACACGACAAGATGACATACTTGAATTTACTCATTAACCATAACTGGTACAGTTTTTTTAAATACGCCCAAATTTACAGCTTAATAATAAATATAAAGACTAATACAATTTTTAACAGTTGAAACACTTTTTATATTTCCTCAGATGTACATTTCAACAATTGCAACAAACAGCATATTGCAGATGTTCTCAGTTGGCGATTGTTTTTCTGCTGGGACGTCGAGAAAAATTTTTAATGGAATAATTTTTTTTTGTCAATTGTGTTAACGTAAAAGTTTCTGCTAAGGTGAGTTACTGTATTGTGTCAGAAGTGTTTAATAGGTACATTGTCTAGTATACAACGTAATTTCCGTGTAATATAATTGCCAGATCGTGAAGTGTCTGCGTATTTGATATTGAAAACGTTTTCGGTCTTGTCGGGCAAGATGACATGACGCTCGTCCGTCCAAGCTGACATATGTCATCTTACCCAGAAGGCAGTATTTTATTTTAATTTACAAATTATTTTTAGAATGCCCTTACTGGGCAACAGGATTCGGCATTCTTGGTCAAAAGACGACATGGAAAGTGCAATTGAAGATGTTAAAAACCAGAAATGTGGTTGGCTTTCTGCATCAAAAAAGTACAATGTGCCTCAAGCTACCCTTCGCCGCCACTTCAAAGCCATTCCGCGAAAACTGGGACGCTTCAAGCCTTCATTTGATCAAGAGACTGAAAAGCTCTTGGTTCAGCACATACTGGAATTGGACAGCAGTTTCTTTGGTTTAACGACAACTGAATTCAGAAAACTAGCATTTCAGTTTGCAGAAAAATCCAAAATAAGTCACACAATCGATAGGGAGACCAAAATGGCTGGTTGGGACTGGCTGAACGGACTCAGTACAGTTCAAAAGCCTGCCAAAATTTTTCTCTCAAAGGAAAGAAACAAGTTGGGTCCTTAACAAGCGCCGAAAGAGGTCAGCACGTGACAGTTGTGGTTTGTGCTAGTGCAACTGGGAATCTTATTTCTCCTGCTCTAATATTCCCACGCTAAAATTGATGGTGTATTTTATAGTGCACCACATGGAACCTTGGAGTTGTGGTATGAGAGCGGACATATGGTGGGCGAACTATTTTGTAGATGGATGGAGCATTTTGTGAAGTTCGCTGGTTGCAACCTTGAAAATAATGCTCTTTATTATTCTTGATGGTCATGGAAGTCACAAATATCTGCACGCGTTAGAATTTGCCAAAGCTAATGGTGTTGTTATGTTGTGTTTGCCTCACCATTGCACCCACCGAATCCCAGCCCTTGGATGTGTCATTTTTTGGACCTCTCGATTCAACAGGGAATTAACAACATGGCTTAGAAACCACACTGGCCTCTACTAAATCAGCGCTTAGTTTGGTAAGGCCTATGGAGGTGCTGCTTCTGTCAGAAATATTACAAGTGGCTTTGAAAAGTGTAGAATTTATCCATTTAATCCCAACGTATTCCCCGACCATTTGTTTTTGCCTAGTGATGTCACAGAGAACGAGTTAAGCATTGAACACCCCGCAGCAGATGGCACCGATTCAATAGATATCGTTGTGGCAGGTCCTTCAACATCAACAAGCATGGTGGTAGAATCAACTGCCACTTCAAGCTCTTCCACATCATTTCAACACATGGAATCAGGTCCTGCGGCATCACCAGATCCGGCTGAATCTCCGGATGTGACAGGTTCCTCGTCATCAACCTTGCATTTTAACATACAAAGTCCTTCAACATCATCAGCTTATCCGTTCGTTGATCAAATGCTCAAAACCATTTCACCATTACTGAAACCAGTTTCAACAGGTCGTGCAAGAATTTATAAAAGGAAAGTTACAGGCTCTCAGGTTCTCACTTTAAGTCTATTTGTGAATGAAATTAGGGTTCAAGTAAAGGCTAAAAATGAAAAAGAAAACCGCAAAAGTCTTAGAGCTTGAAAAAATAAAAATAAAAAATAAACGAAGACTAATAAATCGAGGTATGTCATCTTTCCTTGAGGTATGTCAACTTAGACTTGGCTGTCAACTAATTTTAAATTAATTTATAAAAATACTAATTTACGTTTCTTTTAATAACTGTTAAGTTTTTTGTTGTGACCAATAAACGAATAAACAACATTCACTTTGTTTCTATTCCTATGAGTGCAATTTTTTTTTATCTTCAAAGAAAAAGTATGTCATCTTAAGCAGAACTCCCTTACATATGGTGCGACTGCGACGCAACAGCACTGTGGAAACCTCAGCACCTAACACATTTCAGAAACCTATACCTACATTTATATGCCGATCCTAAACGGCTATGTGTAAAAGTTTTTTTCACGGCAGTGCATGTAATCAACTCTCCGAAGACGAAAACCAGTTCCTCGCGAAAGGCATTATCTGCGAAAATAATTTTTGTGATATTTCTGTGGGACACAAATCAGGAGCCTCCCACGTAACAGGCAGATACCTATGTCACCTTAATTATGCCACGGGCTCCATTCTCTCCTACTGTAATGAGTCATTATTGGGTCGTCAAAAAAACAATTGTGTAACTACCTACGAGTTCAAAAAGGAGCATCAAAATTTCACCTGTTCGTCTGACTTATGTGATCAAACAACACCCGCCACATTTTGTGCCTGGAATACCACCAACCCAAACATCCTCGGCTTGTCATCTACGTCACCATTATTGACATCATTGAGCACCTACCGCATCATTAAACCTACTGAAATGAGCCTTACATCATCCTCACAAGACAGAACAAGAGTACCTACACATTTTTTAGCCATTTTGTATGAGAATTTATGATCAGATAAATACAGAACGATCGGCTATATTATATTTATCCTACTCCTTGAGGGTCGACAGGTGAACCAATGCCCTACTTTCCCTAGGTCACATAAATAAGGCCACTAAATGCCGACCGTCTGCCTCCAACGTCGTGTCGCGTCGCTCACCTTGGTCCTTCTTCCTCAGGTGTCAAAATCAGATAGATGTCAACAAAATTCCAACATCAGCTTAAATCAAATTGCTTCATTTCTAAATATTGTAACTGGTTTGGTTAAGTTATCCTTTTTCCCAGATTGAATTGATTCAAACTGATAAAAAAAGACAATCATGCGGAATAAGAAGGATCCACAAAAAAGAGGTAAGAAAACACAACAAAAAGTCAATTTCATTTGTTATCGATGTTAGCCCATCTATTAGGTCCAATAATTGCGGTTGCGTCTCTATTCGATTGATACAAGTTACACACAAAAAAGCGAAGAGCCTCCGTCCCAGGATATGATCTGGAGGATAGTTTCCAATTTATATACCCTTTTTTTTATTGTGTCAACGATTCCATAAAAAGCAATGACGACGCACGACGGACGCAACTTGGGATACACACATAATAATAATCAGTATCCTGTTTTGTCCTTTTCTCTTGTGCTTCATGAGAACACAATACACACACATTTTTCGCTTCAGTTGTTTGCAGTGTTAATGGGAATAGATTTTTTTTGTGCTGGCACTGGCACTGGCACTAGAGAGCCCTTTATTAAACAGCAAAGTTGCAAAAAATAAAGGGATAAATTGATATTATCCCCTTTTTTTATTTGATGCGTGTGGTGCGATAGAATGCCTCTATTTGTTGAACCTGATTGTGCTCAATCCTTCTCAATGACAGTTTGGTGTAAAATACCTATACGTGGTGTCGTGTAAGTTAGATCAGTATTTTTAAGTGGTTCTTTTGTGGTGACACGACAAAAATGCTTATTTATTGCATTTCCATTGAGTTAGGAAAGGAAAGGATGTCGGTTGGCGAAAGTAAATACAAAGTACCTACTCAGTTAATAAAGAGCTGAGATCGGTTAGGTTTATGGAGTAGAAAATCGGAAGACTTCGGGATGAAATTGCAAGGTCCATATTTCAATCGGGACAAGCCACGAGTGAAATGTTGGCCCATCATTCCTTTGGGCAAATAGCGTGTTGAGAATGTATAGAATAGAATCCCTGCTAAGATTTTTACTATCGTACTTGCCGCCAAGGACAATAATACAAAATATACCTACAGACGAATTGCACTATACTAGTTTTTGTGGTTGTTTTTTATAGCACCATTTTTGATAATGTTAATGGCTGATTAATTGGCTAGGATTTTATTGTGCTCTCATAATTTTATTGTTGATTGATTTTAGCTGTCTTTGGAGGGTTTGGGTTTGGGTGGTGCCTGATGGTGCTTGGGAAAAGTGTGGAGCTATCGGGGTTAGTATATGGCTGTTCTATTTTTGATTAATCGGTCGCAGTTTTAATGGATTGTTATTACAGTTTTAAGGCTCACACCATGTGTCGTTAGGAACACTTAAAATTGTCATTAATTAGTGAAATGGCTTTTGGATAATGTGTTAACGTTATTTCTTTTTGTTGTTGTTTGCAGACAGACACCGCTATAGGATGGGTTTGAAAGGACTTGAAGGATACAACGCAACTGGATACTTTTGGCTGATTGCGTAAGACACAAATGCGATGGAAAAGGCGTGCTAAATTAGGTTTCGTAGGTACAAACAGCAACATTGGATTACCTCAGCAGGTATGAATATTGGGTATTCGGTGTGAGGTAATACAAATCATAATCTTCTCTTCTTTATCATGTTTCTCGATAAATGCCTACATTAAATTCTAATGCATTCTAACAGGTGTTTGTTTTATCGATGTACCTATTTAATTTATGTTAAATGATGTCCTTATTCGTATACCAACGTTTTTTTGTGCTTGTGCTGGCGTTTATTACTAACTATACTAACACTTGTATTGATCATGAAGAGCGTAGATAAGTGCGTGTGTATGAGCTTGCTCCTTGCCATAAATGTTGATCTCCAGCAAAAGGGAATACCTACTTAACGACTTAGTAAAGTTGGTCAACTGCATTCCTCGTCAATCTTGAAAACATTGTAAAAGTGTTTTATATGTCACAGATTGACATAATCATTGTCATAGACTTTTATTTGTATATTAAATTTTTAAGAAGTGAAAGTATTTCTTAGTCACAAAGGGGGAAGAGGAAACGGAATCAACTTGAGTTCCTTTGAAGAAGATGTAAGAAGTGTTATTTATTTTTGTCTGTACTTAATACTAAATATTTGTTCTAAAAACGAAGCCTAATGTCGCTTTCCTTTGGTACACATGCAGTCACTAGATCACTTTTTATTGCCCTGGGAAGACGCACTTTTATGAATCTCGATTCAGAGGAAGTAGTCACACGCACTTTCACGTTTACACCAACACAAAACATTTGACGTTTACCAGTTTGAAGATTGATTATTTTGCATTTTTGGTCAAAGGATTGTGAAAGAGTTATAATAGAAAACAAACTATAAACTAGTTTCTGAAAATGGATCGCTCAATTTTAGATGCAATTAATGAAAATTTTTATTTATTTATTTATTTATTTATTTAATTCAGTCAATTAGAATTACAAAATTCTTACGGACCAATCATTACTAAACATGGATTATATATATGTATATACCTACCTAGTACCTACCTAATTAACCACCAGAATGCAAAATAGATCTCAAATTTGATTTAAAAATATTTCTATTATAAGAAAAGTTCAAAATATATAGGGTAAAAGCACTAGTATCCGGACAGTGTTAGTATCCCGACATTGACCTTTTTTGGCGAATAATATTTAAATCACACAAAAAAATCCACAAACGTCAACAAACTTTGGTCGTTCAATGTGTCCTATACATGCATGCAAGGTTTCAGGTACTCGAAATGCGTATTTAAAGAACTACGCGTCATTTTATTGTTTAAGGTTTGAAGGTGCGGTCGCCTTGCCGATTTGTGTAAAAAAAAAATAGTGCGAACAGTTTTAAGTAGTAAGCAATTGAACAAGTAATTAATTTATTGTAATGGAAAGTCATTGGCTTCGTTGGAAATATGATTAACTTAAAACAAATTTAATAAAATCTTTGACATTATTTGTGGTGTCCGGCCACTAAAACCAAAATTGAATATGTTTTTCAGTATCCGGACAGGGCTTGTCTCTTAAAATGATGTCCGGATACTAAAACAAAAGCGTCTGGACACAAAATTTTGGTGTCCGGATACTAACGAAAATGCTTTTCTGAATTGTTGTTTTATTAATTTTAACAATGATTTTTTTGCTATTTACTTGAACGCCATATTATTGAGAAATGTCTACATTCTTACAATCAATAAAAGTTTCCGCGGTAGCATTTATGGTTACAAAATGGTTTGAAGTCAAAGTTGAGAAAAAAGTTAAGTATCCGGATACTAGTGCGTTTATACCCTATGAGCCGTCATCTAATTCCGAATCTAACGAAGAAATTGTTTACAAGGAACGAAAGACATTCAGTTAATAATTTTGTTCAAAGTGTTCTGTATAATTATTGGGATGATACGAACTCTTCAATCAATGTATGGGAACAACATAGCTTTTATGTGGGACGGAGTCTGCTTCGGAAGAATTTTTGACATCAATGGGTGTGAAACAGGGTTGCATTCTGAGTGCTTTATTGTTTATTATCTTCATTAATGATATACTTGAAGCCGTAAGAGATGGAGTTCAATTTTACGGAGAAACAATATCGGGCCTGATGTATGCGGATGACATCGTTTTTCTTAGCGATACAGTAAACGGTATGCAGCACATGATGAACCGGCTCTCTGAATACTGTAATCTTTGGAGTCTAAAAGTAAATCTGGAAAAATCGAAAGTGATGATTTTCAGAAATGGGGGAGGTCGATATTGCAACTCAGAGAAGTGGAAGTTTAACGGCGAAGTCGTAGACATGGTAAGAAAATACAAATATCCTGCCTTGTGGATTACATCACACCTCTGTATGAATGTGCACCTTAATGAAAACTTTCAGAAGCAAAAAAAGCAATTTCGTTAATCTGGGGAAGCTCGTTGTATAAGTAACAGGCATGTTTTACATAGCGTCAAGTATAAGTTATTCCAATCGACTTCAGTCTCAGTATGGGGCACAAATATGGGGTACAACAAATATGAAGCTGTTGAAAAACTCCTTCGTTATTTCTTAAAACGGGGTTTTCGTCTTCCAAAAACACCCCAAACTACATGTTACATATTGAAACCGGAACTCCACCAATGTTCCTGTGCACATTAGATCTACTTTTTAAATATGTAGCTAAGGCCCTAAAGATATGGACAATCAAAGACTTCCAAAAATAATTTTGATGAACTCAATTAAAACCAAAAGTGGAATTTGGGAAGAATGGGATAAGTTGCAGCTGATTGTGGAACCAGTCTTCAAGTCACGCTCAGCGATCATCCGTCTTCTATTCGAAAAAAAATTCATTGATATTGTAACGTGCGCTTAGTTCGCAAAATAAAACTTCACTTTTATTTTATTTCTACCACTTTATTCAGTATCTATACTTTATTCGAACTCAACTCGACTATTGGACTATCACTGGTTAACAACGTTTCACTCTTAACTTTATCACTCTATAATCAAAACTGACTGCTCGTTGCGTCAGCGGTCCTATTTATATAGAACAACACTCATCTAGAGCGTTCCAGTTTCTTCTCCATGGTTTCCACATTTGCTGTCAAAAATCTCTACACTCACACACACTGGCTTACAAGCAATGCCTGTCATCTTATACCATTCCATTATAGTGTTGCCAGTTGTGTTTTCGGTTGAACGTTTTCGATTAGGAAATTGGTATAAATGTTGGGTGTTCATTACAATATGTTAGAAATCTTAGGGCGTGTTATGTACGACAGATTCGCAAATGAAGCTTCATCGTCGGTGTATAGGTGTTACTACAGCAAATTGAGCCACCACCTAAAGGACAACACTTACTTCCTCAATAATTACTTGATTAAGAAAATTAGCACTATTTTCAAAATAAGGGGTGAAATAGCACATCTTAATTATATCCCTCACCGATCGGATCTCCCCATACTTTGCGATCTTTGCAATATGAGAGTAAGAGAAGATGTCCTACACTTCTTAGCTATCTGTCCAATTTTGAAGGAATTTAGAATAAGATTCTTTGGAAAGTCGGCCCTGAGCGAAAATGAGACAATCAACATTTTAAACGGAGCAAAAGGTTGGGATGTCTTGTTCAACTTCACAAAGACTGCCCTGAGTTATAGAGAATGCATTATAGAAGGCAATTTTTAATATTCTCAAATTTTTCTTATTTTCTTAAATAGTTGTATTTTTTTCTTTTTTTGCAAAACTAATTTTGTCAATATCGAAAAATCTATTGTCAATAGACTTAGTAAATAAATATAAACAAATCATACTGTAAAAACTTTTTTTAATGCAAATTAAAGTTTAACTAAACTAACTATTCGGATGAAGAGGTTTGTTCCCAATGCACTTATTAATAAAGTTATACGAAAACATTCTCTCCATATAGTTTCGTCGACATTTTCGAGTATCCCGTCGAATTGCCTATGTGATATCGCAGAATAATGCCAACTCGGTTTATCACAATAAAAAAACGAATACTGGCGGAAGAAATGCTCTGAGTACGGAAACTGAAAAGCTCGCATTTTTATGGTTTATAGTCTAAAATTATTTAAACTAACTTGAAAATATTAGTTTCATTTTAAAAGGTTCACTGGAAATAACAATACATATCGAGAAGTTTCCATTAAACTTCTCATTATCGAGCTCCTACAGAAACCAGACTACATTTTTTCTATAGCATATCGTGTGCATACATCAAAATGCCAAATACAAGTGCAGAGAAAGAAATAAGTAGACAATTTAAAAAGATAAATAATGAGTATTATGAACATATTCAAGAAGTTACTAAATCCTTTTTAAGTTGTTGGTGGAAAATGTAGTTTCCTTCGGCATTTTTTGGTCACGTTAAGTTCAGCAAAGAAACAAAAAAGATCTTTCGCTTTTTCCCAGGGAAAGGAAGGCGGAATACAAACAAACGAAATCTTTTAGTATAGTTTCTTAAAGTTCTGATAAGCAAATATCGTACTTGAATGAGAAAATACTTCTCCTCGTTTGGCAGCAGTAACTGTTTTTCAAAAATAATGCGGGTTAAAATATTAATAGATATAATAAAAAAAAATCTATCGCTTAGCTCGAAAACCACATCAGCACGAAGTTCAAGCGCTGCGGAATAGGTGAATGTTCGGTTCGTGCAAGTGGATTTTCCATTCAGTAATCAAAACAAAACAAGAACAAAAAATACGAAGTTTAATCGTCCCAGCCGTGCTATAGAAATGGATGAGGGACCTTTCCAACGCCTTACTTTTGCCCTCGGATTATGATCAAGAAGTGGAGTGTGTTCTTTGTCATTCACATAGTGCAGACGTGGGCGTTTCGCTCTCAAAAGTCCTTTCTCAAAATTACTCAACCTTTTACCTCTTACCAATTTATTGATTTAAACAATATCAACGTTTTGAGAACAAATCGTTTTCTAAAGATCCTAGGAGGCACATGTGCTCCAGACTCCAGAGACGAAAACTGCACATTAAAGTGTCACACTCACGTCAAAATGCATAAGCCTTTAATTAGGTGCACAAACATACGTAAACGAATTTTCTTTCGAACTTCTTATAACCTTTCAAACCAATCTATATGACTTGTTATAGTTAGGTTGGCATCTCGAAGGTATTTCTAACCTGAAGCCGTTTTCAATTATCCATTTACGATTTTTTCTCACTCAGTCTCTTTTGTCGGCTATAGCCAAGCCATCATCGTTTATTATTTCCAGCAAAGTCGAAATCATTCTTAGATGATGCGGGGCAAATTGCGAAACACCCAGGCGCCAAACATCAAGGCATCAAGGCAAAAAGAGTGTATTTTGAAAAGGAATGAACAAATTTATATCGAAAACAATGCAAGATATGACCGCACCATGTATTCGCAAAGAACAAAAAGAAATAAGGGTGAAACCTGTTCAAAAGAAACATATGACGCTATCACAAATCCTTTAATTTGAAATCCTTTTGTGTCGTCTTCAGTGTTTTTCCACATTTCACAAGTAAGGCTAAAGGCTCCTTGAAAGGAAAACTTTTAACCCTGGAGTCAATGGCTCTTTGTAAATACGTATATATCTGTTCAACTGAATGGTAGAGATGGAAGAAAAGTAATCAATTAGGGGTATGAAAGTGATAGACAAAATTAAGTTTGGACTTTGTTTCCTAGAAAACTGAGGAGGTATATTTGATGTCTTGTAGGTATAAGCGTAATGTGAGTATTGAACTAGCCACAAACTTTTAACTGACACCAGCGCTGCGATATCATTCAGTTTGACATGGCCAATGATGCGACGATGTAAACTGGACTGGAAGTAGTTTTGACAGCCAAGGCTTGCAGAACTAAGCACTTTGTTTGCTACAAAGTACTTAGTTGTGGAAGCTTGGCAAAACTTCATTTATTTAACCCATCTAAAAAGTTTTCAGGGAGGAGTAGGTATATCCACTCAGCAACCAAGAAATTTAATTGAAAGTATAGAATCTATACAGTACACAGTGTTCTATCATCAGCACATCAGCAAAATTTAAAACCAAATTTCTTAAACTATATGTACGCTATAACTTGCAAATACTTATTGAAGAGAACTTAATTTTAACCCTGCTGCTGTGCCCAAACAGACAAAAGGAAGAAAAGTATTAACTATGATGTGTATGCCATCGGTTTAGTGCGATTCAATTGGGGGGCAATGACAAACACTAGCACGCTTTTATAAAGTATTAAAAAAATAGATCAATGTTTAGGTGCAACGAGTTCTTCTTTCTTTCTTTAGATGGCGCTAACAACCCAGGGTGGATCACGGCCTCAACCAACAAACCTCTCCACCTAGCCCGGTCCCTAGCTAGCTGCCACCAGTTGTGCAAACCAAGTTGGTTTAGGTCATTCACACTTGATCGCGCCACCTAAGATGAGGCCTTTTTCTGTCACGTTGTCCATATGGGGGTTGGAATCGAAGACTAGTCGGACTGGTGCGTCGATGTCCATGCGCTCCACGTGGCCTGGGCCATTGTATATAAAACCTATAGTAACACCATGAACACTCGCGATGCTTGAGCCACCTACTTGCTCAATTAACGAACTTTGCGGTTCTCTTTAAATTTATTTCGGTGGTACACTTGGGTATTATAAATACAATGTAGGGTTCTACACTTCACTTTCTTTCCGATTCAAAAGAGCAGGTAGGTGGCTATAGCATCGGGAGTGTTCATGGTGTTACTATATGTTTCATATACAATGGCCTGGGCATCGAAATTTTCAAGTCGATCTGATGAATAGTTTCCGAGTTACGGTTTTAAAGTTGGCGTTTTTCGTTGGAGTCAGTGCCACTAGGTGAGTGAACACGGTACTAAAATGCTAACTTACACCGACCGCTTTGAAATCGATGAAAAGATATTGTTGTTATTATCGATATTACACTCCCGAGTTCTGCCGAGATCTGCCGTAATGTGAAAATTCGGTCGGATGTAGACCTCTCTGGTCCAAGACCGCATTGATGAAACCCTATCAAAATGTTTACACGTTTACATATTACAGCTGAAATTATTTTATATGCAACGTTAGGAAAAATTCCTCTATAAAATACGCAATTATGAAGGTTTCCCTCTTTGAAGATGTTCAATCCCAAAGGGAGCACATTGTGAACTTACATATGACAAGTTTAGCTTCTTTCAGGTTGGGCGGACGGCATTCCTGGCCTTCGTCCTTTTGAATGGGTACTCTGACTGATATCTGTTATCTGCTGTCTCGATTAGCCGTTCGGCATCGGCAGAATATTGTAAGTCTACTCCTCTTGTGAGGGAATTCGCAAGGCATGGTTGTGAGAAATGCGTTAGGCACTAGGGGTTCCTCGCTCTGTTTCACCGCCATATTTATTTTATTTAAGTCATGCAGACTAGCATGACAATTTAGTCTCTTTTTTACTAACACGGTACGATACGCACCCATTCTTTTCCAAGAGCCTCTTTCTGTGTGGCAGGTACTTGCTGCTCGGTGCAGAAAGAAGTGTGGTCTGTTCACTTTTGCTCCATCAAAGAATTTTGGTGGACATTGGGTCCGTTTCTATGCCTTATAGTATAGATCCGCAATACGGAGCAGAGAACTGAAGATATTCCTTCGTTCTTAGAAACTCTTCGACGAGTAGGTATAAGGTATAGGCTGTGCTCATTCTTTCGTCGCTGTACAAACTTTTCTGAAAATCTTTTTCGACTCTCAAAGTCCTGTTGTCACAATACACACCAAATGTTTTTGACTTACAAGGGACAAGCTAATTCAGAGAACAAGGACTTAACTTAAATGATAATGACCTTTGACTCGTATAAAGGCTTATACACGAAGCTATACCAGTTTTCAATTTCAGAAACAGGCTTATGTTTCACATGGATAAACAAAATTTTTGGAATAAGTTACCTTATCTTCCTGTAAATTTTGATTATCAACCAATCAAACGAGTTCTAAAGCAGATACCAGATACTGTAAACTGCCTTAAAGCACTTGAAAAGAAATTATAGAGCGTCTTTACATCATATTCGATGGTTTTATATATAGGTACTCGTGTTTTTATACAATGTCATGACAACTAAATAAAAAAATAACCCATACCAGCTCTCATTCAAAAAAGCACTTGGTACTTATCAAAATGAAAGTATCCTCTATCCAAGCT
The DNA here is from genome assembly GCA_949752695.1 of Melanostoma scalare. Classification (NCBI taxonomy): domain Eukaryota; kingdom Metazoa; phylum Arthropoda; class Insecta; order Diptera; family Syrphidae; genus Melanostoma; species Melanostoma scalare. Next base: position 59,982,968 of record OX456986.1, read on the forward strand.
TATGTGTTGTCTTCACTTCATCAAAATCCAACTCCAACTCAAGTTGAAAATGATAAAAAAAAGAAACCTGCAACGAAAGTCAACAACGAAAAAGGGCGGCCACTTCTCTGTCCCTCATCATCATCCACCTACCGTCCTTATACTTTTGAAATACTTTTGAGTCCTGGCGCCTGTTTTTGACAAAGTAATCCATCGTTCACGAATGTCCAGTGAATTAGAAAATTGAGGAGTTTCCATGGGAGACTGAGAAATGCCTTGTGGATCATTGATATATCCTTGAGCTTCTTCTTGTTTTTTTTTTTTTTTACTTTTATTTCTGTCATTTTTTTTTTCAATCTAGTAGCTTTGGTGGAAAACAAGGATTCATGTTCCTAATGGGGTTCAGAACCCGTTGCCCTGGACAATACATGTGTAAGCTATAGCCCTACCCAAACAACGAAACATTTTTGACATCCTTTGAACACGAACCTAAAGAAATATCGTTTAACTCAATTATCCTCATATTATGTTTTCCATTTCATGGGCAAATATTTCGGAGTACATATAGTGATGTGTTTATACGAGTAGGTATATACGTTTGGATGAGTTTGCTATTTATTTTTTTGTGTTGAATTTATTTATAGGAATATCATGTTTCCCTCCGAAGGACGACATGATTGCATTTGCCAAAGAAATCGAACAGTTTTTGTTTTGCTTGCGAAATTGAATCCTTTCGTCGATATTTCAATATACCAGCAGTATAGTAGATTTCATGCATAGTATTGGGGGCGTAACGCGTATATAAATGCAACCAAACGGCTGAATGTTTTCGCTTTCTGTGTTTGCCATCAGGACATAACGTAGCGTTGCGTCGTCGTCTTAAATTTCACTTTTGATGCGGAACTAGATTGCGCTGAAAACGAAAGTTGTCCTTGGATAACTGTATAGAGTTTATACTTCCTCAGTTGGTACGTGTGTATAGGCTTGACTCGTGCACACACTTATTTTTTCAAAATAAGTCAAGTGCTTTTGTTTTGTTTGAGATTCAGCTTTACAAGCTGAAAGATAACTGAGAGTACCTCATCTATTTTTTGAGATAAATAAATGAAAATGAAAGTTTGAATACAAATTTTTCTAATTCTAAGGGGGGGGGGGGGGGGGGTGATATTGCACCCCGGAGGATATGTCTTTGAAGAAATAAAATGCATTCATTTTAATTCTATTGTCAAGAATTCAGCTTTTTAAAATGATTTCGGGTAAGTGACCCGCGGCTGGCTCGAATAAATTCCAGTCGAGAGGCATTGTGACTACTTTCTGCAGCATTTTGGGCCATATGTGATCGTTCTTTTAAAAAAGTTCAAATAGCTACTGTCCTACTTCTTATACGATCAAGTTTTGTTACTGCTGCTGTCACACGTATCATCTTCATCTCAGTCACTTCATACTTTTTGTATTTTGTGTTACATTGTGAGCCGTTTGTTAGTGCTGGACGCATAAATGTGTTGTAGAGTCCTCCCTTCAGCTTAGGGGTGATTTTTCTATCACGGAAGATGGTTGAGTTTCCTCGCCCACACTTCATTCACCTGACGTTTACTCGATAATTGGTGTCCTCATCATCACAAGCTGTTTCACTATTGATCATTGATCCCAGATATTTAAACTTTTTACACATGGGAAGTACGTTTCCAGTATTATTATTATAAATTAAACTCAGTATTTTTTAGTTTAATGCGACACCCACAAACTTTCAAAGTTTTTTCCTATACGTGTATTGGATAATGTAATTGGATATAAGAACCTCACTTACGATGACTCCATCGCCAGCAAGGAGCATTTGATGTGCCTTGGTGTTATGTACTTTATACTGCAGAAGGTATTCAGCATTGTTATAAATAACAGAGAACTGAGACGGATCCTTTGTGTTAAAATAATTTTAGTTAAAATAATTTTATTTTCTCGAAAAAATAGTTATAAAAACAAGATGATGCTGGTTTACAAAATCAGTTAGGACAAAAAATTTTATCAAAGTTGTCTGTCAGGTTAAAAATTTCAAAATTTAAATTATGGCTTAGCTTGAGTTTAAGGTTTGACTCAGTTTAATTATATTCATTTACAATTAAGTTTCGATAATTTAGAGCATGTTTTAAGAATTTGTATAGTTTTAAGTAACATTTGCCGTTCAGTATATTCAGAAATTCTGCATGATCAATCGTTTCAGCTCCCAGATATATTCTGCGGTAAGTTTTGAAAATAGGACAAATACTAACGAGGTGGTAAATGTTCTCAGTTGAATAAGTTGAGGTTACACATCGTGCAAAGTCCGACAGTATCGTTACGAAACGCCTTTGCATTCAAATTCAGTAACTCGTGCTTTTAATATAAGGCTTATCATTTCTCGTGAATTTGAGCCATCTTTTACTTACTTTACTTTTTCGGTTTCATCAACTCGTTTGACCAGAAACAGCATTTGGGGTACAAATCAGTACATGTGGTGTCCTTTGAGACCAAAGTTCAAGTTTGTAATAGGTTTTAGTTCTAAAATTTAACTTAAAACTAATATAATTAAAAGATAACTCTAGAATTTTAAAAATTATTTATAATTTATATTAAAACTAAGATAACATGAAATTTTTTTTTTACTTTTATTCATATGCTATTAAAAATTTCACTTCCGGGAATAAAGTTCAATTAGAGCGAAATTAACGACATTTTGTTTTCTGGAAAAAAGTACCTTTCGTTTTTTTTTAATTTCTCTTAAACCAAGAAAAATTTTTTTGTTCGGTTTCTGCTTTTGAGTAAAAATTAATAAAAGCATTGATTATGGAAACAAAAAATGGATCTTAGTGGGGCAAAATTAAGTAAAAAAAAATTAATTAAGAAAAAAATATTTTCTTTTTTCAAAATTTTTGACTTAAAAATTAAAAATTAAAAATTTAAAAATTTTAATTAAGTGAACTCAAACTAAAATTTTTATTAAGTAATAAGGCAATAGCTTTCAAAGTCACTAAAGTATAAAAAATTGAGTAAATCTTATATATAAAAATGAATCGCAAAATGTGTTGGTAAGCGCATAACTCAACAACGCCTGGACCAATTTGGCCAATTCTTTTTTTGTTGTGTTTGTTATTGTCACGAGAAGGTTCTTATGACATAAAAAATTAAAAAATTGATATTCCCACAGTAACGGGTTTGGTAACGGAAACTTAGAAACTACTAGACAGGTTTCTAAGACGATTCTAGCATACGCCTAATGCTACATTATCCCCCTCCATCGGTAATTTAGATTATATTTCATCCCTATAATCCAACGGGAACAGAAACGGGAACGAAAACCGAAACCTTAAAGTTGGTTGACCGATTTCAAAAATTCTTTCAACTCTTGGATGTTACATTCATCCCTTAGTGAGATAGACTTATAAATGGTTCCTGTCAAGGTTTGATCCCCATATTCCCACAGGAACTGGGCTGGGAACGGAAACTTAGAAACTACTGGACAGATTTCTAAAATTCTTTCGGAATTAGGAGTGTTACATTATCCCCCTCCAACAGTAACGTAGACTATATTTGATCCCTATAATCCGACGGGAACAGAAACGGGAACGAGAACCGAAACCTTGAAGTTACTTGACCGATATCAAAAATTATTTCAACTCTAGGATGTTACATTATCCCTCACCCTCAGTCACAATGACTTATAAATGGTTCCTGTCAAGGTTTGATCCCCATATTCCCACAGGAACTGGGCTGGGAAAGGAAACTAGAAACTACTGGACAGATTTCTAAAATTCTTTGGGAATTAGGAGTGTTACATTATCCCCCTCCAACAGTAACGTAGACTATATTTGATCCCTATAATCCGACGGGAACAGAAACGGAAACGAGAACCGAAACCTTGAAGTTACTTGACCGATATCAAAAATTCTTTCAACTCTAGGATGTTACATTATCCCTCACCCTCAGTCACAATGACTTATAAATGGTTCCTGTCAAGGTTTGATCCCCATATTCCCACAGGAACTGGGCTGGGAAAGGAAACTAGAAACTACTGGACAGATTTCTAAAATTCTTTGGGAATTAGGAGTGTTACATTATCCCCCTCCAACAGTAACGTAGACTATATTTGATCTCTATAATCCGACGGGAACAGAAACGGGAACGAGAACCGAAACCTTGAAGTTACTTGACCCATATCAAAAATTATTTCAACTCTAGGATGTTACATTATCCCTCACCCTCAGTCACAATTACTTATAAATGGTTCCTGTCAAGGTGTGATCCCCATATTCCCACAGGAACAGGGCTGGGAACGTAAACTTAGAAACTACTGGACAGATTTCTAAAATTCTTTCGCCATTAGGAGTGCTACATTATCCCCCTCCATTAGTAACCGACTATATTTTATCCCTATAATCCCACGGGAACAGAAACGGGAACGAGAACCGAAAGCTTAATGTTACTCGAACGATTTCAAAAATTCTTTCAACTCTAGGATGTTACATTATCCCTCAGTGACAATGACTTATAAATGGTTCCTGTCAAGGTTTGTTCCCCATATTCCCACAGGAGCGGAAATAAAAAAAGCGCGGATATTCCGACAGGTACGGGTTTGGCAAAGGAAACTTAGAAACTACTGGACAGATTTCTATAACCCTTCCTGCATTAGGATTGCTACATTATCCCCTTCAATTAGTAATTTAGATTATATTTCATCCCTATAATCCCATGGGAACGAGAACCGAAACTTTAAAGTTACTTGACCGATTTCAAATCTTTCAACTCTAGGATGTTATATTGTCCCTCAGTGACATAGACTTATATTTCACATATTTCCACGGTAACGGAAGATTCCCACAGGAACGGGGCTGGGAACGGAAACTTAGAAACTACTGGACAGATTTCAAAAATTCTTTCGTCATTGGGATGCCTTTTAATACCAAAGTAAAAACGATTATTTTTCATCCCCAAGTTCCCACTTAAGCGGAAAACGAGAACGGGAACTTTAAAACTACAGACCCGAGCAACGCCGGGTGGCTCAGCTAGTTTCATATAAAATTGTCCTTTGTCCCTACACGGAGGGACCCCCCCCCCCAGGGACCCCCCCCCCCCCCCCCTTCCAAACAATTTTTTTTTGTCCTTACCAAACCTATCCATCCTGAGCCTTTGGAAAACCGTATCTAAAACACCTTACATATATAAAAAAAAAATTCTAAAAATTAATAATTAATTTTAAAAATAATTAAAAAATTGAGAGCGGTGAAATTTTTTTTTTAACTTTTTTCTATACGCCATTCAAAACACATTTCCAAAAATTTCATGAAAATCCATGGACTGGCCCTGGATTCCCAAGTTTTGCCTTTTTTATGTCTAACGGCCTTCCACTATTAGTTGTATTTGAATCTGGCATGAAAGATTGTACATCTGATCGATGGTGCTATAGTTGTTTCGATAAGCGGCTTGGTATTCGTTGTGTATATTATTGTAAAATTCATAGGGTATACCATCTATACCCGGAGCTTTGTTATCCTTTGCAGAAGTTATAACCAAATTAAATTCTTGCAGTTCAAATGAGCTATCAAGTTCGGCGATAAAAACAGAAGGCGTATCTTGGATAAGCACACTATTTTGTGTACCATCATAATTTAGGGCACTTTCAAAGTGTGACATAAAATTGATAGTCGTGATTTGAGGTATAGTACTCGTAGAACTACCGCGAATTTCCTTTGCAAGTTTCCACCAGTAATTTGCAGAGTTGATACTAGAAAGTTGGCTTGAAATACTTTGATAGTACAATCGTTGTTTCTCTTTACATAAGACTTTACACTTCCGGTTTGCTTCACAATAGTTTTTTCTGCATGCGTCAAGGTTGAATTTTCTATAAATCTTAAGTAGTTTAAGTGATGCTTTCCTACTCATGTGGCAATCAATGTCAAACCACGGTTTTTTTTCAAACTTAGTATTGGCTGAACTTGAATTTCCATGCGCTTTGTTGATACATTCCTTTAAGGCGAGGCATCGTGTCTCAATATCGTTATTTGGCATGATATTTTCAGGAGTTTTATCATGAGTTTTTTGTAAATATTCAGCACTTCTATTGTTTGACCATTTGTGCCTGGGGAGAAGATATATTACAGATTGTCCGGCAGTAACTTGAGATGCTTCTATATCCAATACTAGTGCCATGGAATCCGAAAATGTTGTACATCCTACCGAAAAGTTGTCAATCTTTTTTAAAGCAGTGTATGACGGGCAGCAATAATCTACAACTGACGAACCTCTGTTTGACACAAACGTATACTCGCCCTTTTTATCATTGAAACCCCTTCCACTTAGAATGAATGCACCGATTTCCTCTTCGTTTGTGTACATCTACTGTGATTTGGATTGCATCAGTGAATCCAGCTAGACATCTTGCCATTGTCACTGCTATTTCATATGTATACCTGATCATCCGTAAACAGATCTCGGGAACTCCACGTTGTCTGAGCGCCATCCATTTTAGATCTCACGGCTGTCTATCGAATGCTTTTCAAATTCAACCAACACAACATGCAAATCCTCCAAGGAATCAACACTTTGGATTGTCAACCCGTCAGATGCAGTTCGTGTACCCCTATTCCCTGTCTCCCGAAGTCTCCTAACTTTTTCCAAAACTCATATGGTATCTCGTCCGGCCCAGCGCCTTTGCCATTTTGGAATTTCTTTACTACCTCACTAACTTTATATTTCCGTTAAGGAAGGTTCAGCTCCTGGAAAGTGGTTTCAAGGAAACTGTTCGTTCAAAAGACCATCACAATACTGTCACCACATGAATTTTGTCGTCTTCCACAAGAAGCTTATTTTGTGCATCGTTGATGAACTTAGGCGAACGAATCTCCAAATCCCTTTTTCTTCATAGAGCGGCTACTTTGACGATGGTTGCTCCTTATTCAAGTTGTTTTGTTTGCTTATTCTGACTCACAAGTCACAACTCGGGGCAGAAACATATACCTGTTTTCCGATTACTTATGTGTTCTTTATTTAGCTTCTGTATTCCCCTTTCAATCAAACCTTCTCTATTTCATTTGAGGGGCACTTTGACTATACCTTAATTCAGTTTTGTTCTTATTTATCACTGTTAGGCTTCATCATTACACCGCCAAGTTTTTTAGCCTTGTTGACTACCAATAACCCTTTGAAGCTCAAAGCAATGATTTTGCTCTATTGAGGAAAGTTCGTCGTACTCAATCCCACATATTTTGTTCTGTGCTCTCGCTGCATTTTTGGACTGCGCTGCGTGAAGTTGCACAAATATCTTTGCATATTCATAAATAAATTGGTTGCCTTTTCCTTTGTCCGAATTATACAACCTAATTTTGTTCGCTGCCCTTGCCTGTTTGATATCCTTCACCGCCTCCATAAAAAATTTTCTCAGCTGAAGACGGTTTGCTGGGTGAAAGATTGACGCAGTATCACTTTGCAGGAATTCACTCGAGGTTTCATAAGGTTGGCTACCTATTTGGTAGTGAATTTCGATTTCATTGAAACATCTGCTGTGAGTGAAAAGGTGTCAGGCCTATTGGATGAGCATATGATAAAACGATGTAAGCTTGGACATACTTATGGTTTCTTGGTGGGTTCCTGGTGAGATATCCGAACATCCATGGCAGTCCTCGCAGTTCAAGTTTGGCTTCCCGACATGTCCGGCAACAAAACAAAAATTCTTCTTTTGGGATATTCTTATGTGTACTGGTAATGTGAAAATCTAACCAAAATGTATCGTTTTTCATCTGCTCTCATCTTGTTTGAGGACCACGTGCACTGACAATATTGCAAACATTTCCGTAAACCCCCAATTTAAAAAAAAACATCAATAGTGGAATTATCAAGGACGTCTTTACCCTTTTGGAGGCCCTGGGTACTTTTCGAAAATGGGGCCCTTCTATGATAATATAAAAATCTTATGTTGTGTAATAAAGGTATACAGAAAAAATCACATAACTTTGAATTAATATTTATTCTTTTAATTTTAAAATAAATAATTTTTTTTTACCTCATTAAAAAGATGAAAAGTTATTGCAGCATTTAAAACATAAACATAAACAATGTAAAAATAAAAAGTTATCCAGAATGCAATTTAAAGATATATTTTCTTGAATCATTGTAGTTCTGAATTTGTTTTTTATTCTCTTTAACTCAGAGAAGGAACGTTCCATACTGCGATTGGTCATCATCATACAAGAAAATTCAAAGTTCAATTTCAGCATTTGGAAATTCATCTTCTATTTTATTTGTTTTGAAGAAGTGTAAAGTTCTAGAATATGGTCAGTTTTTTCATTTAAGTATCGACTAATTTTATAGTATTCATTTGAATTCAGACATTCATCATGTATTTAATCTCCGTTCAAATCTTAAGTGCAAAATTTAGAAAAAGGTTTGCAGTTTTATTAAGCCTTCTGAATTCAGATTTTTTAATCGAAAAAGTCAAAACGTTGGCCAATCTTCATATATGAACCTAGTCGCTGTTTCAAATGAACGCTTAGTGTGTCGGCAATGGGAAGGAAGGTTTCAATTTTGAATCTTTCTTTCGCAGTCAGAATTACTCTGGGTCCCCGTCAAAAATAGTCTGGCCTCTGGCATGAGCACTTTCATGTAGGCCCTTACATTCGGAATCCGGGTTATTTTTTCTGGCTGATGATTCAAAAGCATCAACATTGTCCCTGAGCCCAGTTATAAATTCATCGATTGCACCCAGCAAATTTATTGCAACATCCAGGGTAATATTTTGCTTTTGAAGTAATGTACCTACTTGTTTTATTAATTCTTTGCAATACAGAGTTCCAAGGTTCTGTAAGTATGGTAAAGTGCTTCTTTTCTGGCCTCTCGTGCCTGTCCTAAGTCGTTGGCGATAAACACAAAAGCTTCTTCAATTTCTTGATGGCCGTTATAAGGTGGGTAGTGCATCAGCTCGCGCCGAAAAAGGCTTTTTACAACATTTTTTTGGAAAAAAAGCAGTCTACACACTCCATCGATGAGAAGATATAGAATAAAAGTTACACAATTTTTTAATGCAAAAAATTTAGTTGCTTCTAAGATACACCCAGCGGTGTGCACTTTTACCATGTTTGATGAGTGCCATCGCCCTGCATATGGTACAAAAGTGAGAAATTTACATCGAATTGAATCATTGAATGCACAAAAACGACAACTCTTTTCTTTTTCCCCTTTACTTTGAAATCTTAAAAAATTGAGTGCAGTTCATCCGACGGATAGGTAAATCGCTTATTTATAAGTTATGCGTTGATGCAAACTTGTGTGCGCGTTGCAAATATAGAAAAACCATTATACCTATTATTTTTCCATTACTCACAGCGGAGCATAGCTCATAAGAGCTTCAAATTTCTGTTTTAATTTGAATAAAATTTCACAATGAATGTGAGTTAAAATGTTCAGCAAAGGTTGCTGTTCAACAAAGAAAGTACGAATTCTGATCATTCTTTATGCATCTAAAATTATATCGGAATATTTTTTTTCTTTAAAACAGACCAATAGAGGTTTAGTGATGTTTGAGGAATTTTGGGGCCCTAGTGATTGCGAGGCCTTGGGCCTAGGCCCAGTGGGCCCAGTGGTAAATAGGGGACTGGCAATTACTATCGGCAAGTACTTCCATAATGCTCTAAATATACGAGTCCTATAGCAAAATTTCGCAATGAGTTTGCTCTTTCTGTTAAGACATCGGTGATATCTAGTCGTGTAAGCCTTAGAATCTGCATGCATATCTACATTTGAGGAAGTTTAAAGGTGTAGGTACCGGGTTTCGACTTATTTGACGTTAATTGTCAAGGTGTGATTTCTTTATAGGCACCTCTTACAACAAGCGGGGTGGCGCTGCCTAAGCCGTCATAGCACAGCTATTTTGCTAAGCCTGATGTTCCTAATCCGATATGCATAAACAGAAGATTTGCACCTTTGAGTGATTTTTCTGTTGTCCTCAGACTAAGATGTTTGGAGCTTTTCAAATAAGAAGGGTCTACTATTTTGCTTTTAAATTTTGCTAACTTGTTCTTCTATAATGATCCAAAGACAAAATCAAGGCTCCTGTAGAACCCTTTTACATTAGGTACATATATGATATCGTTTAAATGCTCAATATGACTTTGAGGGCTTTTACTTTCACGGTTAAAATTCTGGTTGATGTTGGAGTTCAGGCGTCTCTTGTTCAAAAACGGATCCAACTGCTGCCACTTTCGTCAATATTAGGCAATGTCCACTTTTCACGGCCATCACCATCAACGCAATCTAAACAACACCTTCATTACTACCTTAGATTATTATCTATATTCTACCTACACTCCTTCAGATGATCAATCCGATATCCGAATACGATACCTTCTCTCACTTTCTATGTGCACATCAAAACATTTTTTTTTTAGTTTTAAAACATTTAAGCGCGAAAGTGAAAAGTGTGCTTAACATTTCGGCAATATGATGCAAAGAAGAGTGAAAATGCTGCAGCTGTCGCGTAACCTTTGCCCGGTACAAGTCCTGTTCCTCATTTGCTTCCTTGTTCCGTGTTCAGGTTCCGATAACAATAGTCATTCCCCGGCACAACTGAAGCACACAATGCAAAAACCTGAATGCTCTTCAATGGGACAGTAAACAGCAGCGTTACTATACACCAAAAAGGATAACAACAGCAACAACAACACAATACACAGCCAGAACGAAATCGAATTCGATTGATTTTACCCCAAAAACAAAATTGAATTTGTGAAATACTGTTTGGTGTGTGTTAAATTCAAAAACTGCATTTTTTCCCTTAAAACTGTACGTTTTTCAGTCGTCCCCCTTCATCTGCCGATGCATGTGTATATATGTGAATAGCAATAAGGGTTGGACAGCGCAATAAAAACTTCTCAAAAAAGAAAACCCTTGGAAGGGATGATGTAACAGGGTTGATCAAGTATGTGTGTCCAAAAAAAAAAAATCCGCTTGGTCATCATCACCAACGTCAATGATATAAAATCCGAAGGATACTCACTATCAGGCGCATTCAACGAACCTCTTTGAATTTATAATTCCCTTCACCATTGTACGGAAGTCGATTGAAATGGCAGACATGCAAGAAAGGATAGTGTGTCAATATTATTTTTAAGGGGTTGAAATCGAACACACACACGAATTAACCAATTCGTTATGTATGTCCCGGACTGACCAGTGCTGGACAGAATCACGCAATTTTGTACGATGGCGCTTCCTGAAAGGCGAATACGCCCGAAAAAAGGACATGGTAGTTTCAAGGATAGAAATTATGTCCGCGGCAGCAGTAGGATTAATGGATTTTTGCGTATGAGATGAACCCTTCGTGCAAAGGAAGGAAATTCGAGTAATGAATTGATTGACGAGCCAGCTCTAATATTGTTTAGGCATCCAGGGCATATGGTGTCTCTGTCTACATATATATCGAAGGACTTATTGCATTGATCACATGATCCCATGTGGCCATACTAATGATGGTCAGTTTGGATAATGTTCCGCCGAAAAGATTGCGTGATGTTCTCATGGCATTTGGTTTAAAGAAATAGTTTGTTTTCGATGGGAAGACCTTGTGCTCGTTTCTGAATGAAATCATGATAAATACTGTAAATTTAATTTGGACAAAACATTTACATATCCACAACATCGCGGCTTCTTGTAAGGGTTTTAATTCTTCACATTCTTCAGGTCAAAAACTAATGATGATTATTTTCAGCAGCAAACTGAGTATCATGACGTGTTTTGCCATTGTAATGTAATGTGCTGTGCTTCTGAGAAAAGAAGTGTTGCTTAACAAAATTTGCACTTAATTCGCAGAATCTTAAAAGTAGGTAATAACAAATCCACCGAACCTTCTGATTATAGATAATGATACGATTTTGAAAGACTATGGAAAACAAAAAGCGACTACTTATCTGGACTTATCAGGATTTTGTCTATACTATGAGCCTTCTTTTTTATTTTTCCAATTGATTTGTTATCAAGTTTTTGTTATAAATTTTTAAGTTTAGGTGGCCTGCCAATTAATCTTCCGCATTGACCTCAACAAGAACCCTCGGTTTTGGATTGCCTCTCGGTTTGGGATTGTCTTATGCCTCACGGCTCAGGCCAACATCATTCACATTTGCTTGTACCACGAGTGTTTTGGTCTACCAATGTATTGCCTTCTTTGTGATGGTGTCGATAAGTTGTATGACAAGGCTTCCACTGATTCGACTATACTCAGAGAAAAAAAGTCTTTATAAGAATAGCTATTTTTGGTATAAAATAAGTCGAAAACATTGGGAAAATAATTTGAAATAACAATAAAACTCGTTTGGAAGAAAAACAGTTAGCTATGGTTACTGTGAATAGTACTGGAGTGCAGGACGCGATAAACCAACTCAATATTAACCGAATAACAACATGATAGTTATTTCTAACCATATTGAATATCTTTCTTGGCCAAAAATGACAATTTTAGCTGTCGAAATTCATTAGAACATCAACAGATATGACTATTGCACAGTTTTAATAACGCTAGCGCCAAATAATCCTTAATAACTAAATCAGTAATCGAAATCCATTAGAACATAATCAGATACACCTAACTTTTGCGTAGTTAATTTCATTGCACGACAAATGCTGATGTAAAAACGAACAAGGGCTGCTTACGACCAGTATAACGAGATTAACAAGGAAAAAAGAAGCGACGAACACCTAATTCTCAAAAAGAAAAGGAAGCAGCATGAGAAGCGCTCGTTTGAGGAAATTGAGAGGTGCCATGACAGGAACGAGATTCGGAAGTTTTACCAAAAGGTAAAAAGATCCTGCCAGGGTGGCAAGCCCAGAACTCAAGCCTGTAAAGACCAGCAGGGAAACATAATTGTAGAGTCACAGTCGCTACTGAGGATCTGGAAAGATCACTTCTGCAGACTGCTTAGCGGCGTTGAGGACACAAATTCCGCTGTCAGGCAGATTGCCCCATTCAGCTTGGGCGGTGATCAAGAATGCCGTCCACCCGACCTAGAAGAACTTAAGCTTGCCATATGCAAACTTAAATCAAATAAGACTGCGGGTGCAGAATATGACCTTCATGCCGAATTTTTTTAGGCAGCTTGAGACCAGTGGGAAAGGAGCATGCACCAGCTGATCTGCATGATATGGTCGGAAGAAAGCATACCCGAGGAATGGAAATCCTCACAATTGTGCCTATTATAGAAACCCCACATCTACAACTTGATAGGTACTTATCAATGTGGTTTTAGACCAGAAAAGTCCACAATCGACCAAATTTTAACATTACGGCAGATCTTGGAAAAAACGCGAGAGTATAATATCGATATTCACCATATCTCTTTATCGATTTCAAGCCCGCGTATGACAGTATTTACAGAGACGAGCTGTACAGAGCCATGTCTAGTTTCGGCATCCCTGCAAAACTCGTACGACTATGCAGGATGACTTTGGAGAACTCACGCTGCTCCGTCAAGGTCGGTAAAGAACTCGAAAAAGGTTTTAGGCAAGGCGACAAACTGTCATTCGATTTCTTCAACATTATACTTGAACAGATTGTAAGAAACCCAAACGTCAACAACAGAGGAACAATCTTTCAAAAGTCTGTACAATTACTCGCCTACGCAGACGATATTGACGTAATGGGATGAAAAAATGTGATTTCGTAGGTGCTTTTGCGAGTATTGAAACAGAAGTGAGGGCAAAATGATGTATATGTTGCCATCAAACAAGGACACATAACATCGACGAATTGGACAAAACGTCACAATAGACAGAAATAACTTGGAGTACAGGACTTCGTCTACCTTGGATCCGCAATAGACACGGAAAACCAAATCAATGCGAGGATCAAACGGAGAACAACTCTTGCCAACCGTTGCTTCTTTGGGTTAAGAAGGCAATTGAGAAACAAAACCCTCTCTAGAAAAACCAAGGTATCCTTGTATAAGACCTTGATCATCCCAGTCCTGCTTTACGTCGCGGGTTTTCAAAAGAACATAGTTAAATCACGGAAGGGGAAGACCTCGTCTTAGGTGGCGCAATCAAGTGGATGAAGACCTCAACCGACTTAGAGTGCAAAACTGGAGAGAGCTCGCCCGAAATCGAAGTCGTTACAAAGGGATGTTGGTTGAGGCCCAGGTTCACCCCGAACTGTAATACCCACCTCAGTAAGTAAGTATGAAGCAATAGACCCTCAAATACTCAAACTTCGTCCACACTACCGATCGACTTGAAATTTTAAAACAATATTCTTGAGATATTAAATGCATTCATTTAAAAAATAAAAAATTGAAAAAAATTAAATACTCACCCCCTTTATGAGATGACCTGGAGTTCACTGCTTTGCCACCACCACAGGCTTCAGTAATCCTTTTGTTATATGACTAGTTATATATGTTATAAATAGTTATATATATATGTAATTCGGTATGATTGATTGAGAGTCAGATTAATCGCTATCAAACCAGGTCTCACAGACTTAAATTGCATCTACACAAAGATCCACAAATAAAATATTTAAATAATCTAGTTCAAAATTGAAAATACGTGAATTTGAACTTACTAACGAACTAGGAAACCATCACTATTATTTTTTTTCATAATAAAGTAAGGTTTGGATATGAAAAAATAATTTAAAAAGTAACAGAAGCTAGTTAAAGTTAATGGAAGTGAAAAAAACAGCAATAAGATGATGTGAGGAATCAATATTAGTCAAGCAGCAGCAGCAAGATTAGAAGAATCAAAAGCGTGAAGATCTTCAGAACTTTCGATAACAAAGCTCCGTTTTTATCATAAGTAGTTCCCTTAGCAAAAACGATCTCCTCCTTTGCATAAACAGAAAAGCTAGAAACTTGAAAGCCTTAATTCTGTCGACAATTATAACTTTCTTTTTTAAGGTCTAAATGAATTTGCGCTATCTCTGCGATAGTTTTTTTGTGACCAATTATTTTTCATTATGCAATGCGTTTCTAATATTCCTTTGTTCGGAGCGGCGAAATGACTTAATTGAGTAGTTCGACCCAAAATTGATGAAAGGAGCAAAAACATTTCTTTTCAAAAATTAGAATCAGAACATTGAATCCGATTCATCTAACAGACTTAACTTTTGTATTAATAAATTAAACGCTATAAAAGTCTTTAACAAACTTTTTTAAATTTCTACATCGTATTTTTTCTAGTTTCTTGTCACTTTTCCTCGGTTACAGCGATGGCTGACGTGAGCAATTTATAAGGAAGCCTTACAAACTTTCCCTAGAACACAACATCCACCTACCTACATGCGTATTCTATCCTTTTTTAGTATTTAAGTTGGTAGAAATAAGAAATTACATTCTTATCCTCTTATCCTTCAAAGGATTTTTCCTTTTATTTACAACGCAATTTTCACTTTTATAAACTTTTTGGCACAAAAAAATCCTTTTGAAGCCCTTCTATGCTTCAAGGCTGGTCTTTCTTTTTTTATATTTTGCTCTTAAATTGGAAAGGATAAACATAAAGCTACACAACATATTGCGAACGTTATATCAACCCCTTATGTGTGATTCAACCCCAACTGAAAAATACATATCTACGCATATAGATGGGAAGCTTTGAGGCAATCTCTACTGTAATAAGCCTATAGCTTCCTTCTTGATTGGGTTCCTTTTTTCATCTAAAAAATGACGCAAAAAAGTTAAGAAAATAAATTTCGGTTCTTCCCTTTTTTTTTTTTGAAATAGTAACATTACAAACAAAGATTCACCCTTGTCAAGGTATAGAAGGTTCACATGTTTATGTATGTCCCTTAGATATGTGACTCCCATACTAGAGTCAACCCTCTCAGCCGCAAAGTTAGGCAACCAGAAAAAAAGTCCTCAAGTCCAACAGAAGTAACTCACAGAAAAAAAAAATGAAAAAGCAAACATCATCCCTTCCATACGTGAAAGACATGCTTTTCTGTATCTCGCAGGACACTCAATCAAGTGAAGGAGTTTTCCTTTCCATTTAGGCCTTAGTTGCAAAAGTTTCCTTTCAGATCCACCTTTCTTACTTTTCGGTTATATTTTTCTTTCGGATGAGGATTTTATTTTTCCTCTACCTATACCTACCTAAACCTACTACTTCTCCGTTTGTCCTTTGGAAACGTAAGATGTCAAGTTGGTTAGCAGGATGGCAAATTTTATTCAGCATTATTGTTTTTATATAAATTTATAAATACATAAAACGAATGTCGGTTGTATATAATGTATGGCGAAAGTATGTGTATAACAAAGTCGAAAGCGAATATACCCTTTATGATGGCTGCCAGAAATAAAATGGGGAAAATAAATGCCAAAAGGGTTCGAATCTTTTCCACATGAAACGGGTAAGCTAAAAACTACGAAAATGTGGGCATGAGTGGGATGGTGTGTACGAATGTATATTCTGTGCCCTGCCAGATGACACATCATCATTATCAGTAGCAGTCAGCTTCAACCCCATTCGTTCATGTGAAGGGAGATTTGTGTAGTGTTTGGTGTGTAGTCTCCGATTAGCAATCCCTTGAGATTGTCCAGCTTAATGTGCCAGTGGCTGGCAAACCCTTCCATTTCAGATAAACATTTTTTTTATTTTCATCCCCCTTTCCTTTTGTGCCATGCCATAATACATAAAAGAATGTTCCTCCCCCTTAATGCAATGTGGCATTATGCAATTATTGTCCTGCGGGCAGAAAATTTCCCCCAGAAATCGAAGATCAACCAAAAACTGAATCCTTTTTACTCTGAACTTCGTGTGCCTGGCATGTGCCATTCTCGCACCCCACACAACACAAACAGGGTTGGTGTCAGGCAGAAAAAAGTAAATAAGTACAACCCTATACCTAATCCTAATCGATACAACTTTGCGAATTTATAACCTTTTTTTCATTTCATCCTTTTTTCTATTTTCTGTGGAAAATCCGTACTTTGGACTCAATTTTCGTCTTTTTAATGATTTTTCCCTCATTTTTCAGTGCTTTGTTGCGATTATGCGTGATGCGTTTAAATTCGTATGATTGCGTTAAGGACACGTCAGTTGTTTGGCAAAGGGGTTTTAATTTTTTGACAAACGTCCTGTCGTCGGTATTGATGAAGATGGTGGCGTGCAGAACAATGATGGTGGCCGCTGTGATGATGACGACCGACGACGCGATAATTTGTAGACCATGAAATCACCAGTGCAGTTTTTAGTGTAATTTTTTGTTATACTGACTATTTCTTTAACAAAAAGGATTGCTGTGACAATTTTTTTTTTCTCTTCGCTGATTGTGTTGAGCACGTGGGGTGAAAAATGAGAAGGAGTGAAACTTATTGGATTTAGAATTTAAAAAGAAGTGAGGGGATGTGTCATGTGTGCCACGTACGTATTCGAGATCTGAGTTGAGACAGCTTGCATTGAAATGGATGGCTTTCAGAAATTTATTTAGGTACTTATAAATGAAATTCATGGAAAATATGAATAAAAAACTCTTTAGCAGTTCCGATCACAACTCTGTAAAGATTCATGTTTTTTTCAACCAAAAATGCTTCTTGTTACCTACGCCTTCCTTTTTTTGTTTTTATTATTTAACTCACACGTCAAATGGCTATCCATAGTGTCATAATAAATTTGTTTGTTGAAGCCCTGGGGTTGCCCTGTCCTAAAACGTTTTTAATAAATTGTAAACTCGAATTCAAAAAGACATGGAGGCTCAATCAAAAGATCCAGTGACCTTTAACTCCAAAAATTGGAGTTTCGCCAGTACGACAGTGGGCTCATCAGTTGTATTCTGTCGTACCCTTCTGAGACGCAAATTTGTTTGGTTTACACCGAAACACTCACATCAAATTCTTTGTTATTATTTTTCTATAAAATGTAAGTTCGTTTTGGAAGCCAAGGTTTGCCCCTCAACTCGCCCTGATTTAGCCCCAGGTTTGTGCTAGGGCGAGTTCAGGTAATGAACGGAGCAGTCAAACGGCATGTATTTTTGTCCAAATGACATGGATGTGTAATAATTCTGTGCTTCAGCGTTTTTTGACCCAGTTTTTTTTTTTTTGAGTTTCCAAGGGAACCTGGGTAAAGTTCAACGAACGAACTAATGTTTTAAAGCATTGCGCAAGTATTTAGAAAAATAGGAGTCAATGAAAATGGAAACACTGTTGCACACTGCACATTGTTTTTAAAATTTTGTGAATCATCTAGGTATATATCTTTATCTTCTATCTATTAAAGAAAGTCGTGTTAGTTACATGACTACGGATTTACATGATACACGGATTTTTCTGAAAATTGGTGGTTTTGATTTTGGTGGGGGCAAAACCCCCATTTATTAGGCTTAATACAAGCTATCAACTTACAAACTAAGAAACTTAATAGCTAAGACTTACTAACTTGTTGGAGGGCTTAGGAGACGAAGTTTTAGGCAGGGAGTACTTGTATTGAGGTCAAAACAAGAGGAGTGGAAGTTGAAATTCCTCAGCATTCGGGAGATGAGTTCATTGGAGCCGTAAGAGGTTCGATGGATGGGAAGATAGAAGAGACGGGGATTCCGCGTGTTACGAGGGTTAGTATTTAGGAAGATGGATTCGTTAAGGGCTGGACAGTCAATGATACCTGTGAGGATTCGATGAATGAAGAGAACGTCAAATATTTCTCTTCGATCTTTCAGCGTATTAAGGTTTAGGAGTTTGATTCGGTCTTGATAAGGAGGTAATATCAGGGGATTACTCCAATTAAGACCTCAAAGAGCAAAACGGAGGAAACGGCGTTGTATGCTCTCAATTCTGGCAATGTGCACTTGTTGGAAAGGCGACCAGACTTGACAAGCGTATTCAAGTGGACGAACAAATGAAATGTAAAGGGATCGGGTTACGTAAGGGTCTGCAAATTCTTTGGACCATCAGTTCACGAAGCCGAGTGCTGAATTTGCCTTAAGGATTATATCGTCGATATGCTTGAAGAAATTCAGCTCACGGTCGCAAATAATCCCAAGGTCCCGGATCACCTCAACGGTGGAAATGATTTAACCTTTTAGATAGAAGATAGAGACGGGGAGGAGATTTGATGCGTTTACGTGAGAATAAGGTTATTGATTGGCACTTGGAAACATTTAGCTCCAGGCAGTTTTTGGAGCACCATATTGAAAAATTGTCGAAGTCTTGTTGGAGGTGGGAAGAGTCTTCAGAAGAAGAAATGATCCGGTAAAACTTAGTATCGTCCGCATAGAGAGAGATAGAGGAGTGTTTAATGATCATTTCAATGTCGTTAATACTGAGAATGAAGAGGAGAGGGTCTAAATGGCTGCCTTGGGGAACACCGGATGTAGCTAGAAAGCGGCTGGATAAGGCGGATCTGAACCGAACGCTGTAAAAACGATTTTCTAAATAAGAAGAAATCTATCTCAACAGAATGGGTTCAAAGCCGAGGGTGGAAAGTTTAAAAAGAATAAGTTTGTGAGAGATTTTATCGAAAGCTTTACTTAAGTCAGTTGAAATTACATCGACCTCCTTTCCATTCTCCAAGGCTGAGAGGGAAAATGAAACAAAATCAACGAGGTTTGTTGTTGTTGACCTGCCTTTGAGGAACCCGTGTTGTCCAGGGGAAATGAAAGATTTGCAACGAAAACTTAAGTATTCATACAATATGCTTTCGAAAATTTTGGGTATATGCGATAGTTTAGCGATGGGACGATAATTTTTCACGTCGCACTTAGGACCTTTCTCGTGTATAGGGTTTATAAACGCCGTTTTCCAAGCTTGGGGAAAAACTCCAAGGGATATGGACAAGTTAAAGATTTTTGAGAGGAGAAGGGAAAGAGTTGCGGAGCATTTCTTAAGAAATATGGCAGGTATACAACCGGGGCCAGGAATATACTCATCATTTGATGATTTAAATTTTCTTCAATTAGATAGGATTCAAAGAAACGTGGAAGGAATGCATCAAAAGAAAAATTCGGTAAAAACGAGAAATAATCTGTATCATGAACAAAAGAATCATCTGTGAAAGACTGTTTGAAGTAATTTGCGAAATAGTTTGCTACGGCTAGTGCATCGGATGAGGTTTCGTTATTGAAGGAAAGGGAGGAAGGGTACCCGTCAGATTTTCTTTTGTGGTTGACAAATTTATAAAAAGACTTAGGGTCATTTATAATGTTAGATTTCATTCCGATTAAATAGCGTTGGTAAAGGGTGTTGAAAAGCTCACAGAAGTGTAGATAAGAGCAAAGGTAAGCTGAATAGTCAGTAGGAGATCGAGTACGAAGGAAAATTGTCCACAATTGGTTCCTTTTATTTCTTAGAGTACGGAGCCTATGGTTATACCACGGAGGGGAAGTAGTAGAAGTCTTAAGTCTAGAAAGGGGAACGAAGAGGGATATAGCTTTATGTATTTCTCTGTGGAACGCGGATGTGGCATCTTCTACAGTTAGATTATCAAAACTAAAGTGAGTTCTACTGAGATAATCATTAATTTTGCGGAAGTTCGCTTTGTGGAAATCGTGTGAAGCTGGAGGTACGGGTGGGTTGGATGGTTTTGAAGATCATTTTGCTTTAGTGAATAGAAATGAATTTATTTCGTTATTATGAAATTTAAATTTTTTGGTACGCTGCGCTTTGACGTTATACACTGAGGGAAAATTTCGACCAAAATTTAAATACCACATCATTAAAAACAAAAGTCTTTGGACTTGAACCAAACGGGAAAATTTCTGAAATCAAATTTAAAATAAGTTACTTCAAAAGATAAAAGCCTTTAAAAGAAATTGGATTGCGAAACTATTGAAGTCAGAGGAGAAGCGTTATAACATCAAAGCAGAAATGTCATTGTTTTCGTAAAGTTTTCATAGGTGCCTATATACCGAATATAGTCAAGCTACATAAAGTAAAATTTGAGATAGAGAGTTTTTAGAAAAAAGTTTTGTACCAATGTTGTAAGCATACGAGTAGTCTAGTGGTTGCGTGGTTCACCGGTATCAAAAATCAAAACAAAAATCGAAAATATACGCAAACTCCAAAAAAATTAAAGCGGTATCAAAAATTTAAAAAAAAGTCAAAATATACCTATACAAACAAAACAAAAACATAAAAACTACTGTAGTTGCAATAGTTCTAAGTAGTTTTAAGAAATAACAAAAATCATTCTCAATATAGGTATAAACTAAGTTTTTCAATTTTTCTTAATTTTAGTTTTAGCTATATTTTGTAAATTTATTATTATCTTTAGGCCGAAAGGCATTGGTATTAAGTTGTAGAATAATTTAAAGTACCCGCCTAGGGCCAGTAAGTTAATTATGTTATTATAAAAGCTAGCTTCAAACATTCTTGCTAGCAAGAAAGTAGTTATAAGATAAAGAAAATTAAAAATGAATTTAAATGAAATTAAGGTCCCTATTTTGAGTAGCGAATCGAGCTCTTTAAAACTGGCAGGGCTAAATGAGCAAAAATTAAAAAAAATGCTCAAAATTTGTTGCTAATTAGTTGCGAAAAAATCGATTTTGTTGCTCCACCCGATCCCGAGAAATCGACAAACATGCTAGCTTCACATAAAAATAGCATGAAACATAGCGAAAAAGGGTAAGAATTGTGAAAACAAATAGACTGCATTTTGTTGCTAATTTGTTGCTGTAAGATCGTGCAAAATTCAATTGTCGAAAAAAAAATTTTTCATGTTTTTTAAACAAATAAAATTTTTGACCGTTTATGCTTGCTTAACTCTCGGTTTTTCGGGAATAAACAAACTTTTTCGCAACTAATTAGCAACAAATTTTGAGCTATTTGTTTTTAATTTTTGATAATTTAGCCCTGCCAGTTTTATAGAGCTAGCGAATCGAACGTTCGACTGGAAGCGAATGTCTTAGAGAAACTCATTTATTAAATTATTATCATTAAACTTCGTCCATTCTCTTATCTGACATACCTTAAACGTCGAAAAAAAAAAGTTTTCTACAAAGTTTTTGTTTCTACAACCTATAATAAAGCTATAAAAGAAACTCGCAAAAACATTCGCTTCCAATCGAACGTTCGATTCGCTACTTATAATAGGGGCCGAAATGTTGCGTGGTTCACTAGCGTATGGAAGGATTCGAATTCAAATCCCAGTATATCCAAGTAAGCAAATCGTTTTTCAAATAAATGAAAGTTTCTTTTATTTCAGATCGGAGAGGAGAAAGATTCGCTGACTGTGAACAATAGTTGAAACAAAAAACAAATAATGCTGTGATTTACAATTCCAAAAACCTAGTTCTGATTTTTTTTTTTATTTCACTAGGAAATTCAAAGAGGAAACGTATTTGAATGTAGTGGGTTTAAGGTTAACGTTTCAAAGTCGTTTTGCTTTTGATTTAAAAAAAAAAAACGACTAAGGACCCAGTTAGTTGCCTTTTTTTTATTTCAAAGTCTTTTTTTGGATTTGACGATGTTTTTAGGGTCAATATATGTTTCACATTTACGCAAATATTGAACGTATGATATTCAGATATAAGTTACGTGCGTAGAATTTCGTTGCTACCGTTGATCATTCACACAAATTCAGATGCAGTATGCAATATAAAAAAGCATTTCGGTATAAAATTTCGGTATATAAATAATACTACATGTCCTTAAAAAAACAGTGCAAATTTATAATCTTTTAAAATCGTCTTAAAGTGAACCTTTGTGCCACACTATAACTTAAATTACACTCGAATTAATTTATAATTGATTTTAGCTTCACATTTTTTTAAATTCAATCTAAATTTAAAATTAGACAACCCCCATTTTAAACACTTAAAACCTTGCTCTAACTCGTCTAACGTTTCTCATTTGCTTGACATTTTGTGTGATTTATTTCCGAACTAACATTTGTTCTGAATCAAGTATTTCTATAGACAAAACCAAAACTTTCAATCCAAATTTTCCTAAGTAATCAAAATATTGTGTTAATTTTCACGAGTTTGTTTGTTTTTTGCTATTTAGGTCTGTTACTTCACTTAATTTGCCCAAACTTACTGTTCACATTCATTTTAACCAAGTCCATTTCATAGTTGTCACTAGTTTGTGTGGTGTTTATATATCGCTTGTATTAAATGACCCCGTTTTAAAGTTAGAGTGATGCTAAAAAGAGCCGGCTCTTTCTCTTAACGCGTTGACTACAAATTTGCGCTAAAATTTTTTAGAAGAGTTATGTTCTGCAGATGGATTTTATTTGAGAAAATACAATTGATTTATGTTTCAAATTAATAGTTTAAGAAATAAGGATTGAAATGATATTATTAAAGTATTTCTCATCACTGATTTTTTCTTGCTATCAGGTATCAGCATGTAAGAGTCACTTAAATTTTTTTTTTCTCTAACACAGTCAAAGCTGGTTATGAGGTTACAGGCTACACATATATAAAAATGTAGTAGATATAGAATGACATTTTGGTGTTCTTTTATTTGATGCCAATATTTTATTGATTGTACTGTATACAAGTCGGAGTCGGAAGTTATATTGTGGAATAGCAACAAAAAAGTTGCATTTTTCTTACATGAACTTAAAGCTGAAATATCTCGAAATGGCAAAAAACCGATTTTGGAAACATTTGGAATTTATATTCAGCTAAGCATCAGTTTTCAGTGATACCTATCCCATATGCGTACGCTTGGGTGAGCCTGATTTTAATTTTTTTTTTTTTTGCTGGTGGGCCCTGTGAAGGCTAACTAGAGCACTTAGACCTAATCAACGGTATATTGCATATCATATTGTCATAGTTTTCCAGATGTGTGTAGAAAAGCTTAAGACGCTACCATTATAAGAAACCTGGGCTTCCAGCCGAATATATGTTACCTGATTCGAGAAAATGCAGGACATGTGCAGGGGAAGTGCTCCGCGGTGCTGTCATCCTCTCTACAAGATTCACAGAGTGCGTGTGGTATCGGGTTATTCAATAAGAGCGCTACAAAAACGGTTTTGAATATCAATGAAATTCTTTATTTCTGTGGAAGTACGTTTGATGCCATTATTCGGAACTCAATTTCTTTTGCATGGCCACCACGGCACGCTTGAACCCAATTTTCTAGGGTTTCAAGCATAAATCGGCCGATACTGCTGCAATTTCACGTTCGATATTCGTACGAAGTTCATCAATCGTCGCTGGCTTGTTGGCATAGGTCATAGACTTGACGTAGCCCCACAGGAAACAGTCTAACGGCGTTAAATCGCACGACCGATTCGGCCAAGCGACTGAACCATTTCGTGAGATAACACGTTCTCCAAACCTGGTTTCCAATAAATTGATTGTGACATTCGCTGTGTCGCTTGTGGCGCCGTCCTCTTGGAACCACATGTCCTCCAAGTCCTAATCATATAATTGGGACCAAAAAGGACGTCACAGAGATGCCCAAGTTTCACTGAGTTCTAATGAAATGATGAGTATTTGATGTTCTAAATGAAAAATATTATTCAATGTGTGAAAAAAAACTTGTAGAAGAAACTTTTTTCGGACCTCTGGAGTCTACCGTACCCAAAACCAAGGGATTATCTGCTCGGTCTGTAGCCTGAGCCTCTTAAGCCCACCTAAGTGCCTAGTGCCACTCTATTCCAATTATCTTATTCGAAAAGTTGGATCAAATTGATAAAAATACTGGCTAAATTATTCTTCGCCTGTATTACATCCAAACTCTCACCTAATTAAAGAACACGTTTGAAAAACGTCTCATGTTTTTATTCGGTCATAAAAAAGTCTCCCTCCATAATGAAAAACATTCCTTCAAAAATGTCTGGTGAATCAACAAACTATTCTTGAACTTTCTTGCATCCCGGTCCTGTTTTAGGTTTTTTTTTTGTTCTTTGATGATAGAAATCATCCTTTGTACGAATCAGGTAAAAAATTCCAAAGAAGGAGAGAGGATGCGGTAAAAAAAAATATGCACACGCCATGTGACCTCACGTCAATAAGATCCCCATCTATACCTACTTTTTTATAGATAGAAGCAGCAGCTCCCTTATACAGTTCGTGAATCTTATTGTGTCTGACGTGAGACGTTTGGGATTCTTTTTTTATAATTCCTTGTGAATATTTTTCTCTAGCATGGATGATGTTGTGACGACCGGCCCCGTCTGATCATGATGATCTTCACCTTTTGTCGTACTTTTAGCGTGTTTAGTCGCGTGGCATGGGTACATAAAAAATAAACAGCCGCGGCACATGGGCCGTGTCCCGTGTAGCCACAGATTTGGACATATATTTTTTATTTCTCCCTTTTTTGGGATGCGATGGAGGGAGCTTGTCGGTTTTAATGCATGGCACACTTCATTTGATGAGGATCAGGCGGAGATCTCCTGAGGCGGTTATTTGATATGTGCAGTCGATTAAATCGGATTTATTTTTGGGGAGAAGAAGAACAAGTTCAGATACTGTCGATTGATGCTGATGATCAAGGCGGAGGGTGGCTGATTGTTGCAACTGACGATAAAGTCCGGAGGCTTGAGTGTGACATTCGATGCACTTTCATGTTAATTAAGCGGTCTTGCGCTTGTGGTGTTTGTTTTATTTAAGGAGAGTGCGAGTTGCTTTTTTTGTTGTTGTTTTTTTTCTTGGCGATGGTTGTGGTATATTTTTTACTGGCGTCTTCAGAGAGGATGCTATTTTGGGACACAAAAATAAGAAGGGGAATTTAATGCGAGCGATTTAATGACAAATGGCTCGTGCCAGCAGTGACAGGTTTGTTGGGAGTGGTTCTTTTTTTCTTCACAGATTTCCTTACATGACTTTTATTTTATTTGTCATGTGTCAATTTAGGACTAATGTGAAATTCAATTCTTAAGTGACTTCCTTTTTTTGTGAGGGGGGAGGGGGGTGTAATTGTGCTGGTGGTTGCATGGTAATTTGAAATGAAGTGGAGAATATTACCCAATGGGCGATATTGCCTGGATTTGAAGTTCAAAGAACTATAGACTTTATTTCTTACAAACAAACGAACATTGTTTAAGTTGCCTGGGTTCATCTTGATCAATTAGGTAGCTTCCTTGGACCTACGCAACGCATTGTTCTTCATAAGAATATTCCTAAACGCTAAATTCTATACTTTTTGCGCCAAAAAGACTATTCCCTGCAGCGGAGTTCGAGAATGGTTAAATAATCAAAGGGTCCCTTTTTTCTATTCAAAACTAATGAATCCTTTAGGGTTCTCTTTTAACGGTCACACGGTTTTATGTTCGGATGCAAATATAATTTCTGATTCATTGCATAAATGAATATAGGGGTCAGAATCATGAAGAAAGACACATCTTTCTATATCGACGCGACGGTCAATTTCATAGGTTCCCTTTTTAATCCAGACGTAACGAAAAGTATATTGTTCGGCCAGCATTAAATGTTTGCATGGGACGATGTTATCCTGTCTCGTAGTCAAAAAAAAAAAAGGATGCGGAAACGGTTTTTTCAATGCAACACAAGCTGCTGCTATTTAACTTACCTGGCGGTAAACGTTCTCCCTTTGAAAAATGAAATTCAAAATAAGGGAAAAAGAACTAAAATTATTTTAAATTTTTCCCGTAATGTGCATTGTTCGTCATCAGCATCATCATCTGTGGGGTCAGTTCGGGGTCACAAACGGTTCGATTTTTACTTTTGCAGATTTATCTTTCAGTGTCATGAAATTATGTAAGAGGGATGTGTGGTGTCTACTGCTCTTTCCCCTTGGTATCATATATAACGGGCTATTTTTTAATCTTCGAATCATTTTTTTTCTTTTTTTTAAATGAGTATGTTTTTAAATAGAAATGCATTTTAATTTGTTTTTGCCTGGGCTGTTTGCTGTCAACATTGCTAGGCATATTACAAACAAAGGGGATTTGGGATTGGGATGCACAAGAAGGACAACAATTTTTTTATGAAGAATTCAATAGGATAAAAAATTAAAATACGACAAATCTTTGACACGAGCAAGAAGAAGAAGTGTGCGTACCTTAAGAAACTGAAGAAGTATTTGGGCACGAGCCAAAAAAAAGAAAATGCGGTTTTTTGCTTTAATTTTTACTCTATTCCCACAAGCATAAGATAAAGTCAAAATTGCATGGTCAAGGTTCAAGGTTCACAAAGAGGAACTGTTCTTTTGGTATGGACTTGGTCAGTTTATGGCTATTTTTTGGCCTCACGGTCTTAAAAGAAATTAAAGCCGAATTTTCTTACAAGAATTGAATGATGAAGGAACCTCAGTCAGAAGAGAAGAAGTCTTAGATAAACATTTCAAAGGAGTACCGTTTCATCTGAATGTTCCTCCCCTTGATATCCACAGTAATGGATATGCTACCCAACATGATATCTCAAGGCTCAAACTGCGTCAGAAATACACGATCAGCTTTCCGTCCGTTCAGGACTGGCCCACTCTACAGTCTGAGCCATGAATGGAATGATATTGCATTTTTACCGATGGATGGTTCGAAAACCGAAAATGTACTTGGCGCTGGTGTTCTTGTGAAAAGCAATGACATACGACTGCACGCCTCTTTAACCACATATACGTGTCCGTCTTCAAGGAGAAAACGTGCGTTATCCCAATGGCTATAGAGATTCGTTATGAGGAATGGTTGGATTGGGAGAAGAATTTGATTCTACAGTGAAACCCAATCTGCGCTTAAGGCCCTAATAGGTACTTCTTTAGCTATCCAGAAATGCAAGACCTCTCTTTGGTCGGAGGACTAAGTTTGTGGAGTCCCGTTTCGTATCCAGGCCATCACGGCATAACTGGAAACGAGATTTGCGATGAACTTGTGACGCAAGGATCTAAGAAAGCATTCAAATGAGTTTTTTTCTTTGATTTTTGTGTTTCTTTTTTTTTAATTTTTTCACTTTTTTGCCACTGCAGTGGTACCCGTGGTGTGATGGATAGCATGTCCGCCTGTTAATCCAGAGGTTCGAGTTCGAATCCCACCAGAGGCAAAAATGTTTTTTCTACGGGTATCGCCTTTCGCGAGGAATTGGCAAGTCCTCCGTTAGTATTCATTGCCATGAAAAGCGCTTTCTCAATTAGCCGTTCGGAACCGGCAGAATATTGTAGGTCCCCTCCATTCCCTCACAAGGGATGGTTGTGAGAAATGCGCTAGGCCCAGGGGCTCCTCGCTCTGTTGCGCCACCCTATTTTTTATTTTTTTTTAGTCAACCCCCAAACTACGACTGACACGCTAAGCCTTCGTAAGCCAGCCATTGGCAACTGACTATCATATTATTTATTGATTATAATAAATAACGACAATCGCGATCTGAGACTGCCCTACTGAACCGCTGCAATGCCTCCGCTTACTTCGGTGACGTCTTGGTCATAAAGGAGTCATCACTAAACAGACTAAAGGCAAGTGTGGTTGATCAGCAGAACGGGCAAATCTATCCTGTATCAACACGGGCGGCCGTGGTGCAGTGGTAGAGTGTTTAGTAGATAGGCCGGACGCGTGGGTTCAAATCCCGCTACGGGCATCTACTTTTCTTTCAGCCTCCCAGTTTCATATGGACGCCGCACTTGAGGTTATATATGTGAAATTACTAACAACTTATTTCCAACTACTGCAACACAAAAAAAGGGAAGGCTGCTACTCTGGTAGTACAATGGACCGGATATTAGGTCTGAGTTCTCCAGATTAGCATATAAACCTCTTCTTTTTATTATAAAAAAAAAATCCTGTATCAACCCTTTTATATTGAAATTAAAGAAAACTTCCGGTGGGGAAAATCCACTGAAGCGTCTCCAGCGTTCTCCACATAGGTATCCAATATTCGGTTGAAAAGCCCCAAATACTGGGCCAATGATTGAGGTTATCGCTCTTGCAGTGTGAAGTTGTCGATTCTGTTTATATGAGCCACGTTGTAAAGGACCCCATGAGGACAATAGTGTTTGTACTCCGACTAAGAAAGGTTCGATTTTATACTAAAGTATAAATATCGAAAAATAATCTCGAAAAAAAAGTGAATTCGAGACTATTTCTTCTCCCTTTTTAAAGACTTCAAACCCAATTAAAACGCATTACATGTTTAGTTTATGAAACTATTTATATTTTCTGAAAAATCAGCAACAGAATACAACAAAAAATATCAACACTTGAAGACAAAATTATTGTTCTCCAAAAAAACAGATCATTAAAGGTATTTTGTATAAATAACTACGCAAGCTACTTTGCTTGTCAGTTATGGCCATATAGATCAACTATCACCAGCTTTCGCCAATTCTTTCTCGTACCCTATCCTTTAAGGCTCAAGCCAACGTAACGATGGCTCTTAACTATAATTTCATCCGATATCGGGAAGATGATTTGAATGCTCGCATTTTCTCGAATCAGGTTACAGATACTCGGCGCAGCCATGTTATGGGAGCTGGTAACGTGGTAACCTATGATATTTAACATGGCAGCGTCTTGCGATGGCTTTTCTACGAACATTTGGAAAGCTGAATGGTGTTTTTTTTTTAGACGTGTAGTTTTCAACTGGCAATACTTCTTTCCGATTTGGTCTTTTTGATAGCTGGAAACTGGCACTTGATTTATGCTCAGTTGGACTATTTTTTGTGGAGTTATGTAAAATCACATCTTGTCTACGCAGACCTGCCCTATAGAGTATCAACTCCTTAGAAGAGAATATTCGATGCGCAATTGCTGACATACGGCCACAAATGCTTTAGGAAGTGTTCGAAAATTGGACCTCTCGACTGGAAGTTATTCGTTCCAGCCGCTGTGACCACATGCTCAAAATAACTTTTAAGACATAATGGCAAACCCTTATCTTTATAATAGAGCTAAATTCTCTGCCATAGCATAAAAGGTATGGGTTGTATTTCTTCTTTTAAGCCACATGTTCTATAAAAAGTTCTTGAATTTCGAAGAAATGTAAGCAATGTGTAGCTGCAGCCTTACTCAACATTTATATAAAGACCAATCACGCATAATTTAGCCTGTAGGCAACAGAGTGGTCTCACTGAAACACCTTAACGTAACGTAAATGTTTCACAATGCAATGCTTTGAAATATAGGTACTTTAGGTATTAAGAAAGAGAAAAGGAAATATATGTGGCGCTATTTGAAAGGCATATGCGATTGTTCATACCTAAGAAAAAGCCTTAAGAAAGAGCTTCCTTTCTTGAGTAAAATCCTGTGGCAATTGACTGTGTACACCTACCAACCTTCAATCAAACTTACATCTGTTGCTGTTATTGATGCTGATGAGCTAAAGATTTTACCTGAGAGTATTAAGTCATTAAATTCATACAGGTAACCAATACTACAATCTTACCAGATAACATAACCATTCCAGATAAATATCCACAGCCCAGCTATCCTTTTAATTTGTTTGCCACTAGGTGTGCTTCAATACAATCCTTTTGCAGAGTTCAATCATGAAAATGTATTCGCTCAACAAATCGAGAATCACGAAACGGTTGCGTGCTACAGTTGATCGGTGATATTCAAATATACCACTATATGTAATGTCACTACAAGCTTATATTAAACCACTTCCATTATTCTATTCACCCTAGTCGTTTACCAAAAGTAACTTAATGTCCCATTTGCAGTCAAATATCTCATTTCGGGAAATCCGAAGCCATTAAGTCCACGGCGTATAGTCCTTTTGCGTTTTCATATATGGTATTGACAATCAGCGCTGCCTTCCCTGGCCATCGCCATCGCCATCGCCATCTCCCATGTCCCACATCACTTCATCTCCTCTCACGGAGCCATTAATCAAACAATCTGCTCGGAAGTATCTCCAAATAAGCAAATTCCCAAAATCGGATGACAATAAAAAATCACTTCGGCTCAATGCTGGGGAATAAAAAACTAAGCAAATACACGAATAGCGCAAAACAAAAAAAATAACACCAACAACCACACGAATAGACACTGAAATGGCGGCAGATCTCTACCCGAAGGATATTCTAAGAGCCAGCAGACCACCATCACCACGTATCCTTGTTTCACAAATCTTGATGGCACTCGATTATGTCAATCGAAGGAAGAGTAAAAAATAAACTTTTCGCCCATGAGTGGTCATTTACTAGAGTACGTATATGGATTCCATGGGAATGAAACTAAAAAAATAACAAATTTACCTTCAGATTTCCATAAGGATATGCGGCTGACTCCCTAAGCACTCTGAATGATTTCAGGGATGAAACTTTTATTCTTTCGATGTGTGACATTTTCGAATTCCTCGTTGGCCTTTGGACGTATCTTGTTGTTGTTCTGTTTTTTTTTTTATCATTTTTTTTATTCAACTATACCAGCCATACCTTCACGATCCACACCCGCTCGGGCAGTAGTGATTATGGATCAATTTGAAAAAGGACGAATCTCCATTCGCATCAGGGACCATACGTTAACCACAAACTACTCTCCAGAAAAAGGAAACAAAAAACTTAAGCGCACATCATTTATTATCCATGCGCTATGGGATGGGAGGATGTCCCATCTCATCCTATTTCTAGATTGGATGAATAAAAAACTGTGAAAAAGTCATGTGAAGGATTTTATCAAGTAGCCCCACATTGACATTTCTATAATTTTGCCTATACTTGCTGGAATAAAATATGTTGTCTTTTTTTAACAGCATAGTCAATGTCAGTTGCCTCTTTTTTTTGGTTTAATGTGCTCGTGTCCATTGTATGCATGTATTTGTTTCAGGATTATATCGTTTTTTCTAAGGTGTCAGTTAATTGGACATAGAATCAGGAAAGATTGTCAAGCACCCTTGTTTTCTGCGAGTATGAGGCTTTTATAATGAATCAGAACATTAGGTATAATAAGTATAAGCACTTTCATACATATATAAAATGTTCAGATGTGTTCTTTTTTGTTTTTCTTCCAGAAATAACAAAGGAATAGTTCTTAGGCTAACAGAGCTTCTGGAGCCTAGAGGCCCATCGCACTTCGTATTGGAATTTATAGGATACCTTAAATTTTTATTTTTTTTCAATTCCGATTGGTTATTAGTGGAAAGCGATTTTCATGGCAGTAAAACTATTTTCTGATGACTTGGGAAATCCTCGATTGAAATAATGATTTTTCTATTATTTCAACGCTTTAGAAACAAAGGTTCTTAGTGAAATCCTACAAGGATCTTTTTTAGGCTCCATTTTTTTAAGCATGCTCATTTAATATATTTATTTTTATTTATATTTATTTACTTATTGTCGATGTAATCAAATTTATAGTTTCCACCGTCTATAAATGGTCTTTAAATCTGCCTACAATTTTGGGGCTACTGTAAGATAGGGTATAATTGATTTGAATGGAAATGTGAATAGCAAATATCAGTGGTCTTTTGAAAATATCTTAATTACTAACCCGAGAAGATCTCAATCAATTTACTAAATAGTTTAAACAGTCTTCTTTTCCAACGTTTTTTTCAAATGGTCATATTGTATCATACAGTATAATACAGTATTTTGACCTTACAGTATTTTAATTTTATTTACCAAATATTTTCATAGAATATTCCCGCGGGAACCGGTCCTTATTAATATTATAAATGTGAAAGTAATTCTGCCTGTCCATCTTTCTATGTTACCGTGTCCCGCTAATATAACTAAACTGATTTAAGTGAGATTTTGTATATAGTCTAGAACCTGAGGAAGAACATAAACTATGTATTTTATCCCTATATTTCCACGGGAACGGAAAAGTAGGCTTACTAATATTATAAATCCGACATTAACTCTGTCTGTCTGTTTTTCTTTGTTACCATCTACCGCCCAAACAATTGAACCTATTTATATGAATTTTGGCACAGAGATAGTCTAGAACTTGAGGATGGACATAGGCTATGTACGTTTTCCCTACACTCCCATGGGAACGGGAACGCAAAAGTCACTATTTTACGCGGACGAAGTCGGGGGCACAGCTAGTCACTTAATAAAAAGACAAATTGATTCACCTGACATCGTGTCCTGCACAGGTTTCAACTACAGGGGAATCTCATACCGATTGCGCAATTCGGAGTTACTTCACTGTCTTCATCATAGTAGTAATTATGGTTTGAATCAGCCTCTTACTTTTATGATAAAAAACTTATACTAAACTCCAAATTTAATAGATTTTCAAGTAAAGCTGGCTTAAAGTCCATGATTCGAAAGCTCCACTCTCTTGAGCAAATTTGTGTTGTAATAAAAAGTGTTTAATTTTATGTGGCTATCTAATTTGATTTTGTATAAGTTTGTCAACAACCTTAAATTATTTTT
This sequence comes from Melanostoma scalare, assembly GCA_949752695.1. Taxonomy (NCBI): domain Eukaryota; kingdom Metazoa; phylum Arthropoda; class Insecta; order Diptera; family Syrphidae; genus Melanostoma; species Melanostoma scalare. The sequence goes on from OX456986.1 coordinate 60,016,111, forward strand.
GTTTTCTGTTGGCAGGGTAGAGTAATGACTCATATTTTTTGATTACTAACAGCTAACACCTCGTTAAATGGTGACAGTAAGAAATATGAGGGTGAAAAAATTCTTGAAAAAAAGGTATATTGTTCACAAGCTTGAAATTAGCTGTTCTAATAAAATATAATTTATCCACTGCAAGTGGATTTAAAAAGAAACAACAAAATGATTGAACAGCAACACTTTCGTTCGCAAAAATCAAAAAAAAAATTATTCGTCATATGTTTATGTTTATTTTTATGTTAATGTTAATGTTAATGTTAATGTTAATGTTAATGTTAATGTTAATTTTAATGTTAATGTTAATGTTAATGTTAATGTTAATGTTAATGTTAATGTTAATGTTAATGTTAATGTTAATGTTAATGTTAATGTTAATGTTAATGTTAATGTTAATGTTAATGTTAATGTTAATGTTAATGTTAATGTTAATGTTAATGTTAATGTTAATGTTAATGTTAATGTTAATGTTAATGTTAGTGTTAATGTTAATGTTAATGTTAATGTTAATGTTAATGTTAATGTTAATGTTAATGTTAATGTTAATGTTAATGTTAATGTTAATGTTAATGTTAATGTTAATGTTAATGTTAATGTTAATGTTAATGTTAATGTTAATGTTAATGTTAATGTTAATGTTAATGATAGTGTTAATGTTAATGTTAATGTTAATGTTAATGTTAATGTTAATGTTAATGTTAATGTTAATGTTAATGTTAATGTTAATGTTAATGTTAATGTTAATGTTAATGTTAATGTTAATGTTAATGTTAATGTTAATGTTAATGTTAATGTTAATGTTAATGTTAATGTTAATGTTAATGTTAATGTTAATGTTAATGTTAATGTTAATGTTAATGTTAATGTTAATGTTAATGTTAATGTTAATGTTAATGTTAATGTTAATGTTAATGTTAATGTTAATGTTAATGTTAATGTTAATGTTAATGTTAATGTTAATGTTAATGTTAATGTTAATGTTAATGTTAATGTTAATGTTAATGTTAATGTTAATGTTAATGTTAATGTTAATGTTAATGTTAATGTTAATGTTAATGTTAATGTTAATGTTAGTGTTAATGTTAATATTAATGTTTATGTTTATGTTTATGTTTATGTTTATGTTTATGTTTATGTTTATGTTTATGTTTATGTTTATGTTTATGTTTATGTATATGTTTATGTTTATGTTTATGTTTATGTTTATGTTTATGTTTATGTTTATGTTCATGTTTATGTTTATGTTTATGTTTATGTTTATGTTTATGTTTATGTTTATGTTTATGTTTATGTTTATGTTTATGTTTATGTTTATGTTTATGTTTATGTTTATGTTTATGTTTATGTTTATGTTTATGTTTATGTTTATGTTTATGTTTATGCTTATGTTTATGTTTATGTTTATGTTTATGTTTATGTTTATGTTTATGTTTATGTTTATGTTTATGTTTATAGCATCGGTACAAATGCGCGGTGCCTTGCAAATAGCGAGCGCGTACCGCACAGTGTCTGAGCCAGCAATTCTTGTAGTTGCAGGTGTCGTGCCAATTGACCTCCTCGCAACACAAAGACAATACATACATGAAAAGAAAGCTGAAATCGGCGTGGAAGCGGCGAGCGTGGAAGCGAAAGCGATCACACAGCAGAAGTGGCACGCACGCTGGGAGTCCGAAAGCAGAGGACGCTGGACTGCTAGGCTGATCGGAGACTTAAGCGAATGGAGTAATCGGAAACACGGTGAAGTGAACTACTACGTCACACAGTTCCTCACCGGACACGGGTATTTCAACGCTTTCCTGCACAAAATTGGAAAAAAAGAAGCCCTTCGTGCCAGTACGGAGATTCGCTGACAGACGACGCTTATCATACAGTGTTCGAGTGTAGTAGATGAGAATCTCCCCGTCAGGAAATAAATAGAGTTATCGGAGAGCTCAGCCCGAATAATATCATCCAGGAGATGCTGAGAGACGAGGAGAGTTGGAGGCGAATCAGCCTGTATCTGACGCAGATCCTGAAAACAAAGAAACTGCCACCTAGACACGGATCCCCCCTCCGGTACACTAAGGCTCATTTAAGTAAGGATCTTATTAGCCTCTTGTTGCACCACGGCTATGATTAAAAACCGTTCTCCCTTTGCATGAATGGGTAGCTAAAAGTAGTTCCCATCCTTTTGCAAATTGGTTAGCCACATGAACTGGTGAAAACATAACTGTGGTATATTTTATGTATATATATTTTTTTTAATGAAAAGCTCCTTTTTGTGTATTTTTTCTGATTTTGTTTGCAAGCTTCTGCTGTAAATAGTATTTAATAAATTCTATGTTTTAATACAGTTGAATAGAATAACAAAGAAAAAATTTAAACAAGTTGAAAAGGAAAGTAAAATTACATCGTAATAATTAGGAGGGAAACTTGCCCATCACAAATCACAAAAATGTTTAAAAACAAATTTTCTGACATTTATTTTACTGTTGTTTATATTAGTATTTATTTTTTTTATATTGTTGTCTAAGAACTACTCAACCAATTAGAAAAGAAAAGTCTATAGCGAAGAAATTTGAAATCAACTCTTTCATAATTCAAAACCACTTACTGTGCATTAGTTGCCAACCATTCTCTTGGGATAGGGGTTCAAAAAATATTGAATGATTAACACAACCACACCGTCCCAATTGAATTATATTTAAAAATGAATTTTGAAGTAATTGGAATTCAATAAGGGATAAGATAAGACAATGCTCAAGTAGAGCATTAGAAAAGGGGTTCATAAGCCATCAAACATCAGTTGTTTGACCAGACTATGGCTCTTTTGTCATCAAGAGCCCATTATGGTCTCTCAATTTATTTTCAAATTAGTGAAACACATGAAGGGTTCTTTTGATTAAGGGTAAAGGCCAGTTGTTGTGGCCGTTCTAACTACATGGCATATTGTCCAACTGACACTTTCCTACCCACATGTGAAATAAAAATTATTTCTGTGAAATATTAACTGCTGCTGTTCTTTGCATAAAGAAATAAATAAGCGAATGACGGGTTTTTGTCTTATGTGCAATATGCAGTTGGATAAATTTATGTTGATCCTAACCTGCTATAGAACCTGTACACGTTATCGAATAAATTGTTATGGAATTATGTGAACTTGTTATTATACCGCTTACGTTATCGCGTAATCTAGAACCACAGTTTGTCACTCTCTGATCAGTAATCGAACGGAATTTCCTTTGACTCATGAAACGCCCACAGATTATTCCTACAAAAATACTAGAAAATTGCGTAAATTTTTCTGGTAACTATTAAGAAGATAGACTACTTTATACCTGTTAAGAGAAAACTTGTTATTAAGAAAGTGCCTATATAATCAATAAAAATAAGTTATAATCTTTATAAATCTTTTGATCGCACCGAGATGGATCGTAGGAAAAACTGCTTACGTTTTTGATGTTTTGTCAATTGTAAAAGAGACTTAAATTGGATTTCCCAGCTGAATGCACTACTCAGGGAAGAATTCTGGTGACCCTATTGAAATAAATCAATCAATCCAATATCAGTTCCTTGATTTTAAGCAACTCAGATGTTGAAAGAGCCCAATGTAAACTCGATAGCGATATGCGATCAGGTTTCAGGACCTGACAGTTTTCCTCTGAAATCGGTCCATTAGTGAAGTGGTTGGAACATTTCTTATAGATTTAGATTTAGATTAGATTAGATTTTATTCAGTGTTTCTCATTTGTTCCTACAATCATTATTTTTACAAAAATAAAAAATTATAAAATCTTTAAAGCATGGCATAGCCGTCTGCCGGATTGACAATTATATTTGTACATATGTATGTTAAGATGCCCCTTAAATATATTCAAATTCATCAATACTGCAAGCTGTGGAGTTTGATTTTGAATTTAGAGAAGTCTAAGATTTTGATTTGCCGAAGTGGAAGAGGCCGAAACTGTGCGAACGAAAAATGGCATTACAATGGAGAGTCCATTGAAGTTGTCACTCAGTTTAAGTATTTAGGAGTGTACTTCATGCGAAACTTAAGTATGGAGAACCATTTAAAAGAGAAACTGCAGAAGGCTAAAGTCGCAATCAACGCAACTTGGAATAAATGTTTCTACAACAAAAGTATCACCCATAGTAGTAAGTACAAGATATTTGAGGCAATATCAAGGTCAGTTTTGTTTTACGCAGTTCAAACTTGGGGAGCAAAACAGTATGAATCCGTGGAAAAAATTCTTCGATACTATATCAAGCGAATTTTTCAATTGCCGCACAACACGCCCAATTACGTGATTATGTTGGAAACAGGTTTATCTCCTCTTTTCATCCAAACCCTAAAGATGCAAGTGGATTATATCTTGAAAGTTATGAAGATGGATAATCACCGGCTTCCAAAGATAGCAGCACTTCAAGTTATTCGAACGAAAACCAGCTGGTATGGTGATTGGATGGAGTTAGCTAGAAACGTTGGAATGGAATTGAATCTAGACTGTTCTAATATAGATGCAATGAAAGTCGCTCTCTATCAACTTATTTCTATGGCAGACATTAATCAGAGGGAGAAATATATGAACGATGCAACTGGATCCATATACAGACAGCTTTACTCTAAGTTAAACCACAATTTGGAAGAAAGGAATTATTTTACAGACGGTAACAGCATTGCCGAAATATCAATGATGTTAAAGATGCGAGGAGAACTTATTCAACTTAACTTCGTGCCACATAGGGAGGACCTACCCATAATTTGCTCATTATGTAATATGGAGGAAAGAGAGGATATATTCCACTTTACGGGAAAATGTCAAATTCTCAAGGAAATAAGAAGAAACGCCTTTGGAAGTAATATCTTAACGCAAAATCAAGTTGTAGACTTGCTCAATAACAGGGATGTGAAAAAATTATTCAGTTACTGCAGATTAGCTTTAACTTATAGAAACAAAATTATAAACGAATGTTTTTAAAGTATATTTCAGTATCAGTATTAAAAGTAGGAGCTAAAATCTTTTTTTCATTAAAAATTTTGCAGTTATTTTTTTTTTTTGTTTTGTCAACTAGGCAGACGGCAGTAAAGCCATGCTTTTGTTATTTTTGTTAATTTGTAAGAATTTGGAAACAACCTTAACAAATAAAAATAAATAAATAATAAAAAAAAAAAAAAAAATATATTCAAATTCATATAGTGTAACGATGTATATCTAAATAAAATGTTTGAATTTTTCAGGTATTTATATTATTAGTTTTTTAAAATCTTCGTTTTGTGTTCTTTCTCTATACTTCAAGGTAATTTTGCAGAACTCGTAAAGGCGTGAAACATCCATCTCATTTAGTTGCCTTAGAACTTGATCCTCCGATAAGAAATCGCTTCCGAAAATGCTCCTTCTCATTTCTCTTAGCGTTGCACATTTTCCATTGAAGTGAATGGTATCTTCTTTTTCTCCTAGGTTGCATATACTGCACTCCAATGGCAAATCAGGTCAGTGTGGTATATAATTTAGGTTGAGTAATTCGCTCCGCAGCCTAACCCATTGTACTAATGTTTTCCACCTTATTTGAATCTTGGAAGTAGTTTTGGCTTAACAGGTTGCGATTGAGTCTACTGTATATTGTTCTGTACAAGGAACCAGTTGCTTCAGATATGTATTCTTCTCTACATTGTTCGTCTACCTTTGCTATTATTTCGTAGAGATGCCTTCTACTACTTGTTCCATCTTCTATGTTGATGTTCAGTCTCATATTACACCCTTGCGCCAGTGCCAACCATTCACCATACCAGCTATTTTTATCTTAAATAGCTTTGAGGACAACTTTCCTAATCGGCCGAGTCCCATGCATATTCATAATTTTAGCCAGATAATCTGCTTGCGTCTTAAGCGTCTTAATGAACAACGTTGATAGGCCCGTCTCTAACATGATTTCTTATATTATTCCCATTCACGAATCAGGACTTAAGAAAGATGTTACCAATATTCTGCTCTATTCTACCTGCATTAGGTTTTCATTCGAGCTTTCTGTTATGGTTAGAATATTATTTGGAATAGATCAAACCCAACACGTCAACTTCAATCTCTTCCAATATCTGTCACCTCCTCTGGTGTTTCTCAGGGCAGCCACCTTGGACTTTTGCTCTTTCTTGTTTTTGTTAATGACATCCCTAATATCATTGAATTGTCTCTTTATCTTATGTTTTGCAGACGATATTAAATTACTGAGATGTATTAGAGTGACATCTGATCAAGTTCTACTTAAAATCGATTTGGATAGTCCATTTTGCTATTGTTATACCAACTACATTTCAATGTGTGTTATGTGACTATATTACCTCTCGCCGTGGTTTCGAAATGTCAATTTCAAATTATTCAATTTCATTTTCTTTGCACTTTAATTTTTTTTAAATTTTTTTAATGACTGCACAATATACCAAGAATATTGTGTTAAAATTTCAAGTCAATCGGAGTGAAATTGACGATGTTAAGAGTATTTGAGCGTCTATTGCTGCATGCCGGGTTTTATACCTGGGCGGCCAGCTGCCCGGAGCGCTATTGTATTTTCGACCCCAAATAAGTTCCTTCATAAATGGCTTTGTTCCGGTTTTGGTATTTATATTCGAATCATGGTGTAAATAAGTCTGTTGACTTCTGTATGCCGCTAAACGACCAAACTCATCTGCGTTTTTTAAACAGTTTTTCTGAGACTTGTCATATTTGAGGTCCGTGTGCACGATAACTCAAAATCTACTGAACCAATCGCTTCAAAATTTCTCACAGTACCTCTTCACATAATTGACCAGATATTGTCAAGAGCTTTTTCGTTTTTTAATAATTACTAATTTTTTAACAACAAATCAGCCAATTTTTTTTTGCGAAAATTGGGTTTTTAGCTGCCAAGTGCTACGAAAATTCGAAAAATCGAAGAACCTAGAGAAACATTTCCTTTAACGAATGCATTTTGATTTTTTTGTTTCAGATGATTCTGTTGCGTGTCATGGTGCACACCGAAAACCAAATTTTTGTTCGTGGCGCCTCCGGAGTTTTATTTTCACTCGCTCAATTTTGAATATTTCGCAATGCAAATTTAGGAGAATGTTGTTCAAATGTAACTTTATTATATGCATATGTAAATTTTTCAATAAACGAACACAACTCGTTATACAAAAAAAAAATCTTAAAAATATGCCTTTTTTCGGTCGAATTAACTCGTGGCTCATTTTCAAAACATAGTGGCAAACACTTATGTTTATAATAAAGCAAAATTCTTTTCCATAACTGTTAATATTATATCGATTGGAATTTACCTTTGACTTTTTGATTGTACGAGAGAGAAGAGAAGTTGTTTATTATGTAAACGCCAAACTGACAAATGTCATTTTCTTTATAAGGTTCGTTCAATTAACTATCTAAAAATAACATAAAATTACAAATGTGTTTTATTTCTTCTTGAATTTTATATAAAAACATTAAAATAATAAATAAATTTTTTAGATTTTATAGTCAAGCTTAATTTTACAAATTAATTTTTGTTAGTGTAATTGGTGACTCGTTTCCTTTCTGTCCATCTTCGGGCGCAAGCTTCTTGCACACTTCTGCGAATATACCCTTTTACATCACTTTGAAGTAATCGAAATTGTGCATTACAATTTAAAAATTTCTAAACTGAAGTCGATGAGTTAATTTAACGTTCACCTGAGAAAGTGAAAACCTTTTCTTTTGGTTTTATCATCATCATCAGCATATTCATGAAAGGCTATTTTGCCAGCTGAAGTCAAAAGACAAAAAATTGCATGCGTATTCTCTATTCGGCACCAAGTGTTTTCTTATACTCATATCACTGTTATGTGCTCTAATCCTTTTGGAGCCAGAAAAAAATAGTCACAGGCATATTTTCTATTCCCCATATGTCATCGGAAATAATTTTTTTGTCGTCACTTCATTTTTTTGGCTCTGGAGTCCACTTAACTCGTCGAAAAGTGTCTGAAGTGGCCAGACAACTCAGCACGTTAAACTAACAAAATATGCTTACCTTTCAATGATTCGCTACAGGTACTTGGAAAAATAAAAGGATAACGAAAAACAATTAAGCACCTCGTCAAATGATATTAATGATGTTGCAAATTTTGCTGCACAGTGCCCACTCCTATAGACCTACACTCTTGGGATAGCCAAAGTATTCGTATTTCAATTTGAGTGTAGGATGCACTATGAAAACAATTTACTCATACAACCAAAAAACGTTATTGAGAGGTATAAGGATTTAAGATTAATCTAAGGATTGAAAGAGTTGGACGTAGGAGTGTAACAAAAACATCGTTCCAGCCATCATCCTCAGAGCCATTAAGACTAATTATTATTTTCTTTTCAAATGGGTAGTTTTGGAAACCTTGGAAACCCAAGGGAGCATGAGTTATAATCGTTTTAAATATTATACTGGTGTACCACGATGTATTTTTTTTTTTTTACTCAGATTATTGCATTGCACTGTCTTTTTTGAAAACACTGAAGGGATTGGATTACCTTCACAAAAAAAGGATAGAATTGCAAAAAAGGTTAAAGTGAAGACCACACAGAGTCTTGAAGAGATTTTAATCCTCCAGAAAATAAATCAGCCTTAGGTAAAACAGCGGAAATACGTCACAATTAGCTGTCGCTCACTTATTTTTACCGACAACAGCACTTTTGAGTTAAAGAGAACTAACTTTCCGTGCTCCAGGCAAGAGGCTTAATCTCACAAAGAAAAATTTCAAAATAAAATTTTTGTTCCTGTTTCAAGAATTTTCTTTTTACTAAAATTTTGTTTCATTTTCATTTTTAGATTTTTCGAGCTTAATTAAAATTTGTAAGGGTCTTTAAATAAGCTTGTTTTTGGCTTATTTTAAAAGTAACATTCAGAAAAGTACTGAAACAGCGTTGAAATAAGAATTTTAAGGTTTTTAATAACGAGCTCAAACTGAGAATTTTGCGCTTGGTTTAAGATTTTCCGAGATTACCATACTTTTTTCATCGACTATTCTTAAAATAGTACTGTTTGTTTTTGCTTTTAGCTCGTTCTTTTTTGTGCATCGCAATATCAAGAATATTAACCTTGACCTTAACCACATAATGTTAGTTGAATAACGGTTACGTATAACTTTAATGTTTTATTTCATTTTATTAATTTAATTTTTTATTTTTTGTTTGTTTTAATTTAATGCTTTATTTAATTTTTATTTATTTTATTATTTATGTGCAGCTTATAGTTTTCTATTCTGCAGGAACCGATTGCGAAATTAGAGTCATTAGGGGTAAGTTCGCGCACTTTTCACTTTAAGCTCAAATTGAGAAAAGGTCATAACAGATATCAACTTAAGGTTTTTAACATTTGATTAATCAATATTTTTAGAGCAAAATAATGTCAAAAAAGTTAATGTTGGTGAAAGTTTTTTGTATGATTTTGTTAAAAAACCAAATCAAGTCAACTTGCGCACTCTTGCCCCGAGGTCAGGGTAAGATCGCGCAAAATGTCGGGTAAGAGCGCGCACCTAGTTTGTATTGGAATCTTAGCAGTTTAAATCAATTAAATATTTTAAAATTTACTATAATACGTATATGGTATATATCGTACTTCTTGAAACAGGCAACATTAGTTATTCCACAACTTCCACCTTTTCTATACACTCAAGAGAAAAATACTAGAAAAAGACAACTTAATTCAATTACTTACAAGAAGTAAAACTCATATCTTATTCCTTTTAAACGAATTCAATTCAGAAAACAAAACAAAAATTAACTTAACAAAGACTATAAAATAAGATATTTTTTATTAAAATATTGCAGCCTTTGTGTTTGGAAATTCATAGATATTTTTGATACAGCCTTCACTTTTTTTAATAAAAGATAAATAAACAAAATAAAATAAATTAAATAAAGTAAGTTAAATCTACAATGTAGTTTTTCAATTTGTAGTTTTTCTGTTTTTCTTTGTTAAGCTCGACCCATTTTCAGAAAACTTCTGCAATCTAAATTTTTGTAATGTGGAGATGGAGAGTTAAAAAAATTAAACCAGAGTTGAAAAACCGAAAATTTCAATACGGGGTAAGATTGCGCACTGCGCGCTCTTACCCACAAGAGCACTGCGCGATTTTACCCACAAAGCTACTTTTTTTTGATTTTATAAAACTTAATAGAAAATAACACAAATTTTGCAAAATTTTAAGCTTGATTGAAGCTTAAATGTTCACTTATTACAAAAATATGCTACTCACGATATATAGTGCAGCCACGCCGTCGCCACAAACTTTTCTGCCAGCGCTTTTTTTTTTTGGTTTGACACGTTTTTTTTCCAACCCCTATATCTTTTTAATCTAGTTGCGCACACACTCGCAAAGGACTTTTTTTGTTGATGTCTTGCAAGCTTCTCATTTCCTTATTTTTCGTTTTCGATTATTTTTTACACAGCCAAGGAAATAAGCAGTGCGCGCTCTTACCCCAAATGACTCTACTGTAATACACTCCTAAAAATTTCATCAAAATCGGTCCAGCCATTCAGAAGAAATTCAGTAATATACCTACACAGGTGAAAGAATTATATACCTATATAACATATAACTAGCTCAACCGCTCGCCGGAAGCGTTGCTCGGGTCTAAGTGTTTCTTGATAAAAATTGTAAAAAATGAAAAAAAATGTCAGGAACACCAGCTGGGCTCAGCGGGACTCATCGCCCGCTGCGTTCAATATACGGTCGGCAAAAAATTGCCCAGCAGAGTTGGTAATTTGATCAACCATGGATCAGTTTCGCACAACGTTTGATGTAGTGCTAAACAGCGTTGCCGCAGTAAAATTTTTCAAGGTGCCATTTTCGGCAACCAAAGGTGCCAACAGCTCTTCAAAGGTAGATAGATATTTAATAACACAAAAAACAAGGGCATGAATTAGTACACACACACACACACGATATGTATGTTTTACTACTTGAAAAAAAAAATCCCTTTCAGTCTTTTTTCAATGAGTTTATTAAGTTTTCCTCATTAAAATGTACCAAGTTCTTAAGGTGCCAAAATGAGAGCTAAAGGTGCCAAGGTGCCAATCGAGGCTGAAGGGTGCCAAAATGGCACAATTGTGCCACTTCGGCAACGCTGGTGCTAAATAGACCTCCTCAGAGATGCCATTCATAATACGCTATTGCTTATGTGGGGCAGAGTGTAGAAGGAGAACCGAATGAGTACATCTGCCATCGCACGCAACAATTCGAGATGTGCACATCCAATTTATGGAAGATTTTGAGGAAGGATCTTGCTTTACTGCCTTACAAGTTTTAACTCGTGCAAGAATTGAAGCCGAACGACCATCAAGCGCTTCGAACGTTCGGTAAATGGGCGCAAAACGAAATGGCCATCAGTCCCGATTTTCACAAGAAAATTTTGTTCAGAGGTGAAGGTCGCATTTGAGTTCATGATAGTACACAAGCCATTTTTTAGACGCAGCGCCGTTAAATCCTCAAAAATTTATTCTCTGGTCTATCTCTATGAGCATAGGGTCCATATTTCTTCAAAAATGAAGCCGGCCATAGTATTATTCAGTCAATGGAAAACGCTATAGAGCCAAGATTAATGACTTTTTCGAGGTTGAATTGACGGATGTTGATGTAAGCGAAATTTGGTTCTAACAAGATGGCGCTACGTGCCACACACAGCCAACGAAACAATCAATTTATTTAAGCAAACTTATGGTGAGCGCATTTTCTCGCGTCGCATCGCTTGCGTTGTGGGTATGTGGCGTGTCCTCGAAGATCGTGCGATTTTTCACCTACGGACTATTTTCTACTGGGACATGATGTGAAGTCGCTTGTGTATCAGATAAGCCTGAGACGATTGAGGCCTTGGAAGAGAATATTCGGAACTTTATTGCTCACATATAATTTTTAAATTTCTCAAAAACTAAGAAAGATTTTCTCGCTCGGTTTCCGTGCGTGACTTAAAACATTGGATATTTGAAAAATTGGCACGATCGGCGGGTCGCACGAACTTGTGATTGTGTGCTAAGTACTACATATATCAAAATCTTAAAGCTAGGTGCAAGGTTTTAGTATTCGTTCTTTATAATATGTTTAACGGTACAGGATAGCCAGCTGCAAATTAATTATGAAAATTGAATAAAATCACATGAAGTATTGAAAACAATTACATAAGTATACCTTAAGTGACCACCTGTACCGAAATTTCCGGTACTGTACCGGAATTCAATGCAAATGTACCGTGTACCGAAGCAATGCTTCGGTACATGCGAATGTACCGAAATTTCACAATTTAAAATATCTGTACCGAAATTTCATACAAGAAAAAAATTATTGAACGGTTTTGAAGAAGAAAGAAATTCGTTGAGTACACGGATGTTATAAAGTGAGACGAAAATTTTCATATAAATATAAGACAAACAATATTTTGTTTAAATTTCAGTTTTATCCTCTTATTTATAAAGTATCAGTACATTTTATATTTTCTAATAATTATTTTGTTTTATTGATAGAGTTGACAGTTTACAGTCCTCACAAATCTATCAATATTTCTCTTATTTGACAAGGGGATGTTGAAAACTCATTTTAATTATACAGTGTGTCCCGTAATTCGTGTTACATACTTTGGGATATAATTCTCGGTCATATTCTAAGAAAAAATTGTTATACGGTAAAGTTCGTTTCTCAACTTTGACATCACTTTTTGACAATTTAAAAAAAGGTTAACTTTGATGTACCCTGACCTGTGTTAAATTCTATTTATCTGTCAATAATGATGGTAGAGACCTAATCTTAGACTTTTTTTTTTTTGTAAAAATAAATTAAAAAAAAAATTAAATTGGGCTCATTTAGGTTTAAGGTTGCCAATTGCAAATTGCGACATTGATAAAAAAAAATTTGTAACCGATGAAAAAATTCAATCCTGGGAAGAAAACAATATTGCCACTGTAAGCGATGTATAAAAACAATATTGCCACTGATCAGCGATGGGTAGAATGTTTCAACCACTTTACAAAACATGGCGTTCCGTACAATCATATCATGTCGCATATATTCTTGCTCTGCCAGGCACATCAGCTCCTGTTGAACGAATATTTTCTATTATCAACGATTTATGGTCCGCCGGAAAAACCATCGAATTTATTAAAACTCAAACAGAATTATTGAAAAAATCGGATCAAATGATAAATATGCTTTTAAGAATAGCAAAAATGATGAATAAAATGATCTGAATTAAAAAAGGTTTTCAAAATGTACAAAATTAAATTTTTGTTTAAAATTTTCAGTGGAGGTTTTTCCATTTTTATGTCTAGCGGTACATAAAAATGGAAAAACCTCGGAATCCGGGGCCAGTCCATGGATTTCCATGAAATTTTCGGAAATGTGTTTCAAATAGCGTATAGAAAAACAGTAAAAAAAAAATTTCACCGCTTTTAAGTTTTTAAATATTTTTATAATTAATTGCTAGCTTTTAGAATTTTCTTTTAATTTTGTAGGGTGTATTTCATACGTTTGCACAAGGCTAAAAATGGATATGTTGGATCAAGACAAGAAAAAAAATGTATGGGAAAAGGGGGTCTATATCTCTCCGTGTATGCAGGAAACGCAATATTATAAAAAATTTACTTAATTCTTGAAAATTTATTAAAAACTAACCAAGCCATTTACTTCCACATACTATAAAATTTTTGAAAGCTAATGCTTTGTTATTTAATAAAAATTTTAGTTTGAGTTCATTTAATGATTAGTTTTTGAGAAATCAGGCCTTAAAATCAAAATTTTGAAAAAAAAAAAAAAATATTTTTTTAAATATTATTTTATATGCTATAAAAAACACATTTTCGGTTTCACTTCCCGAAAATAAAGTTCAATCAGCGAAAAATTAACAACATTTTGTTTTCTGTAAAAAGGACCGTTTTTTTAATTTCTCAAAAACCAAGAAAGAATTTTTCGTTCGTTTTTCTGCTTTTAAGTAAATATTAATAAAAGCATTGATTATGGGAAAAAAATGGCCTTTCATTAGGCAAAATTTTGTAAAAAAAAAAAGTACTAAGAAATAAAAAATACTTTATTTTTTCAAAATATTGGTTTTGAGGCTTGATTTCTCAAAAACTATTCATTAAGTGAACTCAAACTAAAATTTTCTAAAGCATAAGCTTTCAAAAATTTTATAGTATGTAGAAGTAAGTGGCCAAGTTAATTTTTAATAAATTTTTTAACAATTAAGTCAATTTTAAATAAAATTGCCCATACTGCCTACACGGAGGGATATGAACCCCTTCCCGTACAATTATATTTTTGTCTTAACCCAACCTGTCCGTCCTTAGTTTTTGGAAAGCCGTATGCAAAACACCCTACAAAAATGAAAGAAAATTCTAAAAGTTAATTAAATTAACTATAAAAATAATTTAAAAAATGAGAGCGATGAAATATTCTTTTTTAACTTTGTTCTATACGCTATTTGAAACACATTTCCGAAAATTTCATGATAATCCATGGACTGGCCCTGGACTCCGAGGTGTAATGCTTACGGCACTGCACTATATTGTGTTTTCTTAATGTGTACCGATATTTAGTACAAAAAAGGTGGTCACCTAAAGTATACCTATTAGAGGCAAAATAGAAAAGCAAAAATATAAAAACGACACTTTTCTAACAGTTCCTTATAGGTACATATAAAGGCTGAAAATTTAATCAAAAACGTTAGACCAATTATTTTTTTAACAGTTTTTTCAAAAGACTGGTTTTTTTAAAAAAAATTTGCAAGTCTTAAGACCTTAGCAGAAGAGGATTTGACAAAAAGTTAAAATTTTAAATAATTTATAAAAAATCCAAAAATTAAAATTTTTAAGTGTTGTTACGTATGTACATAGTATAATCTTTTTTTAACAATCTAGGACTTCCAGAATATAAAATTTCGTCAACATCGTGCTACCCATCTAGTCGGTGAAAGTCAGTAAAAAACGGTACTGTGAAGGATACCGTTCTTAGAAATTTTTAAAAATTTCTTACATTATAAGAAAAACTACTTAAAACATACTTATCATATAGAAATTGATTGAAATCATTAGAAACCTTTTCGAGAAAAATAGGTACATATTATCATTATGTTGTAAGGCAGGTACCGTCATTTCAAGACCTAGAGACCCAATTCCAAAAACCCTTCTTTAGGCTGCTACACAGACCCTAACTAAAAGTTTTAAAGAAAATCGGACAAGCGGCTCAGGCTGTAGATCTAGATCCATATACGGACAGACAGAGAGAATTGCAGGACCCACTTTTTCGTTTAGGTACTCTATCATCGAAATGTCATGTTTTATTGCTATCTCAAATTTTTGTCTGCACCATTGCAAAACTTGCCTTATACCTAGTACATATAATCACTAGTAAAAAGTGACCCTTGCTAACGCAGAATTTTGTAAAAAATTTATTTGGAGACAAAAAAAAAACTTTGAGACGAAATTAGCTTGAACTAAAATTTTTATTTAGGAACAAAGAGTTAGCTTTGAAAAGTAAACGGAAGGAGTTAGACTGCCAACCCTCCTCCAATATGATTTTTCTCTTGTCGTTATCAAACCTATCCGTCCTGTTGCATCTCATGCAAAACACCCCTGTGTGTGTAGAAATAACCTTACTTTGTAATTGTTAGCCAACTTAAAAGCGGAAATAGTTGTGAATTTGATTAGTGTGCAATGTGCATAGTGACAACTCAAAAGTTCAACGGAACAAATTGAAGGAGCATTTGGTGACCGGTGTCAGTAACCCTTGAAAAGCTTTGATTTCATACGAACAAAAGAAACATAGGTAGGTACTAAAGTTGCGCTCCTGTTCTCGTCATTATCGCTAGTCTCTATAGTCACAAAAATAGAAGAAGATTATTTGTGTTGCTTTTGAGTGTCTGATATGCCCGTTTACTTTGTTTTTGTTTTTAATGCAGATGACGCTTTAAATAAGCAACCCAATCACATGCGAGTTTGATTTAGTAAACCAGCCGGAGTCTCATCTCCATTACTTACACTTTTTTTTAAAGAGAAGCTGACAGCGGGAAAATGCGCACTAAAAGGGGAGTCCTCAGTCTTCATCTGCTGTGCATAGATATCTCTTTCGCCGCATGTGTATATATACGCATAGATATGTAAATTTAGACATCAAGAAGAACCCCTCCGAAAGAAGTCAAAAAAGCACACAACACACAGCACAGCACCACCGATTGTTCCAAAAAGGAAGATGTTAAAAAAACGAAAACGTATATGGAACATACGATCTGCCATGCCACCCTTCAGATGGAAAATTTATGCTCATGAGTGAAAAATCCAACAGAAAATAAATAAAAAATGTACCGTTTCTTCGTTTCTTTATCTCGAACGAAATAAAAAAATCATAAGCCAACTGACAGCAAAAGGGGGACCCTATAAATGAATGGAGAACGTGCCTTGTCTCTGCCCCACCCACACGTGTGCGCTACACGCTACACGCGCTTAAAAAACATCAACGACGGAAAAGACGAAAACGACCTTCTTCACTCATCTGCATTATGGGATGGAATAACAAA
The DNA here is from genome assembly GCA_949752695.1 of Melanostoma scalare. Classification (NCBI taxonomy): domain Eukaryota; kingdom Metazoa; phylum Arthropoda; class Insecta; order Diptera; family Syrphidae; genus Melanostoma; species Melanostoma scalare. The sequence continues at coordinate 60,032,676 of OX456986.1, forward strand.
GCGGTTTCTTAACCCCAGCTCCCGAGATTCGAGTAAAATATCTAAAGATACACATATATAAAAACATTTGGAACTTTTGAAAAAAAAAAAAAGGGAAGGCTGGCCGTTCATTCATCCTTTCGCCCACCCCTTTCCTATTTCGTAAGCATATAACAGAACACACTCTACACTCATGGCCGTTCCGCAGAGAGGACGCACCAATGGGGAAGGAACGCTTGAATCAACTGCATTAGCATAAAAGAAGAATCACATTTGTGTTTGAAGATGGAGTTTTTTTTAGGGTTGCTTGGTTGGTATAAAAAATGGTTTGAAGTCAAATGATTTCACTTGAGATTCGCAAAATATGGAGGATACTTTGGAATTCCTAATGACAGTGGGAACGTTCCCCATCTCGGCGGGATATGAAAATGCTATCGAATTGAAAACGATGCAAAAACAAAAAGTTGCTTGACCACAAAGCTTACTTCAGTTATTATTTATTATAGGTAGGTAGGTACGTACCTATACTTTTGAACTTTGACTGAGGGGACCCGGAATTAATTTTCACCTTCGTATTTATCAAAAAAAAAAAAAAAAACACGTTAGGCATTTGAACTGATAGGTATTAGTTAAGTTGTCTGTGAAAGGCACCATAACCGATACTGTCAAAAGTTTTAAGCCAAAGAAACGCACGCGGAAATTAAAATTTGAAACTTGGAAGCTTCACTTCCAGGAAAGCAACTTACTATATTGCTTTTCTATCATTACGAAGATATTTGCCTAAGACTTATAAGTTATGAACCTGGGTATAAGAACTAAGGCAAGAGTACCTACGATACTCGCGGCGCGGCGCCAAGATTTGAGTATGCCATTTTGTAAACGAACCAAAATAAGTCGAATTATTAAAAAGTTTCGTGTTTCGCCTAAGATTCTAGCGAATTTTGGGCTATTTATTAGTTTATTTACAAATACAAAGCAAAAAAGGATGTTTTTCGACTTCAAAAACCCATATTTCGAAAACGAAGCGAGATATTACAGATTTTATGTTACGCTTTCGTTTATTTTAGCCTAAATAAGCTTAGTTCATTGATAGATTGCAGTGCCACGAATATCGTGCTATCTCCAGAAATAAAATAGATTTTTGGATTTGTTATCTTTGAGTATGATTTCCTTATTCTTAGACTACGCAAGAATTACAATAGGTAGGTATACGCAACGCAGTGAGTATTGAATATATTGTTAGTAAGTACCTACCTACATACAGTAAGTGGCCAAATTATTAGGGACAATACTGAGATTTTAGAATTTTCTAGTCTACATAGGTAATTGGATTTTTTTTATAAATTATTATCGGTTGGTAAGTCTCTTTTTATTTTTATCTGTATTCTATTGGGTTCATAAAAACAAAAAAAAAATTACAAAACTATTTTATATTCTTCTTATGAGTAATATAAATATTATTGGTAAAAACTATTTTTAAAATTCAATATTTAGTTATTCCTCCCTTTGCTGCAATTAGAGCTTCTATGCTCTAAATACATGTTTTTGGAGTGTAGAGTTGCTATTACATTCTCTGATGATAGTTTCAATCAATGGTGGTAATCAGTTCTTTTGCCATCACCCGTTTGGTGAATTCCAACATGTTTTCGATGTTGTTCATGTCTGGTAAATTCCCTGGCCAAGGCGAAACAGTGACATTTTTTTCAGCCAAGAATGCAGTAACCGTTCTGGCTTTGTGGCATGGTGCAGAGTCATGCATAAAACCACTCATTACCCATACTTATAGTATTAAATTAAATTAACTATAAATTACATAAAAATTAACACTGTCCCTAATAATTTGGCCACCCACTGTAATATAATTATGAATCACTATAAGGAAAAGTTGCAAAATGCATCTTTGTGGCATTCTATTTCGACTATATAAAGGGTGTTATTTAGAAAAGTGGCTTTCAGGAAAAGATAAAACGAATGTATGGCCAATAATGTTGCTTAATATAGGGATAGGGTTTGCTGTTCTGTTCTAAAAATGTCAGATGTAATAACAGCCCAAATTCTATTATTCTATTACTTTATTATCTCATTGCATCCAATCTCTTGCTATCTTACTCTCAGACCCCTCTTTACAACTGGGCCCACTGGGCCCATCCCCAGGGCCCCGCATTCCCCATGGGTCCCCATTTTTAAAATTTAAAAATCCAATCAGAAAAAACATCCATATATGTATGTTACGATCGAAGTTAAATGGTGTTGTGAACATGGGAAAACTTCTTGTGTATCCTTCTGACATTTGCGATGCGATGATGGTCCGAAAGGGTTACTATTAATAATTTTTGCCTGTTTTCACTAATTGTGGGTTTTTTATTGTTGGCTGTCTATTGTCAATGTAGGTGTTGCATTTGTGTACAGAGTGTCCCTACTCATTATTAGATATACTCTGGAATGAACGGCACTCAATTTTTTAAGATTTCAAAGATGAAATGTTATGACTGCTCATTTAGGTTCGAAAAAAGTTGTAAAAAGTCTTTTTCAAACAAGATGGTCATCGCGAGCTGATGAACTAAGCACCTTATATAATGATCATCAAGAAATTGAAGAAGCTTTGATGCCTATCGTTAACGGTTTACGACAGGCACGAGAGGCCAGACAGGAAGCTCTTAGTCTTTGCAAGCAAAAAAAATGTTAGATTTGCTGAGTGCAATCGATGAATTCATAATTGGGCTCAAGGACAATTTTGATAACTTTGATTCATCATCCAGACAAAAAAAAAACCCGGATTCCGAGTATAAGAAATTTCTGAAGGGACTAGGTGTGGAAAAGACTTTTTTTGACGGCTCTGAACCCTCAGTAATTTTGACTGGGAAAGAAAGGTTCGAAATTGACGCCTTTTTTTCTTATGTTGACACTCTAAGCGTTGATTTGAAACAGCGACTAGGTTCATATACGAACATTGGCCAACGTTTTGACTTCTTTTTTCGATTAAAAACTCAATTCAGAAGACTTAAAAGAGAACTGCAAATCTTTTGCTAAATTTTACACTGAAGATGTAAATGGAGATGAACTACTTGCTGAATGCTTGAATTTAAAAGAATACTGGAAAACTATTCGACACGAAAATGAAAAAACTGTCAATATTCTAGAACTTTATAATTTCTTAAAAACAAATAAAGTTGAAGATGAATTTCCAAGTGTTGTTGAAATTGCACTTAGAATTTTCTTAAGTATCTATGATGGTGACCAACTCAGTGGTGAACGCTCTTTCTCTAAAAAAAGTAAAAAAGAATAAAAAACGAACTCAGAAGTCAGAACTACAATGGTTCAAGAAAGATTGACCATTTTGTCGCTGATGTCAATCGAAAGCGACATCCTCAGAGGTATCGATTTTGTAGATATAATCAATCATTTTGCTAATCTTAAACCAAGAAAAAGACTCCTCCAATTAACATTCTTTTTTCCATCTTTTTGCATATCAATATTTTGTTCCTTAAACTACATTCCTTAAACTATGTATATCCGAAATTATTTATCTGTTTTTTAAATTTTGTTTATTTTTGAATATATAAATGAGAGATTAGTAAAGTTTTGAACAGTTAACAAATTTTATATTTCCTCAGATGTACATTTCAGAAGCAATGCTTCCATCGTCAGTGGGATTGATAATTTAAATAAAATTAAGTTATTTGTCAAAAAACTAATAAAAAACAAAAATGTTTCTAAACAAAGTTACAATTGAGGAAATATAAAAAGTGTTTTAGCTGTTAAAAACTTTACTAATCTTTTTCATTATTAGATAAAAAAAAACACGTGGATTATCTCAACTACAAAACTCATCAATTCTTATATGAAAAATTTATTATTTTGTTTTTATTTTTACATTATTTATGTTTATGTTAAAAAATAAACATGCTGCAATAATTATTTACTTTTATAATGATTTATAATGATTGGTGAAATATTGATTCAAAGTTATGTGTTTTTTTCTGCATACCTTTACTACACATCATAACATTTTTATAGAATCATACAGAGGCCCCATTTTCAAAAAGTGTCCAGGGCCCCCAAAGGGGTAAGGACGGCCTTGCTTACTCTAGTATATTCATTCCATCTTTCATTACAAATAAAAACATTCTGGAATTACCCAAGCAACAATTTGTAACCTCAGTAGAAAAATTACCGCGGTAGTAAAATTACTTTTAATAACCTAGGTTCTAGAATGGTTCAAAGTTGGTTATTTTTTAACTGCAAGTAATTTTTAGGTAAAAATATACCCCAAAAAAATTCCAAAGTTCATTTCTGGTAATTTTGTATCCTTTTTTCTCGGTATTTTAATAACCTAGGTTTAAAATTGGCTTTAAAATTTCCTGTTTTAAACCTCGGTTTGAAATCGGTTTAATTTTTACCAATAATTAACTTTTTTTCAATTTTCAGGTTAATTTTTTACCAATTCTAGCTATCTAGTTCAAGCCTAGCTTTAAAATAACTGATTTTATAGGTTAAAAAAAACCAATTTTGAACTTGGTAAGTAAATATCTTATTTTATTGGCTAAAAAACTACCAATTTTATTTGAAATGAAAACTGGGTTATAGAAAAGCTTATTTGATTGGTAATAATAAAACCAATTCAATTTCGGAAGGAAATCGGTTTTAAAATAACCTGTTTTACAGGTTCCAATGTTACCATTTCAGTTTCGGAAGTTAAATCGGTTTTGAAATAACTAGTTTTACTGGTTCTTGTTTTACTTGTTTTATTTGGAAATGTAAAATTGGTTTTAAAAAAGCTTAGTTTTGTGGTTAAAATGTAATCTTTTTTGTAAAAGTTTATAAATTACTCTTTTTTAACTCAGGACATTGATTTTCGTTATAAATTAACCCGTTAAAAACCCAGTTTCAAAAAGTTTATAAAATAGTCATTTTTTAACACCTTTTTCTAACATATATTTTACTGTCAAACAAATTTTGTGACAAGTTCCGATTTATTTTTTAATAACATTCTCTTTTGCCCAGAAAATATAATTTCTTATGTTGGGAATAAATATTATAAATATTTCTTATTTTAACAGAATCTGGTTTTCACAAGGTACAAATTTTACCTATAAAATTCCTTATTATCGATTTCCAGTTTTAATACTACCCATTTAGAACCTCAGTAATAATTCAACTCATTTCTATTCTCACAACAACTCAACTTACTCAACCAAACAAACAATTTCCCAATCAGACTACGCATACACACACACGACACAACCCTTTCCTTCTCTGTTTGCTTTAGCCTTTAGTTTCGTCAGTTGATTTTTGTTGTGCGCCGCGGTAACTCGTTTGTGACAGTGTATCAAATTTAATTAATATAAATAATAAAAAGAACCTGTATTGCATTTATTTGGATTTCAACAAAAATTGGTAAGTCATTTTAGCTTATATATTATTATATATATTATTCTTATTGGATAAGTCTTCATCGTTTTTTCCATTTAGGGAGTGAATTAACCAACGCTTTGTGTTTTTTTTTTTATTCTCAGAGAAAAGTAAAAAATAAGTAGCAGAATAACCAAAAAAAGTAAAATGACTCACTGTCACAGTGCATGTAGGTAGTTAAATAACCAATTCAGCCTGGGCAAAAACAAGTTTTTTTAATAACACGAGTATTTTGGCGGTTGTGTTGTCAGTCATTTGGTGTCGCAATTCCGAGTTGGTTTGTTCTTTGTTAGTTGTCTGTCGTGCGCTCAACGAAATATTTTTTATATTTATATACATTTAAAACAGTTGAATTAAATTATGAATTCCATTATTAAAAACAAATTGTGTAGCAGGTCCACATATAAAAGAAAAGTTAAGAAAGCTCTAGCTAAATTACGTGAAAATAATGTTCCTGTTGAAGTATCTAACTTAAATATTGTAGAGTATCGTCAAAATTTGCGTGTAATTTTAAGATTCATGGGAGAAAGCCCTTGAGAAGGAAAGGGAGGCGGAATTTCTGTCGTCTGACGATACTGGGTGCGACGAACTGTCTAAGTTGCCCGAAGCAGTGATTGACGACTTAAACGACCTCATGACTGAGATCGTCAGCGAGAAAATGTGCGACCTCCCCCAGATGCGTTATGGAACATCCTGTCCTACGTTGAGTTACGGTAAGAAACATATATTTCTGTTCTTTTTAGTATTTGTTACCTTATGACCTTGTTCCTTTGGACTCCACTATCTATTGCCAAATACTTTTTAGTACTTCTGAATGCATTCACCGACCTTATTTCTTCAATAGAAAATAAGATATTGTGTCCAGAAGTACTTAGCAGTGGAAACTGGAGCCCAAAGGAACACAACTCTTATCATTCCATATAATATTATTGTTTCTGTTTTCTAAAACACATCTTTTTTGATCATTTCAGATTCAAATTTGTCCGACCAGCACGCTGCCTTACAGGCCATCCAAAATGTTCAGGCTGAACATAAGGCATCGTTGCAGTCGATGAAAATGGCACTGATCGAGCAAAAACAAACTCCTCGAGCAATTCATCGCTAAGACGGAGGTCAGCCTCAGTGTAATTATTGAGAAGCTTTGTGTTGCAGTGGAGCGGACGGACTTAGAAGCCGTCAAAATACCGGAAAACTTGTTGCCCATTGCAACACAAGAAAAGCTGGATGAGCTCGAGGAGAAAATTACAGCCGATCCAGCTTTTAAGCGAGCCTTGGTAAGTAATAAATACTTTAATTTTCACATGTCACGTTACTTTAACAACCAATTTTATTATTCTAAATGTATTTGACATATAACTAAAATATTTGTTTTGTTATGTTTTCTATTTGTTAGATTCGTAAACTAAGCACATTTGGGGCGTATCTGCGTCCAAAAATGTTCGCACAATTTGTCGGTGCGCTTTCACCGATGACTTGTTGATAGATTATTCCTGGTTCGGGACGTCAACAAAAAAAAAGTTCGAAGCCTACAGGAATATTTTTGCGGTGGTTGTCGAGGCGGTAAGGGAAAGATTCCCTTCTTTTAGCGACGTGGAGGGATCCACGTATTTCAAAGTTTATTTAAAACAGGCCCGTTTCAGACTGGGCAAAAACCCAATGTAAGTAAAACATACCAGTTTTATAATCCTTTTAAAAATACAAAACCAATTTTTATTCAACTTTTTTAATCAAATTCTAATAAATTTGTTTTATTTTATTTTATTTTCAGCGACGATTCAGCAGTCGCCGAATAAAGATTTTTAATTTTTTTATTAAAATTATTTTAAGGTTCATTTTCTGGGTATTAGTTTTAAGCATATCTTTAAAGTTATTTTTAGTTTTTAAGCAAATAGTTTTAAGGTTATGTTTAGTTTTAATGTTATAACTAAAAAATAAAAAAACATGAAAAAAAGTAATTTTTAAACCTGTTTTCTTATTTAAAAAGGAATTTCTTATTTTTAGATAAAAAGTTCAAAAAAAGTTATAAAATAACTTTTTTTGATGCTCGATACTGGGTTTTTTTCCAACCTAGCTACTACCGACCAAAAATAATGGTTTTTTTGTAACCTCATTCAAACGTTCGAACAGGGTATTAAAAAAGCCTATAAAATCGGTTTCCTTACTACCTATAAAAAACCGGTAGTGAAAATACGTCACCATAACGCTTTAAAATAACTTTAACAGAGCGTTAAATACGAACCGTTTTTAAAAGGTTATGTTTTTACTCAAAAAAGCAGTTATAATACTACCTTTAAAAAACCAAGGCTTGGGTTTTTTTTTTGGTAAAAAAAAAACCACGGAAAAACCAGAGTTCGAAAGTTACTGACCATATCGGGTAATAATACGGTTTCTGGAACGTTTCCAAGCCGTAATTTTTACCAGATTCACAACTTTTCCGGTAAATTACCGGGAGTTATAAATCGGTTTAGATACCGAATTTAAACCAAAAATTGTTTCTTGGGTAATTTGTGTCCGCCTTTTTATCTCGGTTTTTCCACACATTTTCCCTACAAAAATGATTTCAGGCAAGTGGCCCAATTTTCGATCACTTTTCAAAGCATTTGAGAGGTTTTGTTTCGAGACAATTCACCAATCGTACAGAGTGCTCAGAGGCCATGCTGCTTCGTTTCTACGATGAAGTGGCGAACTAAACTGACCATAAATCAAAGCACAACTGTCAAAACACTAGATTCAATTTCAATTTCAATTTTTATTAAATAGCATTATAAGCATTATATTTAGAGCTAGGGTAGGAATTTTGAATCTAAATTACATACCCCACCGAAATGATCGGCCCCAGCTGAAGATATTTATCACTTTATAGCGATCTGTCCAATGTTACAGGAAATTCGACGTTTATATTTTCATGAAAGTTTTATGACATTGCCGAAGCTTTATGATATTTTAAATGGATGCCGGGTTTGGCTTAATTTGTACAAGTTTTGCAAACATGCCATTACTTATCGCAACAGTTTGCCATAAGCGAATTTTCCCAGTTAGTGCAGTTTCTCAAGTATACTTTCCCTTTTCATTTAACATTGTTTATTTTTGTGTTTCCAAAAATCACTTTAAAATGGATAATTTACTACGCTTTCTCGAACTCGTAAAATTTTAGAAACACTATTGTACTTTTATACTTTTTCTCCATTTGTTTCTAAATTTATAATATTTAACTTGTGTGAAATTATTATAAGACTTTATGTAAATATTACCTATAAGGCCTTACACTTTTATATTTTTCTTTATTTCGAAATCAAATGAACTGTTATTTCAGGCAGACGGCAGTAAAGCCATGTCCTTATTCTTAAGAAAACTAATTGTTACGAATATTGATGTAATAAAGAATCTATCTATAGATAGATTAGAATAGACATATATGTATCTAAAAAAAATCTATCTATCTAGATTGTTCGATTGAAAATCACACGTCGAAAAAAACAGCCTTTATTAAGCTTAAAAACATAGTCCTTATACAGCCTGAAATACCTTGAAAAAAATTATGCTGCCACACATGTGTACATGGAGACATTGTAGTAATTATGATGTTTTTTTTTTTGGGACCTAATACTGGCAGTTCTTTATAAAGGATCGTACATTTTCTTGCAAATGTACTAAAATGTCTAAAAGAGCTTTACAAAAATGAAAATATTAGCGATGTTGAAAAGAAGTTTTTGATCAGACGGCGAACTTTAACTGTGCAAGTTATGTGGTGTGAAACAAAACGATAACAAAAAATATTTCTATGAATAATATTTTCCCGAGAACAAGTCACCAAAAAGCAGTAGCATTAAAGAAAACTCCAAAATTTCATAATGCATACATAATATTTCGTTTTTTATTTATGAAACATCCTTTGTAAAGAAAGCAAACTTACACCGGTTTGAAAAACTGTTCTTCGTGTGTGACATATCGTCCCAAGTTCAAGAATATGATCGAAAAGCACACGGACACGGCGAGTCCACATAACTATATCGAAAATTGCTTCCGGGAAATTTTTCAAAAATTTGAAGCTGGACTTTTTTCGGACAAATTATTTTATTTGACTCATGAAGTGCTCACATATTATTATTCCTGAAATGAAAATCTAAGAAAGCTAGGAAGGTAGATTACTTTATCTTAGTCAAAACAAACTTGTAAATAAGAAAGTGCCTAATCAATAAAAATAAGAAGCCAATCAATTCGAAGAAGAAGTACTACTTTACCATAACAAACTTTCGTTGCCCATGCACACCACAGAGTATAACCAGAGAGTCCACTGCAGCAAGGTAGTGCGTTTTGCCTACAAGCTAAATCAAACCGGAAAACCGCACCCGGAAAACCGCACTGGCCTTCACTTCCCACAGATCAAAGTCAGTTGAGTTTGAAAAGAAAAAAATTTTTTTTTGGTTGCAAAAAAAATCGATAATTTTTAATTTTCATACAGCCTAGAATTTAGAAAAATGAATTTAAGTTGCAGGAAATAACTTTTTTTTTCATTTTGACCAGTATTTCACTGAAAAAGACAAAAATTAGTAAAAAATTTCATACCGATGCAGGCGTTTTGTTAAGTTTTTACAGTTCATACTAGTGAGCACAGAACCTCAAACTCAGAAATAGGACGCCATATTGAAAAATTTTTTGCGGGTGTTTCGGGCTGAAGGGGTGGAAGTGGATACTCTGTATTATCTACTCTGTGATGCACACATTGACCGGAAGACATTCACAACCGTGTAGGTAGCATGGTGTGCATTCAATGCCTAATTCAATGCTTAATTTTTTTATATTCTCACTAAAACTTGTATTTTTTCGATATGAGTTTCGCTAACTTTTTGGTTACGACTGAATCGCACGGCCACGTGATTGTTTGCTAGGTATAGGTACAGTGTCAAAAGATTCAGGCTGAATACAAGGATTTAGTACTTGCTCTTAATAATATACCTAATTGGTGGTACAAGGAATAGAATCACACAAAATATAGAAAAGAAAAAATAAATAAAATATTCCAAAGGTTCTTAGCGAAAATATAAAAATACCATGCTTCTGCAGTTGCTAATACATATAAACACTGAAAATTTTGTAAAAATCTTTCAACCTGTTTTTTCCTACCCAGATTTTATTTTCCCTTTTTTAAACAACACGTTTTTTAAAAATCAAGTATGCAAGTTTTAAGGTATTGATAGAAGATGTTCAACAAAATATTAGAAAAAAAAAATAGAGACACCATTTTGAATTATTCAAAGAAATAAAAAAAATTTAAAAAAAATAATAACAAAGTCAAAAATTAAAAAATCTTCAAATGTTAAGACGCAATCTTTCTTAAAATATTTAGGACCTTCCAAATATAAAATTTCGTCAAAATCGTGTTAGCCATTACCGTGAAAGTCGGTTAAAAAAAATACGGTACTATTTGAAACACCGTTCTCAGACGAGTAGCAACCAATGACGAAGGCTGTAGGTATCAAAGCATGGAAGATTCAACAGTGCGTCGAGAGCAGCCCCTGGAGTGCTGAGAAGGCCCCAGTGCAGCCAAGGCACATTAAGTTACCTAATGAAATAAACAGGGTGGCGCAACAGAGAGGGGAGGCCCGGGCCTAGCGACTTGCTCACAACCGTACCTTGTGAGGGAATTTCGGGGACCTATAATTTTCTACCGATTCCGAACGGGTAATCAAGAAAGACTTTTCATGGCGATGAATTTCCTGTCTTGTCAATTAATAGCGAAAAGTGATACCCATGGAAAAATACAGCCGAGACATATAAAATTCTTCGAAATTTGGCAAACGAGGCAATGACATATTTTCGTGTCCACCATTTTTTCACAAAACAACTGACGCATAAGAAAGGATGGGCCGTCTCATGGCCTATAAATCTAAAGAACCCTTTCGGTTACAGACCGGCTCGCTTAAACTGCCAGAAGACAACTGATGCTCCTGTTGTATCATATTCTCTACACTCCGCTTCAACGATCATGGTTCCATTCATTTGCATGCCTTAACTCCACAAGACTTAACTTAACTCGTTTACACCATTTTGTCTAGCAGCGTTGCACATATCACCAAAGCTAACATTGTGGTATGTGCACGTGCACCTTCTGTCATGAAGATGACTACCGAAAAATTTTTCCTGTCAAGAGCGGCCTAAATACTTACTCCACGAGTCGATTTAAGAAAAATCATATAACCAATCGATGTAAATATCACAATACAATTGATTTTACACAAAATGGGAGTCATTAATGATACCTACCTATTTTTGCCCAAGTGAGTTCCAAGAACCAGAAAAGTGCTAACGCTAACTCATCAAGCTTATGGAGTTCACTTGGACAGTTACAAATAATTCAGAAATACTTAATTGACAACATTAAACTGTTGATGGTTATGTTGAGGCGGAATCATGTAGCCGACGACGTAACTTGAGCATTCAATTCTGCTCACAAGATTTTCCTCGTTAGCAAGCATGTTGCATCTGAGGCAAAGAGGTGTTTGGAGTTAGGTTTTGCGAATGAAAATCGCAACCATTCTTTCCAACGCTTTTAGCAAAAAGGAGGTAAGACTGATGGGTCTAAAGCTCTCGGCGAATGAATAATCTTGCTTATTAATTTTTATTGTGAAAGTGACTCTCTGCCACGGAGTTGGAATGTACCGGTGAAAATATTTTGCAAAAGTACCTATAGGTAGCAAATGTTTTATACTTTCCTGAAACAGCTGGATAAACATGGTCAGTGCCAGGCGACTTGAAGCTGACCAAAGATGATCCAGCATTTTTGATGTCTTCGTCAGTAGTAACGATGGAATGTACTAGCTGCGTCGTCAGGCTTACCTGATTTAAGGGAGATACATAGCCTGTAGTGATCCGATTGATACCTGGTTAATGAGATTCCAGCATAAGGCTGAGTACCTCTACTTTTGGCTCAGTATAGGGGCATGGGTGTTTTCAGTTTGTTTACCTTGCTCCAAGTTCCAGTCGGGCTCTAATTTGGTCTTGAGGGACCTGTTCAGATGATTTTTGATTTCCCTGCGAAGCTTATGCAATTCAGCGTTCCACCACGGAACCATAAATCAACTAGGCATTGGTCTAGCGGGACATGCCAGCTTAAAGCTTCTTGTACAGACAAAATGAACGTTAAGGACCGCATCCTCCACTGATCTAGAATCTGTTTTTAGAACGAGGCTGATTTCAGGCAATAGGTTGTAAGATAATCCTCACATAAAGATGCATCCAATAGGTACAGATACTCCTAACTTAAGGCCCCTTATGAGATTGAGAAGTTCTTAGAAAGAGGTTAAGTTGAGCTGCTGTTGGGATTTAAATAATTTTTTATTAAAAATGCCGGAACTCTCTTAATGCCATAAATAACAAAGGCGAAATTCTAAAAATCCCTCCCTTGAAACGAAGTATTTTCGTTCAACAATAAGTTCAAAGAAAATGCCGTCATACAAAATATTATAGCTTCACAGTCCAACTTTACACAAAACCAGCGGATAAACATAACAATGTGACATTTCCGAAAATCCATACGAGATAGTTTCTAATATCACGTTTAACCATTGTTGTTTTACTACAGTAGCAGGTATGGCACACCATAACAATACCATTAATCCTTCCACCTATAACAAACCCCAGATCACACCAAAATACCGACAACAGTACTCATCCTTTCCGTCACTTTTACGGTTCTCTTTACTTGCTCTAATAAGAGCTCTAGTCACACGATATCCTCTGCCTTTGCAATGTTTCACTTAACGTTTTGACCAAAAGAGAAGTGTGGGTGAGGCATTTAAACGCGGTCCAAACGCAGTAAAACAGTACAGTAAATCGTTTAATCTGTCCGTTTTGTTGCTTAGAATGTGTGGGAAGTAAATGTTCACTGTTGTATTCTAAAGGATTCAAAGGAGGGCCCTCTGGTTGGGTCGTGGTGTCCTTGATACTTTTTATGTTAATTTTTGTACAGACTAAAACAATATTAAGAGGGAGTGGGGATGTTCATTAACTGCCACTGACTTTTGGCCGCAGTCATTAAAACGAATTCGACGGATTACTTTTAAATAAGAACTAAGCATTCGGAGGGTGACACATACGACTGCATGTATGGGACCCATGACTTCATTAACTTTAACCGCTGAGATTATGTTAGGCGAAATGTTTAATTCCATGCTTTTACTATATATGTGCGCTACGGTAGTTGGATAAATGAGTGTAGATGGTGTTGGGTAAATGCCTATTTCGGGGTTTTATTAGAGGCTGTAAATTAATCATTGTTCCTTGATCCGGTTTTGTGGTCAAATATAAAACATTGGAGTTAGTTCTTTTTGTTTTTGTTGTAAATGTGCATAAAAGGCTAAGACATGGGCATTTTTTCCAGAATAGAGTAGCTGCTTTGGTTCTTGAAGGATTGCTGTTTATGTTTTGCTTAGGCAATGGTCTGGCAAGGTACCTACTTGGTACTTGCCCGGAATTCATCGATTTATTTTGGTGTAAGTTCTTAAAATGGGTAGGTACCTAAACCCAGATGCATATTACTTTCATCACATTACTACATTTATTAACCGAGACATTTACGATTTGTGTTGAAAAAAATTCATTCAGTGATGAGGTCGCCTAAGCTAATAATGACTACTTTCAGTTGAATGGTGATCAAATTCTATTGACTTTAATCATTAATCAACCCTTTAGCTCCGCATACTGATGACTCTGCATCGATGTGTGTTTATTCCAATCCAAATGGCGGACTGAGCCGCAGCATTATAATTGCCCTCCATCAAACTTAATCGCTGAATAACCCTTAACGACGTAAATAAAAATTCATTCGACCATAAAAAAGGGTATACGAACGAAAGCCAACAATGGCGCATAACACAAGCCAACAACATTCTAAAGAAGGCAGCAGTTAAGGAAAAGGGATAACTACAGAACATAAGAACTTTTATTTAATTCGAATCCTTTTGGTTCGCATTCTTGACACGCCCGGCACTCATTTTATTTTTATTTTTTTGTTCAATTTGCGCTTTAGCTGCGTGTGACTTAGAAATGACGGCTTATTTAGCTCCTCAATTATGATCACCATATAGCCATCATTTGAATTGGAAATAACCACAGGACTCCTCTTTTATTCTGTTTGTTTATTTTTATTTTTATTTTATTGGCTGCGGCTATTCAGCGAAAATTTAAATTATTTGGTTTTGTAATAATGACGCAATGGTCCCGGCTTGTGAGGGAAACTTTTAAGATGAAGAGGACAGTCAGTGGATATTAATTTTAGTTGATCTAAGTACCTACGTTACGTATATGTAATCAATAAAATCGGATTGACAATTTTCGTCTTTGTGGTGTATGTTTTCTAGCCTTCCATTGTGATTTAGGATCGTCCGTATTAACTTTATGTCTATCTGCCCAGTTTGAAAATTAGAAACAATTTGAAAAATTTAGTTCAGAATTCTTAAAATTAAAATATTTACAATTGACTGCATGACTAAAGGATTTTATGTCCGCATTTAAAGTAAAAAAAACCGAACGCCGACTTTGCCGCTTCTCAAAATTCATAAAGATAAATGGCAAGCCTCAGATCAATCAACCGTCAACTAAACTGACCATGTTGCAATCGACGTAAGACAATCCTACATTATTACTGATGTCCGAACTTTTCAAGTGGCTAACTTTGACTAGAAACCACTACATATCATGTTGTAGCCGAATGATTATACCCTGTTCACGACTCGAGCGAACCAACCCTGTAAAACCATGTGACGTCGGAAAGCTAAACATATATTGACCAGAGATTTCCAGTGCCTTCTAAAATCGAGTGCCCCTCCTTGAATCCAATGTCGTCAGCATTAAGACCAGTGGTAGCAATGTCAACAAACCATTGAAATCGCAGCCTCTGATGTTCTGCATTTCTCTCGGCCACAAAGAATAGTACAAAGGGAGTGTACTATTCGGGAAGACTCCAACAGGTGTCAACTTGGCGGCCGGCGCGGCGCCCAGATATTGCAACTTATAGTACACGTGAATTGTGCTTACTATACCTCCACGCGGTATCCACTGAGCACTGGGATGCTTCGTCCGGAGCTGACCTGCTAAACTAGTAAGTGCGAGTGTTGACAAAGAAATGCGGAACAAAAGTACATATTGTGAAATTGTGATCAACATTATAATGCTCTGCGAATAATGACTGACTGCCCGAATCTCAGTGGTCTACGAGAGCTTGTCGGAAATGTCCCACCGGATGAATTCGAATGACAGACTCAACGGTGGAATAAAGCAGTCAAAAAAGCAGAAAACCTTGAAGGAGCTACTCCAACATATTTGGTTTAAAGGTTTTTCAGGGTCTTTCAATACTAGGACAGGGTATTGAAGTAGAGATGGTGGCGGATGAGCTCCTGGTGAGCCAACGGTAGCACTCACACCCCTGCAGCAGGGTACTGACGCTGGATATTCCAGCCCTTTATGTCCGAAGGGATCCAAAAGGATCTGGCCCTCCAGGTTGGGGGTTGTGCGTGGGGTTAACTACTCAACCACGTAAGAAACATATAGTTCCGAAACAACCAACAGCCTCGGATAACGATAATGATTCCAAAGTTGACGACCCAAGCAAACGTTAAAAGGACAATGACCTCCGGGTCTGCACGTGGAAGATAAGATCTCTTAATGGATTACGTGCAGCTGGAAAATTAGCAAACCCCTTGGACTGCTGCAAAGCAGACATAGCCGCCATCTAAGAAGTGCGATGAGTGGATCGGGCATAAAGAAGATGAAAAACTGTGACATCTACTATGGCAACTGCTACAGACAACAGAAAAAGCGCTTAATTGGGTGCGGATTTGTCGTTGGAGGCAGACTCAGGGATTAGGTGATTAGCCAAAATCCAGTTAATGAGCGTATAACGGCCATCCACATCAAGACTAAACTCGCCAACATTAGACTTATATACGCCCACGCCCCCACAGAACAGAAAGACGACAATTCCAATACTGTTTCTACGAGCTAATCGAAGAAACATATGAGCAGTGCCCTACACAAGACGTGAAAATCGTTCTTGGCGATTTTAACGCAAAACTAGGGAAGGACGACATCTTCGGAAATACAACCGGTAAGCATAGCCTCCATGACAAAACCTCTGAAAACGGACTAAGGCTAATCGATTTTGCTGTGGGGCTAAATCTTGTTGTAAGTAGTACACGCTTCCCGCATCTCAAAATTCATAAAGGTACATGGCGATCACCAGATCAATTAACCGTCAACCAAATTGACCATGTTGCGATCGACGCAAGGCACTCTTCCAGTGTGTTAGATGTCCGAACTTTCCGAGGGGCCAACTTTGACTCGGACCACTACCTAATGTCGTAGCCAAGGTACGAATGAGGATCTCTTGCTCACGACCTGCACGAACTAACGCTGTGAAGAGATATGACGTCGGAAAGCTACAATCGCAAGAGATTGCCAATGCCTTTTCCAATCGAGTGTCCCTTCAATTATCCTTGAATCCCATGCCATCAGCATTAAGCATTGAAGGCCAGTGGCAGCTATGCCAAGAAGCCATCAGAACCGCTACCTTTGAGGTTCAGGGCTTAACTCGGCCCACAAAACGAAACCCATGGTTCGATGAAGAATGCAGGCAGGCAAATGCAGCCAAACAAAAAACACGCCAACCGACAAATGCTGATGCGAAAATGAAAAAGGGCTGCTTACGATCAGCATAACGAGATCTACAATTAGAAAAGAAGGGAAGAAAGCAGATTCTCAAAAAGAAAAAGAAGCAGCATGAGAAGCGCTCGTTTGAGGAAATTGAGAGGTGCCATGACAGGAACGAGATTCGGAAGTCTTACGAAAAGGTAAAAAGATCCTGCCAGGGTGGCAAACCCCGAACTCAAGCCTGTAAAGACCAGCAGGGAAACATAGTTGTAGAGTCACAGTCGCTACTGAGGATCTGGAGAGATCAAATCTTCAGACTGCTTAACGGCGATGAGGACACAAATTCCGCTGTCAGGCAGATTGCCCCATTCAGCTTGGACGATGATCAAGAATGCCGTCCTCCCGACTTAGAAGAAGTTAAGCCTGCCGTATGCAAAGTTAAATCAAATCAGTCTGCAGGTGCAGGTGGCCTTGATGCCGAACTTTTCAAGGCAGCTGGAGACCAATTGGAAAGGAGCATGCACCAGCATGATACGGTTGGAAGAAAGCATGCCCGATGAATGGAACCTCAGTATCATATGCCCGATCCTAAAGAAGGGAGACCCTCACAATTGCGCCAATTAAAGAGGGATAAGCCTCATAACGTCGCTTACAAAATCTTGTCTTCTGTAATATGTGAACGTCTGAAACCCCACGTCAACAACTTGATAGGTCCTTATCAATATGGTTTTAGACCAGAGAAGTCCACAAGAGACCAAATTTTCACATTACGGCAGATCTTGGAAAAAACCCGAGAATATAATTTCGATATTCACCATCTTTTTATCGATTTCAAGGCCGCGTATGACAGCATTTACAGAGACGAGCTGTACAGAGCCATGTCTAGTTTCGGCATCCCTGCAAAACTTGTACGACTATACAGGATGTCTGTGGAGAATTTACGCTGCTCTGTCAAGGTCAGTAAAGAACCCACCGAGACCTTTGATGTCGAAAAAGGTTTTAGGCAAGGCGACAAACTGTCATGCGATTTCTTCAACATCATACTTGAACAGATTGTAAGAAACTCAAACGTCAACACCAGAGGAACAATCTTTCAAAAGTCTGTACAATTACTCGCCTATGCAGACGATATTGACGTAATGGGAAGAAAAAAGCGTGATGTCATAGGTGCTTTTGCGAGTATTGAAACAGAAGCGGCAAAAATAAGGTTGATGGTTAATGAGGGCAAAACGAAGTATATGTTGTCATCAAACAAGGACACAGAACATCGACGAATTGGACAAAACGTCACAATAGACATACATAACTTGGAGGTAGTACAGGACTTCGTCTACCTATGATTCGCTGTAGACACGGACAACAACATCAGTGCGGAGATCAAACGGAGAATAACTCTTGCCAACTGCTGCTTCTTTGGGTTAAGAAGGCAATTGAGAAACAAAATCATCTCCAGATAAACCAAGCTAACCCTGTATAAGACCTTGACCATCCCAGTCCTGCTTTACGGCGCGGAAGCATTGACATGAACATAATCAGAATATGGGAAACTTATTCATTTCATTCATAGCTCTGCTTGCTTCTCTCCCTTGTGCCTTCTTTCCTCCTTGTTGTTCTTCTTCTTTTTGGGTGCAAGCAAATTGACTCAATAGCGATGCATGGCATGTGATGTCTCATTGTTGATATCAAACCAATCCTGCACTGTTGGTGATTCAACAATCAAGCACAGCCGGCCTTTGCAGATTACCAAAACTAGCGAAACTAGGTGAATGCTAGGTGAATTGTTAAGTGAGGTAATCCCTCGCATAATACCTATGGTATCACAATGGACCTAATATTGGTCTAAGTGTGTCAGTTTGTTTTCCTGACAGCCATTTAAACCTAACCTAACCTAACCTAGGTGAATGCATTCAAATTGCCACATCGGCTGTGTACATCGGCAAAACAATTAGGACTTCACTGATTAGTATTTTTACCCTTTTGCGGCGCGACTTGTGTGGGGCTCACAATTTGAATTTCAGTCTTAGAGTGCCTTTTTGGATGATTTGTTGTTCCTCTCCTACTCATTGTACTGATACGTTGCGGTCTAAGCTTCATTTTAGCGTTTCCTTCAGTATGAGCGCTGAATAAGAATCGGTATTCCATAGAGCTAAATGGACGTAAAATCGTTCTACACATACATTCTTAGGTAGTAGGTTAGGTACCCACTCGTTCAATGCAGCTTATCTTTTCCAATTACTAGAACTGCATCAATATCCTCAACTCTAAAGGCATAGGTGTTTTCCTAGCTAAAGCAAATCCAAACCAATTTCATTTCCTGGCAATTTACTATGTAAACTGTCCCTGCTTCTTTCCCTCTCTCGGCACTAATCTCCTTAACTCTTATTTGCTCTTACCGTATACCAAGTACATAGTGAGCCACTTAAGACAGCCGACAAAGCACTCGTGCTATATGGACTTCTTTGGAAAGCCTTTCGCCATACAATTTCTCTATCTATACTAAAGAATCTGCAAGGATTGCGTTATCCTTGCTTTTGAGCCTACAAAGATGACAATCTTGCACTCAATATGCTAAAGTAATGCAAATAAGAATTTGTTTTGCTTGCAAACGTGGTTCTCATAGCCAAAGAAAAACAAAGGATGAACCTACTCTGCTATTAATACCTTAATCCTTTCTTTTACCACATATTATGTTTCTTCTCATTCTTTTTCTGTCCTTTTTTTCTTTGTGACACTTCTACTGGCTGTGGACTATCGGTGAGGATTAAAAGTTTATACAGACACTATTTACCATTTCCATCTTCAGCTTCTTAAAGTATTAAGTAAAAAAACAAGCGATCTGAAACAATGGCATTATTCTTGTTTGAGACTTCATTAAGACTCAATTTCAGTATATGGGCTGGGGACATCCACGACTGTGTGTGCTGAAAGAGAAAGAAGAATTTTCGTTTATAATACCACATCTACTTGTTGTGATAAATTAGCAGGATTTTGCCAAGTGATTATGGGTAATTAAGATGAGAATAGGGGTTTTTACATACATAGGTAGTTGTATGGCAACATTCTTCGAAAGCGGTACTACTACTACTACTATTTTTGTTCAGTTTTGTCTCAAAGGATTGGACTACCCATAGGATACGTCTGTGAATTTTTTTAAAGGCCAAGATCTTACACCATAATCCTTTGGGTTTTTGGTGACGATTTTTTCAGTCCTACACAAAATGACACTTTTGATATCAATTCATCAAAACAAAATCACATCACCCAGCTAAAATCCTTTCTAGTTTGACATAAACGAATTTTTCCTTTTGATTGGGTTTTGATCCCCGCCGAGTGTTTTTTTGTGAGCAGACGGATTCAAGGAACGATTATACAATTTCGTTTTTCAAATAAAGGATCAGAGCGAACCGAATTCAACGATAAATTGTGGTTCCTCGCCTTTGCGAAGAAAGTCTTCGTATATGATGCACCTTCGAAGGCTTCGGGGGTGAGAAGGATTCTCAATAGTTTGAGAGAAAAGCGTCGTAATCCTTTGATTGTTAGAGACATGGTAGAGTTCTTAAATGTAACAATAACGTGAGAAGTGTGACCCTCCACTCATTTAAAAGAAAGACAGAATAGAATGTATTAGGGTTAAAAGGTGTTATTGTGGCCAATAAACGATTTTGGGTTCCTGCCCTTTTCTTGTAAAAAGTAATTTTTTATGTACTGTAATCCCCATACAAACATGTTTTGGATAAAACAACGATTTGGAAGTTCAAAGAGTATAGGATTTTTTTACATCAAAATGGGGATTGAAATTGACAAAAAATTGTAAGTGATCAGGTAGACCTCGACATGGTCTTAGTCTTGTATCAGGTGTTCGGTTGGTTTTCATTTCTTTTTGTATAAAAAAGTATCCTGTCATTTTGCTTGTCTAGAAAGGGAGATCAAGTAAGGGGTTAGGTGAGGAAAATACTATTTTACCTGCTTTTGTGCTAAGCAAAATTTCTTTGGGGTCTTTTATACTCCACTGCTTGCATTACATTACATTTCATGCTATAGAAGATTGATTAAAGCATTTTTAATTGGAGCGAAACTGCTATTGGAAAACTTGCAATTGGTCGCGAAAGACAATAATCATGAGAAAATAATTGAATGTGTCTGGAATTCTAACCTCGAATTACCACGTAACAGGTACACATGTTAACCATTGCGCTACGTGCCCCACTGTTCCTCGCCAGTTTCGGGCATAACAAATGCGATAGGTCACGGCTCACGGCAAACAGTGGGCCCAAATGGCATTCAGCTTCTCAAAAATGCTTTTTCGTTAGTAATGTGGGAGCTAAAATCTTTATGCAAATGAACCAAGGAAAAGTCAAATTTTGTACCTACTCCAATAGAAATTAAATGGATTAAGTTGGATTATTTAAGGACATGGCTTCTTGAAGTGGTCGCTCCACATAACCCCATAGGAGTGGCGAAATAAATTAAGTATTAAGTTAATAGAGTATCGAATTTTTTTAATTGAAGTTCCTTAGTCCAACCCGCCCCGTTAGAATTATAGGAAGATATTCAATTTTCGCTCAGATAAAAAAGTAATATTTTTTGACTTCAAAAAGTTCAAGATAATTTTTATTAGGGGTGATATAGCCATATCGTCATAAAATGATAATTTGTTTCTAAGAACACAATATATTTGGTGGTACCCGTATCAGAGGTATCAGAGGTTCGTGGTTCGAATCTCAACAGAGGCAGAATTGTTTTTCCACGGGTATTGCCTTTCACGAGGAATTGACAAGTGCTCCGTTAGTAAATACATTGCAATGAAAAGCGCTTTATCGATTAGCCGTTAGGAACCGGGAGAAATTTATAGGTCCCTTCCATTTCACTTTACAATGTTGTATGGTTGCGAGAAACGCGCTAGGCCCTGGCGTTTCTCGCTCTGTTGCTCCACCCAATTCATTATTTGTTTTTAGAGCAGTAATCTCATATCACCTAAATAAAAGGAATTAGTAGGTATTGGGTGACCACGGCGTGGGAAAATTTTGGATGGTATGGTGCCCTTGAATTCGTTTGAGGTCACCGCGGTGTTTATTTAATGGGATGTTAATGGGGTGTTTAATGGGTGTTTAATGGGTTTATGTTTTGTTTGAGGTGGCCGCCGCTGCGCTATGGGTGATTTTGGAATTTAATTTTAAATTGAAATAAAAATGCACACTGCCGAGGCTGAGATTTGAACCGGGGCCTCTGGCGTGTCGCGCATGTGACAGATGCACTAGGCTATCGGGGAAGTTGTAGTTTGATGTGTAAAAAGTCTACTTATGCGTACAAAAAAGTTATTTATAGAATCTTTTGGTATGTTGAGGCTTATAAAAAAGTGTGACGGTTGGTGGTGGTTTGAATTTGTATTTTTTGTTTAGCTTTAAGATAGAGAATTTGTCACGATCGATTTTTGGTTGTGCATTGATTGTGGATGAACAGCATGTCATTTTACAGCTTATCATGAGGTTTCTTTCTTTCAGACATAGACACTGTTAGTTGTTCTATTTTTAGATTTAGATTTCAGAACTGAAAATTTGAATTTGAAAAATAATCTGTCTGCTGTTAGTTGTTCTATTTTTAGATCTTGTTGAAGGGGATTGTGGGTGATTTTGGAATTTAATTTAAATTGAAATAAAAATGCACACTGCCGAGGCTGAGATTTGAACCGGGGCCTCTGGCGTGTCGCGCATGTGACAGATGCACTAGGCTATCGGGGAAGTTGTAGTTTGATGTGTAAAAAGTCTACTTATGCGTACAAAAAAGTTATTTATAGAATCTTTTGGTATGTTGAGGCTTATAAAAAAGTGTGACGGTTGGTGGTGGTTTGAATTTGTATTTTTTGTTTAGCTTTAAGATAGAGAATTTGTCACGATCGATTTTTGGTTGTGCATTGATTGTGGATGAACAGCATGTCATTTTACAGCTTATCATGAGGTTTCTTTCTTTCAGACATAGACACTGTTAGTTGTTCTATTTTTAGATTTTGTTGAAGGGAATTGTGACTTGGGAGTATCGTTTTTGCGTATTGTGTTTGATGGACTGGGAGGGGAAGTAAAATATGAAAGGAAAGATTATGATGACAATGTATGTAGGGTTTTTTTTGTTGTGAATTTCGATGGGTTGATATGGTATGGTAGCCAGAATGTGTAGGTAGAGAATTTCGAGCGATGTTCGATTGTGCATAGATTGCGTATTGTCAAGAAGATGCTCTGCAACTCAACTTGACCTAGAATTGCATACAAACAGCGAGTGGCCGTTGGTTGCGGATTTTTATTTTTTACTTTGGGGGGTTAGATTTCAGAACTGAAAATTTGAATTTGAAAAATAATATGTCGGCTATTAGTTGTTCTATTTTTAGATTTTGTTGAAGGGGACGCCGCGCCGCGTGCTGCAGCAAAGAATATTTTTGGAGTTGAAATTTTAATTTTAAGATAAGCTAGGGAAGCAATCGACCCGCCTACGCGATGAATAAAAGTGTCAACGAAGTATTCTTTTGTTCACATAATGCTTAAATGCATTTTGCGCTGGAAATTGATTGTTGCTTTTGCAACAAAGTATCTTGGAGATACAAAGAATAAGGAAGCTATGTATTTGTTCCTTAGGGATTGATTACTGAATTGTATGAACTGTGGGTGGTATAACTTGCATATCAACTTACAGTTCTTGGCATGCTGTAGACGAAATCAAGTCATTAAAACTTATTTTATGTTTATGTTTCCTTTTCCATATGAATGTATATTTTGATTATGAGTACTCTTGAATGTGTCACAGTGACCAAGAATCGATATGTTTGGATTATATGGATGAAGTCTTGAACTAGCCTGTAGGATCACAAGCCATGAACAAATTATATTGGTTTTCCAAGATTAGAGTGGGGATGTCATTGAAATTTTGGAAAGGGAACTTAGTATAAAAAGTAGAGCATTTTCCAAATAAAAATTATTCTTCAAGAATACCTCAAAAGTGTAGTTCTTTCATTTTTCGATTTTCAATAAATTCTAAAATCTATTAAAAAATGTCTGGGTTTTCAAATAAACTGAACAACCTTCACAGTTCCACAGACAAGGAAGGAATTCTGGACATCTTCCAGATTTTCGAAAAATATCTGGAGGAGTTCTCCCAAGGCTGTTGGGAATTAAAACATCTGAAAGATGCCTTAGAGGAAGAACTACGTTTGGCTAGAGAGGTGCCAACCTTGGGGAGGCTACAGAGTGTGGCACACCTCATCAAGATTTTAAATATTAGGAGCTGTGAGCTGGGTTTTGGGGATGATGTACCTATCATCCCCATAGAAATATATATTTTTTTACAAAAATTTTAAAAAATATAAAAAATAAAAATTTTTTTTAAAAACTATAAGAAATCATGTTTTTTTCTTCTTATCAGAGAGAGAATTCTTTGAAAAGTGTTTAGGCTTAGGTGCCTACAGTGTGCTTTTTTCCCTCGACTTTTTATTACAGTATTGGGCAGTTACCGTGTGTATCTAACACATCTCATACATCTTCATACATCTCCAGAGCTGTGAGCTGGGTTTTTGTAAAAATGATGAATAATGATTGATTTTATATTTTTTCATGAGACTTTGAAAAGAGGCGTTGAAAAATTCTTTCCCATCATCAGCTTGTAAGTTTTTGGGGGTACGTGTATCTTTACTGAAAAGTCGCAATTTGATAATATCTGATCCAAGGTCTAAAACTGGATTCATTAGTCGTGATTCACAGCAGATTTTCCTTGATCTGATCTCGGAATTCTTTCCGTGCAATATCATCTATTTCATAGGATCCTACTGGAATTTCGATTTCGTGTTCTCCAATATGGAACAAATTGTTTCGTTCATCCACATTTGGAATTGAGTTATATGTTTGAAAATCTACGAGGCCACAAACGTAATCCCTATTCAAGTTTAATGGTGGGAAATATTCAGCTGATAGATAGGAAGTTTCCCCGCTTAGTGTAAGTGTCAATGCCATGACGATGAGATAAACAATGAACATTTTTTCAAAAAAAATAATCTTTATATTTATTAGAAGTAACAATCATATAAGAATTTCAAACATAAATGACCACAATTAAACGTATTGAAATCTTGGTACTTAGTATAATTTTAATATTTAAACCTAAATAATGAATTATTTCCATAGGAGGTTGAAGATTCCCAAAACTATCAAAATATTCAATTAGTTTGCCTTTTTTACAATATGCTACCCAATGTGTTCCTGGTCCTTTCAAAGAATCTAGATTAACGATTCCACATTCATTTTTCCATGGCTTGTACCGGGGTAAATTATCTCGCATAAAAACACCACGAAAATGAGGAATATTCATTTTTGCAAAATGAATTATATCCAATTCATTTAATGGGTAGCGAATCTAAAAGTTTTTTGGCTGCACATGTAAAAATAGCCCAAGACCCTTCTTGTAAGGTTTTAGATGTAGTCCATTACCCATTGCAATAGATTCCATCTTTGTATTATGACGTTTCTTTTCTTCTAGATCTTTTTTAGCATTAAAAGCCTCATCCACAGCTTTAGCTATACCTGCAGCACCTCCAGATAATGCACCTAGTGCTGAAAGTCCTGCAAAAAGAGGAACAAGGAATGGTACTACTCCACCTGATTTAGGTACAGATATAACTCTTGGTGTCTTAATATTTTTGTTTCTCTTAATTATTCTCTTAGCCGCTGACAAAGCTATTTTAATAGCATTGTTTAAATTGTGGGGTTTTTTAGTAATAACAATTTTTCCCACATCTTTAATTGATTTGTTAAATGTGAGATTACACTTGCTCTTTTTAGTTTTTTTATCAGTTACACCCATTCCAAACTTTACTTTTGCTTTCATCAAGTTGGTGACTAATAATGCGTTTGCTCGTTCTCTTATACCTGCGTCTTTTGATTTAACTCTTTGCCAAGCTTTTTCAGCTAAAATTTTATCTGCTATATGTCGTTCAGGAGTATTCTTTAATTTGGAATATGAAATATCATGCTGTTTACAAGATCGATCAAGTAAGTTTATCCCAGGATCGCCTTTAGCTAAACGTTCTTCCAATTTTGTTCCAGGTCCACAGTACTGGTAACCAGGTAAGTGAAGTTCAAATGGTAGTTTATTAATTACAGAATTCAATAAACCTTCTCCTTTCACAATTTTTCGTTGACTATTAGGTTGATTAGAAAAATCTATCATTTTATTAGGTATACAACGATTTGCAGAGGTCACTAATAATGTTATGACATTTTTCCAATAAAACCTTGATATATATGGGGAAATCATTTAGTTTTTATCATCATGCGATTCATAAAACAACAACATCAGCTACCAATAGAAAACATGGATTTGGTTAAAAGAATTGAAACAAAAAAGCATAGTATATTATTGCCCAATAGCATAAGAGGTTTGATAACAGGTCCATCAAATTGCGGAAAAACTAATGTAATGATGACTTTGCTACAACATCCAAATGGCTTGAAATTTGAAAATATATATATTTATTCGAAATCCTTACAACAGCCAAAATATGAATTTCTACGAAGAGCCGTCCAACCAATAAAGCATATGGGGTTCTTTACTTTTTCCAATAACAGTGAAGTTATACCACCTGAAGAAGCTAAACCAAACTCTATATTTATATTTGATGATATTGCGTGTGAAAAACAAGACACTATTCGAACATACTTTAGCATGGGGCGACATCATAATATTGATAGTTTTTATTTGTGTCAGACATATACCAGAATACCCAAACATTTAATTAGAGACAATGCTAATTTTCTAATCGTCTTTAAACAGGATGATATGAACTTAAAACATATCTACAATGATCATGTAAATTCAGATATGTCATTTTCAACATTTCAAAAATTATGTGTAGAATGTTGGAACATTAAACATGGTTTTTTAGTTATTGATAAAGATGTGTCTTTGAATAAAGGTCGTTATAGGAAAGGCTTTGATAGTTTTCTGAAACTAAATACAGTGTAAATATACAGTTCAAAAGTTCGAAAACCGGTTTGCAGCTGTTACGAGCGGTTTGAAAGCAGTTTGAAGCTGTTTGGGGCTGTTTGAAAAGCGGTTTGGAGCTGTTACGAGCTGTTCGGAGCGGTTTGAAAAGCGGTTTGGGGCTGTTTGAAAAGCTGTTTGGAGCTGTTACGAGCTGTTCGGAGCGGTTTGAAAAGCGGTTTGGAGCTGTTTGAAAAGCGTTTTGGAGCTGTTACGAGCTGTTCGGAGCGGTTTGAAAGCGGTTTGAAGCTGTTTTGGGGCTGTTTGAAAAGCTGTTTGGAGCTGTTTGGGGCTGTTTGAAAAGCGGTTTGGAGCTGTTACGAGCTGTTCGGAGCGGTTTGAAAAGCGGTTTGGGGCTGTTTGAAAAGCTGTTTGGAGCTGTTACGAGCTGTTCGGAGCGGTTTGAAAAGCGGTTTGGAGCTGTTTGAAAAGCGTTTTGGAGCTGTTACGAGCTGTTCGGAGCGGTTTGAAAGCGGTTTGAAGCTGTTTTGGGGCTGTTTGAAAAGCTGTTTGGAGCTGTTACGAGCTGTTCGGAGCGGTTTGAAAAGCGGTTTGGGGCTGTTTGAAAAGCGGTTTGGAGCTGTTTGAAAAGCGTTTTGGAGCTGTTACGAGCTGTTCGGAGCGGTTTGAAGCTGTTTTGGGGCTGTTTGAAAAGCTGTTTGGAGCTGTTACGAGCCTTTTCCAAAGTTCTGTTTAAAGCGGTCTTACCCCTTCCCTATAAAACAAATCACATTATCATTTTGCGTCATATGTGCAGAAATGTTCTATGAGAACACTTCGTTACAGTTTACTGAACACAATACTACAGTTAAAAATCGATTCACACAGTTCAATGATCAAAGTTCATCAATTAAGACAAGTACCTGTAATATCTTTCATAACTTAAATCCATTACGATTATTTCGATGTATACGAACCTTATTTACGGATTGTTTTTATAAAAAAGCAAACAAATAAAAATGATGCATATAGATGTGAAACTCAAACAAGAACTTATTAAAACCACAGAAGCACTACGAAAAAAATACAAAGCTCTTAAGCGGGGTAAAGAAGCTTACGAAACTCAAGTAGAGAATGCTTTAAGACCAATTACTACTCCACTTAATAAATTAGTTGAAAAATCAAACACTAAGCAAGAGGAAGATCATGAGAAAAATATTTTTCAAAGTTCTACAAAGAAAATTGAACCCACTAAAAAGGAAGAAGAATTTATTACACCGTCACCTTCCTTTAGTTACGCCATTACAGATAACAATAATAGTACCCCAAGAACCCATTTAGAACATTCGAAGACTAGAAAAAGTCAACGCATTAAGCATCGGAATTTTGCAGAGCAGTTATCTCATGAAGAATTTTCCGACATTCCTAAAAAATATCTGGATCTATTTATTAACAATTCCAATTCAATTGATAATATATATGGTATATACTTGAAAAATGGAAAGCTATATATTGGAGATGGTGAGTTCAGGGTTCAAGGAAATGATATACATGTAAAAACTAAGAACTTTAAAGGGACACATGGATTATACGAGCTCCTATTCATGAAAAGACCAAACGAAAAAATATATAATAGTGAAGACTTAAACAACTATAAAACTATATTAACGGATACCAATTCGCATAGAGATTCCCATGATTCAGAGAAACAAGTACGAGGTAATCGTGGTGCTAAATACAACATAATAAAACATTTATTTGCGAATACCACACCTTCATTCGGAAGTGGATTAATGACATTATCAAGCATGAAGAAAGACTTTATATATTGGGATGATCCGAATGAACTTGTAGATCGATTGAAGCTTTTAATCGGGTCACAACAAGCAGGGAATAATAATCACTCTAATGAAATTGTCTCAATTGTTGAAGAATTAAAAGAGAAAAACATAATTGTATAAAGACATATTATGAGTAAAGACAAATTTGGTCGTTTTTCCAACAGAGCTAGAGTAAAGATTGGGCCGCGAGGATTGCAGGGAGAGCGGGGTCCACAAGGTATACCAGGACCACCTGGCGAAGGATTCTTCAAAACAGAAGCTGGAAATTACGATTTAAAATTGAAAAGATTACAAAATATTCAGGAACCGTATGATAAGAGAGACGCTACTTCCAAAACCTATGTCGATGAAAAAATTGAGCACATGCAGCGAAGCTTTCAAAACGAAATCCATCATTTACGACAACAGTTTTTAAAAAATGCATATATTGTGGTGAAAGATTCAGCAACTGGAAATTAAAATCAGTTTAACTATAGACACCATAGTGTCAAGTCACAATTCATTCGTTATGTCTAACATTGAATATACTTTGATTATTGAAGATATTTTAAACTTACTTAAGTATAATCAGAATATCTTATTAGAGGAACATTATGAGGAATTTCTGAACACTTTGAGTTTTTTGAACCAGTTTGAAGGTGTATCATCGTCAGAGTCTGTCAATGGATGTCATTTTATAAATTGCCCATGGTCTTCGAATCAATGTAAGGAAGGCCCAGACACATGTGCTTGCTATATACTTGAGAATAAATTATTAAGAATGAAAAAGTTGATACTATTATATAAAAGATTACAAAATAAACAAATATAAGAATGAAATGCTTTTTTCTTTTCAATCAGTTTAAAGAAAGATGAGTAAAAGAGATGTTGTCAATGAATTACATAAACCTGCTCGGAGGAATTTTAAAAAGAGGCGAGTTATTATTAAGGGATTAGATGATTTATGGCAAGCTGATCTAGTTGAAATGGGTGTCTATTCAAATGATAATGAAAATTTCCGATATCTTCTCACGGTTATTGATACATTTTCCAAGTTTGCTTGGACAGTTCCCATCAAAAACAAAACAGGGCACAATGTCACTATTGCTATGCAACATATTTTCAGTAAAGACACACGTACCCCAAAAAACCTACAAACTGATGATGGGAAAGAATTTTTCAACGCCTCTTTTCAAAGTCTCATGAAAAAATATAAAATCAATCATTATTCATCATTTACTTCACTTAAGGCATCTATTGTTGAAAGATTTAATCGTACCTTAAAAACACTTATGTGGAAGGAATTCAGTGCAAGTGGTTCATATCGGTGGATTGGTTTAATAGATATGCTTACTAAAAAATATAATAATTCTATTCATCGAACAATCAAAATAAAACCATCCGAGGTAAATGCTGCAAATGAAAGGCATTTACTCTCAACAGTATATAATCATATAAAAATTCATATTCCCCCGAAATTTAGAATTGGAGATTTCGTAAGAATAAGTAAATACAAACATGTATTTGATAAAGGATACACACCGAATTGGACAACGGAAATCTTCAAAATAATCAAAGTGCAACATACAAATCCTGTCACATATCTACTAGAAGACTATGAAGGTACCACAATTAAGGGTGGATTCTACGAACTTGAACTACAAAAAACAAAATTTCCCGACACATTCCTAATTGAAAAAGTTCTTCAAACGAAAAAAAATCAGATATTTGTTAAATGGCTTGGGTTTTCATCCAAACACAACTCATGGATTCCTAAGAAATTTAAGAAAAACTAAACTATGTAATCTCAATACCTACACAAGGAAATAAATTATTACTTTTACTGATAACAAACAAATTGAGTTTTAGATTAATTGCAGGCATAAAAATAATATTTTTTTCATGGTGCAGCGAACTTAAAATTCAATAAACGCAGTCATCCCCATAAGATTCTACAAAAACCCAGCTCACAGCTCTGAAGATGTATGAGATGTTTTAGATAAACACGGTAGCCGCCCAATACTGTAATAAAAGTCGAAGGAAAAAGCACACCGTAAGTACCTAAGCCTAAACACTTTTCAAAGAATTCTCTCTCTGATAAGAAGAAAAAAACATGATCTTTTTTATAGCTTTTAAAAAAAGTTTTATTTCTTATATTTTTTAAAATTTTTGCAAAAACATATATATTTCTATAGGGATGATAGGTACATCATCCCCAAAACCCAGCTCACAGCTCCTAATGTTTAAAATCTTGATGAGGTGTGCTACACTCTGTAGCCTCTCCAAGGTTGGTACCTCTCTAACCAAACGTATTTCTTCCTCTAAGGCATCTTGTATATGCTGCAATTCCCTACAGCCTTGGGAGAACTCCCTCAGATATTTTTCAAAAATCTGGAAGATGTCAAGAATTCCTTCCTTATCTGTGGAACTGTGACGGTTCTTCATTTTATTGTTCTTTTTTGATGACTGATACTGAAAACTTTAAAACATTTGTTTTTATACTTTTTTCGATAATTCGATTCCACTTGTGCATGCTAAGACACATAAATACTTCCTTATATTTATCAACCCCCCATCAGCTCCATTGAAATGCCAGATCCACATTCAACGATCAAATGCATCAACATGACCATATCCTCTTTCATAAAATCTAAAATTCAAAATTTAAAAGAGTAAGCAGCCACCACTAACCGACTTTTGTGATTATTCAAACATAGTCAACCATTCAAAATTCAATCCATTACCATCCGTCACACACACTTTTTATAACATTCAACATTGTGCATGAGCATGTCATTTAACATCTTAGCAGCATGTTTTTGTCACAATCCCCTTCAACAAGATCTAAAAATAGAACAACTAACAGCAGACAGATTATTTTTCAAATTCAAATTTTCAGTTCTGAAATCTAAATCTAAAAATAGAACAACTAACAGTGTCTATGTCTGAAAGAAAGAAACCTCATGATAAGCTGTAAAATGACATGCTGTTCATCCACAATCAATGCACAACCAAAAATCGATCGTGACAAATTCTCTATCTTAAAGCTAAACAAAAAATACAAATTCAAACCACCACCAACCGTCACACTTTTTTATAAGCCTCAACATACCAAAAGATTCTATAAATAACTTTTTTGTACGCATAAGTAGACTTTTTACACATCAAACTACAACTTCCCCGATAGCCTCAGCCTCG
Source organism: Melanostoma scalare (assembly GCA_949752695.1). NCBI lineage: Eukaryota > Metazoa > Arthropoda > Insecta > Diptera > Syrphidae > Melanostoma > Melanostoma scalare. Next base: position 60,064,688 of record OX456986.1, read on the forward strand.
GCAGTGTGCATTTTTATTTCAATTTAAATTAAATTCCAAAATCACCCACAATCCCCTTCAACAAGATCTAAAAATAGAACAACTAACAGCAGACAGATTATTTTTCAAATTCAAATTTTCAGTTCTGAAATCTAAATCTAAAAATAGAACAACTAACAGTGTCTATGTCTGAAAGAAAGAAACCTCATGATAAGCTGTAAAATGACATGCTGTTCATCCACAATCAATGCACAACCAAAAATCGATCGTGACAAATTCTCTATCTTAAAGCTAAACAAAAAATACAAATTCAAACCACCACCAACCGTCACACTTTTTTATAAGCCTCAACATACCAAAAGATTCTATAAATAACTTTTTTGTACGCATAAGTAGACTTTTTACACATCAAACTACAACTTCCCCGATAGCCTAGTGCATCTGTCACATGCGCGACACGCCAGAGGCCCCGGTTCAAATCTCAGCCTCGGCAGTGTGCATTTTTATTTCAATTTAAATTAAATTCCAAAATCACCCACAATCCCCTTCAACAAGATCTAAAAATAGAACAACTAACAGCAGACAGATTATTTTTCAAATTCAAATTTTCAGTTCTGAAATCTAAATCTAAAAATAGAACAACTAACAGTGTCTATGGCTGAAAGAAAGAAACCTCATGATAAGCTGTAAAATGACATGCTGTTCATCCACAATCAATGCACAACCAAAAATCGATCGTGACAAATTCTCTATCTTAAAGCTAAACAAAAAATACAAATTCAAACCACCACCAACCGTCACACTTTTTTATAAGCCTCAACATACCAAAAGATTCTATAAATAACTTTTTTGTACGCATAAGTAGACTTTTTACACATCAAACTACAACTTCCCCGATAGCCTAGTGCATCTGTCACATGCGCGACACGCCAGAGGCCCCGGTTCAAATCTCAGCCTCGGCAGTGTGCATTTTTATTTCAATTTAAAATTAAATTCCAAAATCACCCATAGCGCAGCGGCGGCCACCTCAAACAAAACATAAACCCATTAAACACCCATTAAACACCCCATTAACATCCCATTAAATAAACACCGCGGTGACCTCAAACGAATTCAAGGGCACCATACCATCCAAAATTTTCCCACGCCGTGGTCACCCAATACCTACTGGAATTAAACAGATAAATAACACCTTAGAATTGAATGGACAATTTAAGAAAAGAAATAAAGAAATTAAGCCCTTGAGAGGAAGTAGTGTCCACTGAACTACAGGAGCACCACCGAAGTGACAGTGAGAAGGACTCGTAAGTTTGTTGGGAGTCAATTTTCAGGCTAGGTCCTTATTTCTTTCGACGACATAGTGGATGACTTCCAGGTGGGTGTTCGATGGTACATTGCTTTACTTGAGCAACAATGTTCTTACGATAAAGCTTACATCGAGAATCCAAGAGACAGCATTCCATTCGACGAACAATTGCAGTGATGCATAGAAAGATGTTGTAAATAGCGAAAGCTCATCAGCGCACTCCAGCATCAAAATAAATGGCATACATCCAAATACAATCCCTCCGCGTAAAAAAAATCTGTATAAAGAACACCGAAACTGTGTTGAAACAAAATATGACCGATTTCAGGGAAAATTCAATAGATGCATACATATGTAGGTAAAAAATGAATGAGAAACGAGAATAAAAGTACCTTTTTCAAAAAACTAAACACTTTTCATAATTAAATACCTGTGTGTTGCATAGAGTGGTTAGAAAGCTAAGGCATTTCTAAAGAAAAAATTATTCTCCGTATGTTCAAATTTTTGAAGCCCCTTTATTTATTTATTGATTTTATTTGTGTCAATAATATATTAAAATATTTTATTAATACTGAGTTTAAGAGCACTAGCGGGAAATGACTATCGCCTCAGGGATGGTTTTTGGAATTGGATCTCTAGTTCGTCAAAAAATTGTACCTGGACCTGCCATACATTCTATATGATAATATGTACCTATATTTTATCGAAAACGTTTCTAAAGGTTTCGATTAAACTAACAAAGGGGATTTTTTCTTGGCTATAATATTAAAAATTGAAAAAAGTCTGAGATCGGTACCCCTATGGAACGGTTTTTTTTTTTCAAACCGACTCTCTCTCAATTATCGAAATTGTATGTTGTATAGTAAAAAATGTACAAATTGTTGAAAAAAAGGCTACTTACATACATGTATCGTTATGAGTTATGAAAGCCATCAGAACAAAAAACACTTTTCCACTTTTTGGGGATAGTAACTATATTCAAAAAAATCAAGAATTTAAATGATTCCATATTAGCTATTTATTTTGGTGCTTTTGGTACTTTTGTCTGAAGCACCATGTGACAGACGATATTTTTCGTCTTATTATCAGGAGCGAGAACAAATAACGCAGATGATCTTCCGACAAAGGTGGTCTAGAATTTTGAAGAAACAGACATTTTTTTTGTCTTAAAAGGTACTTTAGGGTTTTAAAAATAACATACCAAAAGATGGAGCCGGCAAAAATGTCTAAATGCCCAAACTAGAACTTTGAACGCGTTTTTCTCGGAATCACTTTTTTTGAATGGCCGAAGACATAACTCGAGCAAATCTTAACCGATCTTTACAAAATATTGACAGTACATTCGAAAAATACTTTTCTCCGGAGACGTACATACGTAGGATTTTTTTTAATATTGCATAGTCTTGTTTAACCAACAGTTTTGTTGTTTTTTAATTTTTTTTGTGAAAATTTTAATGTTTTATTCAAACGTGCAACATTTCGCGAAAAAACAAAATATCGAAAAAATCCGAAATCGTCTGTTGCTGTTGTTGTTATATAAAAACAAAAAAAATTTTCCAGAACCAAAATTAAGCAGGTTACATCTTCAGCCATGCACCCATCTAAAAAATGAGACGCCTCCGAAGTAATGCTGGACAGCCACCATTTTGTATTTAATTGACACGAAAAAATTTGTATTTGTATATTAAAACCTAAATTATAAAACCTCTTTCACAGATTTTCGATTGATCTTTTTGTTGAGTCACAAAAAATTCATAAACTATGTCCATTTTTTCACGCTCCAAACCAGCTTCCCCCCTTAATACAGACCTAAGCAACACCGTGAATGTGAATGTCGAGGGATAAGGGGTACCTATATGAGTATCTATGTCTAAAGCAGCCCAGGGTGTTGATCGAAGATCTCCGCTGACTCATAAACTTGCTGATATTTGGACTATGCTTTGTCCGTCACGATAAGTCAACTTTGTTTTTGTTTTTTTTTAAAGAACAGTGTTTTTTTTATAACGAAAGCTAATGCATTGCATTGATGTCGTTTCTGTTGCAAGCTGCTTTTACTTTATTTGAGTCAATTAAACGATAGCCAGTGGCCAATGTCGTTTTTTTTATGTTTAGGTACCTTTTCTGTTCTAATTCAAGCATTCCGTTTACATTTTATGTCTGTGGCGGGATAAAAATTTTGTAAACGGGTCCGTCTCCTTGTCCTAAGCTACTACCAATTTTCAGCCAAATCGGATTATAGCCGTTCTTTAGTTATAAAACTCGAAAGAACTTTGGAAATTGGTCAAAAAGTTTTATAAGGTTCATCAATCATCATCCTAAGTTCGAAAGAATTTTCGAAATAGGTCAAGTAGTTTCGAGATTCATGTTTTCGTTCCCGTAGGAATATAAGGATGAATTATAATCTTAGTTACTGAGGAATAATGTATCATCGCAATTCTGAAAGAATTAGTGAAATCTGTCCAGTAGTATTTAGGTTCCCGTTCCCAATCCTGTTCCCGGATAAAAAAATATATAGCTGAGCCTTCTGACGGGACCCGGGTCCCATGGGAATATGAGGATGAGATAATTTATGTTAACACGGGATAATGTACCATCTTATTAAAGTTGAAAATATTTTTGAAATCAGTTATGCGTTCGCGTTCTAGTTCCCGTTTCTGTTCCCATGGGAATATGTATATGAATGAATTATAATCTATATTACTGAGGAATAGTGCAGCATCCTAGAGCAGAAAGAATTTTTAAAATCTGTCCAGTAGTATCTATGTTTGCGTTCCCAATCCCGTTCCCGTGGGAATATGGGGATGAATTAATGTTTATGTTACTCGGTGATAGTGTAGCATTCAAACGGGGAAAGAATTTTTGAAATCGGTTCAGTAGTTTCTAGGTTCCCGTTCCCATTAATATATAGGAATAAAAAGTGTCATATGTCCGTCTCCTGGTCCTTAGCTACCTACCCACCAATTTTCAGACAAATCCGTTAAGCCGTTCTTGAGATATAAATAGTGTAACTTACACGACTTTCTTTTATAAATATACATCGATTAAAGGTTATAGAATGAGGACTAAATTGATATGTAATAAAGTACAGTGAGTTTTCGGGCCTAACGCATTTCAATAGTATACAATTTCCTTATGCCAAATTCCAACGGTTAAGTGAAATGATAGGGGTGTTTTTTTCACAATGCTGTCATATACATAACATGATATCCAAAAAAAAAAAAAACGCTTCCTGGACAGCACGCTTTTTTTATTTGAGGGTTGGTGTTCTTTATCCGTTGTCAAATCCAATAAAAATCAACAAATGAATTTTTTTTATCAAATTCGCACAAAAATACAAAAAACATTTGTTAAAAACTTAAAGCAACTGTATAGAATGGATAATGAAATTGTTCCATCGTGAAATTAATGCAGAAAAATAATTAGCTTTTTTTTAGTTTAGAAACGTCAAAAATGGGGTCATTCACAAAGGTATACAAGTAGTTTCTCTTGTATTTCTTTATCTCTGTTTACATGCACATGCATGGGTTCAGTTTACATGAGAATTGAAATTTCTGTGGTAGGTGAAAAAATATACTGTGATTTGTTTTAGATAGCTTCAGTTTGTTCTAAAATAAAAGAAGATGCTCGAACTTTGGAAAAAATGTCAACATTCACAGAAATATGTGAAAAGAAATTTGCCAAACTTGTTATCTACCATGTAACACCAAATTTGTCTATTTCCATTACATTATTTTGTATATCTTTATATAAATTTACAAATCTAACCTTTACAATCTATGAACTTCCAAAAATCACAAATTTTAAGAAACAAAATCACTGCTTGTAAAAATGGACATTCAATTTTATTCAGTTAAACACTTGTGAACAGACCCTCCGAAATCCATTTTGCTTTGTTCGAGAATCGAAATACATGAAAGTCGCTAGACGCACCAACATTTAAAAATGAAACATCGAAAAACTCATTCGATACTCGACTAAATGTGAAAAATCTATTCCCGACAGGATTCTAACCATCCTTTAATCGCCAACATCAGATGTCGGCGATGTTGATTTTGTTATGCACGTAAAATCATGTTATATATAATAACACGATTTGACAATTTGGAGTGACTGCGGTTTGAAGATTGATTCCAGCATACCAGGGCGAACGCAGAAAAATTTTTCGGGGGGGTTTTGAAAAAATATATTAAATATTCACGAACAATTTGTTCTTAATATTTGTATGCTTTTTTTATACTCTGTATTGATTTGCTAGGAACAATCCTAACTTATACTATAAATGCAAAAGTAGCTCTGTCGTTTCGTCTTTCTATGTTTCCATCTCCCGCCCAAACAACTGAACCAATTCAAATGAAATTTTGTACAGAGGTAGTCTAAGACATGAGAAAAGACATAGACTTTATGTTTTATTCCAATTCCTACGGGAACGGGAACGTAATCGAGAACTTAGAAACTACTGCCCCGATTTCAAAAATTCTTCCACCGTTAGAATGCTACACTATCCCCGAGCGAGTAACATAAACTTTAACTCATTCCCATATTCCTATGAGAACGATCACCATATTCCCACGGGAACGGGAGTCGTTCCTAATATTTCAAAATTAAATCTGTCTGTTTTTGTTTTCTTTGTTCCATTATTGCCATGGGAACGGAATTACTTACGGCAAAACAATTTTATTTGGCAAAAGATGAAAAAAGTAAGAACATCGTGTGCAAAAATGTATGTACTTAAGTAAAATAATATAACAATAAGTTACTGAAAAATTAAAAATGCTGCCGAAAGCCACAATTCCACGCGAAGGAAGTCGCGGGCACAGCTAGTATTTTATAAAATAAAATCAATGCGCCTTGGAACTTTTGCCATTATATTTATAACGTCCTCATAATCAACCTCAATACTCCTATAGATGTTCAGCAACATCAAACCGTTCAGTCGCTCCTCGCTGGTTCTTCCTCGCAGATAAGTTTTTAATCTGCGCAGACATGAAAAAGATCGCTTGCTTGAAGCCACGGATACCGGAAGTGGTGCACCGATCTGCATAAAACAATGAACTGTTTTATATAGGGACGAATCGCAAAAATTTAAGGTGTTTATAAAGTTGTTGGGCAGTTTATCGTTTGGCATACTCAAGCAATGTTCATGGGTATGCATATGCTTATTCATACATAAGTATACCCTTTCCTAGTTGCCGTTGTCGATCGCATTCTTATACAGAGCCAGAGCGACTGGCTTTTAGTATGTGTGATGAAAATTTTAATTTTCGTAGATTTCGGTAGCGACTGCCGTTAGCTTTGGAGTGACCGATACGATGTGTTTCGATCGCAACTGCCGTTAGTTTTGAAGCGACAAATGCGATGTGTTTGCAAGTAAGTAGGAAAATGAATTTTCATTTCTATCGCAGGTCCCGTTGTATACGACCCAATACTTCCTCCACATCAACATATCAAATTTACTACACTAGAAAAGGGTGATCATGCTAAAAACATACCAAAACCGAAAAGTCATTCCAAAACGTGTGAAATACCTGAAAATTTACTTAACGATAGAAAAGAAATGGCTTCCGCATTTGGAGGGATTTTTTCGTTGACAGATTGAAATTTTCAGATGAATTTTATGTTTCCATGTTTTATATTTTGGTTTTTGTTTTAAAAAACTAGTGGTTATTTTTTTATTTCACAAATTTCGGGGGGGGGGGGGGGGGGGGGTTCAACCCCCAAAACCCCCCCCTGCGTTCGCCCCTGCAGCATACGCTTTGTGGCATGACACGCCATCCTACATGAATGAGAAGTCGTCTAAGCTATGTCATCCATCTTATTGAAAAGAAAAGTTGGTTAGCATTTCTCTCAGCTACAGCAGCCACATTCCAGACCTTTCCCCTTACGTCGTTGACCTTGGGAGTTGTCCAGTATTGCATTACTTTTTGAACAAACTTGCTCACTTACCGGGGCGCTAAGTGCTTCGCTTTTCGACTGAAACCATTTTTCAAAATACGCAGCTTTTCAACTTTTCACAACTTTGTTTAACCGTAGAGCGACTTAACTCGTTCCGCGGAGGTATGATACTGACTTTCTGTTATAAGTTCATTATGGGAAGTTACTGTCAGTGTCAAAATAACCTATAATGTGAAAAGAAACCATTAAATTTTTTTTCGAAATTGACTCCAAAAATTTTGCATTTACTCCATTTTTGTTAATTTGCTCCGAAGTTTCATGACTGAGGTCCGAACCCTGCGTTTAGTCTTTCCACTCTAAAACCTTCTCAGGTTTTCTTTAAGTCCTCGACAATTTCTTAATAAATAATCTTTTATTGCTCCCGTTCTCATGATGAATGGTTAAAATGGAAGCTGCAATAACAATCGTCCGACCAAGTGGATGTCAAACGCTTTGAAGATCTTTGAGCTAATATATGGTATAGGGTAGCCAACTATGAAAAATAATAAAGCTTTCTGATAAACATTAGACAATGTTGGCTTGTCGCGGGCAAGTCAGCAACAGATGCAGTACAAAGTATAAATATTATTATACTGAGCTGGTTGGCTTCGAGAAAGCATTTGATCGAAAAATCGAATAAGGGTTGCCCTCAGGAAACGATGTGTTCCAGAGGCCTATATGCGGATGGTCGAGGATATGTATGACGGAGCAGCGACCACAGATAAACTGAAGTTAGCGAAGCACTCCAAGTCAGAACAGGTGTACATCAAGGAAGTGTCCTGAGTCTTCTGATTTTTATTATAGCCCGTAACCACCTGCTCCAAAGTTAAGTATCAGCCATAAAATACATCAACTGTTTGTTGCTGTCAATGGAGGCATCATAAACAAGTAGATACACTACATCCCTGCAACGAGCACTTGACATTTGGGTAAGCGATTTTGAAGGAAGTGAATTCCGTGAAAGACTCTGCTGCTCATTTTCTTATCCAGACATTTATTTGAATGGAAATTCACAAGTATGAAGGGCAGAAATATGAGCCTTGCTATTGATAGGTAATTTTAAGTAAAATACCTATCAACATTCAAAACTAAAACTAAAGCACACACTGCATAAAAAAAAACTTTTCAAATCAGAAGCGTTAATTCAAATGAACACGACGGATAGTTTACAACTTCGGAGCATTTGACACGAGCAATCATACTCAATTTATTTTCTTTCAATACACATTCATGGAATTTAAGTTAAAAAGAAAAGGACAAACAAGAAAACGTTTCCCGTTTGTCCATATTTACCACTTGATGAGTATATGTGTAAAAAAAAAATATTAACTATGCTCTCGTGAGATCGTTCATCAAAAGAATATACTTTCGAGTGGAAAAATATGTAAACGGACGCAATGTATTTTTTTATTTTTCAAATTGAAACTCTCCAAGGACACACTCAATTTCGATGGGAGAAGTTTTTGTGACAATAACGTGTTTTCAATTTTTTTGAAGTGTAATTGGCGTTAAGAGGAAAATATGTTCCATGAAATTCCCTAATGTTAAAGAAAGCTCCCTCACATTTTATTATAGTAGGTATTTTGTTAAATGTGAAGGTTTGAATAGAATCCACCCATTGAGAAAACTAAGATTCTCCTACGCCTGAGTTGTAATAGAAACTAGATCTGGTGTGTGGAAGAAAACCTTTGATGTTTTTTTTTGTCTGATGAAAAAACATAAACGTTTGAACGCAAATTCATCAAATCAATCTCACCAATTTTAGTTAAAATCACACTTACACACAAGAGCACCTTAATTTTTTTTAGATAAAAACTATTTCAATCAATCAAATTTATAATAAGCTTAAATGACGAAAAGGAAAACTGCTGTGTTGACAATTATTGGTTTAACTATAGGCGTGTTTTTTTCACAAGGATGTTATGTACATAACATGATATCCAAAAAAAAACGCTTCGTTTTTTTTATTTGTGGGTTGGTGTTTTTGATCATTTGTCAAACCAATAGAAGTCAACAGATTAATTTTTTTTTGCCAAATTCGCACAAAAACGCAAAAAATGTTTGTTAAAACCCCAAAGCAATTCTATATAGTGGAAAATAAAAATATTCCGTAGTGAAATTAATGCAGGTAAACAATTTTTTTTGTCTGTTTTTTGTTAGTTTAGAAACGTCAAAAATAGGTCCGTTCACAAAGGTAACAAGGAATTTCTCTTGACGCTGTTTACATGCTGGGGTAGAATTCATATGAGATTGAGATTTATATGTGAGTTGGAAAAAATATCATGTTACTTGTTTCAAAGGAATTAAACTATTAATAATAAAAAAAATAAAACCATTTTTAGGCATACTTAACAATCACCTTTGAAAAAAATGTCAACATTCGCAGAAAAAATGTGAAAATAAATATGCAAAAAGTGCTTTCAGTCACTAAATAGACCTTTTTTAATTGCTATTACGTTTTTTTATGTATCTATATATGAATTCACAAATCTAACTCTTGAAATCAATAATATTCTAAAAATCAAAAATTTTCAGCATCAAAATTGCGGAGTGTAAGAGTGGGCATACGATTTTAATCAGTTACACATTTGTGAACAGACCCTCAGACACCCATTTTGCTTTTGTTCGAGATACACGAAATTCTCTAGACGCACCAACATTTAAAAATGAAAAGTCGAAAAACTCATTCGATACTCGACTAAACGTCAAAAGTCTATCCCCGACCAAATCTTAACCATCCTTTTATCCATAACATCGGTTGTCGGGGATGTTGTTTTTGCTTTGCATGTAAAATGATGTTATGTATATAACAGTCTTGTGAAAAAAAACACGCCTTATATAAGCTAACTATAAATGGGACCCGTCTGCCTGATAACCCAGAGGTGCGTGGTTCGAATTCCAAGAGAGGCAAAAATGATTTATGTATTTCTATCTCTTAGAAGTGACTTTACAAATTGCTTCATCAATCCCAGCTTAATGTGAAGCGGTGGTAAAAGAATTTTGTGACGAGAAACCAAAGTTACATGCAGTGCGTTCTTTTCGCCAACCTTAAGCTCCGTCAAAGGCCAACACTTTTTGGCCCAGTAATTTTCTCGGTCTCTAATATCCCATAGACACAAAAAGTAATAATAATAATAACAAAATGAAAATGTACTTATTTATTTATGACTCCAAGTTAGCTAAAAAAAAAACAAATTTTTAAAAAAAATTTGGGGTAAGCAAAATAATCTGACGTTCTAGAAGTTTTTGAGTATTTTTTTGGTTTTCAGAACAACTAAATACATACATAGAAAAGTTTGACACCTGTCAATAAGTAAGAAAGTCAAAGTTCTGTGCGGTCCTTCTGTTTCAATTAATTAATACTAGTAAAAACTATTGAATTAAACCCAAAATAGTTCAAATCGTTAGTTGAATATAACAGCTAAGTACTGACGTTTTCGTTTTTGTCTTGCTTATTCTGCGAGACCACAAAAGTGTAAAAGATTCTCGGAGGTACATCACAACAGAGAACCGTAAGAAAATTTTGCATATGCGACCAAAGCGAGGAATAGAAGATACTTCCCCAGATCACTTTCAAAACAAAAAAAAAGTTTTCTCACAAAACCCCAAAAATATGGCAGTTGGAAATAAGCCAATAAGCATAAGCCCCAAGCTAGTAGACATTGGTAAGAAAGAAGACATTCAAGCAAATGCCAATTGGAATAATGATTATAATGAACTTGAATCCTTTCTTAACGAGTTAAAATTTCAAAATATTCTAATATTCTGTGATATAAATGCGAGAATCGGTACTTTCCAAAACCCAGCTGCTCTGGTAGAAAATACATCTCATACGTTCAATAGTTTGAGAGGTTCGTTAGATGAAACGGTGCGGGCAGGCGTCTAATCGATTTGATTGAGAACTTCGGTTTGATGGTTTTGAATGGGATTACAAAAAGTAAAAAAGAGGAGAACTAACATTTATTTCTGGTCAGGGGTGTTCCGTAATAGATTATTGTTTGGCAAGAGGCGAATGGCTTAAAGTTGTGGAAGATGTTGAAGTGAGTGCAGTAAGCTACTCGGCCCACGTTCCAATCGAGACGTCTATCAAACTTCAAAATCTTGATTCTTCATTGTGTAAGACCTTACAAATTATAGGTGGATAGACAGTTATAGAGTCAACCATAATCGTTAATTAGATCAGTGTGTGAGTCGTCTCTCAAATCAATTGTCTGGCCCCTGTGATCAGTTAGCTGCTCAAATAACAGAAAGCATTAAGCAGTCAGTCATACCACCAAGAAATAACAAAACGTTTGCATCTGAGTGGCATGACTGGGAATGTATTAAGCTTCGGAAAAAATCTTTTGCTCTACTTAAACTCTTTAGGAAAACGAAATCCTTGTTTTTAAATCACTCTATCTAGATGCAAATAAGTCATACAAAAGACTTTGCGAATCTAAACAAAAAAAATTATGAAAGGTAAGAACTAAATTTAAAAAAAAAAATGGTCTCTGTCCTGAAAACATCTTTTTTGCTGAAAGAATGGGTAAAGTTCAACCAACGGAAAACCCATAAAAATCCGATTTAATGGAAATAAGTAGTTTCATTTTATTTAAATTCCTCGAAAACTAGGAAAGTTTTTCCCGTTCGGTTTTCTATGTTTAAGTGAAGTCTGAACTACATCAAAACATAAAGTGAGAAAATAAAAGCTGTGTGTATTTTTAATACACTTATTACTGCGTGACACTTGTTGGCAACGTTAGAAAAACTCTGAAATGCTCTTTGACGGTCAAATATTTCGAAGCAAAACAATAAACAATTTGTCAAAAAAAAAAACTTCAAATTACTTTAAAATTTGATAAACAATTGACATTTATTTCAATTTGATATTTTTAGAATTTGTTTAACACTTTGAAAGAGCTTTTGTTATGAAAGTTACAGGAATTTAGTGATTTTTTTTTAAATATAAAAAGAGGAGGCTTATATGCTAACCTGGAGAACTCAGACCTAATTTCCGGTCCATTGTTCCCTTTTTTTGTGTTGGAGTAGTTGGAAATAAGGTGTTAGTAATTTCAGATACAACCTCAAGGGCGGCGTCCATATGAAAATGGGAGGCTGGGCGGAAGTATATGCCCAGAACGGGATTCGAACCCACGCGTCCGGCTTATCTACTGGATACTCTACCACTGCACCACAGACACCCTGGTTTAGTGATGAAAGCGCTTTTTTTCAATGTAGCTCTGGTTTAAGAATTAATAGAAGCATTGATTATTCGAAGAAAAAATGATCCTTAGTTAGCAAACTATTATCAAAATTTTGACTTTGGGACTTGATTTAAAAGATAAAATTCACTTGAGCGATTTGAAATGAAGTCGTAATTAAAGATCTATTTATTTACCTCCTAAACCGCTAGAGCACGTGGTAGTTAGTGACTTAGTTCATTATGAATATTTTTTTTAGAGACAGAGGGGTAGACCAAACCAACCAAACTTATCCGTCCTCAGACTTCCTCGTATGTTATGCAAAACACCCTGTACACAAACTCCGCCTGCCGCTGGAGGAGACCTCAGTTAATTGCAGCTTGTCATAATAACGCTTTCTCTATCTGTTCGGAATTGGCAGAAAATTGTATGTCCCCTTCATTCCCTCGCAAGGCATTGTGGTGAGAAATGCGCCCCTGGGCTCCACGCTCTGTGTCGCCATCATATTTATTTTATTTTAATGTATAAAAGGATACTAGGATAATTTGCTAGTTCCTTCAATTCAAATACATAGTCCACAACAACAATCATTTACAATCATTTAAATTAAATTTGCATTTAAAATAACCAAGTTATTTCAAGATAAGTGCAAAACATAGTCAGGCAATCTAAACAGGACTCCCTCGACTTCCACAAAAGAGGAAATGGTTGAATTTGAATGGTATAAGCTATGAAGAAAATATAGCGAAAACGGAGTTGTTGAGTAGACATGAAGTCGATTTAAACCTAATCGTTGTCAACATGTCAACCCAATCCCATGGAACTTGTTTGGGATCAAAGGGAAAGTTCGTAGAAACCTAGTCTTTTAACCATTTATTTTTTGTTTTTTAGTCTACGATTTGTGTTTTTTGATTTCACCATAAAAATATTTTTTAAATGAAATTCAAAATAATTTTTTGGATTTATAGTTTTACTAGCTGAGCCGCCCGGCGTTACTCGAGTCTGTAGTTTTAAGGTTCCCGTTCTCGTCCCTGTTTCTGTTCCTATGGGACTATAGGGATGAAATCTTTGCTAAGTTACTGAGGCATCCCAGTGCTGAAATAATTTTCTGAAATCAGTCTAGTAGTTTCTAAATTTCCGTTCCCAACGCCGTTCCTGTGGGATCTTCCGTTCCCATGGAAATAAGTGAATGGTGTAAGTCTTTGTCTATGTATGATAATGTAACATCCTAGAGTTAAAAGAATTTTTGAAATCGGTCAAATGGCTTTAAGGTTCCCGTTCTCGTACTTGTTTCTGTTCCTGTGGGGTAATAGGGATGAGGTTTTCGCTAAGTTAGTGAGGTATTATGTGGCATCCCAATGCTGAAAGAATTTTTGAAAACCGTCCAGTAGTAAGCTTCCGTTTCCAACCCCGTTCTTATAAGTCTATGGATAATGTAATCACTGAGGGATAATGTAGCATACAGTTGAAAGAATATTTGAAATCGGTCAAGTAACTTGAATGTTCCCGTTCCCGTTCCTGTTTCTGTTCCAGTGGAATTATAGGGATGAAATATAGTCTAAGTTGCTGATGGAGGGGGATAATGTAGCACCCCTAATGCTGAAAGAATTTTTGAAATCAATTCAGTAGTTTCTAAGTTTCCGTTCTCAACCCCGTTCCTGTGAGAATATGGTGATCAAACCTTGAAAGAAACCATCTCTGGGCTAAACTATGTCAACCCTGGAAATTTCAAAAAAAAATCCGTTGGGTGGCTTAGGAGTCTATACCGGACACTCATACAAACATACATACATCCTATTTTATATAAAGATAAATAGATAGATAGAAATAGATAAATTTATTTATTTGCATGTGTTGCACTTTTAACTGAAGTGTGATAGACGATATTTTTCGTCTCACTGTCAGGCGCGAGAACAAATAACGCAGATTATCTTCCGACTCGTGAGCATGCCTCATGCCACATATAATTAATTCACCATGGGAAAAACATTCAACGATTGACTTTGTGAAGGTCATAACGAATGAAAGACGGATCGGAAACGACAACGGGAACCGTAAAACTATTTGACCAATTTCAAAAGTTCTTTCGAATTTTATATGAAACATTAAGGAGAGGTACGTAACATGTACTATATTTTATCCGCATATTCCAACGGGAATAGAAGGACGGGAACTTTAAAAACACAGACCTGAGCAACGCCGTAAATGTCGAGGGATAAGAGGTATATGAGTATGTCTGAAGCATTCCAGGGTGTTGAGCGAAGATCTCCGCTGACTCATAAACTGGCTGACATTTGGACTATGCATAGTCTGTCATGAGAAGTCAACTGTTTTTTTTTTTTTAAGGAACAGTGTTTTGTTTATAACGAAAGCTAGCGCATTGCATTGATGTCGTTTCTGTTGCACGCTGCTTTTTGTTTATTTGAGTCAATGAAACGATAGCCAATGCCCAACGTCGGTTTTTTTAATGTTTACTTTTCTTTATGTGCATCGTGATCTCGACGGATAACCGATCACAGCTCTGCTTCACACTAATGATCCGCTGGTGGAGTACGATGGGGTGACCTTAGAACATGTGGGCACAGGATCCCATTACTGGAACGTCGCGTCGTTGCATTTGTCTGCATCAGGAGTATTTTACCAAGTCTAAATAAAAGTATTAAAAAAAGTAAGCATTTTTTCGGAATCATACAATTCGATAAACAAAATAATTGTTGCTGTATCAAGCATTTATATGTACATCAATCAAATTCATATTCGTACACCCGCAAAAAATCTGAATACTTTTAAATTGTTTTTTTTTTCATCAAATAACCTTATCTTGTATATATTTTAATTCTCAATCACAAAAAAGTACAATTTAAAGTAAATTTATTTTAATTTTGAAAAAAATAAAAAGAAGTCACTTATATAGGACAAATTCGTATTCGTACAGTAGGAATTTATTTAGTTTCGATCTGATTTAAATGCAAAACTAATATTTTGTTGCATTGCCTTTGTTTTTTATTACACCAGCAAGCCGATTAGGCATAGATTGAATAAGTTTTTTCGTTGTTTCTGGTTGAATTTTACCCCACTCTTCTATAAGCTTCTCTTTAAGGTCCCTTAAATTTTTTATGGTGTGCTTCCGTATTTGTTGGTCCAAATGGTCCCATAAATTTTCGATCGGATTAATATCCGGGGACTGGGGAGGTGTTTCCATGACTTTTGGGCAGTTGTATAAGAGCCACATTCGGGTATTGTAAGCCTTATGCTTCGGGTCATTGTCTTGGTAAAAAATATAATTGCCCCTTAGACCCAATTTCTCAGCACTTTCTCCAAGGTTTTGCTTCAAAATATCGATATATTTTTTGTGGTCCATTATGCCTTCAATTATATGCAAATTACCAACACCTGCTTCCGAGAAACACCCCCAAACCATGACGGAGCCACCACCATGCTTTACTGTTCTCACTGTGTTAATTGGAAGAAGCTCGGTATTTGGTCTCCGCCACACCCTTTGTCGCCCATCTGAACCGGAAACGTTAAATTTTGATTCGTCGGTAAAAATAACTTTCTTCCAAAACTCAAAATCTTTCAATTTATAGTCCTTAGCAAAATTTAAACGCTTGAGTCTGTTAATAGGTGATATGTAAGGCTTTTTCCTAGCAACTCTTCCGTTGTAGCCGTTCTCTCGTAAGCAGTTCCTCAATGTTTCTGTTGAAAAATCCTTACTCAACTCCTGACGCATCCTTTCTGCAAGTTTTGGTGCACTTATTCGAGGATCTTTCTTAACTTCTCGTAGAATTAAGCGCTTATCAGAACTGTTGAATATATTTCGGTTCCTATTTCTTTCCTTATTTTCTATTCTTTTTTCAGTTTTAAACCTCTGAATTATTGATTGTATGGTAGATCGTGGTCTTTCAACCAGATCTGAAATTTCTTGGAGAGATTTATCTTGGTTATGGTACTTTATAATTATTTTTCGCAGTTCAATTGATGTTTCACTTTGTTTTCTTCCCATTTTTCAATTTTATTTAACCAAAATTAACTTCACACGCACCGCACTCAATTAGACTGACAGCTTTAACCAATTAACGGATTTTACCGTAAAAGCAACGATGGCCTGATTTTACGAATTTGACCTGTTTCCTTGCAACATTTTTTTAAAATGTAAAGTTTTAACAGAAAATTTTGAAAAATTAATCTTTAAATAAGCTGAATAACTTATATAAGGGCTATAATTTATTAATTGATTGAAGTTTGATTCAAAAAATATTCGCTTTTGGTCAAAGAGTACGCTGAGCCAGCAAAAAAAGGTGCTGTACGAATATGAATTTGATTGACAACTATAAAAGCTTTCAAAGACTTTTGACTGCAGATTCTAGATATATTTCACGGATCAATCAATCAATCTTCTCAAATCATCATAAAACTTCCACTGGGAATCGTTTACCATCGTACCATCAACTATTTCCTTATTCCCGTGTTTCTTAGGGCTATTTATCTCAATACACACACAAATAACACAAATGGTCCAAAGATGGACATGAAAAATTCTTGAAAATAACCTGCCATATGCCATATGCAAACAGGAGCAAGTGTCACTTCAACCCAACTATACAAAATACAACAAACAACAAAAACAGGAAATGAAAAAATCTCATCAGTCAGTCGTTTAAAACAAATCAAACGCAAAAACAAGTCAATTTCTTTTGTGTTTGTCATAAATGATGGGAACTAAATTTGTTTTCGTGAGATCGTAAGGTGCTCGCGTCTTAGGTATGTACATTACACGAAATGATGAACTAACACAACGTTGGTCATTGAGCTGGGTCTCCACCAGGCATTGGAGATACCTTACCAACTATATGGTTGGTTATGTGAGTTTTCAATGAGGTGCACTGATGGGAAACCATAAGCACCCAGAACAAACAAGTTGAAAGAAAGGATATCAATATGCCACTTCTTACTCCATGTGTAAGCGTTTAGCTCTAGCTAACTTCATGGAGGGTGTCCTTTTGACGAAGTATTTTCCTTGTGTAAGTATATATATGACATCGGCAGACGATTGGAGAAAATAACCGGCATAAACATTGTGTCCATGTCGAGGAAACCTATTACAGATCATATATTTTTCATATTTTTTCAATTACACATCCCGTTTGTCTATTTGTGACACTTTCACATTTCCTGTTTTGTAAGGGGTGCACAAAAGTAGAGACCTGGTGGTGCATTTGTGAGTTATTAGGTGCCAAGATGTGTAGTGTTTTACTTTTTTTTAAGACAAATGTTTGTATTTTAATTAACTTTGAGCATGAGCATTCCTTTTTAAAAACGTAGTGCATTCCTTAACCTTTGGGGTTTCTTCGATCTGTAAATAATTAAAAACGTATTCTTTTCAATTTGGAAAAAGGAAACTCAGAAGGCACGGGCGAAAGCAAATGGCTTTTTTCCGATAAATGTGGGTAAATTATCCAAGTCTGTGTAGACGAATCTCATTCCATGTTAAATACGTGGGCGTTCTTCGTACTTTTTTATTAAAAAATATTAAGGGCGGCTAAATATCAGGAAAGAGATGGCATTTCGCATTTGGCTTTACAACCTTCATCGATGAATCAGATTGTCTATGAAAATTCAAAAGAACTTGGAAGGTCCTCGTACTGTTATCACGATGACCAATAATGTCGTCGAAGAATTGGTTTAATTTTTGTTGGAGGTGAAATACTAACAGGAGCGCTTAGACCTAAGTAACGGTCCATTACCGCATTGCTCTATCATGTCTTGAGACAGCTGTCTGTGATCCTTGCTTTGCAAGTTATGCTGTGATGACCTGGTACCCAAACGGGACTCAAAGAATTTAGTCTTCCGACTTCGTTCAGTGTGGTCTTGCATTCCTGGATAACTATCTAAGTAGTTTGAGAGCTAAGTAGAGCCTTAAGCTCAGCTTGGTTGTCCCTTGCAGACACAAATACATCTCCTTATCTAGTCATTCTTCGTAACAACGCGTATAGCAATTTGAATAGCTTCCTCTTGGAAGACGGATGCGTATGTGCTTATAATGAAGCGCGCAGTCGTATGGCACCGCTCCTCGCACAACGGTACTAGCGTCAGATCCATATTATCGGTGAAGATGTGATGGCAATCTTTTCTTGGGACAATTCAATATCCATTAGAAGTGAGTGAAGATATATGCTGCGAGTTAATTAAAGCTCCAGTGTCCAGTCATAGCGCCAGAGACCACATCTCTTCAAACGAGAAATTATATTGAGAGTATACCTATACATCCCATTATGTAGGTATCAACAGAAGGAAGATTCAGCAGTCCATCCATTGAGGTACTCGGAGTGCTGGAGAAGGCCCCAGCACAGTCAAGACATTTTGTTCTTTGAAATTTGGAAAACGAGGCAATAAAGACATTTTTTTATAATTTTTATAATGTTTAAGAAACAGTGTGGGTGTTAGGAAATAAGGAAAGGATAAGAAAATAGATGCCGATGAACATTATTCCAGAATTTCTGTGCATTTTGACGCATGGGAAAAATTGAGTTGGGTAAATCATTCCATATTCGGGTTTAATTACTAAGATATGAATGTCTTTACGACCGAAATTGGGCTGAAGAGAGAACTGATGCACATTCTTTGCGGGGCGGGTGTTGCGGCTGAAGTGTTTCAGAAAAGAGAGAGACATGAAACTTACAACGATATTCCAGAGAATCACTTGAACCTGCAATTGAACTAGCAAATTGAATTGAACCTATAATTGAAAAGACAAAGTGATATAATTTAATTGTAGATGAAAGTAGTGGCCTGTGTATAACGATTAGGAAGAGGAATAAAATGAGCAAAAAAATTTTTTCAAAAATAGTTTTGCAAAAACTAAATATTTGGCATTACTACAGATACTAGAAATGTCAAAATGTCCATATGGCAGCAGTTTATCTATACTTCGGAAGTAAATATCATAATACAAATGGGTGAAAGGTTGTGAAAATTTAATATAATAAATAAAAAAAGGCATTCTTGCACTCAGAAACAATTAAAAAAAATTTTTTTTAGTGAAACATATAAATGAAAAGTCTTGTTTCATTCAAATTTTCCTACTTTAAAGAGAAAAAAAATTTAAAAGCTTGTGTGACGTAATATTCATAGGAGGGTCACAGAAAGTGTGATACAGCGTGACAATGGGGGAGGGGGTAAAAAAAAAATCTTATTTTAGTGTGACGTATTTTATGGACCGATAACCGATAAATTAAAACTTTTTTTAATTATTTAGAGGGAGGGGATTTCCTCACTCTTATGTTTATATAAAATTTATTCTAACTCGGAATGACCTAAATGAAAGTAAAACCAAACAAAATTTGTTGGATATTCTTATTGGATATATTACCGTCTCTTAAGAAGATATGGCACAAAGGTCTCAAGTTAAACTCGATCAGTCCTCCGAGACGGACTTTGCGTGAGTTCAAAATAGTGCAATATAAAGAGCAGACTTTTCGCACTAGTCAAGGAAATAAATAGTTAAAGGAAGTCTTAAATTTTCGCACCCTTTATTTCTTTACCCACGTCACGATATACCTCAAACTGAATTCAGAAGACTCTATTGTAACTTCTTTGGTGTAATACTACAAAGTGATTAAAATGAAAAATGTGGCTAATATGTTGTAGTGAGAATAAACCTACACATACCTATAGGCTACATGAACTATTTCGAAGGTTATTTTGAGGGACTCACATACCCCATATCCCCCATTGTAACAAAAAATAGCCGAAGACGTTAAAATTAGGTATAAGTTCGTTCGACAATCAAACAATTCAAACTGTGGGAACTGGAGACATTTTTCTGCTCAGTTCTAAATAGTTAAGCAAATTGTTCCAAGTGGGCATTACTGCCTGTTAATCAAAATTTAACCATTTTTTTTTTAGTCTGAGTTACCGTTAGTCATCAGTAAAAAGTGGGTACATGTGCAATTCTCACTTAACATTTTCTTTGAAAATAAAATTCGTCACGCTAATGATTACGAGTATGAACACAGAGTAACCAACAAAAACAAGACAAATTATATACATCCTTTCAGGTCAACCCTTACCAAAATCTGGGTCAAATAAGTTATGGTCAATAAATTTCCCAGTTCAAATTTAGTTCAAATACCTGCACTGAATGTGACCGTCTTCTATATCCATCAAAAGGATTGAATGGCGTTTGACCATAAAGAAAAATCCATTCCCATTGCAGCTGTTTTAGTTTCTTCTTTTGAAACTAAAATGTCATGCTGTGAGGTAGGAGTCGAATGTCCCAGATTTAATGTTGTTGTGTTTCTTACTTATCATCAACTTGCATGTTGCATGTGTGCCGTTTCTTATATAGGTATATTGTCGTTATCCCTAAAGTGAGAAAAGGGTTTCTCAGTAATGTCTGACCATCTTCTTTTTATGAAATTTCAAAAAAAGGACACCCAAGAATAAATCAAAAATTGACTTTACTCAGGCAGGATGTTCTTTGAGAAGTATAAAAACACTGATAACACACAAGTATCCTTTTTCGAGTTGGACACTTAAAAAAAATATTCGTCTATGTTGGAACTGTGCAATAATAATCATCCTCTGGGTACCATCAGTACCATTTACTTTTCGGTTCCTTGACAGTAATTTATTATTATTCAATGACAATACGAAAAATACACATACGTATTGTACCGACGTAAGAAAGTCAGGTTACATGTTAGGATGTAAGTTAGTGCATATTCCCACAGCTTGTATCCTTATGAAGGTGTCTTTTTTTTAATTCTTGCACAATGTTGGGTACACATTATTGATGATGTGATCTATCCTTTTGGATATCCTTTCTTCGAATAGAAATCGAAAGGTACTGTTAGTTTTGATAAGAACACAGTTTGTTTTATTTGATATTTAACTGCATTCTTTGGAAAAGTAAACGTAGGTAGGTAGGTACATATCATGGTTTCCCCCTTTTTTGATGCAATTTAGAAAGGGACTCTATAGAAATCCGAAACATTCAAATATATTTTAACCTAAAAAAGAAATATAGAAACCAAAACAGACGACAGTTGGTTGTAGGACTGTAGGACAAGAGTTTCTCAACAAATTGCATCAGACTGTAGACTTAGAGAATTGTTCCAAATGATAATTCTTGTTTGCAAACAGGACTTACATAGTCTTGAAGATGTACAGCCGTATTTATAATCGCATTTTAAACTCCGCGAAACTTCAAAACACGCTAATTCGTTGATTAAAACAAAAATCGTATTTATAATCATTTTTCGTCAGTGAATAAGGAATGATTAGCTTAAACGCAGAAATGCGTGTTTTAAGCGTGTTTTAGCGCATAAATGTCGTTTGATTTTGAGTATTGAGTTGTCATTCAGGGGTTTATTTACAACTTTGGAAATCTTAAAAATAACTAGGTAAAATGGAAATGTACTCAAATTTAATTAACTTTATAAATAGTTTGGATGAATGTATTCACTGCATAACTAATATGCGTTTTAAGCGTATTTTAGCGAAATCTAATAAATACGGCTGGTAGAGTATACAAGTAACATGCACAATAGCGCTATTAACATAAAAAGAATAATCATACCGCAAAATGTGTATGCAAAAATAGAAACAATGCGTCAGAAATAAGTCAAATTAATATTTAAGATCTAAAAAGCTGCCAAAAGTTCTAATATTTATTACAATCATCATTAGATATTTTACTTATTATTAAAAATTGATTTAACACCAAGTGACATTGTCTCCCACTTAACTTCGAACTATAATGTTTATCTAATGACTTAATCATTAGATGAACCCAAATAAGTAAACCTAACAGTTTTGTTTCATCCTTTAAAATTTTTGTCCCTACAGTCCGTCACACTTTGATTATCATTGCAAGCCTAATTTTTGTCCTTCGGGTACTTTTTGAAAAGAGTTTGTTTTTCTTCGAAGAGAAAACGTGTTGAAAATGGTACTCTAAATTTCGTTCAAAAATCTAATCAGACTTTTCCTATTTTTATACTATTCTAAGTGACTGCATCAGCAAAGCTATACCACTCAAAATTTCAAAGAACGTTAGCTTTGAAAAGCTTCGCAACAAAAGAAATAGTGCTTGGCAGACCTAAAATAACGATCAGTGATCCCCTTTCACATATCTTTTTTTTTCGATCAATTTAAAGCTACATATATCAAAAACTTTGTGTTGGACCTATGTCAATAAAATGGGAAACTCATTTAAGGATGATCGAAGGAGTTTTGGAACTTTGTTAATTCAAAGAAAGATTCGGATGTTCCCCACATAGCTTTACGTATGGTAATATCGCCTCAACAAAAACTTATGACATTTGCAAAGCTTTTCTCATTATTTTTGTTATTTCTTCTCTGATTTTGTTGTTGAAATAGATCGTAGCTACTTCGAATTTCTATAAAATTGTCCTCAAGTTAATTTTAATGGTTTAATTGACCTAGAAGGAGTCCTTCACTATATTTCTCTTTTGAACGATGATTACTATGATGGATGACATTTCTCCAATAATTAAAAAAATGTAGATCCCTTAAGTTCTGGTAGATTTCTCTTTATATGAAAAAGATCGGATATCCCAAACTACAGACCCATCTCTAAGCCCAAATTATTCGAGCTTAGCTTTTAATATTAGAAATATAGTTCGCAAACAACAACATGGTTTTGTTCAAAACAGTTCCAAACCTTCGTATATTATCTTCATAAGTGCTCCAACGCACTTGAAAGCGAATAAAAGTTCGATTGTACACAGGATGTTTTGCATACGGTGCGACAAAAGCTCACGAGGGATAATTAAGGCAAGTCCTCCGTTAGTAATTTTATTGATATGAAAAGCGCTTTCTCGATAAGCCGTTCGGAACCGACAATTGAAAATTGAAGTTCCCCTCCATTCCCTCACAAGGCATAGTTGCGGGAAATGTGCTAGGCCCTATAGTGCAGTCAATGAAGCATTTTAGGTCCGAATTTTTTTACTGTGAACCGATTTGCATGAAATTTTGGAATTAGGCTCATCTTACCCTTAAATTCAAAAGTGAAAATGATTTGCACACCGCCACCACTGGGGGTGGTTGCCACCCCTTCTCGGGGTGAACTTTTTTTTTTTGAAATAACCTCGGATATCGATAGAAAACCTAATTTTAAGCAAAAAAACAAATATAAAGTTTTTTGTTAAGTCCAATACTCTTCGAGTTATTGGCAATTGAAAATTCGCTATTTGTTCACGTTTTTCATCTATTTATTGCAAATATCTTCAAAACTATACGTTTTATCGAAAATTTTATAAAGAACAAAATTGTTGCAGCTAAAACAATGAACAATTTGGTTTTTTATAGAGTATTCTAAGAACAATATTAAGCTAGATATAAAAGATCAAAACCAATTTTAATTTTGTCTGAAATTTAATGGTTGTAGTCAATGCCATCTAGCGGCGAGCAGATGCATTTTATGCATTCCAATACAAGTAGATGTTTCGTAGTGCTTGAAATAAGCTTTAAAATGAGCACTATTAAAAGTCCTTTGCACGTAAAATAAGTGAGCTGTAGTGCAAATAAGGGGAGCATCTAATGTTTTTTTCTTTTAAATCAATGGCTTTCATAAGTGCCATTTCCACCAAAATTAAATTTAATCGTATTCCGCCTAAATTTAAGTTTGTTATGAAGAGTTTGATAGATAGTATCAGTTTGGCTGCTTTTGGACACATATTTTTCAAAAAAGTCACGATTTAAAAAAAAACAACAAATTTTCAAATTTTTAAAAACCCCACTTTTTTCATAATATCTCAAAAATGACGACAGATACGTGTAATAGTGTAAGAATAAAAATTTTGGTTTTTTTGGCAAACAATTTGGTCTTTTAGTTTTTTCCGTCAAACAAAAATTGACGGAGATATGATTGTTTAAAGAGCGCGTGGCAGCGCAATCACAGCCTCTCTTAAGTCCTTTAACCCTTCACCGTTTTAGCAAAAAGTTGTTTACTATATATTGCAATCAAGGATGTTTTAGCTCTTTTAATTACTTTTACAATGGTTTCTTACAAATTGTGATAGCATAAAAATTGAAGGAGTTATGGTCCAAAAACTCATTGATTTAAAAGAAAAAAACATTAGATGCTCCCCTTATTTGCACTACAGCTCACTTATTTTACGTGCAAAGGACTTTTAATAGTGCTCATTTTAAAGCTTATTTCAAGCACTACAAAACATTTACTTGTTTTAGAAAGCATAAAATGCATCTGCTCGCCGCTAGATGGCATTGACTACAACCATTAAATTTCAGACAAAATTAAAATTGGTTTTGATCTTTTATATCTAGCTTAATATTGTTCTTAGAATACTTTATAAGAAACCAAATTGTTCATTGTTTTACCTGCTACAATTTTGTTCTTTATAAAATTTTCGATAAAACGTATAGTTTTGAAGATATTTGCAATAAATAGATGAAAAACGTGAACAAATTGCGAATTTTCAATTGCCAATAACTCGAAGAGGATAGGTCACTTTAATGCATGAATGTGTTTTATTTCCAAAATAAATAGCCTAAAAAGTTGAAAATGCTGCTGAAAGTCACTATTCCACGCGGACGAGGTCGCGGGCACAGCTAGTGAGTTATAAATGAGCAATGTCGGTCGGGTAATCTGTTTTGCATGAATTTTTGTATCCGTTCTCTGCCTCTTCGTCGTAGGGTCCTCTGCATAAACTGGATGTTTTAATGCATATTCCCATCATGTGGGTACCCAAAGCTGGTGACATATAAAAATGCCAATAAACTGAAAAAATTGCGGTCTGCTAAGGTGGAATAAAAACTTATTGTTCCTCTTAAACACGTCTTCCTATTGGGTCCTGAAAGCACGGTAAGTAAGTACAACATTTTGGTACTTTTTACAAAGTTCAGGTGAATTTTAGTATTTCCTTGCTGAAAAAATTACAGAGGTATGTATAATAATAATAATAATGTTTATTAGTTCGTTGAACTTTATAACAAAATACAGTTTTTTTACAATTTCACAATTTCTTTTACAATTTCACAATTTCTTTTACATGTTTATGCTACTTCATATATAAAACAAAATATTGACAGTTGACAATCATTTTTTAACAAGGTCATAAATAATTTAAGATCAAGTCTATACATTTCTCATTAAAAAGGCTTGAAGTTTTCTTTTGAAACAAATTAATCTTGGTTAATTTCACTTGGTAGATTGTTGAAGAAGTTTAGTCCTGCACACATCAATGAGTTCATCGTACTGCTTTTGTTACATCGTATTGGTCTGATGTTTTGATTGTTTCTCAAGTTGAATGGTTGAACTTCCGAAACCATATTAACATTTTCTTCTAAATATGATGGCATCATTCCATTTTTTATTTTGAATATAAATATCATCGCATTGTACGTTATATTTTGATCAACATTCATCCATTTCAGAGCTTCCAGCATTTGCCGTATTGGTGTGTATCGGTTGCACTTCAGAATAGTACGCTTAGCTTTGTTCTGTAGTAGTTGCATACGTTGTTTAATTTGAATTTGGCATCCGTACAATACAGTCGAACAATATAAAAAATGAGGAAACACTGAGACATTGTAAAGCATGATTGCATTTCCAGTTATTAGAACTGGTCTTATACGTTTAAGGAACCCCACTTTTTTTGAAATCTTACCACATATATATTTTGGTATTGGTCTTACAGGACTAGGTCTCACAGGATTAGATCTTACCATCCTATTCCCATTTACTTAACATTGTCCTGGAAGCCAAATTCAAGCAGTCTTAAATTACAGCGACAGTTTTCTACTCATTTGCATTTTGTGACTATAGATAAGATATAGCTCTTATGGCTGCTTGGCTTTCTACTAAAAAGAGAGAGAGAAAGAGAGATTTTTTGTGGCTTCACAGACTGCTGGTAATCCTAGTTGGAAAGCGCTGCAAAAGCCTTTATTGATGTAAATAAACTTATGCGAAATGAAGTGCAAACATTCGCTGTGCATACGTATGTTGAAAGAGTATAGGTAGTATAGCTTTCTCTGTTAGGTATATTATAGGTAGTGCCTACACATTTTTTAAACATTTTTTTAACGAATCTAACATCGAACATATTGCAAACCACCCGCACGATTAGAAGAAAATTACTCTCGACCTTAATGGTTCCACCTCCAACACTCGCTGTTCAACATAGCGAAAGAATAATTATTGACCACTTTCCAAAGAAAACAATTGAAAAGACCTGCAGCGAGTCAATTTACTCAGCCCTGTCAATTATCCTTTCACCCAAATCTTCTCCGTATCGGAAATCAAACATCTTTCACCGCTATAATTATAGAGGCTCGCATTTTGACGTCCACCCTCTGACGTTTAATCAGTCAGCCTTCCTCAGTATATGAAAAAGAAAGGAAGTTGGGTCCTTAGTTCCTTCACCGAATCACTTTCTCCTTAAAATGCAATCTGCGCGCCACAACAAACCAGACTCTAATTGCGTATACGATAGCTCAAGATCCTGTATTAAAAACATCTTTTTATGGATTTATTGTACTCTACAAATTGAAAGTTAATGCAAGGAAGGAGAAAAAGGACGATAAGAACTGCCTTATAGCCTAAATCATGCAACCAGCATCAACTAAAGTATCTATAGGACCCGTTGCGCATAGTGCATATACATACATACCTATACCCTTTGCATTATGAAAGTATTTATATCGCATGCAACGAATATAATATGTTCGTGTTGTGTAGTCTGCAAAAAAGGTGAAAAAGAAAAAAAAAACAATACAAAAGGGTGTTGAATAACTGGGCAGGGCAGTGACCAGTGTCCATATGCACAGAATTGATGGCAGCCTGCTGTGAGTCTCACTGTACCTATCTATTCTTTTATGATTTCCTTCTCAAAAGTACCCTTTTGTGCCGACTTTGTAATCGTACAGTATCGATTGGTATTATCTGGCTATCGGATCGGTCAGTTTTTGTGCAACTCAAAGCAAAATAATGGAAAGGATAACATTGCGTTGCACACTTTGGGGAAGTTGTTGCTAGAGTCTACATACCTATTAGGTTTTTGTGCACATGATCGGAGGAAAAGGAATGATTCTGTGCATGATGATTTATGCTATTCATTTGGAGAGAAGTTAGAAATGGGTAGGAATTTCATTTATATTCCTGCTTAATCAACGACCTGGTGCTAGTTTTCCATCTGCTCAACCTTACAAAGTCATCTTATATGCAGTTATAACAACACCTATCAAGGCAAGTAGGTTTTGCGGCTGTTACTCTTTTTCTTCTCTATCTTCGTTAACGACGCGACGCCCCGAGCATTGCGTTCTGGAAAAGGGTAAGGTAAAAGCTCTCCCTGTTATTTGCCTCCCATTATTGATGCCGCGTTATGATATGGGACTGTAATTGTTATAAGTTGTCACAACATTTTGATCTGGGGTCACATATTTCAGTCACACAATTTGAGTATCTATTGAGTGGAAAGCTGTGACTTGACTTAATCGTTGTGACTTGTGAGGTCTTAAAAATGCACTCTTCCAATGCGCTGCTTCTTCCATATAAGAATTAGACTAGCCGTGGCCGCATTAGCCCTCAACGGGGCCCTAGGCAACCATCAATTTGGGGGCCCTGCTTTTCACTTTGCAATGACTTACTCACTGAACGCATAGCAGTCAAAATAGAGTTCCATAAAATCAACATGAAACCAAATTCGAATGTTTGCATTTTATTCGCGATACATGTCGCCTCATAACGAGTATCAGTATTTTGTGATTCATCATCAGCAATGATTTCTAAAGCCTCTAATATGATATCAAATGAATCGTAAACTGCATTCGCCGCATTCGAATGTGCTTCCCAGCTTGTAGTTGACAATTTCTTCAAAATGTTTTATTTTTTAATACGCCCCAATGATAGGTGGAAGCAGAAAAAAAAAATTATGTAAAGCAAAGCATGATCTCCAACCAAATTAAGGGAATGCGCGGAACAGGGAACATAGATCGCATTCTCATTAGAACTCAATATTCTTGCTTGCATACCTTGATTCGAATGGTATCCCATATCTCGAAATAATCCCATTTACATGGATCGTTGCAACGGTTGGAAATTTCTACACCTTCATAAGAAACACTTTCGCCTACAAGAGATTGGTTTGAAGATTCAGGTGTTGAGCTGACTGGATCATCGTTCAATTCAGAACTAGTTGCAAGTCCTTGACTGCCTGAGAATTTGGTGTTTTTACGTTCCGATGATATTTTCATCGTTTCATCGTTGACGAGTTTTGGAACTTTTTATAGCACTGCACTTGTTCGTGATCGTTTTTCTTCGGCAACCTTTCTTTTTTGCGCACCAATGTTTTTACATAATAACAACTTAAGACGCTAACGATAGTTTGAGAATTTACTAGTGAATTACACTAAAACTATCACTGCCGAAAAATGATGGTCTCACTACGGTTAAAAAAAAAACGTGGACTTTTACGTGATAGTAACAAGGATATTTTATTCACTTATTCACTTAACTCTATGTAATTGTTTCTTTTTTATTATTATTTTCAATATACTCTACTTTCACTTCGATACACTTCTTTGCACGCTCATACAATTTGTCAAATGTGACCGAAATGTCCTTTTTATGAACCTTGTCTAGATCGTCGGCCGTCGCCTTTTGAATGCGTTCAATTGAGTTTTATTTATTTGAGTAAAATTTATTTTCAGTTCTGATTGTATTTTTCTTTCACTCTCTAGAATTTTATGTTTGTAAGAAAATTTTAAAAGTCTTTTTCAATATTCGAGGTCCACCTAAAATCGGGGGCCCAAGGCAACTGCCAATTCTGCCTACTTGTTAATCCAGCCCTGAGACTAGCACTGTGTTCTCAACGAAATGAAGGTAGTCACAATCACTTGAAGCGCGAGTGAATTAAAAAAAAAACTTATATGAAAAAATCTGCGTACTGTCATTTGAAGCCGTGCACTTTTACTACCAACGTTCAATAAAAAACGCCAAGTGTATGTTGTGGTTTCATGGATTCGTTTCTTATGTTACCTGTTCGCATTGATGACTTCGATCGAGACCGGAACGAACCTCTACCAAATTCGTTCAATTTTGTTTAGGTTTAAATATTTTTTGTTCGGGATTAAATATTTATCGAATTGATAGATACAGATTAGATTAGTACCACAATTTGAACGAATTTAAGTCGATAAATGTTGAGCAGACTGATGTCGTGAAATAACCAATAACGAGTTAATTTCGAAAGAAAAATAGCATTTATTCACTCGATCACTGATGCGGTAGTTCAGGTATCAACAGCTGATTTTGACACTTAGCACAGATTTGTGCTTAATCAAAAGCAGGTGCTTAAAATGCTACTCTAATATGACCTAGAGTAGATCTTTAAACAGAAAACATTCTTCCTCGGAATAGAAACCAAGAACTTGCTTTTTAAACGGTTTTATTCAGCTTGCCCAGTTTGTTAATTATTTATTCGCTAAGGTCAAGCCTAGTAAAAGCTCTAAGAACTGTCTACAGCTGCAAGAATTGAAATGCTTTCCTGCTGAAAAAGTTCTGCAGGGATAATAAAATCATCCCAAACATGCAGTTCGGCTTCCGGGAAAAGCATTCAAACCTGCATCCGCTGATGAAACTATACAATGACGTCGCCGAAAACCTTAACAGCCATCGTGTCATCGTCGCGTGCTTTTTGGATGTCGAAAAAGCATTTGACAGTGTTTGGATTGAAGCACTCATCCATAAACTAAATCTTCTAAATTTTTCAGCTCGATTAGTAAAAATAATTTTTTCTTTTCTCTCCCACAGGAACTTTTTCGTCCAAAATTGGAAGCGCAAAGTCCGCCACCAAGAACATCAGAGCAGGAGTCGCTCAGAGATCAAAACTAGAACCATTCCTCTTCAACATCTACCGATGACTCTGACATATAGCACATCTATATCACCAACCATAGCTGCCCGGAGAGTGCAAACTCACATCTGCAAACTATATTATATTAGTAAGTGGGGTATCCGGATCAACTCAGCTAAGTCAGAGCTCGTCTGCTTCAGAAGGCCCGGAGTTCAAAGAGGCCGTTGTACTGCTGGTAGCTGCAGAGCCACATCCATAGGCGGATCCACGGGGGGGTGTTCGGGTCCGGACCCCCTCCAATCGGGAAAATAAAAGATGTTATTTGTAATAAATAATCGGCTCCTAATGTTCAAATTTAGTTACGGGACGGAAAAATATAGCATGAGCAAGACAAAAAAGGAAAGGAGAAGTAATATTATTTAAAAAATTCAAGAACTTTATTGATCATTATTACATTTCATAAAAAACTGAAGAGCAGGCTACCTCAAACACTAGTAAATTTTCGAGGTTTTGTGAAAAATTTTGCTAGAATTTCGTCCACGGTAAATTCAATATGTGTATGGATATTTAAAGAAGCAAGACCATTTAGTCGTTCCTGTCCCATCGTATTTTTCAGGTAAGTTTTGATTCTCCTCAACGTCGAAAATGGTCTAGAGTTGCTGTAGTTACAGGTAGTACTGCCAACTGCCAAGACTCGCAAAATATATCGACATTCTTGAACGACTTGCTATTGATAACCTGAAAAATATCGTCAGATTGATGTTTGCATATGTGTCTCGATCCGATAAAAGTGACTTAGATACTTGGCCAAAAAAATAGGTTGTTGGATCATGATTGATTAAACAAGTTCTTTTACTGAATATTCATTAAGCGCAATCAGAAATTGTAACATCGCTATTTTTTCACAAAATATAAATTCAGAGAAACAATTTTTTACATGGGTTTGAATTAGAATGGTACATCAGTGCCTTTCAGAGCGTACTGTGTTAGCTTTCACCTTTGCCTAGAAGGTGCCTTATCTCGGTCACATATAAACTTTTTTACATGTAAATTTTTGATCGAAAGATACTAACCAGTAAAGCATCAAGCGCACTTTGGATGTTCTGGCCGTGGATTCATTGTCTCTAGATCTTGACTTCTGACAGAAAATTTTCTTTCGATCAATCCGATACATCTTCGTAAAATGTGTAGAAGTCAGCGCATTTCTTTTCGTTAAATTCTTGTTTAAGAAACAGTTGCCCGAAACTTTGGAAAATGGATTTGTGTTCCGAGAACCGACTTTTGAGTTGAGAAATGAACGTATCAAGAAACGGAATGTAGGAAGAAATTCTCTAGTACTCTTCAATACTTTGTGCTTGAACGTTGCAACGATTTTTTTGTTGATTGCAACGGCGGTGGCGTGGCAATTTCATTAACTGATTCCATAATGTGACAGGCGATTTGGAATTCAACAGTCGAAATTGCTGTCAAAAGATGCAATGCATTTTGCGAAGTATCTCGATCTTTCCACGTTTTGATTTCTTCCAAAGATTCAATAACAGCCGGTTGCAATTCAACGTACGTTCCAACTACTTCATGCGACTGAGCCCACTTGGTAGGACAAACAGGCTTCAACTTTTGTTTTTTTTCACTTTTGTTTGTCATTTTTGAAATTTCTTGGTGTAGAACGTCTTGTCTTTTAGGCCAGTGAAAAAAATGCTTCAATCGCTCCGATAGTTCCTAACGCATTTTTGATTCCTGACACTTCGCACGCTGCATTGACTGCCAAACTAAAGCTATGTGCAGCGCAATGTACATAAATTGCCAGGGGGAAATACGATCTCAGATGAGCCTGTGCACCAATGAATTGGACACTCACTGCCGGAGCTCCATGGAATCCTTGGCCATACATATATGAGCAATCGACGCCAACATCATGTAAATACATTTTGATTGAATCTGCTAAGCCTCGTATATATAAATAAGATTTTGAGTAATGGACACCCTCCCCCCCCCCCCCCCCCCCCCATGCCCAAATCCTGGATCCGCCACTGGCCACATCCATTACTCTACCTGATGGAACCAGACTGGCTGCCCAAAGAAACGCGAAGTATCTAGGCATCAATTTCAATGAGGTGCTTATATCGTTTTTCATTGACAAAAAGAGTTACTCTTTTTATGAAAAGATCTACTCTTTTTCCATTTTTAATGTTTCATTGAAAAAAAGAGTAGTTCTGGAGTTACTCTAAACGCCAAAGATCTACTCCCAATCGGTTGGGAGATCTTCTCTGAAAATGCAAAAACATATGTTTTATCAAACGTCAAATGGAAAAAAATGTTGTGAAATTTGTTTGGTGATTATTAAAATTGAAAAGAAAAACGAAAGTACAGTGGTGGTCCAGTATAACGAACGATATAATGTCCAGAGTCAATTCGTTATATCGAAAATTCGTTATATCGAAACCTTTTTGTCATACAAATCTTTAAATAAATAAAACGTGCAATTGTGTGTATGTATCTTCCAATATTATCACGAACATACATGTAAGTAGACACATTAATACACTTACAGTCATTTTTTTTTTTCATTTTCTGAAATTCGTTATTTTGTTCGTTATATAGAGTACGTAATTTCCATTTCGTCTGAAATTCGTTAATTTGTTCGTTATATAGAATACCTAATGGACTTGAAAAAAGTGTTCGTAATATCGATTATTCGTTATATCGGCATTCGTTATACTGGACCTCCACTGTAATTGAATATGAGTGCAGAAATATGTAAATAATTTAGAATTCATTAGTTCGCTGCATTATTTGTTGTCATCTACTTCATCGTCATCCCTTTCCATCCATCACCTACGTGGAGTTAAAAAAAAAGATTGAAAAGATGCTAGTGGGCGCATTCACTGCTCTAGTAGCAGTGGCGTAGCGTAGGGGGGGGTTTTGGGGATAAAACCCTCCCCGAAAATATTTCAGTAGAATATCATTTAAACGCTTCATTTTTTTTTTTTTTTGTTTTATTGATGCAAGTTTGTTTTTCATATTTAAAATTTAAGTTCGAGCTTTTCACAAACCAGTATCTAAATACATGTATGTTTGTGTTTTGCCTACATTGAGCTATAGAAAACAGTTGAAATGCGTTAGTAGGGCTCCTATTTATTAAAATCATTGACTTATTAAACATGGACTGCTAGGACCCAACTTCACTATGGTTCCACTTATTCTAAGCAATACTAGCGAGCATCATTTCAGCGGAAAACTAGTGAAACATTTTTGACACTGCTAAATAATCACGCTAGCTAAATCACAGCAGATGTCGTTAGTGTTTTAGTTAAGAGTAAGATATTGGCTAGTGTAACCAAAAATAAGTGCAATCATTATTATCCAATTTTTGTATAGAGAATTAATGCAACTAGCAGTCCATGTATGATAAGTCAATACAATGGTTCAATCACATTGATCTATTACGCCAGTTCCACAAAGAAAAATCTCACTGAGCGCTCAATGTCACTTTGACGGAGCGCAAACAGTTTTGTGGAACATAATTCTCAGCTCAACTGTGTCCTTGTTTTCAAACTTTTACTCATCATCATCAGAATGTAAAACGTAAATTCGCTGATGCTGAAAAAATAGCCGAGTCTATAGGAGAAAAAATTGAAGTTTCCAGGATTGTGCATCGTCAAAAACACCGACAAAACTACCAAAGCAGCTCAGCAGAAGATTATTACCGTATAACAATATTCATACTTTTCCTGGATCACTTCATATCATCCATATCTGACAGATTTGCGAAACACAAAAAAATTTTGTCAATAATCGGAAATACCATCCCTGAAAAATTGGTCAGGAAAGACGTTGAGAATATTGATGAAACCGTGGAAGTAATAATGAATCAATGGCCAGCAGCGACTGAGGCAGCTGCTTCAACCGTAATAAATGAAGTGTAACGTTGGGTTGGGCCAGAAACTCAACCAAAGACATTTATAGAATCATTAAATCTTTGTAACGATGCACTTTTTCCAAACATTTTCAAGTTTCTGAAAATAGGTGCAACATTGGCTGCGACCATTGCTAGCAGCGAGCGTAGTTTTTCCACGTTGAGGCGTCTAAAATATTGGATTAGGAATTCTACAGGCGAAGATAGGCTGAATGGGCTTGCTCTTATGAGCATTAACAGGCATATTGACATAAAGGTGAAAGAAGTTATCGAATGATTCGCGCAAAGCAGAGAAGAACTGATTTATAATTTCGTGTATTTTCATATCTTCTTATTTTCTGCACTTTATTATTGTATATCAATAAATTGGAAAAAAAAAAACCCGAAAAATTTCCTAGCTACGCCACTGTTTAGTAGCTACCTAATCAAGTCATAAGAAACAACTGCGAAATGAGTTGAAAATTTTTCACCCCACGTAATGTAAAAATTTCAGATATAAAGTTAATTTAGAATCATTACGACGTTTCACAATCGGCTGTTCGGAAAAAATACGAAATATTACAAACAAAAAAGGATTTTCTGTGTTTGTAGTTCAATTTTGCATTCACAAAACTAATTGAATTTTGACTCCATAGTGACTACATAAGTGAATGCACCCAATGCTATTCCTGACAATTGTCATCAATACCTACTACGACAAAACTGTTGAAAAATGTTTCATTGAAAAGAGTAGTTCTACATTTGAGAGTAGTTCTTTCGGATTTCAATGAAAAACGATATTAGATTCAACCCGCACTCACCCACTGTACTGAAGAAGGCCAAGTTCTCTTTTCCACCGACTGTACCCTTTGCTGAGGAGAAGGACAGGACTAAGTCAGCCAACAAAACTACTGATGAACAAGCAGCTGCTGAGACCCGTCATCAACTACGGAAGCCCAGTTTGGTTCACCATCTCGAAGACCGCGATGAAGGATCTCCTAATTTTCTAAAGGAAAATTCTGAGACTCTGCACCGGCCTCACTTTCAACCACCAGCGTCAGAGACATTAAAACATTTAAATGTTCTAAAAATACTAATGGTTCTAAAATTACAGTAACCAGCATCTGTACGAGACAGCCAAGATGACGCCCTTGGACCAATACGTCTTATCGGCTTATTGAAAAGGGCTGCAAATATCAGCAACCACCCTAATCCTCTGGTGAGAAGGATGACCGCTGAGGACCGACACCCTGAGCCAAGATACCTAAGCGTGATGAAAACTTTGGACGAAGAAGTATACCAGCCAACGACGAAGCCACCAGCTTCTACGCTGACCCTGGGTCAGCATGCTTCCGTGGCTGATCATTCGGTTTCATTGTAAATCCAAAATAGCTGCCGCATCAAAATTGCGGATTATATATTGTTTCACTACTTCCTCAATATGGGTATGAAATGAAAGAGCAGAATTAAGTTCATAATGAAATAATATGGAAGTCCAAAATGGTATAGGTATGGTAGGCTTAGGCTCATTTCCATAACACTTTCAAAATAGATAAACATGATGT
This sequence comes from Melanostoma scalare, assembly GCA_949752695.1. Classification (NCBI taxonomy): domain Eukaryota; kingdom Metazoa; phylum Arthropoda; class Insecta; order Diptera; family Syrphidae; genus Melanostoma; species Melanostoma scalare. The sequence continues at coordinate 60,100,381 of OX456986.1, forward strand.
ACTAAAAACTAAAAAGTATTTCGTTTGATCCTAGGAACCAGTCATCGCACCACTCCCCTCATCAATCCAGGACATTCATCAGACAAAAAATACTCCACCGTTTTATCGTAATGCTGTTTACATATCAACCTACCCAACGAATCCAATTTTCAGTCAATTTCTGTTATTTTATTCATTTTAATTTTTGCTCTAGATCCATTTGAAACAACTCACTAAACAGAACAATTGTTGCTTTGTAATCAGGACGTCTATCTGTGAATACGTTCGAAGTGGACCTAAAGTTATGAGTGAAAATGGAATTCTTTATTTCTGGACTTCAAAAAAGAATTTGAGATCGTAATAATATAACGTTCACTGTGTGTGATGTCCTCCCTCTTCTTTTTCAGTTGTGAAAACTAAAAATCATATTCTATTCGGATTTCAGAGTCTGTAGTACTACTTTAGCTGAAGAATCATATCACTGATTGATTTCGTGTTATAAAAGCATCTAATCGAAATCAAATGTGAATTGCTTCTTTGAACCGATTTTTATTCCTCCAATTACTTTCACAATTTTTAGCACTCTCTGCCAATGAACACAAGAAACACTTTTTATCTGATGCACACACCACCCAATGCGATGAGATGTTAACATATTCTGTTCACTGCTTTTAGTTTGAGAGTGAGTGAACAGAGACCGCTATTATGTGGTACAATTGTGACGCTCGTGAGATGTGGATTTGGTGCTTGTCTCTGTTAAATGGTGCATGTATAAACTTAGTTTGGTTGTGTACACGTTTGGACTGGTGGAGAACCTATTGTCTCCGGTCCAACACAACAGCACAGAGCATTGTATATAAAAACTATAGTAGGATTGTGTAGACTTTTTGACTGGTGGCGCACCACCAGCCCGCGGTTCGAAACAATATGTTCCACATGAAATTTATTACAAAAAGAAAAAGGATATTTGTGGATGTTAAGATTTCAAAGAGCAAATTCAATTTGTAAACATTGAACTCTCTTTTTGATCAGCTTTGCACCAACCAAAGAGGAAACAATAAAAGGGGTGTATTTATAATGTATGGCAATGGCATAGGTAAAGTACAAGGGATGACAAAAAAGATATGCAAGACAATGCTCGTAAGGATAATCATTTTCAAGGAAATGCATGTTTGAGATCTTTTCGTTTGTGAGTTAGTGAGGTAGGTCAGAAATTTTATTGGAGGCAGGCATATGAAAATTAAGTTTTCGCAAAGTCATTGCGTGTATTTTGTGATTTGTTCATTTTCGTTGAAATCTTATAGGTATACCTAGTAACAAATTCTGCATCTGAAACATTGATTGATTATTTATTGATATAAATTAATTTTCAAAGTAAAATTCTAGTTTTTCTAATATTATTTTGTTTTATCTATTCCGGATATACATTATAGTAGTTTAAAAGGCGGATTAAAATTAAAAAAATTAGCATGACTGGGTCGCTGGAACCAATATAATATATATTTGGTGGTACAGGACTGCCAAGTACACATCAATTATGAAAATTGAGATAAATGACGCAAAACACTGAAAAAAATTTACTAACTATTCCAAAGGTTTCAAGCGAAAATCTAATAACCCATTGTGTATAGAATTGACTATATATACAATGAATAACCCCATTATTTTTGCAGTTGTTTATACATATAAACGCTGAAAATTTAATCAAAACTATTGGACCAATCAAAGAAAAATCGTTTTTTATTTTCACTTTTTTAAAAAGCGAGGTTTTTAGAAATCCAGTATGCAAAGTTTAAGATCTTGGTAGAAGTTGTTTAGACAAAAAATTTAAAAAAAATAAATAACATTGTTTTGAAATTATTTTAAGAATATTTAATATTTTTTAATATTTGAATAAATATTTACAGCCTGAAGCGATGGACCGATTTTCTTAAAAATTTGCAGTTATGGTTTATGTGGTAGTTTACAGAGAAGCTTTTGGAATTGGGTTTCTAGGTCTTGAAATAACTGTACCTGACGCTGCCATACAACCCATATGACTATACCTATTTTTCTCGAAAACGGCTCTAACGATTCTGATAAAATTTTACGTGAGTTTTTATTTCTGAATAGCTATTCTTATGATGTGAACATTTTTTCGGATTAAGTCTAAAAACGGTACCACCCATAGTACCGCTTTTTCAAAGCCGACTTTCTCGCTAATGGCTGAGGCGATTTTGACGAAATTTTATATTTCTGATATGATATAATATATCTGATGAAAATTGTAAACTTGAAAGCCATCGAAAGACTTGAAGATTTGGACCTCTTTTTTTTAAATTGCGGCCAATTCGTAAATTTCTAATTTTTCACTTTTTTTAACGCCTTTTTTTTATTTTCTTGTTACTGGTACCAGAAAAATTCAAAAAAATGCGGCAAATTGACGTCTTCTGATTTCAAGGAGTTCAAGACATGTTCCATATCTCTCTTGGATTTCAATATTTTGACTCGAAATTTCCTGACAATTTACATGAATGTTTGAATATTTTTTCACGCCTTCAAAAAATCACCTCCATTTGAGCTCGAGAAACTAGCCAAGCCCCTTAATTAAATTTTTTTATAATTATGTGTAGTTTGGGAACACTGTACCACCAAATATATAAAGAGCTAATACTGAAACCTTTTACTCAGCCTTAAGATTTTGATATAATACTTAGCACTCAATCGCGACCCAGCCTTGCCCATTTCTTCAATGTTAACATTTTAAGACAAAAGCGTTTCCCTTTCTATATTTCTAACGTTTTTCTTTTCTTCCTGCTCAAAAGAATTCCTTTAAAAAAAGTCTTCATAATACATTAGGTAGTACAAGATTGCCAATTATACATTAATTTTGAAAATTTAACTAAATCACGCAAAATATTAAAAAAATTAAATTAAATATTCCAAAGGCTTCAAGCGAAAATCTAAAAACTCAATTTTTCTGCAATTACTTATTTACATAAATTCTGAACATTTTATTAAAATCGTTGGATCAGTTTAAAAAACCGTTTTTTTATTTTCCGCTTTTAAAACGAGTTTTTTAGAAATCTTATATGCAAAGTTAAAGATCTAGAAGTTGTTTTGAAAAAAAATTTAAAAAAAAAACATTACAACGTTTATAATAAAAACCGTTTAAATAAGCTAAGAACATCCAAAAGTCATAAATCGTATATGAATTGGGCCTAGATAGAAAAATAAATAAATAAAAAAGCTTAATGATACTTGCCTTGAGTTTGTCACTGTTACGCCCCGCAACACCACTAAAAAGTTATATGTTGCTAGATAGGTTATTAAATAAACTACTTAGTGCACGTTCAATCAGCTGCAGAAACTTGCAGATTGATTTTTAATTAATTTTTAAGCGACCAAAGGAATTCATTAATTTTTTAACATTAATTAATTTAAAAAAACTTCTGAAGGAAGTACTTCATTGAAAAGTTTTAAAACACCTTTTTTGTAGAACATTAAATTTTCTTTAAGAAACATGTTTGCAATTTTTCGTATATTGATTTGTTCCTTAATTAAAAAAATTCAAAGAAAAAAAGCAAAATTAAAAATACTTCCCAGGTTTTTAAAGCTTGATTTCTTATAAACAGTTAGCTTGACAAACATTTTCAAAATAACTTTTTTAAAGGAAATTAAATTTCCTACAAAAATGCGTATCGATAAACTTGTTTGACTCAAAATAGCTCAACAGTTTTGACGTGTTTTCTATTTTTTGTACCTTACCTTATAAGGTATACAAAGAAGAGAAAACACTATTAGTAAAATTCTACTTTTTCTTAGCTCAAACTTTTTTGGTACCTATTTTTTCTTTGGCATTCCAAAAAATATTTTCAATGTTATTTATATTACACATATATTATATATTATTATTTATACATAAAACACTTTTTGAAAAAAGACATATTAAAAAAAAAATTATTTGAGTACTTGCATAGGGAGTTGTTACTGTGTTCTGCTAAGAGCTTAATTTTTACACAATATAGTACGAACATAATGTAATAACAATAAGTATATAATATGTCAACATCCTTAGAATAGAAAAATTGAAAACAGGATTTACCTACTATCTTTTACCGGATTTTTCTAATCCCAATAGCTAAACTAAGCAAACCGATAATGAACCCTTTTACCACATTTATCTCAAGACATTGAGATGCATCAATACTGATGCAGATTCGTTATCAGAGAGCCCAAATCATTAAAGGAAAAATAGTTTTTAGATGTTATCAAGCGAGTAAGTAATTATGGTTGCCCTTATTATACACATTGGAATATAAAGACAGACAGACAAACATCGTAATATCATGTTTAATTGTTATCTCAAACATTTTTCTCTGCACGATTACAAAACTTAGCTTATATGAGTAGTACCTATAATCGCAAGTAAAAATGAAAGAAACTTTTTCACTCCAATATTTAGATGTATTTCTGATGACATGCTAGGTATGACTTCTAAAATCCAACTACCTAATGTGACCTTAAGAAAAGTAGCTCCAAAATTGGTTGCTTACATAACTGATGCATTTATTTTATTTATATTATTTTGCAGCTTTTTCTTAAGTTTTCACTTTTCCAATTCTCCGAAATATCTTACAATAGTTGCAACTTAATTGGCTCGAAAAACATAAGTAAATACATTTCTAATTCTCTATTTCCATAGTTGTTCTCCTTTAAATAGAACTGGTAAATGTACCTACCTACTAAAGTGTTTAATGCACCTGTTTTTATGGAACTTTTATAATTCGTAACAGATTGTGGCATACAATTACTTTTGACCGAACAGACTTCAATTTCATGTTTTTACAAAATTGATATCTTCAATCACTACCTATACCTACCTACATTATGTTTGCATTTTTTCAATAACTCCAGAATATGCCTACTTGATATACATTTTGCGTAATTCTTTCTTTCATCAATTGCAAAATGTATTTCAAAGTAGTCAAATTGTTTTTCAAAGCAAAATGATGCAATGTGACAATTTGTTCTACATTGGTGTAGGTAGTAAACCTTGAAGTAAAGAAGAATTACAAAATCATTTGGCTATTTCTCAAACGAGTTCTTGTTCTTCCCCTTGAGATAACGAAATTCTTTCAACCCTTTTTGCATACACATAATAAAAAAATAAAATTGCGTCATCACAGATCTTGCCAAAGTATTTTTCCTCATGTTTATGCTCTTTTGATATTTAAAGCTTACTCTCTTAAATACGTTCCACACAAAGGACACAATTTTTTTTTACATTTCTCAGCGTTCACAGCGCCACCATGCGCCCTCGGTTTAAAGGATTCTTAAATTGAATGATGAACTTACTATAGTTTATATATACAATGGCACAGAGTAAATACATTGTATATATAAACTATAGTAAGTTCATCATTCAATTTAAGAATCCTTTAAACCGAGGGCGCATGGTGGCGCTGTGAACGCTGAGAAATGTAAAAAAAAATTGTGTCCTTTGTGTGGAACGTATTTAAGAGAGTAAGCTTTAAATATCAAAAGAGCATAAACATGAGGAAAAATACTTTGGCAAGATCTGTGATGACGCAATTTTATTTTTTTATTATGTGTATGCAAAAAGGGTTGAAAGAATTTCGTTATCTCAAGGGGAAGAACAAGAACTCGTTTGAGAAATAGCCAAATGATTTTGTAATTCTTCTTTACTTCAAGGTTTACTACCTACACCAATGTAGAACAAATTGTCACATTGCATCATTTTGCTTTGAAAAACAATTTGACTACTTTGAAATACATTTTGCAATTGATGAAAGAAAGAATTACGCAAAATGTATATCAAGTAGTGCTCTTAATTTTACCCGGGTAGTACCCATTATAACAATTACCCGGGTACCCGGGTACCTGGGTAGCGCGGGTATTACCCAAGTTGACGGGTACCCGGGTAATGCGGGTAGCTCGTCGGGTACCCGGTTACCCGACAGAATAAGCTATACATGACAGTGTTATGTTATGGGTAGCGGAGAGTGAAAATTCTCTAATGCACTTTGAAATATCTATCGGGTATCGACATCAAATGATTTAAATATTAGCAGGTATGAGTTCTTTAAAAACATCAATTTAGGAAATTAATAAAGGGCGTTTTGATACATGAGCACCGCAGACTCAAATCTTAATTGATATTTTTATTTTTATATTAAGATTCAATTGTTAAATTTTATTTCAGTTTTTCGAGATAATCACAACAACACAACATGCAACTCAAACACTTTAAGCTATTTCACTGTTGCCAATCCTATCATCGGATTCCCTTGTTTTTATGTGTTTTTACTCCTCATCCATATTATTTTTACGCTATAAGCGGGTACCCGGTACTTTGGTACCCGGGTAATACCCGGTTCTTCGGTACCCGGGTAATACCCGATATTGCGGGTACCCGGGTACCCGGGTGGGTACCCGGGTATGCGGGTATTAAGAGCTCTAATATCAAGTAGGCATATTCTGGAGTTATTGAAAAAATGCAAACATAATGTAGGTAGGTATAGGTAGTGATTGAAGATATCAATTTTGTAAAAACATGAAATTGAAGTCTGTTCGGTCAAAAGTAATTGTATGCCACAATCTGTTACGAATTATAAAAGTTCCATAAAAACAGGTGCATTAAACACTTTAGTAGGTAGGTACATTTACCAGTTCTATTTAAAGGAGAACAACTATGGAAATAGAGAATTAGAAATGTATTTACTTATGTTTTTCGAGCCAATTAAGTTGCAACTATTGTAAGATATTTCGGAGAATTGGAAAAGTGAAAACTTAAGAAAAAGCTGCAAAATAATATAAATAAAATAAATGCATCAGTTATGTAAGCAACCAATTTTGGAGCTACTTTTCTTAAGGTCACATTAGGTAGTTGGATTTTAGAAGTCATACCTAGCATGTCATCAGAAATACATCTAAATATTGGAGTGAAAAAGTTTCTTTCATTTTTACTTGCGATTATAGGTACTACTCGTATAAGCTAAGTTTTGTAATCGTGCAGAGAAAAATGTTTGAGATAACAATTAAACATGATATTACGATGTTTGTCTGTCTGTCTTTATATTCCAATGTGTATAATAAGGGCAACCATAATTACTTACTCGCTTGATAACATCTAAAAACTATTTTTCCTTTAATGATTTGGGCTCTCTGATAACGAATCTGCATCAGTATTGATGCATCTCAATGTCTTGAGATAAATGTGGTAAAAGGGTTCATTATCGGTTTGCTTAGTTTAGCTATTGGGATTAGAAAAATCCGGTAAAAGATAGTAGGTAAATCCTGTTTTCAATTTTTCTATTCTAAGGATGTTGACATATTATATACTTATTGTTATTACATTATGTTCGTACTATATTGTGTAAAAATTAAGCTCTTAGCAGAACACAGTAACAACTCCCTATGCAAGTACTCAAATAATTTTTTTTTTAATATGTCTTTTTTCAAAAAGTGTTTTATGTATAAATAATAATATATAATATATGTGTAATATAAATAACATTGAAAATATTTTTTGGAATGCCAAAGAAAAAATAGGTACCAAAAAAGTTTGAGCTAAGAAAAAGTAGAATTTTACTAATAGTGTTTTCTCTTCTTTGTATACCTTATAAGGTAAGGTACAAAAAATAGAAAACACGTCAAAACTGTTGAGCTATTTTGAGTCAAACAAGTTTATCGATACGCATTTTTGTAGGAAATTTAATTTCCTTTAAAAAAGTTATTTTGAAAATGTTTGTCAAGCTAACTGTTTATAAGAAATCAAGCTTTAAAAACCTGGGAAGTATTTTTAATTTTGCTTTTTTTCTTTGAATTTTTTTAATTAAGGAACAAATCAATATACGAAAAATTGCAAACATGTTTCTTAAAGAAAATTTAATGTTCTACAAAAAAGGTGTTTTAAAACTTTTCAATGAAGTACTTCCTTCAGAAGTTTTTTTAAATTAATTAATGTTAAAAAATTAATGAATTCCTTTGGTCGCTTAAAAATTAATTAAAAATCAATCTGCAAGTTTCTGCAGCTGATTGAACGTGCACTAAGTAGTTTATTTAATAACCTATCTAGCAACATATAACTTTTTAGTGGTGTTGCGGGGCGTAACAGTGACAAACTCAAGGCAAGTATCATTAAGCTTTTTTATTTATTTATTTTTCTATCTAGGCCCAATTCATATACGATTTATGACTTTTGGATGTTCTTAGCTTATTTAAACGGTTTTTATTATAAACGTTGTAATGTTTTTTTTTTAAATTTTTTTTCAAAACAACTTCTAGATCTTTAACTTTGCATATAAGATTTCTAAAAAACTCGTTTTAAAAGCGGAAAATAAAAAAACGGTTTTTTAAACTGATCCAACGATTTTAATAAAATGTTCAGAATTTATGTAAATAAGTAATTGCAGAAAAATTGAGTTTTTAGATTTTCGCTTGAAGCCTTTGGAATATTTAATTTAATTTTTTTAATATTTTGCGTGATTTAGTTAAATTTTCAAAATTAATGTATAATTGGCAATCTTGTACTACCTAATGTATTATGAAGACTTTTTTTAAAGGAATTCTTTTGAGCAGGAAGAAAAGAAAAACGTTAGAAATATAGAAAGGGAAACGCTTTTGTCTTAAAATGTTAACATTGAAGAAATGGGCAAGGCTGGGTCGCGATTGAGTGCTAAGTATTATATCAAAATCTTAAGGCTGAGTAAAAGGTTTCAGTATTAGCTCTTTATATATTTGGTGGTACAGTGTTCCCAAACTACACATAATTATAAAAAAATTTAATTAAGGGGCTTGGCTAGTTTCTCGAGCTCAAATGGAGGTGATTTTTTGAAGGCGTGAAAAAATATTCAAACATTCATGTAAATTGTCAGGAAATTTCGAGTCAAAATATTGAAATCCAAGAGAGATATGGAACATGTCTTGAACTCCTTGAAATCAGAAGACGTCAATTTGCCGCATTTTTTTGAATTTTTCTGGTACCAGTAACAAGAAAATAAAAAAAAGGCGTTAAAAAAAGTGAAAAATTAGAAATTTACGAATTGGCCGCAATTTAAAAAAAAGAGGTCCAAATCTTCAAGTCTTTCGATGGCTTTCAAGTTTACAATTTTCATCAGATATATTATATCATATCAGAAATATAAAATTTCGTCAAAATCGCCTCAGCCATTAGCGAGAAAGTCGGCTTTGAAAAAGCGGTACTATGGGTGGTACCGTTTTTAGACTTAATCCGAAAAAATGTTCACATCATAAGAATAGCTATTCAGAAATAAAAACTCACGTAAAATTTTATCAGAATCGTTAGAGCCGTTTTCGAGAAAAATAGGTATAGTCATATGGGTTGTATGGCAGCGTCAGGTACAGTTATTTCAAGACCTAGAAACCCAATTCCAAAAGCTTCTCTGTAAACTACCACATAAACCATAACTGCAAATTTTTAAGAAAATCGGTCCATCGCTTCAGGCTGTAAATATTTATTCAAATATTAAAAAATATTAAATATTCTTAAAATAATTTCAAAACAATGTTATTTATTTTTTTTAAATTTTTTGTCTAAACAACTTCTACCAAGATCTTAAACTTTGCATACTGGATTTCTAAAAACCTCGCTTTTTAAAAAAGTGAAAATAAAAAACGATTTTTCTTTGATTGGTCCAATAGTTTTGATTAAATTTTCAGCGTTTATATGTATAAACAACTGCAAAAATAATGGGGTTATTCATTGTATATATAGTCAATTCTATACACAATGGGTTATTAGATTTTCGCTTGAAACCTTTGGAATAGTTAGTAAATTTTTTTCAGTGTTTTGCGTCATTTATCTCAATTTTCATAATTGATGTGTACTTGGCAGTCCTGTACCACCAAATATATATTATATTGGTTCCAGCGACCCAGTCATGCTAATTTTTTTAATTTTAATCCGCCTTTTAAACTACTATAATGTATATCCGGAATAGATAAAACAAAATAATATTAGAAAAACTAGAATTTTACTTTGAAAATTAATTTATATCAATAAATAATCAATCAATGTTTCAGATGCAGAATTTGTTACTAGGTATACCTATAAGATTTCAACGAAAATGAACAAATCACAAAATACACGCAATGACTTTGCGAAAACTTAATTTTCATATGCCTGCCTCCAATAAAATTTCTGACCTACCTCACTAACTCACAAACGAAAAGATCTCAAACATGCATTTCCTTGAAAATGATTATCCTTACGAGCATTGTCTTGCATATCTTTTTTGTCATCCCTTGTACTTTACCTATGCCATTGCCATACATTATAAATACACCCCTTTTATTGTTTCCTCTTTGGTTGGTGCAAAGCTGATCAAAAAGAGAGTTCAATGTTTACAAATTGAATTTGCTCTTTGAAATCTTAACATCCACAAATATCCTTTTTCTTTTTGTAATAAATTTCATGTGGAACATATTGTTTCGAACCGCGGGCTGGTGGTGCGCCACCAGTCAAAAAGTCTACACAATCCTACTATAGTTTTTATATACAATGGTAAATAGTATACGTTCCACATGAAATTTAATTTTAAAAGAAAGCAAAGATGTTTAGCTATTTGGTTGGGGGAAATAACACACACACACGATTTGTTGTCAAATTTGTAACTTTATTTACACAATCAATTATAGAATAAACAACTTGAAACAATTGAGTTAGTTAAACTTGAAGAAAAAGGAATTCACTGAAAAACACTTGTTAGCTCTTGAGGATCGCAAAACAGAGTGAGTGTTTGTCCGTTGGGAAGTTGTTTTGAATTTCTTCCCAGTTCGTTTGCTGACATCTAGTGGCGGTGTACAAACTGGTACGACGAGCAATTCGCCGTAAGTCGCCGCCACATAACTCCCCCTTCAGTGACGAAGTTACGATGATTTAAATGTAGATGTCAAACAAAAATTTACTTTTCGTTTTGTTTTCTCATCAGCTGTTCTGTGAGTTTTATTTTTATTTTCAGGATGAAAATTTTTGGAAGTCGAAATTTCTGAAGAAGACGATTGACTATGGATGGATGTGGATGTAGATGGAACGTTTTCAAGAAGAATATGCGCAGGTTTTAGGCGATCAATGGAAACATTGATTGTTCTTCCGTTTGCTTTGATGGTATACAGCTTCTCAGTGATTCTTTTCATTACAGGATGCGGGCCAGTGTATGGTTGCTGCAATGGTTTTTTGACGGCATCACATCGCAGGAAGACATATGAGCATGTCTGCAGGTCGGACGGAACAAAAATTTTATTGTTCGCATGGTTGGACGTTCCTGTTGGCCGAAGTCTTCTCATCGTCTCTCGATGTTTGTCAAGGAAAATCTGTGGGTTAGAAAAAGTTTCGTTACTTACAAAGAACTCACCAGGAACTCGTAGATTTTTCCCATAAAGCATCTCTGATGCTGAGGCTTTGATGTCGTCTTTGTATGCAGTTCTCAATCCCAACAGAACTGTTGGAAGAGCATCAACCCAGTTGGTTTTCTCATGACACATGAGAGCAGGGGCCGAATTACGGCACACGCTATCGAATAAGTCGTATCGGAATTATGGGAATTTGGTATTACCGCTCACGATATCGAGTCATCTAGTACCACAATTCGGCATTCTCTCATCAGTAATCGATCGGAATTTCATTCGATGCATAAAGTGCTCTCTAATTCATACATGAAAGACTATCGAAACCATCTATTATCAATATTTCATTTAATAACACCATCCGAGTGTATTTTATGTTCAAATTTTCCGAAATTCTTACTAAATATTGTCTTTTTTTTTACAAAGGCATAAATTTTACCTACCAAAAAATAATGAAATAAGTATAAAGAGACACCAGCGACATCTATGAATTAATAGAAACTCGAAATTTACTAGTGAATATTCGATGATACTAGTACAATTTTAAAGAGCAATACGATACGAGAGGTCACGTATGCTGTAATTCCAAAATGGTTACTAACTCACTCGATCTCTAATGCCACTCACTCACTCGATATCGTGAGCTGTGATTCGGCCCCAGCTTTCAGAGAACGATGCCAACGTTCGACGAGGCCATTGGATGCCGGATGATATGGCGATGTTCTGATGCGTGTTGTTCCACACATGTTGGTCAGTTCGTTGAACAGTGACGACTCGAACTGAGTGCCTTGGTCCGTGGTTAGTTGTTCAGGTGAACCAAACCTTGCAACCCAGTGAGTGTAGAATGCATTTGCCACTGTCTCTGCTGTCATGTCCTGTGTTATAGTCACCTGCAGTTCAAGTGCAGCAAAAGGTTATAGTCACCTGCAGATCAAATGTAGCGAAAAAAAGTTTCGATGATCATACGATCGCAGCTTAATGTCGTAACAAAAATCTCCTCGCTGACCGCCACGCCACCAACCATTCGTTAAGAGAAGCCCTTGCGGCATCTATCAACGAAGCGTCTGGCCAAGAGTGAGTTAAGTTTGATTCTGACTGTGAGACGATGAGGTAGTGTAGTACGGAGTAGAAAAAAAATTTCGGAAAGAAAAAGAAAAAGAAAAAAAGGACTAAAAATTAAGATCGGTTTAAACTAAGAACAATTTTGAAATAAAGTAAAATCAACAAGTAAGACCATTAAAACGAAAAATAAAAGGAAAAAGTTTAAGACAAAGTAGAAGAAACCCTTAAGAAAAATCAAAAAAAAAAAAAAAAAAGGTACTCGAAAGGAAAAGAGTTACACGGTGTCCAGTCTGAGGACCTGGACACTTAAGTTTCAGACAATAGGATAGGGAAAACAGTGTAATCGTAGAAAATAAATCAGAGATAAGGAAATATAAAATCGCGAAATTTTGAAAAAAAAAAAAAACAAAAAAAAAAAAAAAGGAAAAGAAACAAAATTAGATTAAAGAAAAGTAAAAACCTAAAAGAAAAAAGTGAAGGCGTTCCAAAGGAACTGGCAAAATAAAGATACTAAAAAGGCCTACGGTACTGACCGTGCGGTAAGTTAAGATTTTCTTAAGACAGTCAAAAACAAATACTTCGCGGCAAATATCGCGGCCAGAACCGTGGTAGGGTTTTCACCGTGCCCTAAAAAGTATTTCGCAAAACCAAATTGGAAAAAAAAAACGAGGTGCCGTTACTGTCACGCTATAATTTACCGCGTGGCGCGTCAGGACATGAGATCTTGCGGTGAGCGATGCCGTTACAAAAACTAAGCTAGAAGAAACCAACCGTGTTAGCCACAGAGTGACCACGAAGAGCCGCCCCCAGCCTCCCCTGCCTGGGCCTGGTATCCCTCGACGATTTTTTTTCCGAAACGCAACTTTTCAATTAACTATATTATATATATTCTATATTTTTATATATCTATCTCATGTATATGTATGTTATTATCGATATATTATTAAATTGCTTAACTATATTTCACTGATGATGTTATTTAAAATTTTTTTGAAACCCACTAAGATTTTTTTTGGTGAGTGTACTTGTTAAAAACTAAACCAAAGAAAATTAGGAAAAGTGTAATTAGCCACTGTAAGGTTCGGTGCGTGGTCCCAAGGGGGCAAAGCGGGTTTTTTTTTTGTGGGACTTATCCCAGCACCGGAAGTGCTGACCTAAGAAGAGCTCTCCATAGGTAGGAACCGGTGGGGCAGCGGGGGTCCGATTTTTTCATATGGCCTTATTGCCTTGATAAAAGAAAAATCAGGGGCACCACTAACTGAAGCCATGTGGTTTTCCGAAAATTTCTTTTTGAAATCAAAGTAAATTGCTTTTTGGGAAATCAAAGTAAATTTCTTTTTGAATTCTAAGTAAGTTTTTTTTTGAAATCAAAGTAAATTGCTTTTTGGGAAATCAAAGTAAATTTCTTTTTGAATTCTAAGTAAGTTTTTTTTTGAAATCAAAGTATATATCTTTTTGGAAATCAAAGTAAAGTTCTTTTTGAATTCTAAGGAAGTTTTTTTGAAAGTGAAGTAAGTTTTTTTGAAATCAAAGTAAAATCTAAAAATCAAAGTAAAGCTTAAAGTATAGGGAATGTTAGAAGTTAAAGTACTAATTGAGGTCTGAACGAGTCGTGGAAATGGAACAGTAACAGGGACAGGAATCTAGGGGGGCGGGGAGACCGCTTACCTGGAGAGACGGAAGGTGAGTGACTTTTGAGTAATGGAGTAAATAAAAAAAAAAAAAAAAAAAAAATATTTTATAATGCTTTTGGGGGAAATTCGAGTAGGATACGGGTCAGGAATTTCCTAGGTAGGGTGGGAACAGACCCGGCCATACCACCACCTTTGGCCTCCCTGAGGGTGAAGAAGTCCGTCCGTCGTCTCTAATTTAAAATAAATACAGATATATTAATGGTTCGTGCATTCGATCCAGGCCTGATTCTTTAATTTTTTTGTGGTAGAAGGCGATGAGGCAGTTTGAGGGCAAGATCCCCCCCAGTCCGACGAACTAGCCCGAGCGGAACCAGCAGGCCACGCCCTTCAGGCGCCTCCTCCGCCACGCTATTTTAGCGCGGTGTAACATGCCTTTATACAACAAAATGGCGCCCAACGTTTTTTTTGAGTCCCGTTAAATAAACCAACAACTTCCTGGGTTCCTAATACCTGTTTCACTTTGTAAGTCTTCATCTGGAAGGTTTTTGACGTACCAAGTTGAAATGCGACAAAGATCGAACAGGATCAAGGAATCTGGGGGGATGTTGGTTCTAATTAAGCCTCAGAGGTCCATAATACCCGTTTCACTTTGTAAGTCTTCATCTGGAAGGTTCTTAACGTACCATGTTGAATTGCGACAAAGAACGAGCGGGATTACGGTATCGAAGGGGAGGTTAGTTCTTCAAGTCAATTTTACCACTTTAAAAAAAAAAAAAAAAAAAAAAAAAAAATATATATATTTACAGTAGCATAACTTAACATGATGAAAATTTTTTTAGAGTCAAGAAACAACTCTGGTAGCTCTTTGTGAAAGCAGTGGCCATGTTTGATGTTGGTCGAATATCGAGGCCTGCGACCACAGAGAGCTGATAGTGAGTTGATGTCTATATAAGGTGTTGCCCCGATTTAAGTCTTCAGAACTAAGCCGCTGTGCGTGGTTGAAATTGTTGAAAAGGAAGCAACACATAACAATAGTTCATTCACCCATTTTACAAAAAAAAAAAAAAAAAAAAAATATTTCTTCACCCCAGGGGTATCCTACTAAAACGTCTGTCCGCCGTCTATTATAGGAAAAAAAAAAAATTTACTCACCGAAGTCTCTCGTATTACGTCAAACCCCCCCCCGATTTTCAAAAATAGTAAAACAAAAAAAAAAAAAAAAAATTTTTTCTTTTTCTTTAAACCGATAAAGATAACCTAATTAGAAGCACAAAAGAAAAAAAAAAAAAAAAAAAAAAAAAAAAAAATATTAAACTGAAACGATCCGATAGTTTGAAGAGAACCAAGTCGAATAATTAGCAATCGTAATTCCGATTCGAGGGTTTTGTGGCGATAGGGTTGCGTGTAAGATTTAAGAGAGAAATATATAAGTTATACTTACTCAAAGCATTATGGCAACTGCGTTACGCGACGAGGAAGCTATAACACGGATGATTAGGGAAGGTGAAATAGAAGAAACGAGAAGGGTTACGCGGTCTATAAATAAGGAAGGAGGTAGAGTGACTAAAGGAAGAGTACAACATTCTCCCATTGCACAGGATCGGATCTATAGATCCACTTCAGATTTGCCAGCCAGTTCAGCAGCTCCAATTCTCGCCGGTCTCAATGAAAGCCTAAATGAGTCGTTGCGAGCTCCATCATACAGCAGCTTGAGCTTGGGTGGTTCCGAAACTAGAGGGGGAAGTGCGGGGTCTCACAACCAAACCGTAAAGCCCAGTCTAGAAAGAAATATCAGTCCTAGGTCCAGGTCCGCCACTATGGGTAATGTGAATAACGTTAGGGAAATCTTTAACAATTTATCGCAGTTAGTGCATAATAATGGGGCTAAAGACCGAGGGGGAGTCCCTGAGGATCTTAAGGCGTACATCAACTTAACAATTACTCAAGCCTTATCAACCCATCAGCATTCAATACGAAATGAAATTTCTTCATCTATGAATGAACTACGTGCTCAAGTAGAAGTAGTTAGAAGGGAAATAGGTCATTTAGGGCAGTCGGTCCAAGGCCAAGCGAGAAATAATTTAGACAGAGATACCACCCAGCGACCGGTAGTTTCACAGCCGGAAAATAATAACCCTTTTGAGGATTGGCTTAGGCGAAATTTCGTTCACAGGGGACATCAAAATCCATACCGCGAACATCAAGAACAGGGTAGGAGGGGGCAAGAAAGGGCACAGTACTCGGTAAGACCTACTGAACCGAGTGGGTATAACCAAAGGTCCTTTCGACAACCTCAGCACGCTCCTCGCGAGGATTTAGGGGTAAAAGGGTCTATAAAGGTAGATAAGTGGGGTCTGAAGTTTGACGGTCAGACCGAGGGTTTGGCGGTGGAAGATTTTATCTTTCGATTAGAAACCTTACAAAGACAATACGCCTGCCCATGGTTCGAAGTCCTAAGAGACTTTCACCTGCTCTTAGTGGGACCGGCCCATGAATGGTATTGGCAATTTCAAAGAAATAGTTACCGACCTGATTGGCCTATGTTGAAAGATGCTTTGTTGCGTCAGTTCAGGAATACCCGATCCGATTTCGAACTGATGAGGGACATAGTAGACCGCAAACAGAGGCCAGGGGAAAGTTGTGAGGAATTCTTTGCCGCTACCGGCCACCTCAGATCTCAACTTGCGGTACAGATTCCTGATATCGAGCTAGTGAGAATACTTAAACGAAACTTGAATGAGAGAGTAGGGAAATTGGTATATCCGATGCCAATTATTTCCTTAGAACAGCTTAAGCATGCGTGCAAAGACGCTGAAACAGCATTCCCTAGGAGAGATCGAGACCCACCTAAACCCTATAGACCTCCTTTTAAATACCTAGCCAATGAAATAGAGTATGATGAAGAAGCATCATACCCATCAGACGAACAAGTCGCTGCCTTCCAATTTCAAGGAGCAAGACCAAAACCGCCTACTCGGCGATATATGGACGCTTCCAACTTGACTTGTTGGAATTGTAGGGCCCCGGGTCATACGTACTTCGATTGTGAGGCAGAGGTAGTAAACAAATTTTGTTTTAAATGCGGGATGGAGGGGGTCAAGACTCCCCACTGTCCGAAGTGTAGACCGGAAAACCGGAGGGGGAACGCGAATTTTCTGGGGGAGCCGCGTTCGAATCCGCCGACCAACCCCCAATAATACAAACCTTAAATAATGCCCTCGAATCGTATAAGGACAGTGGTATAAGGGTTCAGGGTAAACTACAGCTTACCATAATGAAGCGGCCAACCTCCAACCCGGCCGATACCAGAAACGAACCTCCAAGCCATTCTATTATTAAGCCTTTACATACTAGAGTGAGGGAGTATCAACTAGCGCGCAAAAGAATATATAACCAGGGAAATGCCACCATAACACAGAAGGTTCGTAAAGCCAGGGAACGTTACAAGAATAGAAAAGAAGCCAGAATGAGAATCGCTGCAACAAGGGTAGATGTGTCTTCTGATCCTAGGCCGTATGCCAAAGTAAAAATTAAGGGGAAAGAATTTCTAGGCTTGTTAGATAGTGGGGCCAGTGTTTCCATCTTGGGGAAAAACAGTTTAGCTACAATAAAAGAGCTAGGTCTCCTTCTAACTCCATATCAGTCAAAGGTAAGAACAGCCGACGGTAATAGTCA
This sequence comes from Melanostoma scalare, assembly GCA_949752695.1. Taxonomy (NCBI): domain Eukaryota; kingdom Metazoa; phylum Arthropoda; class Insecta; order Diptera; family Syrphidae; genus Melanostoma; species Melanostoma scalare. The sequence goes on from OX456986.1 coordinate 60,118,101, forward strand.
ACCGATCCAGGGAAAGGTGTTAGTTTCAGTCGATTACAAAGGGGTGTTAAAGGACTTAACGTTCTATGTAGTGCCTGATCTCGACCAAGAGCTTTACCTCGGAGTCGATTTCTGGAAGGCTTTTCAGCTAGCCCCCGAGATTATAAGTACCATTGGCGTGATGGAAGAAGAAGAGGTAGCAAACGCTCATCCCCTGGCCCCACAACAAAAGAAGCGGTTAGAAGAAGTAAAGCAAAAATTCCTTAACTTTGATCGAGACGGACTGGGGAAAACCCAGATTATGGAGCATACCATTGACACTGGCGACGCAGCCCCCGTAAAACAGCGACATTACCCTGTTTCTCCAGCGGTACAAGCCGTATTATACCAAGAGTTAGATCGAATGCTGGATTTAGGAGTCATAGAGGAGAGCGAAAGCCCGTGGTGCTCCCCGGTAGTTCTTTTGCGAAAACCGGGGAAAGTACGGCTCTGCTTAGATTCTCGCAAGGTCAATTCCTTGACGAAAAAGAATGCTAATCCTCTACCTCACATTGAGGGACTTATGAGTAGGCTCCCGGATACAATATATATCAGCAGCATCGATCTAAAAGAGGCTTTCTGGCAAATACCGCTGGAGAAGCAAAGTAGGGAAAAAACAGCTTTCGCAGTGCCAGGTAGGCCGTTATATCAGTTTACCGTGATGCCATTTGGGCTCTGCAATGCTGCACAAAGACTGAGTCAGCTAATGGATAAAGTAATACCATCTAGGCTTAGAGAACGCGTTTTCGTTTACCTCGACGACTTATTAGTAATAACCCCGGATTTCGAGTCACATTTAGTCCTATTGGACGAAGTAGGGAATTGTTTGAGAGAGGCTAACCTTACCATCAATCTAATCAAATCGAAATTCTGTTTCAAAGAATTAAAGTACTTAGGGTTCATTGTTGGGGGAGGTAAATTGAAAACCGATCCAGCGAAGATAGAAGCCATTGTGGATTTTCCCATCCCCAAAAATCCCCGACAGGTTAGAAGATTATTAGGGTTAGCGGGGTGGTATCGAAAATTTATAAAGGATTTTTCAAGCCTCACGGCTCCCTTGACAGACCTATTGAAAAAGAAAAACGAAAAGTTTACGTTCACTGAATCGGCGCTAGAAGCGTTTGAAAAGTTAAAAATCTCGTTAACTACCGCACCCGTGTTGTCGCACCCCGACTTTTCAAAAAAATTCTTCGTGCAATGTGATGCCTCTGATACAGGGATAGGGGCAGTACTATACCAAATTAATGCCGAGGGAGAAGAAGTGCCAATTGCCTTTTTCTCACAAAAGTTTAATAAATGTCAAAAAAATTACAGCGTAACCGAGAAAGAGTGTATGGCAGCGGTGAAGGCCGTGCAAAAATTTAGACCCTACATCGAAGGAATGGATTTTACGATTATAACTGATCACTCAAGCCTCCGCTGGCTGATGAGTATGAAAGACTTGAGTGGCAAACTTGCTCGTTGGAGTCTGCTGCTGCAATCCTATTCCTTCGATATAGAACACCGTAAGGGATCACTGAATGTGGTGCCGGATACTCTTTCTCGGGTACATGTCGACTCCATAGCGCTAGATGAGGTGGCTCCGCTCCTTGATTTGGATTCGGAAGAGTTCGCATCCGAAGAATACCAAAATTTAATCCAAACCATTAAGGAACATTCGGAGGAATTGCCCGACCTTAAAGAGGTCGACGGGTTCGCTTATAAACGGGCGCTGCGATCTACTGGAGAAGAGGCAAAAGTAGAACACTCTTGGCTTCTATGGGTTCCATCAGGGCTCACCGACGATATCATAAGAAAGGCCCATGACCCCCCTCTCGCCGCTCATGGAGGTATCGACAAAACATTAAAAAGAATTCGACAGTTTCTGTATTGGCCTAACATGGTTGTGCAAATCAGGGAATATGTGACTAACTGCGCGGTGTGTAAAGAGAGTAAAGCTTCAAACCAAATAACCCGTCCCCCGATAAGTACTTCGTTTTGTACTGATCGGCCGTTCGAGAAATTGTATATCGATTTCTTAGGTCCGTATCCGCGTTCGAAGGGGGGAAATACACACGTCTTGGTAATTTTAGATCACCTGACTAAATTCGTATTCTTAAAACCCATGGCCAAAGCAAATTCTGCTCGGGTCGTAAAATTCTTGCACGACGACATTTTTGTAACATTTGGTGTCCCTAGGATTATTCACTCAGATAATGGAAAGCAATTTCTAGCAAAAGACTTTCAAAATCTGTTGCTCAAATATGGCATAAGACATTTTAAAACGGCTCACTATTCACCACAATCCAATGCCTCCGAGCGGGTGAACCGATCTCTACTAGCCGCTATTCGGTGTTATTTAAAAACAGACCAACGTGACTGGGATCAAAACCTTGAGGACATCACTTGTGCCCTAAGAAGCTCCGTTCATACTGCCATAGGGGTAGCGCCGTATTTCGCAGTGTTCGGAATGAACATGTTTACTCACGGTAGCTGTTATGAATTAGCGAGAAAGTTGCGGTCAGTAGAGGATTCGGAACTTCTAGTTCTACCCAGGCAACAACGATTGCAGAGTATTCGTGATCAGGTACGGCAAAACATCTTAAAATCAAACGAAAAATCTGCCAAAACGTATAATATCCGTGCTAAAAAGATACGTTACGTGCCGGGACAAGAAGTTTACCGGAAGAACTTTGTCCTGAGTGATTCCACTAAATATGTAGCTGCTAAACTTTGCCCTAAATATCTAAAATGTCGCATATCGAAGCCCATAGGTAACCAAATGTATGAGCTAGAAAACTTAAGCGGAAAGAGAATAGGGATTTATCACGCCAAAGATTTAAAGCCATAAAAAAAAAAAAAAAAAAAAAAAAAAAAAAAAAAAAAAAAAAAATTTGCGGATAATCCCAAAAGTAGTCTTCTATGTTTGCCCGGCTATGTATCGTGAGTTCTCCCCACGTTTTAAGGCCAGGTAACCTTCTTTCGTCCTTGTCGTTGGACTGAAGCCTCCAAAGACGAAACTTTGTTATAGTCACCTGCAGTTCAAGTGCAGCAAAAGGTTATAGTCACCTGCAGATCAAATGTAGCGAAAAAAAGTTTCGATGATCATACGATCGCAGCTTAATGTCGTAACAAAAATCTCCTCGCTGACCGCCACGCCACCAACCATTCGTTAAGAGAAGCCCTTGCGGCATCTATCAACGAAGCGTCTGGCCAAGAGTGAGTTAAGTTTGATTCTGACTGTGAGACGATGAGGTAGTGTAGTACGGAGTAGAAAAAAAATTTCGGAAAGAAAAAGAAAAAGAAAAAAAGGACTAAAAATTAAGATCGGTTTAAACTAAGAACAATTTTGAAATAAAGTAAAATCAACAAGTAAGACCATTAAAACGAAAAATAAAAGGAAAAAGTTTAAGACAAAGTAGAAGAAACCCTTAAGAAAAATCAAAAAAAAAAAAAAAAAAGGTACTCGAAAGGAAAAGAGTTACACGGTGTCCAGTCTGAGGACCTGGACACTTAAGTTTCAGACAATAGGATAGGGAAAACAGTGTAATCGTAGAAAATAAATCAGAGATAAGGAAATATAAAATCGCGAAATTTTGAAAAAAAAAAAAAACAAAAAAAAAAAAAAAGGAAAAGAAACAAAATTAGATTAAAGAAAAGTAAAAACCTAAAAGAAAAAAGTGAAGGCGTTCCAAAGGAACTGGCAAAATAAAGATACTAAAAAGGCCTACGGTACTGACCGTGCGGTAAGTTAAGATTTTCTTAAGACAGTCAAAAACAAATACTTCGCGGCAAATATCGCGGCCAGAACCGTGGTAGGGTTTTCACCGTGCCCTAAAAAGTATTTCGCAAAACCAAATTGGAAAAAAAAACGAGGTGCCGTTACTGTCACGCTATAATTTACCGCGTGGCGCGTCAGGACATGAGATCTTGCGGTGAGCGATGCCGTTACAAAAACTAAGCTAGAAGAAACCAACCGTGTTAGCCACAGAGTGACCACGAAGAGCCGCCCCCAGCCTCCCCTGCCTGGGCCTGGTATCCCTCGACGATTTTTTTTCCGAAACGCAACTTTTCAATTAACTATATTATATATATTCTATATTTTTATATATCTATCTCATGTATATGTATGTTATTATCGATATATTATTAAATTGCTTAACTATATTTCACTGATGATGTTATTTAAAATTTTTTTGAAACCCACTAAGATTTTTTTTGGTGAGTGTACTTGTTAAAAACTAAACCAAAGAAAATTAGGAAAAGTGTAATTAGCCACTGTAAGGTTCGGTGCGTGGTCCCAAGGGGGCAAAGCGGGTTTTTTTTTGTGGGACTTATCCCAGCACCGGAAGTGCTGACCTAAGAAGAGCTCTCCATAGGTAGGAACCGGTGGGGCAGCGGGGGTCCGATTTTTTCATATGGCCTTATTGCCTTGATAAAAGAAAAATCAGGGGCACCACTAACTGAAGCCATGTGGTTTTCCGAAAATTTCTTTTTGAAATCAAAGTAAATTGCTTTTTGGGAAATCAAAGTAAATTTCTTTTTGAATTCTAAGTAAGTTTTTTTTTGAAATCAAAGTAAATTGCTTTTTGGGAAATCAAAGTAAATTTCTTTTTGAATTCTAAGTAAGTTTTTTTTTGAAATCAAAGTATATATCTTTTTGGAAATCAAAGTAAAGTTCTTTTTGAATTCTAAGGAAGTTTTTTTGAAAGTGAAGTAAGTTTTTTTGAAATCAAAGTAAAATCTAAAAATCAAAGTAAAGCTTAAAGTATAGGGAATGTTAGAAGTTAAAGTACTAATTGAGGTCTGAACGAGTCGTGGAAATGGAACAGTAACAGGGACAGGAATCTAGGGGGGCGGGGAGACCGCTTACCTGGAGAGACGGAAGGTGAGTGACTTTTGAGTAATGGAGTAAATAAAAAAAAAAAAAAAAAAAAAATATTTTATAATGCTTTTGGGGGAAATTCGAGTAGGATACGGGTCAGGAATTTCCTAGGTAGGGTGGGAACAGACCCGGCCATACCACCACCTTTGGCCTCCCTGAGGGTGAAGAAGTCCGTCCGTCGTCTCTAATTTAAAATAAATACAGATATATTAATGGTTCGTGCATTCGATCCAGGCCTGATTCTTTAATTTTTTTGTGGTAGAAGGCGATGAGGCAGTTTGAGGGCAAGATCCCCCCCAGTCCGACGAACTAGCCCGAGCGGAACCAGCAGGCCACGCCCTTCAGGCGCCTCCTCCGCCACGCTATTTTAGCGCGGTGTAACATGCCTTTATACAACACCTGTATGGGTATTGCCTCGGGCCATCGACTGAACCTATCAATCATGGTAAGACAATACCTGTAGCCCTTGCAGAGTGACAAAACAATGATGTCGATGTGGACATGCTGGAATCGTTGCTCAGGAACTGTGATGGAATCTGGTGATGGGTGCGTATGTCTGTTGACTTTTGAGCGTTGACATTGGATGCACGTACGTGACCATTGCAGTGCATCCTTTTTGATGTTCGGCCACACATACTTTTGTCTTAACTGAAGACTTGTTGTTCGTCCACTTGGGTGTGCGAGGCCGTGAACAGAATCAAAGGCCTTCCGACGAAGTGACGCTGGTATGTATGGTCGAACGATGTTATGGTTGACGTCGCAATAAATCTTCACATCAGGTTCCAATGCGAGCTTGTTCAACTTCAGGGCGGACCTTTCGTTTTTTAATAGCTCTTGAAGTTCTGCATCCAGCAACTGTGACAAGTGTAGCTCCCTTATGTCGAATTGCACTGGCGTGGTTATGGTGTTGACACGCGACAGTGCATCAGCTACAGCATTTTCTTCACCTGGCAGATAGGTTACGTCCGTGGTGAATTGGGATATGTAATCCAGATGTCTCAAGCGACGTTGAGGTGCCATGTCCGAATGTTGCTGGAAAGCGTATATAAGTGGTTTGTGATCGGTTTGAATTGTGAACGGTCGACCATCCAAAATGTGTTTAAAGAATCGCACAGCAAGGTAAATCGCTAGTAGCTCGCGATCGTATGTGCTGTAACGACTCTGAGGTTTGGATAGTTTGCACGAGAAAAGACCGATCGGTTGAAACTCGTTCTCACACACTTGTTCCAGCTTGGCACCAACAGCAACGTCCGATGCATCTGTTGTCAAGAAAAGTTTTGCTTTTGGGTTGAGGTGGTTGAGCAAAACGGCTTTCTTGACGTTGTCCTTGCAGAGTTCGAAGGCTTTTTCAGCGGAAGAGGTCCATGCAACTGGTCGCTTGTCGTTCTTCCTGGAGTCCTTGATGAGCTCATTCAATGGTGCTTGAATGTGAGCACAATTTGGAATGTAGCGACGGTAATAATTCACTATTCCAAGGAAGCGACGAAGCTCGACGATGGTTGTTGGCTTTGAATAGTTTTGCGATGGCCTCGATCCGATCTTCTGGTGGTCTACAGCCGTCTTTGTTGATCGAGTGGCCTAGGTAGGTAACTTGAGCCTTACCGAAGACGCACTTTTTGATGTTGAGGATCAAGTTATGTTCCTGTAGACGTTGTAGCACCTGTCGAACGTGTTGCTGATGTTGCTCTTGTGATTCGGAAGCAATCAGGATGTCATCGATGTAGCAGAATGCGAAGTCCATGACTAAAACTCAAACAGTCCAAATGGTGTCGTCACCGCGGTTTTTTGGACATCCTCAGGTGACATCGGGATCTGATAGTATGCCTTATCAAGATCCAGGATTGAGAACCAGCTTTTGTTGTTGAGCTGTTCTGTAAAATCCATGATGTGAGGAATAGGGTAGCTATCTGGCTGTGTCTTCGCATTGAGACGACGGTAGTCACCGCAGCATCGCCATCCACCAGTCTTCTTCTCTACCAAATGAATTGGACTTGCCCAAGGACTACTGGATGTTCGACAGTTTTTTTTTTTACAAAGTCTTCGAAGTCCGCTTTGGCCTGCTTCAGTTTGTCACCGGAAAGTCTTCGTGGTCGTTCTGCAACTGGTTGACCTGTTGTGATGATGCAGTGTTGAACGGCGTTGACACTGGCTTCTGGCTTGAAAATCTTTGACTTGGTGTTGTCGTTGGTCGAAAGAAATTCTTTGACGAGACTGACGTGTGGTTCTGGGCCACTGATAGTCAATAGTTTTGACGGATTTGTGGCGTCAATCTCGGCAGATACGGCTAGTGATGTCACTTTGTCAACGACACGTTTGGATCTAAGGTCGATGACTAACCCGTAATGTGCCAGAAGGTCAGCTCCAATGATGGCAGTTTTCACATCAGCGATGATGAAAGGCCAGGTTATTGCTCGACGGAGTCCCAGATTCAATGTTAGCGTTTTCTCTCCATATGTGTGGATCGGCGAGTTGTTTGCTGCCAGAAGAGTTGTCTCCGCTTTGTTGTTTCGGCAGGCAGCGGTACGTGGAACCCGAGTCGAGAAGGAATTTTTGGTTGGTGTTTTTGTCGTACACGTAAAGGCGGCATTCCTTGTTGACTCTGTATTTGCTGCTGTCGACCGCCTTAGAAGACAACAGCTGCTTTAGTTTTTTGATACTTGATACTTGCAGGGTTCCTTACACTTGCGAGCCTCTTTGCCGTACCTTTTGTGGAAGAAGCAGACATTATCATCTTTTGAACCTCCTCGTGATCCGGAGCATTGTATATGAAACATATAGTAACACCATGAACACTCCCGATGCTATAGCCACCTACTTGCTCGATTAAAGGACTTCTCTTTTGAATCGGAAAGAAAGTTAAGTGTAGAACCCTACATTGTATTTATAATACCCAAGTGTACCACCAAAATAAATTTAGAGAGAACCACAAAGTTCGTTAATCGAGCAAGTAGGTGGTTATAGCATCGTTAGTGGTCATGGTGTTACTATAGGTTTCATATACAATGATCCGGAGTTTTTGCCTTTTGAAGGATGAGGAGATCTACTTCGGCTTTTGTTGGTCGAACCATGTGACAGCTGTTTCTGCATTTGCTGAGTCAGCGTAGCCAAAGATGACTCGATGGTGCTCCTTGTGCACTTCACACACTTCACTGGATGCCATATTATCCACAATTTTGTCCGCGATGTCCGCCAGTGCCGTAAGGTTGACGTCTTGGCTGGCGGAGAGGATTCCACGAACGTTGTTGGGCATCCTGGACATCCAAATAGTGCAAAGCATATCGTCTGGAACATTTTCACCAGCTAGTCTCCGCATTTCCCTCAGCAGACTTGATGGCCGTTTGTCGCCTAGCTCTAGGGATGTCATAAGCCGATTTAGTTGCCTCTCCTTCGACTCAGTGAACCTTGCAATTATTTGCGTTTTTAAGGCTAGGTACTTTTCACATGCCGGTGGTTTTTGTACAAGGTCTGATACCTCAGTCAGTACCTCCGGGTCCAGAGACGCAACTATCGCACTAAATCGGCTGCTATCCGAGACGATGCGGTGGTTGTGAAACTGCGCTTCCACCTGAATGAACCAGAGAGCTGGAAGGTTCTTCCAGAACGGCGGTATCTTTATGTGCCGAAGTGCGGCAATTTCCAACATTTCAGCTGGTGGTTCCTCTGCCTGATACCCGTTTCGGAAACCGTCAGGTGGAGGTGGGGAAGCTGCAAATTCTGCCGCGTATTGCTCGTCCTCAGCCATTATGTTGTGCACAGAAAAAAAAAATACAAATGAAAGAAACTTACGTGCTGTTTTTATTTGTCTATACGTATGTGCACTTTCCACGATCACGTCGGGGTCACCAATTTAGCTACTTGGTTGGGGGAAATAACACACACACACGATTTGTTGTCAAATTTGTAACTTTATTTACACAATCAATTATAGAATAAACAACTTGAAACAATTGAGTTAGTTAAACTTGAAGAAAAAGAAATTCACTGAAAAACACTTGTTAGCTCTTGAGGGTCGCAAAACAGAGTGAGTGTTTGTCCGTTGGGAAGTTGTTTTGAATTTCTTCCCAGTTCGTTTGCTGACATCTAGTGGCGGTGTACAAACTGGTACGACGACCAATTCGCCGTAAGTCGCCGCCACAGATGTATGGATGCACCCGAGTTTTATTGGGAATTTTTATATTCATTTCACTGAACGCGGTGCTCACTTATACAACTTTTTTCCATAAACTCCATTTACCAACCATCCCTGTTGTTAACTTCTGCAAGTGAGATATTTTTTTCCACTTACGTTGTTGTTTTTCCATGAGCGATGTTTTGTTAAAGTGAATATAAATTCTCACTGAAACACGGCTTTTGTAAGCATTAAATTTTATATACAATGGTCTATGACTCTAATAACACTCAAAGTAGTCCTCACTTTTTCATGTTCCTTTTATTGCGTTCTTGTATTTTGCGTTCATTTCAGTTCTCAAAGTTCACATTGGCCGATTTGTTGAAGTGACAATTGATTGTATTTTTGATCGAATCGATTGCAAGTCAACACCGACAAATTTGTGTAACAGAGAAGTAGAACAAGAAAACAGTCGCTCTATTCGCACGGAGTTTCAATAAATCAAACAATTTGAACTTCGTCATAGAACGCTAGTACACAGAAACACTACACATCCCTGCCATTTAATAAAAATAAACACTTGCTAATTACTTCATTGTGAGATGAAGTCAAACCCAGTGCAAAAAAATACTCAGTTTGACATTCAGAGCGATTTTAGGTTTTTAGGAAACGCTCTGCGGCGACCACAGGGCAAACCCCATCGTTCAAACGAACAAACCTTATATTTTCCTCCAAAAGCCAAATCGATACTCGATACTCGAAATCACATTCAGCGATTTTGAGAAGCAGCTGTTCTGCTAAATTTGTACCCCACTGTCTAAATTTGACATTTCTCAAATCTCGAATGCTTTTTATCAGTCACATTTGGCTCTTGTCCGTTGTCCTTATAACAATTATTTTTCAATATTATTTTCCAACTTTTCTCACTCCCTTCTTGGTCTGCTATAAAACTGGCTTAGTTATTGTTTTAAAATAATCAAATTCACTTATCAAAACAATGAGCAGTTTTCGTAGAAGATTAGCACGTCCTTTCATTAAGGGCACCACAACCAGTCCACAAACTGGTCAAGTTATTACTGGAAGTGGGAATCCAGCATTCGATGAACTTCTTGGTTAGTATTCTTTATAATCTGTTTCATAACTTAACTCAAATCTTCTTCCGTCCTGAAAGGCGGTGGCATTCCTATGAATTCTGTAATACTAATCGGTGAGACCCTTGCAACGCAATAAAAATTGTTATTCAATGATATTTCCCATTTCAGAGGAAGATAAGCATTGCATTTATTCCAAAGTTCTATGTAAATATTTCCTAGCTGAAGGTGTAATACAAAAACAAAAAATATTCTTGGCTTCTCTTGACGATAGCCCTGAGGAAATTTTCAAAAAGATCCCAGAGACGGTATGGAGAGACGGCTGCGAAATCAATGATTCACATCCCGAATTCGATCAGCTGTCGATGGATACTAAAAACTTACGAATTGCATGGAGATACAACGATTTGCCATACTTAAATGTAGATAAAGCTGAAAGACATCATCATCATTTCAACTTGCTGAACTACATGACAGAGCAAGAAATAGCTAAAGTTGATAAAGTGTTATGGGATGGAAGCAAAGCTAAGGACAATGCTTCAGACGACGATAATCCAAAAGCAGAATCACTCAATGAAGAGGAAGTAGAAGAAGAAGATAGCGATGACAGCAAGAGCGATTTTACATCTGTTCGTGTCATCAGTTTTTTCACCAATAAATATTTCCAAAATCTATTTGAGGATCTAGCAAAAGAATTGCGATTTAATTTTTGTCGTATTTGTATACCGTCGCTGGCCTCGCCGTTGTGGTATGATGACAACTTCGGAGAAGACTTGCTGAAATTCCTCACAGTTTTAAGGGCGTTAGTGCAAAACACAGAAAGCGCTTGTTTCATAACCATGCCAATGCATCTAATTGCTAAGAGTGTAAGTAGACTTCTCTATCTATATTATATATATATAAATAAATATGTTCTATGCCCCACATCTTTCGATAACGAATTCGATCTCGGGTGAGCTCTGTCTGGTTTTGTACTCTAAGTTTTCCACTTGATTGCGCCACCTAAGAAGATGCTTTCCCCTTCTGCGATCTCCCTGCAATGTTGCCTTGGAGAAACCGTGGAGCAGGAGCGTTAAAATCTATCCGCTCCTACATTTTGGGAGTTATTTACCGACATTGACGGAGCAGCGTGAGTTCTGCAAGCTTAACTTCTTCTAGGTCGGGAGGATGGCAGCCTTTGTTCTCTTTTGCATCAACATTTGTCTTGCTTTTTGTTTGGCTGCATTTGCCTGCCTGCATTCTTCATCCAACCTTGGGTTTCAAATTTCAAATGATTTTTATTTCATAAAAGTTACAATAATTTATTTTATCTTTCATCTTTTAAGTGCAAGCTTCATGTAATTGTAAGTGCAAGCTTCATGTAATTGTAAAGGGCTTCCCAGTCCATGGCTCCATTTAGAACTCCTATGATTTCCTCTTCATTAAGGTAGTTTACACTAAGTGTACTCCTTCTTGTTTCCACTAAAACAGCACACTTTCCCAAAAAAAGGAACACGTTTTCACGTTCATTTAGATTACAGAGTCGACATGTTTCTTCCAAACCATTCCCTTGAGGGATATAGTTCAGGGGAAGTATATCCCCGCGGGCTTTTAAAGCCAGGGACATGAGATCGGTAGGATACTCCACCCTGAAATAATTGTCTGTTAGCAGGTTATAATTGAGCCTTGCGTATACGTCCCTGTCCCCTGTGTAATGAACTTTTGGCTTTTAGAATGTAGTCCTCTCTATTTCTTTTATCGACTAACGTTATTAGGCTATAGAGTTCGCTTTTCCACGTGTCCATTCTGTCGTTCCGGATTAGAAGCGTATGTCCACAGTACTCGGCTAGCTCCCTTCAAAATTCGAACCATGATATTTGTTTTTGAATCACAAGCATTGTGATTTTCTTCGGTAGTCTCCTATCATCCATTCCAATACTCCTTAAAATGTAGTCCACCTGTCTCTAACATTAGTTAGATTTGAAGTACTATTTGGTAGCTTTAAACTTCTTTTTAAGAAATAACACAGAAGCTGCTCCACTTCATCGAACTGCTTATGGCTACAAACTTGAGCTGCATAGCACATGATTGCTTTAGCTGTGGTTTCAAAAATACTATATTTGGATTCGTATTCAACGTCTTTACAATGAACCACATTCCTCCCTGTGGCGTTCAATGCGTATTTAGATTTTGCCAACTTATCAAGCTTTTCCAGTTCAAATTCCTAGATATCACCAAGATAGTTGTATTCATTTACAACTTCAAAGTTTTGGGTTCCAAATTTCCAGGTTTCAGTGCGGCAGTTTGGGCGGCGTACCCCACAGGCGGATCACTAGTGTGAAGCAGAAAAGTGGGAGAGTTGTGATTGCTTCAAGATCACTACTCGTAACGCCGGAAATGAAAAGAAGAAGTGCGGCAGTTTGGGCTTCCACCGTTACGAAAAATCATATTTTTGAACTTGTCTAGGTTTACCTGAAGCCTCCACTTGTTGCAGTGTTCAAACAACCTATTGATCATTAGCTGGAGACTACCAGGCGACTCTGCTAGCACCACAATATCGTCCGCAAACATAAGAACCTTAACTAAAAGATTTACTGAAACACGATGTTTGTTTTCAAAGAAAACAAACAAAATAGTAATCAAAAACAAACTAATTTTGTTCGTTTCAACCAAATCTTTATTATTACGACATAAGACATGAGTAACTACTATAGGATTAAAAATAAGAATTTTTTATTTACTGATTAAAGTCTGAGGAAGTTCTCATTCACTGCGTAACTACTCAGCGTTTTAAGCTTGCTTTAGTGAAATCTAATAAATACGGCTATATTTCTCTGGTGTCTGGTCACTCTCTAGACTCTAGAGTGTTGCCCTGCAACTATACGATCAAGATACACTGCCGGTCAAAAAAACTTGGCCGATGATGAAAAACCAATTTTCCGATTTCTTACTACCATTGCATGTACAAGTAATGGTTTTTTATATTCATTCAAGGTGAATGATAAGAGAATAAACATTTTCAAACTTGAATTGATCGATATTCAGCTATTATCGACTGATATATAAAATGATATATATAAAAAACCGATCTCTGGAACTGTCTTCAGTCAGCCTGGAATAATATCAAACTTGAGACATTACAAAAACTTGTAGAAAGAATGCCGAAATTGTGTGCGGTTGTCATCAAAGCAAAAGGTGGTCACTTTGATGAAAAATGCGTTCAAGTATATATTACAGATTATTTTTATTTCTTTCATCATCTTCATCGAATGATAATTTTGAAATGTTACATAAGCTGCAGTTATGTAAATTCTTTCAGAAATTGCCAAAATAAAACATTTACAATACATGAAACATGAAAAATTGGTTTTTTTTATCATCGGTCAAGTTTTTTTTACCGGCAGTGTACGTCAAGCCATTGCCCCACATATACAATCCATCAAATTCCTGTTCGTGTTTTGGATGTGATGTAGGCGACTTACAATACTTGCTTAGGTGGGCATTACAGTTCGAGGTGAACCTGGGCCTCAACCAACATCCTTCTGTAACGACTTCGATTTCGGGTGAGCTCTCTCCAGTTTTGCACTCCGGTTGAGGTCTTCATCCACCTGATTGCACCACCTTAGACGAGGTCTTCCCCTTCCCCGATTTCCCTGCAGTGTGCTTTCGAAAAACAGTCGAGCCGGAGCTTTTGGGTCCATCCGCCCTACATGGCCCAACCATCGTAACCTCGCGATGCGTACTCTTCTGACTATGCCCATGTCGCGGTACAGCTCATACAGCTCGTTGTTGTATTTTCTTCTCCACACATTGTCTTCGCACTGGACCAAAGATCATTCGGAGAATTTTTCTTTCGAAACGACCAAGACTTTCCTCATCCGCTTTCGATAAAGTCCATGCTTCCGCGCCGTAAAGCAGGACTGGGATGATTAAGGTCTTATACAGGGTTACCTTTGGTTTTTTAGAGAGGGTTCTGTTTCTCAGTTGCCTTCTTAACCCAAAGAAGCAACGGTTGGCAAGAGTTATTCTCCGTTTTTTTCTCCGCACTAATCCCGTGTCTATAGCGGATCCTAGGTAGACGAAGTCCTGTACTACCTCGAAGTTATGTCTGTCTTTTGTGGCGTTTTGTTCAATTCGTCGATGTTCTGTGTCCTTGTTTGATGACAGCATATATAGCTGCGAGTAAAATAATAGCAGTGCATCACCAAATAAAAAAGAATTAAATATGCCGATAGATTTACCGTTATTCGAATATGTTGCCAGAGAAAACAAATGTTGGTAAACATGTTTACGCAAACAACCGTTTTGAAAAAAATAACACTCTGTACCTACAAGAAACAATATAATATAAAATAGGGCACTGCTGTTATTTTACTCGCAACTGTATGTACTTCGTTTTGTCCTCATTAACCATCAAACCCATTTTTTCCGCTTCTGATGTTTCAATACTCGCAAAAGCACCTATGACATCTGGCTTTTTTCTTCCCATTACGTCAATATCGTCTGAAAGATTTTAATATTAAGGACTTCTCTGGTTGAAAACCACATTGATAAGGACCTATCTAGTTGTTGACGTGGGATTTCAGATGTTTACATATTACAGCAGAAAAGATCTTATAGGCAACGTTAAGAATGCCTCTATAATTGGCGCAATTGTGAGGGTCTCCCTTCTTTAGGATCGGGCATACGATACTGAGGTTCCATTCATCGGGCATGCTTTCTTCCGACCATATCATGCAGATCAACTGGTGCATGCTCCTTTCCAACTGGTATCCAGCCTTGAAAAGTTCGGCATCAAGGCCATCTGCACCTGCAGTCTTATTTGATTTAAGTTTGCATATGGCAAGTTTAACTTCTTCTAGGTCGGGAGGACGGCATTCTTGATCATCGTCCAAGCTGAAAGGGGAAACTGCCTGACAGCGGAATTTGTGTCCTCATCGCCGTTAAGCAGTCTGCAGAAGTGATCTTTCCAGATCCTCAATAGCGACTGTGACTCTACAACTATGTTTCCCTGTTGCTCTTTACAGGCTTGAGTTCGGGGCTTGCCACCCTGGCAGGATCTTTTAACCTTTTGGTAAAACTTCCGAATCTCGTTCCTGTCATGGCACCTCTCAATTTCCTCAAACGAGCGCTTCTCATGCTGCTTCTTTTTCTTTTTGAGAATTCGGTGTTCTTCCATTCTTTTCTCCTTGTAGATCTCGTTATACTGATCGTAAGCAGCCCTTGTTCGTTTTTGCATCAGCATTTGTCGTGCTTTTTGTTTGGCTTCATATGCCTGCCTGCATTCTTCATCGAACCATGGGTTTCGTTTTGGGGGGCCGAGTGAAACCCAGAACCTCAGAGACAGCAGTTCTGATTGCTTCTTGGATAATTGAATGGACACTCGATTGGAAAACGCAAAGGCAATTGGCTACAACAAGGTAGTGGTACGAGTCAAAGCTGGCCCCTCGGAAAGTTCGGACATCTGACACACTGGAAGAGTGCCTTGCGTCAATTGCAACATGGTCAATTTGGTTGACGTTTGATTGATGTACCTTTATGAAGTTTAAGATGCGGGAAGCGTGTACTACTTACAACAAGATCTAGCCCCGCATTTTGCTGCGATTAGCCTTAGGCCGTTTTCGGAGGTTTTTTCATGGAGGTTATGCTTACCGATTGTATTTCCAAAGATGTCCTCCTTCCCTAGATTTGCGTTAAAATTGCCAAGAACGATTTTCACATCGTGTCTAGGGCACTGCTCATATGTTTCTTCGAGGAGCTCGTAGAAACAGTCTTTGGAATTGTCGTCTTTCTCTTCTGTGGGGGCGTGAGCGCATATGCTAATGTTGGCGAATTTAGCCCTGATACGGATGGTCATTATAAGCTCATTAACTGGATTTTGGCTAATCACCTAATCCCTGAGTCTTCCTCTAACGACAAATCTGCAACCAAATAAGCGCTGTTTCTGTTGTCTGTAGCAGTCGCGCCTTAGTAGATGTCACAGTTTTTCATCTTCTTTATGCCCGGTCCACTTCATCGCACTTCTTGAATGGCGGTTAGGTCTGCTTTGCAGCAGTCCAGGGCGTCCGCTAATACTCTAACTGCACGTAATCCATTAAGAGATCTTACGTTCCAGGTTCCAGGTTAGGTTCCCTAACCTAACCTTGGGTCGTAAACTTTAAAATCATTATCGTTATCCGAGGCTATTGGTTGTTTCGGAACCAGATGTTTTTTTACGTGGTTGGGTAGTTAACCCCACGCACAACCCCCAACCTGGAGGGCCAGGTCCTTTTGGATCCCTTCGGACATAAAGAGCTGGAATATCCAGTGTCAGTACCCTGCTGCAGGGGTGTGAGTGCTGCCTTTGGCTCACCAGGAGCTCATCCGCCACCATCTCTACTTCAATACCCTGTCCTAGTATTGAAAGAACCTGAAAGCTGAAAGGACTATAAGGCAAATATGTTGGAGTAGCTCCTTCAGGGGTTTCTGCTTTTTTGACTGCTGTATTCCACCGTTGATTCTGTCATTCGAATTCATCTGCTGGGACATTTCCGATGAGCTCTGGTAGACCACTGAGATTCGGGCAGTCAGTCATTATTCGCAGATCATTAGTGTTGATCACAATTCTTTTGTTCCGCACTCCTTTGTCAACACTCGCACTTACTAGTTTAGCAGGTCAGCTCCGGACGAAGAAGCCCAGTGTAAATGTAAAATTCTTTATGGTAATTTGACATTTAGGAGAAAAAAGTTAGGTTAAAAGATTACAGAGGCGAAGGAAGAGTGCAGAAAAACTATTTATTGCTTTTGTATTGTTGAATTTAAATATTTTAGCTTTAGTTACCAGACGCTGACAATCTTTAAAAAACATTGCAATCTTATAATGTATCAGTAATAAAAAAAATTGTTTTCCAGGATGAAACGCTTGTGCCAAAAATTCGCAATCTTGTCGACTATTCTATTGAATTAGAATCCTTCGCCGGGTCAGATCATGAAACAAACCCAGCATTTAAGGAGTACAATGGTTTGCTGCACTTTAGAAAAATGTCGGCTATTAATTCGTTAGCATTGTTTCAACACTCTGATTTGGCGTTTAAATTGCGACGAAAGAAATTTGTCATCGAAAATTTTCATTTACCACCTGGTTAGTGAAAAAAATTTTACTAAAACTTCTTTCACTTTCATTACTTTTCTATTTCAGAACTCGGAGAAACAATCGAACAAAACCAGGATGATGTAAACAGCAGTGTTTCAAATGCTTCAGAATTTTTTTAATGTTGTACACTACAAAATTTAGTAACAAATAAATTGGTTCTTAAAATCTTTGCTCCAATTTAATATGCTCCGTCTTTTCAGCAGTATTTTTCTATATTTATCAAGTAATAGTCGAATGCAGAGTGCATCCTTGCAAAATATTTTAACTAGAGCTTGCTGAAGTTTCGACGAATAAAAATTCATATTGGGGCTGTCCTTGTGAAGTTGGAATACTTCCTTAAACTTTAGTATATAAAAAAAAATTAACTTTTGACTCATAAAAATTTTAAGGGTTTTTCCAATTTATACAGTTCCTTTGTTGCGACTTATCAGCAATGACACTTTGCGTTGTAAAATAATAGACATGTATTTAAGGGGTTACGCCACCCTAGAGGCTGAAAAAATAGGCTTTTTGGGGATTTTTTTTTCAGAAATATTACAAAATAAATCGAGATAACAGAAACGTGATTTTATTATCTATATCAGTGACTGCTTACAATAATTTTTTTGAAACAATTTATTACAAAATGGCGGCTGTGCAGCGTTTTTGGGACGACGTATTTTTTTTTTTGGGTCCACGGCCGGATCAACAGCTCCTGTAATTTTTTAAATAATAATGAGCAAATGAATTTTTTTCGATTATATATACAGTGGGTGGCCAAATTATTAGGGACAGTACTGAAATTTTAGCCACAAAGCCAATGTTACTGCATTCTTGGCTGAAAAAAATGTCACTGCTTTGCCTTGGCCAGGGAATTCACCAGACATGAACCCCATCGAAAACATGTGGGAACTCACCAAACGGGCGTTGGCAAAAGAACTGATTAGCACCAAGCGCCAGTTGATTGGAACTGATGAGAAGAATTCCAGGAGAATGGAATCACAACTCCACACTCTCTATTGAGAGTATAGAAGCTCTAATTGCAGCAAAGGGAGGAATAACTAAATATTGAATTTTAAAAATCGTCTGAAAGATTTTAATATTAAGGACTTCTCTGGTTGAAAACCACATTGATAAGGACCTATCTAGTTGTTGACGTGGGATTTCAGATGTTTACATATTACAGCAGAAAAGATCTTATAGGCAACGTTAAGAATGCCTCTATAATTGGCGCAATTGTGAGGGTCTCCCTTCTTTAGGATCGGGCATACGATACTGAGGTTCCATTCATCGGGCATGCTTTCTTCCGACCATATCATGCAGATCAACTGGTGCATGCTCCTTTCCAACTGGTATCCAGCCTTGAAAAGTTCGGCATCAAGGCCATCTGCACCTGCAGTCTTATTTGATTTAAGTTTGCATATGGCAAGTTTAACTTCTTCTAGGTCGGGAGGACGGCATTCTTGATCATCGTCCAAGCTGAAAGGGGAAACTGCCTGACAGCGGAATTTGTGTCCTCATCGCCGTTAAGCAGTCTGCAGAAGTGATCTTTCCAGATCCTCAATAGCGACTGTGACTCTACAACTATGTTTCCCTGTTGCTCTTTACAGGCTTGAGTTCGGGGCTTGCCACCCTGGCAGGATCTTTTAACCTTTTGGTAAAACTTCCGAATCTCGTTCCTGTCATGGCACCTCTCAATTTCCTCAAACGAGCGCTTCTCATGCTGCTTCTTTTTCTTTTTGAGAATTCGGTGTTCTTCCATTCTTTTCTCCTTGTAGATCTCGTTATACTGATCGTAAGCAGCCCTTGTTCGTTTTTGCATCAGCATTTGTCGTGCTTTTTGTTTGGCTTCATATGCCTGCCTGCATTCTTCATCGAACCATGGGTTTCGTTTTGGGGGGCCGAGTGAAACCCAGAACCTCAGAGACAGCAGTTCTGATTGCTTCTTGGATAATTGAATGGACACTCGATTGGAAAACGCAAAGGCAATTGGCTACAACAAGGTAGTGGTACGAGTCAAAGCTGGCCCCTCGGAAAGTTCGGACATCTGACACACTGGAAGAGTGCCTTGCGTCAATTGCAACATGGTCAATTTGGTTGACGTTTGATTGATGTACCTTTATGAAGTTTAAGATGCGGGAAGCGTGTACTACTTACAACAAGATCTAGCCCCGCATTTTGCTGCGATTAGCCTTAGGCCGTTTTCGGAGGTTTTTTCATGGAGGTTATGCTTACCGATTGTATTTCCAAAGATGTCCTCCTTCCCTAGATTTGCGTTAAAATTGCCAAGAACGATTTTCACATCGTGTCTAGGGCACTGCTCATATGTTTCTTCGAGGAGCTCGTAGAAACAGTCTTTGGAATTGTCGTCTTTCTCTTCTGTGGGGGCGTGAGCGCATATGCTAATGTTGGCGAATTTAGCCCTGATACGGATGGTCATTATAAGCTCATTAACTGGATTTTGGCTAATCACCTAATGTGATTTTATTATCTATATCAGTGACTGCTTACAATAATTTTTTTGAAACAATTTATTACAAAATGGCGGCTGTGCAGCGTTTTTGGGACGACGTATTTTTTTTTTTTGGGTCCACGGCCGGATCAACAGCTCCTGTAATTTTTTAAATAATAATGAGCAAATGAATTTTTTTCGATTATATATACAGTGGGTGGCCAAATTATTAGGGACAGTACTGAAATTTTAGCCACAAAGCCAATGTTACTGCATTCTTGGCTGAAAAAAATGTCACTGCTTTGCCTTGGCCAGGGAATTCACCAGACATGAACCCCATCGAAAACATGTGGGAACTCACCAAACGGGCGTTGGCAAAAGAACTGATTAGCACCAAGCGCCAGTTGATTGGAACTGATGAGAAGAATTCCAGGAGAATGGAATCACAACTCCACACTCTCTATTGAGAGTATAGAAGCTCTAATTGCAGCAAAGGGAGGAATAACTAAATATTGAATTTTAAAAATAATTTTTACCAATAATATTTTTATTACTCATAAGAAAAATATAAAATAGTTTTGTAATTTTTTTTGTAGTTTTTATAAACCCAATAGAATACAGAAAAAAATAAAAAGAGGCTTACCAACCGATAATTTATAAAAAAAAAATCCAATTATGTAGACTAGAAAATTCTAAAATTTCAGTACTGTCCCTAACAATTTGGCCACCCACTGTACTCACTGCTATAGAAGAATGTAAGATTTTTGCAATAAATTGATTTTTGGCCAAATGGCGCCCTTCTAAAGTGAAAAGCGAAAAACTTACCTAAAAAATTTTCAGATAATTGTTAATAACAAATGAACTACGCAATATAAAAAAAAAATCCTACGTACTTCCATAGACAATGTATAAATTCAAAACATTTTTAAAATTTCAAGTTAATCGGTTGAAAATTGCTTGAGTTACGAGCGTTTAAGCTTTTGAGTAGTAGAAAATCATGAATAATTTTACAATACCTTTAATCTGCGATGCCTTAAAGATACGTTCGACAAGTCCAACTCGTCTAGACTAGTCGGGAAATAAATATTTTCAATAACAACTGCCGTATACATGCTCTACTCCCCTAACGTAATTCTCCCTTGCGCTTACAAAAGGAGTTCGCTGCGGACCAAACGGCCTTGTAAATAAAACTCGAAAACCGAGTACCTAAAGGTTTTTCCCGGCCATAGTCTTTTGAGGTCCTAAGAGACCATTTGGAATTTAAAAAAAAATCGATTTTTTGAAAATTCTAGGGTGGCCTAAGGGCTTTTAATAACAGTTAAAGAATATTGCCAGAAGATATACAATGAAGAGTGTGAAGAGTGATCAATTGTCAGTTGTTATTGCATCAGTAAGAAGTTCACGACTTCCTCGTCAAAAATGTTTTGTGGACTGACAAATCGCAATTAATAAGAAATGGGGTTATTTACCACTGGAAAAACCTCAATAATATAGGAAAAAAAATTTCAAATCAAAAGTTAATGTACATCATATGTACATATTATGTATTGAAATAATTTTCTGGATTATTTTAAGTGAGGTTTAACTGGTTTGTTTTCTCTTGTCACCCGTCCGCCGTCCTTCGTCACAGAATGAATTCTAATTACTACATAGACCAAGAGCTGGAAGCAAATTTTTGGAGTGGAGTGATATAAAAATAATGCACATGGATGTGTAGATGCACGCACC
Source organism: Melanostoma scalare (assembly GCA_949752695.1). Taxonomy (NCBI): domain Eukaryota; kingdom Metazoa; phylum Arthropoda; class Insecta; order Diptera; family Syrphidae; genus Melanostoma; species Melanostoma scalare. The sequence continues at coordinate 60,139,452 of OX456986.1, forward strand.
ATTATATCAAATTCAACCGTTCTGCAGGTTTCTTTTTTAGCCGGGGCGGGGGTGGGCGTTCGAAAATGGTAATTTTTCAGATTTTGAGGTCAAAGTGATAACTACATAAATGATACATCAAAAAATCAGAAAAATTCCCCTGATTACAAAAAACTCGGTCCAAGACGATTTGGTTTCAGCCTACTGCTTGCCAGACGCATTTTAACACTTCTCAATTGCATTTTTCAGCTTAAGGCACTAATAACTTTTTTCCTATTACAATTAAGCAAGAAAGTGGTAGGCCAAAACCTCAAAAGTTCCCACGACTAAAAAAAGGGTGTCCAAAAGTATTTGGTTTCAGACTTCTGCTTGCCAGACGCATTTTAGCTTAAGCATGGCTGAGTTCCAAAATGCAGAAACTGCGCAGATACTGCAAAGTCATGCGTTTTGAAAATTAAAAAGCAAAATTTCTACAAAGTCACGAGTTTCTTAACGCAGTTTTAAGGTATACGATGCGCAGTAACTGCGCAGTGAAAGTAAACGCGTCAATTTTTTTTTGTATGCTTTCATTTGACGTTAGAAAAAAAAAAGTTTTCACTACAAAAAGAAAACGTTTGTTCAAAGAAAAAGATGGAGTCCAAAGAAAAGTAAGCGGATCTAAGGTTAAGAAAGTTCCCACAGGAATAGGGTTGGGAAGGGAAACTTAGAAAATATTGGACAGATTTCAAAAATTCTTTCAGTACTGGGATTGCACATAATCCCTCATTAACTTAGCTTAGATTTTTATTCCTATAATCCTACGGGAACAGAAACAGGAACGAGAACGGGAATCTTAAAGTTACTTGACCGATTTCAAAAATTCTTTTACTTCTAGGATGTTACATTATCCCTCAGTGACTTGAACTGATATTTCATTCACATATTTTCATATGAACGGGAGATTCCTACAGGAACGGGGTTAGGAACGGAAACTTAGAAACTACTGGACAGATTTCAAAAATTCTTTCAACTATAAGATGTTGCATTATCCCTCAACGACATATACCTACTTATACTTCATTCACACATTTAGATGGTAACAGAAGATTCCCACAGGAATGGGGTTGATAAAGGAAACCTAGAAACTACTGGACAGATTCCAAAAATTCTTTCAGAATTAGGATGCCACATAATCCCACAGTAAAAAAGATTATATTTCATCCCCATATTCTCACGAAAGCGGAAGAACGAGAGAACGGGAACCTTAAAACTACAGACCCGAGCAACGCCAGGCGGCTCAGCTAGTGTCAACAAAAATAAAATCTTCATTAAAAATAAATGTAACCATATCGTACACTTTTAGCTCCCAGACTGCTATTTCAAATGCGTTCCGAAATGTAAAACTAATGCATAGTAAAATATATGCAAAGCAGTAAAACAGCGCAGTAGATGCGCAGTGAGACTGTAGTACTGCCTCAGTTAAACTTTTTTTTCTGCATTCTGGAACTCAGCCCATGTTTTCAAATTGAATGGAAAATCAAAAATTTCATTTAAGAAAGGGGGGGGGGGTTAACGTATTTAATTTTTTTTGTTTTTTTTTGCCTAATATTTTAAGAACATTGTGTCAAAATTTCAAGTGGATTGGACCAAAATTGACAAAGCTACTTGTGTTTTTTTAGTGTTCGAAACCTTAAAGCATTTTTCCCACAACTCATTTTTTAAAAGTAGGTGCCCCTCATAACTTCAATACTACTGCACCGGTCCTTTTGAAATTTTGAACACTATTTCTGTAAATAGTTTACAAGGTAGTGACGAAGAGCTTTTTCAGATTTGTTATTTTACAATAGCAAATTAGCCGATTTTTTTTCAAGAAAAATTGCGTTTTTCCCTTCAAAGTGTTCCAAAAAAGTGAAAAATTAAAATTTCAAAAAACCATCTCCACATTCATTACCTGGTGAAAACTATTAGGTTTGTTCGTTGAAGCCCTAGGGTCGCCATGGGGTCGCCACAAAGCGTTTTTTGAGAAACCTAAATTCGCACTGAATGTCAAATTGAGTGTTTTTTGAGCCATAGGTTTGCCACAGGTTTTCCCCAAACTCGCCCTAGCTTTTTGCTGTGGCGATTTGAGGGCTGTCAAATGGCATGTGTTTTTATTTAAATGACAGGGATGTGTGGCGATTTGTGGTTTAGCGTTTTTTGAGGACTGGAAAACCCAGTTTTTTTTGACAACTCATGGGGTTGTCAAGAAAACCTGGGTCAACCCTGGGGAAAGTTCAACGAACAGACCTATTAGGTCTGTATCTTTACTCACCCGGGGGATCCCGTGGGATCCCGCGGGATCCCAAAACGTGTATCTTTACTTTTTTTTGACGTAAAAGTGGCAGAGCTTTTGCTTTTTTGGCACTTCCCCTCCAGCAAGAATTTACCCGAACAATTTGCTCGTGCACTTTCTTGCTTGTCAAATCTGTTGTTTATGAAATCAGCTGATTGAAACATTTCGATTGAATTCAAATTTATATTTGAAATGAAATGAAAAATGGAAAGCATAATCTCTCTTTGTTGGTTTGAAAATTCAAAATAATGTTAAATATGCAATGCAATATTGCTTTGAGCTCATTTTAGCACGTTTCTGAAACAAAATTGTTTGTATGTTTGTTTACATCTCTACAGAGAGTGCATGATAAATGTCATTCAGCAAGAAACATCCCAAAGGCGTATTTTTACTTTTCATTTTCGGATGGAGATTACAAAAACAACATTAAAAAGCTCGAGCCCAAACTTTTTCCCGGGCTTTTTCCCAAACTTTACCCAGAAAGTAAAGAAACAGACCTATTATCTAACGAATGAATTTAGATTTTTTTATTTCCGTTGATTCAGCTCCAAGTAATGAGGGACACCGCAACTCGCCTTTTTTTCGAAGCACGGCCGAGTAATTGCTGCCATTGCCGTATTTTTAAATATTTCTTTGTGAAAATTTTACACAACATTCTTGAAATGTCATTTTTTATGTTTAATTGGTTTTAATAAAGAAATTTGAACTGGTTTCTAACAAAAAATTCGCAAAAACATGCCTTTTTTAACGAATTAACTATCCACCTTGCGACTTGACCTTCTGGATTTTTGAAGTTCAACAGCCAGCTCAGAGCACCGTGGTCTGTCCGCAGAAGGAATTTCTGTAAATAGATGTACTTATGGAAGTGCTTGGTGGGCAAGATAAGAGCTAGCATTTCCCTTCTGGTCAAGCAGTAGTTTCTTTCGGGTTTCGAGAGGACCTTGCTGTAGTATGCCACCACTTTCTCTTCGCCATCATGCACTTGGGATAGTACCTCCCCGATTCCAACGTTGCTTGCATCTGCGTCGATGATGAATGTTTTGCCAGGTGTTGGATGTGCCAGCACTGGAGCGTTACAGAGGCGGTATTTGAGTTCCTGAAAAGATTTCTCGCACTCACCTGACCATTTAAACTGCTTCCCTTTTTCGGTGAGCTGATGTAAACTCTTTGCAACTCCAGCAAAGTTCTTAACAAAACGTCGGTAATATGTGGCAAGAACAAGAAAGCTTCGGAGTTGATGTTTGTCCTGTGGTGGTTGCCAATTTTTGACGGAGTCAACTTTTTCAGGATCAGTCTTCACTCCTTGGGAAGAGATGATGTGTCCCAAATACCTACTTAACTTCGGGTTTTGAAAAGTGCACATTTTTCCGGATTCAGTTTAAGGTTAGCCTCTCGAAGTCTCTGAAACACGGCTTTTAGGTTCTTGCAATCTTGGTCAAATGTTTTCCCGTAAACAATGACATCGTCCAAGTAGACTAAGACTAGGCACGCTTTCCACGACAGTCCTTGAAGAACGCACTCCATCAAACGCTCGAATGTTGCCGGAGGGTTGCATAGCCCAAACGGCATAACTTTAAACTGCCAGAGCCCATCACCTGTAGAGAACGCGGTCTTTTCCCGATCATCAGGGTGGATGTCAACTTGCCAATATCCACTCTTCAAGTCCAGCGTCGAAAACCACTGGGCTCCCTCCATGGCATCCAGGGTATCACTGATTCTCGGCCGGGGATAGCTGTCCTTCCTAGTCACATCATTCAGCCTTCGGTAGTCCACACAAAAACGAGTGCTTCCGTCTTTCTTTTTCACTAGCACCACTGGTGACGCCCAAGGACTTTTGGAATTTTCGATAAGACTGTCCTTCTTCATTGCTGTTATCATTTCCTCAACCTCACCTTGTTTGGCCAGTGGAAAACGTCTTGCGGGTTGACGAATCGGTCTTGCATCTCCTGTGTTGATGCGATGCTGCACCAACTGTGTCCTAGCCCCTTTTGCGATGCGAAGATATCAGTGTACTCTTGTAGGAGATTTTCAGCCATCCTTGTTTGTTGGTGATCAAGGTTGGATGAATTCAGTATTTTAGCTCTGATGGTTTTGAGCTCCTCCGGAGTTATAGTTTTTTAAGGGGCTTCGTCTGTGATCCTCGTAATTGCTGCAACCGATTCGCAACGTCCAACGACTTCTCCTTTCTTCAACCTTACATCGTACGGTCTGGTGTTTAGTAATCGTACGGGGACCATTTTGTTTTTCGGTGCTACCAGTGTTTTCCCAATGATGACGCTTTGGGAGGAACACTCTGGGTCTGGTTCCACCATGAGGTATCGAAGGCTTCCAAACTCACCTTCCAGTTTTGTCCAAACGAACACTTCAGAAGAAGGAGGCAGAATCAGATCTTCCGTGATGATAGTCCTCAGTGTCGACGTACTTTCGTTCGAATAAGTCATTGGAAGTTCCTTATTTTGGTACTTCAAAACTTGATTACCGATGTCCAAAATAACTCCGTGCTGTTTCATAAAGTAGATTCCAATAATGCACTCGTCACATATATCTGCCACCAGGAATTGATGAGTAAACACTAGATCGGCCAGTCGGATCTTAAGACACACTTCTCCATATACTCTTGCTGCTTCTCCCGTTGCGGTTCTAAGACGGTAGCTATTGGTGTTATAAAACCACGTCATCTTTACCAGGTCTCGACGTAGTATGGATGCTGTGGCGTCGGTGTCGATGGTAGTCACATGTTTGTTCCCGTTAATAGTAGTCTCCACAGTCAGACTTTTGTTGTCTCGTTTGGTCTGAGAGACCTGGATGGTGGTTCTGGGGCCATCGATACAAGAAACCAGCCTCTGCCCCCCGAAGTTGGTTCTTACTCGTTTCCATGATGGGACATGATGACGGATTGATAAGCAGCACTGGTGTTGTTGTTACCTTGCTCTGGGTTAGATCTCTTGCTTCCACAATGTTGACAAGCGGCTTTATTTGGTGGTAGTCGGCATTGACGCTGTAAGTGCCCGGTCTTGTTGCAGCTCCAACATCTTGCAAGTCCGCTCCGCTGGTTCTTCTGTATTTCTGCTCTTTGGCACGAGCATTCTTCGACTATGGCTTCTCTAAGTCGATGTACTCCATGAGAAGCCTGTTCTGCTGCTTCAATTGTCAATGCGAATGGTAAAGTTTCAGAAAGAGTACGTGTTCTAGCAGTTCGGACAGACCTCTGAAGATGTATATCAGCAATGGCACGAACAAAGGACTCAACAGCAAGCTGGTTGATGATTTCTTCTCCAGCATCCGGATATGCCAGGTGAACCAGTCTTTCGACGTCTGCTTGGAGCTGCTGTAGACTTTCACCCCTTTTCTGGACTCTGTTATTGAGTTGGACTCTGAAGACTTCTTTCAAGTGGCTATCTCCAAACCGTTTATCTATTGCTGCCACGAGAGAACTGAAATCACCGCTCTTACCAGCTGGAACAGTTTGAAGTAATTCAGCTGCTGGACCTCTAAGAGCAAGAGTCAGTGCTATGTACTTGTCTTCGTCATCCCAGCCATTTGTTGTCGCGGCTGCCTCAAATTGTCTCTTGTAAACTGGCCAAGAAGACTGTCCATCAAATGTTGGTGGTTTCATCTCCTTTTTCTTTGCAAACTCTCCAGCAGATTCTCGAATTTTGATTTTACGGATCTGGTCTAATTCCTTGGTCAGAACAGAAAACTGTTTATCACATCGGCTTTCTACGATTTCGAAACGATTCTCTGCAACAGAAAGCTGTTTTCCCATACTTTCAACGCGTTCTGTTGCGCCTCAAGTCTTTCGAGAATATTCTGTTGTTCTTTCTTTTGTTCATTTCGTTGTGCTTCAAGTTGTTCCAGAACATTTTGCTGTTCCTTCTTTTGCTCATTTCGTTGCTCTTCCAGCTTCTTTTGTTGTACTTCGAGTCGTTCAAGAACATTCTGCTGTTCCTTCTTTTGCTCGTTTCGCTGTTCTAACAAAAGTTTCATCATACTAGAAAAATATACACTTTCACTTACTTCCTCTTCTTCCACTTCTGTTTCAAAAACAAAAGTGTTTACGTCTTCCCCTTGTTGTTCCAAATAGTTGCGCAAGCGCAGGACGAGCTTACTTTTCGATCCCGCTCTAGAAAGATTTCGCTTACCTAACTCACTTTTAAGCTCAATGCAGTTGAGCTCTTAAAACAACTTACCCATTTTCACTGTATTTAACTTTTCTTTTTTACTTGCGATTATAGGTACTATAAGGCAAGTTTTGCAATCGTGCAGAAAAAAAAATTTGAAATAACAATTAAACATGACATTACGATGATAGAGAATACGAAAAAAGTGGGTCCTACAATTCTGTCTGTCTGTCTGTGTGTCTGCCTGTCTGTATGTCTGTATATGGATCTACAGCCTGAACCGCTTGACCTATTTTAATCAAGAGGTGTTTTTGGAATTTGGTCTCTAGGTCTTGAAATACATAACGGTACCTGCCATACGACCTATATGATAATACTTAGTTTTCTCGAAAACGGCTCTAACGATTTTGATAAAATTTTATTTGAAGGATTTATTTTTCAATTGTCTTTCTTATGATGCAAACATTTTTTTTGGGAAATGTCTAAAAACGGTACCCCCATAGTACCGTTTTTTTTTCAAAACCGACTTCCTCGTTAATGGCTCACACGATTTTGATAAAATTTCATATTTAATAAATCGTAGATGACATTAAAAAGATTGCATATTAACATTTGGAAAATTCTAAATTTTGAAATTTTTATTAATTTTTTTAAAAAAATTTGTTTTTTTTTGAATATTTTCAAACGGTATTGCTGATTTATTTCAATTTTCTTGTCAAAACATCTTCTGGCAAGATCTTAAGACTTGCATACCTAACTTTTAAAAAACTTTTTTTTATTAAAAAATGAAAAATAAAAAACCGATTTTTTAAAAAACTGCTCTAACAATTTTGGTTAAATATTCAACGTTCAACGTACTAGCAATTGCAAAAGAATGGCGTTTTTGGGTTTTCGATTGAAACTTTTGGAATATTTAATTTGAGTTTTTTTCAATATTTTGCGTGATTTAATTCAATTTTCATTATTAAAGTGTAGTTGGCAACCCTGAGCCCACCAAAAATATTTAGAGCGAATGCTAAAACCTTTTACTCAGCCTTAAATTTTTGGTATTGGTATTGTGCACACAATCGCAAGTTCGTGCGACCCAGTCGTGCCCATTTTTTCTTTTTTACTTGCGATTATAGGTACTATAGGTAAGGCAAGTCTTGCAATCGTGCAGAAAAAAAATTTTGAGATAACAATTAAATATGACATTACGATGATAGAGAATACGAAAAAAGTGGGTCCTGCAATTCTGTCTGTCTGTCTGTCTGTCTGTCTGTCTGTATATGGATCTACAGCCTGAACTAATAGACCGATTTTCTTAAAAATTTGCAATTAGGGTCTGTGGAGCATCCTACAGAGGGATTTTTGGAATTGAGTCTCTAGGTCTTGAAATAACGGTACCTGCCATACAACCGATATGATAATACTTATTTTTCTCGAAAACGGTTCCAACGATTTCGATAAAATTTTGTGTGAGGGATTTATTTTGGATTGTCTTTCTTATGATGTAAAAAAAAATTTTGGAAAAAGGCTAAAAACGGTACCTCCCATAGTACCGTTTTTTTCAAAACCGACTTTCTCGTTAATGGCTTACACGATCTTGGCGAAACTTTGGATTTAAGAAGTCGTAAACTGTGAAAGAAAGACTGCATATCAATATTTAAAAAAATTTAGTTTTGTAAATTTTTTTAATTTTTTTAAAAAATTTTTATTTTGAAGCTATAATTTTGATTTTTTTTAAATTTTTTTGTCAAAATAAATCTTATTAAGATCTAAGACTTTGCATACTCGACTTTTAAGAAACAGTTTTTAAAAAAAAGTGAAAAATAAAAAACAGTTTTTTGGAAAAACTGCTCCAACGATTTTGATTAAATTTTCATCATTCATATGTATTAGCGATTGCAAAAGAATGGCGTTTTTAGATTTTTGCTTGAAACCTTTGGAATATTTAACTTAATTTTTTCATTATTTTGCGTGATTTAATTCAATTTTCATAATTAATGTGTAGTTGGCAACCCTGTACCACAAAATATATTATGAACAGCTAATACCAAAACCTTTAACTCAGCCTTTAGATTTTGATATCGTATTTAAGAACACAATCGCAAGTTCGTGCGACCCAGTCGTGCCCATTTTTTTTTTTTACACTGTACTAGTCTTTTTTTTTATCAAATAAGTTTTATTTACACTTCTGACACCAATGTAACGTGCGCTTAGTTCGCAAAAATAAAACTTTAACTTTCAATTTCATTCTACCACTTTTATTCAGTATCTACTTTCGATATACACTTTATTCGAACTCAACTCAATCGCGTTTACTCAGTCTTCACACTATCACTTTATAATAAAAACTGACTCTGGTTGCGTCAGCTCCCTCTTTATATAGAAGTGTGAAACATCGAGAGCTTTCTGGTAGTTTTGCTATGAACCATGATGTCTAGACAAGTTCCCCTCCCGGTATATTTCTGCACACACATACACACTCACAAACAACGTCTTCCATTATACCATTCCATTATAGTGTTGCCACTTGTGTTTTCGGTTGAACGTTTTCGATTAGGAAATTAGTATTGAATGTTGGGTGTACATTACAGTACTATCAAAAACAAAAATGGTCCCTGAAAGACTTCTATGTATCCACCGGCCCTCTAAAAATTACAGGGGAATGTTAGTACTCCGGCGGATACATAGATGGCTTTCAGGGACCGTTGTTGTTTTCGATAGTACTATAGATTAGATAAACAATGCCCAAGTGTCATTGGGCACGTTCAAGAACCTATTGGATAGGCTAGCCCAGATACCCGTGAACGATTCAGATATCTTTCCAGGGTGCTGCTGAGATGTAAAAATCAACTTTTAACAACAGAAAAACATTCAAATCATCGTTTATTGACGATTAGAGTTGCTTTTTTTCGATGTAGATTAAGTGATTACTATAATGCTGAAATAAATGTACACCAAAATAAAAACAAAGACGAAAAGAAACAAAAACAAAATTTTCTATCAGCTGATCACTTGAATAGAAAGGCACCTATACCAAAAACTCTCGGATATCTTTAGATAGCTTTTGTGTTAGAAATGGGCTTGTGACTCTCCTAATTAAACAAGTAAACAACAACAAAAAGCTATCCCTATACTATTGTAACGTTCGTTGAGTTCGAAAAATATAAAACTTTGCTTTCACTAAAATTATACCACTTTTATTCGATATAGAATTCTATTAATAATCCCACTAATTCAATCTTTACACCACCACTTTTAAATAAAAACTAACTAACTGGTTGCATCAGCAGCCTCTTTATATAGGAAAGCATATCACATCGAGAGCTTTCTAGCAGTTTCGAACAGTATATAGAAAAGCATACCATCGAGAGCTTTCCAGTAGTTTCAAACAGTAAAGAGTTTTTATAGCAATTTGCTATAAACCATTCCCCAACCATAATATGGCTAGACACTGTCTCCTCCCGGTCCCGGTATATTTCTGCGCACAAGCACACATTCACACAATCAACGCCTTCCATTAGACGTTTATTATAGTGATGCCATTTTATTGAATCGGTTGAACGTTGGGGTTTCGTTTAGGGAATTTATTTCGAATGTTGGCTGTACATTTCAGCATTACACTATTATTGAACGCTTAGTGCAAAAGGTGTTTTTTAGACGCAGGTACCAGCAACTTCACATAACCCCACAAAAATCAGTCAATCTAGGAGGAAACTCATAGGTTTAAAATTCGAAATTATGTAAAAGACAGCTTTCAAAAAGACGAACTAAAAAAAAAAAAACCTTCGCAAATTGAAAGCTACACGTCTAAAAAACACACAAGATAACACAAAACTACAGGTACTTGTAATACAAGTGTATTATGACAAGAGTAATAAATTTCTGTAACACAAAGCTACAAACTCACTTGCTCTTCTACAAGTGTAATGGACATAATCCTACAAGTGGGTCTTGACTTCAAAACTGGTTACTAACCTCAGGTACTCGAAAAACTTAGGCACTGCCTATATATAAGTATCAAAATAAACACAATTTGGTATTTTTGTTTATCTAAAAAAGTCTATGCGTATAGATCAAAGAATATACCTACATTATATAATTATTGCTTAAATTGTTCTTTGTTACAGGCTCAGTGGGAGCTATTGTAAATATCTTCTTACCTCCTTTACCATCCGTTTGTTAAACAGAAAATGCGTTTTAATAATCTAATTGACCCCGAGTGGCCAATACGACACCAGGTCAAACTAATATCAACTCTCAATGCTTCAACTATGTAGGTATGATGGCAATTAAATAAAACAAGAAAATAACTCGCCTACAATCTTCTTTTCAACAACAACAACAAAAAAAAATGGGCTCAATATACAAAAGGGTTTATGCGTTTGGCTCTCCATTCTACATTGGTGTGCTTCTCCGTTCCACTAGATAGGCTACAAAGTGATCGTATACACCGAGTCCAACAAACCGTGGAACTGTGTGTATGCATTTGATGTTAGTTTTTAGTTAGACCTAACTTCGGAACGGTTCGGACGTGCTCACTCAGTTTTAGTCTAAGAGGGATTTTTAATATCAGCAGGTGTTTTCCGATATCAGTTGGAAATGCAAATAAGGGCTGCGACGCGACGCCCCTAACTATTGACTCAACCACACTATCGCGGAGGACGTAGAAATCGCTTACATTAGCCTAGTTTCGTTCACTGTTCAACGAGGAGCATAGAAGTTCGCGAGTATCAGTACATACTCGTATCTAAAATGGGAACGATCTTCAATCATAAATTTCTGCTCAATTGCTGCAATTTTATGTTTTTGGTAATTATAATCAAGTGTTCAATGATCATGTTCATTTAATTAAGTTTCGAGTTCATTTTTACTTTTCTTCTTGTTGATCGGTCGATAGTCGTATGTGCGCGTTCCTCTATCTCTATAGGAACTTGTTTCATGATGTTCGTTTTATAATCTGTTTGTGCTTACAAGGCGAGAGGTGGATAATTGAAGTTGAATTCCTAATTTAACCGTAATAACTCTTAAGTGCAACTTTTTGTTAAAATTATGCAAGTGCGCTGATGAAATTCACTAACTTCATTTATGGAAACGAAGAATAAACAGTCTAAGGAAGTCAACCCCTTATAGAAATAACGAGTCACGGTCGCCTGAATATAATACAGGAAGGAGGATGTGATATTATAATTTAAAACTGTTGTATTGGTAGTAAATTGACTAAACTTAAACTCATTGAGGGGTGAGTTGTAAGAAGTTCGTTCGTTTCTTTTCCAATTACATACTCTTATATCACAAACAAAAATATTAATACACAGAATTTTAACTCCCCATAGACCTTCTACCTTTTTTTTTCAGTTTTAAATTCATTTTTATTTTTTATCTCTTATAACTACTTACATGCTATCAAAAATGTTTAAACTAGCTTACATAATAACTTAATTAACTTACTGACCCTTGGCGGATACTCTAAATTACTCAGTAACTTAATTCTAATGCCTTTCGGCCTAAAGATACAATATATTTAAAAGAAAATAGCAAACAAGTGTTTGTTATTGTTTTTGTTTTGTCCTGGAGTTGTAAATTGAATAGAATTATTACAAAACATTTTTAAAAAGAAAAAAGAAAAAATTTTATTAGAAAAATGTATGTTGAAGATCGAAATGATCATACCTCAACTCCATGTTGCGTTTCGCCCAGGCACGGCAATTGGGCTCATCAGTTAGATGATTGCCGTACCCTTCTAAGACGCAATTTTAGTTCGGAATACACCGACACTTATAAAATTCACTGCACTCACATGCAGTGAATTTTATTTTCTAAGCAAATGTACGAGCCATTATTAATAAACTTAGAAAAGTAAACAAAGTTTTCCATGGTATGGTATAAATTTATTTAAAAGAAAATAGCAAACAAGTGTTTGTTATTGTTTTTGTTTTGTCCTGGAGTTGTAAATTGAATAGAATTATTACAAAACATTTTTAAAAGAAAAAAGAAAAAATTTTATTAGAAAAATGTATGTTGAAGATCGAAATGATCATACCTCAACTCCATGTTGCGTTTCGCCCAGGCACGGCAATTGGGCTCATCAGTTAGATGATTGCCGTACCCTTCTAAGACGCAATTTTAGTTCGGAATACACCGACACTTATAAAATTCACTGCACTCACATGCAGTGAATTTTATTTTCTAAGCAAATGTACGAGCCATTATTAATAAACTTAGAAAAGTAAACAAAGTTTTCCATGGTATGGTATAAATTTATTTAAAAGAAAATAGCAAACAAGTGTTTGTTATTGTTTTTGTTTTGTCCTGGAGTTGTAAATTGAATAGAATTATTACAAAACATTTTTAAAAGAAAAAAGAAAAAATTTTATTAGAAAAATGTATGTTGAAGATCGAAATGATCATACCTCAACTCCATGTTGCGTTTCGCCCAGGCACGGCAATTGGGCTCATCAGTTAGATGATTGCCGTACCCTTCTAAGACGCAATTTTAGTTCGGAATACACCGACACTTATAAAATTCACTGCACTCACATGCAGTGAATTTTATTTTCTAAGCAAATGTACGAGCCATTATTAATAAACTTAGAAAAGTAAACAAAGTTTTCCATGGTATGGTATAAATTTATTTAAAAGAAAATAGCAAACAAGTGTTTGTTATTGTTTTTGTTTTGTCCTGGAGTTGTAAATTGAATAGAATTATTACAAAACATTTTTAAAAGAAAAAAGAAAAAATTTTATTAGAAAAATGTATGTTGAAGATCGAAATGATCATACCTCAACTCCATGTTGCGTTTCGCCCAGGCACGGCAATTGGGCTCATCAGTTAGATGATTGCCGTACCCTTCTAAGACGCAATTTTAGTTCGGAATACACCGACACTTATAAAATTCACTGCACTCACATGCAGTGAATTTTATTTTCTAAGCAAATGTACGAGCCATTATTAATAAACTTAGAAAAGTAAACAAAGTTTTCCATGGTATGGTATAAATTTATTTAAAAGAAAATAGCAAACAAGTGTTTGATGAGCCCAATTGCCGTGCCTGGGCGAAACGCAACATGGAGTTGAGGTATGATCATTTCGATCTTCAACATACATTTTTCTAATAAAATTTTTTCTTTTTTCTTTTAAAAATGTTTTGTAATAATTCTATTCAATTTACAACTCCAGGACAAAACAAAAACAATAACAAACACTTGTTTGCTATTTTCTTTTAAATAAATTTATACCATACCATGGAAAACTTTGTTTACTTTTCTAAGTTTATTAATAATGGCTCGTACATTTGCTTAGAAAATAAAATTCACTGCATGTGAGTGCAGTGAATTTTATAAGTGTCGGTGTATTCCGAACTAAAATTGCGTCTTAGAAGGGTACGGCAATCATCTAACTGATGAGCCCAATTGCCGTGCCTGGGCGAAACGCAACATGGAGTTGAGGTATGATCATTTCGATCTTCAACATACATTTTTCTAATAAAATTTTTTCTTTTTTCTTTTAAAAATGTTTTGTAATAATTCTATTCAATTTACAACTCCAGGACAAAACAAAAACAATAACAAACACTTGTTTGCTATTTTCTTTTAAATAAATTTATACCATACCATGGAAAACTTTGTTTACTTTTCTAAGTTTATTAATAATGGCTCGTACATTTGCTTAGAAAATAAAATTCACTGCATGTGAGTGCAGTGAATTTTATAAGTGTCGGTGTATTCCGAACTAAAATTGCGTCTTAGAAGGGTACGGCAATCATCTAACTGATGAGCCCAATTGCCGTGCCTGGGCGAAACGCAACATGGAGTTGAGGTATGATCATTTCGATCTTCAACATACATTTTTCTAATAAAATTTTTTCTTTTTTCTTTTAAAAATGTTTTGTAATAATTCTATTCAATTTACAACTCCAGGACAAAACAAAAACAATAACAAACACTTGTTTGCTATTTTCTTTTAAATAAATTTATACCATACCATGGAAAACTTTGTTTACTTTTCTAAGTTTATTAATAATGGCTCGTACATTTGCTTAGAAAATAAAATTCACTGCATGTGAGTGCAGTGAATTTTATAAGTGTCGGTGTATTCCGAACTAAAATTGCGTCTTAGAAGGGTACGGCAATCATCTAACTGATGAGCCCAATTGCCGTGCCTGGGCGAAACGCAACATGGAGTTGAGGTATGATCATTTCGATCTTCAACATACATTTTTCTAATAAAATTTTTTCTTTTTTCTTTTAAAAATGTTTTGTAATAATTCTATTCAATTTACAACTCCAGGACAAAACAAAAACAATAACAAACACTTGTTTGCTATTTTCTTTTAAATAAATTTATACCATACCATGGAAAACTTTGTTTACTTTTCTAAGTTTATTAATAATGGCTCGTACATTTGCTTAGAAAATAAAATTCACTGCATGTGAGTGCAGTGAATTTTATAAGTGTCGGTGTATTCCGAACTAAAATTGCGTCTTAGAAGGGTACGGCAATCATCTAACTGATGAGCCCAATTGCCGTGCCTGGGCGAAACGCAACATGGAGTTGAGGTATGATCATTTCGATCTTCAACATACATTTTTCTAATAAAATTTTTTCTTTTTTCTTTTAAAAATGTTTTGTAATAATTCTATACAATATATATTTCAACCTATAACTAGAATTATAAACTAAGAAAATTTAAAAAACTTAGTTTTCCTGATCAAATTTTTTGGTTTTTCTTAAAATTACTTACAACTAATTAAAACTATTTAAAACTAATTAACACTACTTAAAACTAGAGCAGCCATAGTAGCTTTTTATAAATTTTTTTTTTTTGTTTTTTGTGTTTTATAATTTTTTTTTTTGGGATTTTGTGTTTTTTCTATTTTTTTTTTTAATTTTGGGGACGCACAGGGAGTCATTTTTAAATTTTTTTTTTTTTTATTTTGATTTTTTACAATTTTTTTTGATTTTCGACGCCGCGATAATTTTTATAATTTTTTTTTTTTTTAGTTTTTATAATTTTTTTGGTTGCCACTATGCCTACCCCCTATACCCTAAGTCTTACACTCTAAACCTTTGTAAGCCAGCCATTGGCGACTCGCTATCATTAACATTTTCCATATGTTGCTCAGACAACCACCAGAATAGTTTTGACGTTTTAATAACGTCCAGTCGATCGCGATCTGAAACCGCCCTACTGAACCGGAAGAGCTCTTCAACTTCTCCGCCTACTGCGGCGACGTCACGGTTGTAAAGGAGCCGTCGTTCTACGGACTTACGGCAGACGTGGTAGATTAACGGAACCGCCAATCTGTCCTGTATCAAACCTATCATGTCAAAATAGAGGAAAGCCTCCGGTGGGACAAATCCACTGAAACGTGTGCTCTCCATATATTCTATATTGGGGTAGTAAGCCCCAAATATCAGGCCATTGTTCGAAGACATCGCCCTTGCAGTGTGGCCCCGAGTCAGTTTTATCATGAAGTTGTCGATTCTGTTTATTTGAGCCCCGTTGTAAAGGACCCCATTAGGATAATATTTTCTGTACTCCGACTCTGGTGTTCTGTGCAATCCAAGACAGGTACGCAGACACTGTCTCTCAAACACCCGAATCTTTTCCATTTGAGACGCTGTAACATTGAACCACACGGGGCACCCATAGACAATCATTGGCCTTATGAGGGCCATGTAGCAAATCACTTTCACTCTGCTGTCAAGTTGTCTGCTGTGAAACAGTCGCCTTGTCAGAGCAAAAGCTCCTCTAGCCCTGGCCAGAGCAGCATCCATATGTTTGTTAAAATATAGATACTGATCTAGCCAGATGCCCAGGTACTTGACTACTACTTTGTTTGGCAGTGGGTGGCCATGTAGATCAACGATCACCAGCTTTCGCCAGTTCTTTCTCGTATCCCATGAGGCCCGAGCCAACGGGGTTCTAAACACAATTGTTTCCGATTTCTGAAAGTTGATTTTCAACTTCCAGTCATCGCAATATTGCTGAATCTTATCGAAATCACCTTGCAAGAGACTTCTGATGTCTTCGATCTTTGAACCTGTTCTGTACGCAATGAGGTCATCGGCGTACGCTATAGCATGGTGAAGAGAACCAATTAGATCGCCAGTGAAAATGCTAAACAAAATAGGCGAATTCACCGCTCCTTGTTGCAGACCGTTCTGTATTTTAAAAGTTCTGGTAGAAGTTATATTGCAACTTTTGACAACAAACGTTCTACCATGAAGCATGTCATTAAGAATATATAGCAGTGGTTTACTCATGCCATACCTGATCAATTTATAGAAAAGACCGTCTAACCAAACGGTATCGAAAGCCTTCTCCAAGTCAACCAGACATGCACCCGTACACTGCTTTTTAGCTTTGTTCCATTGAATATCAGATACCAGTTTAGACGCAGCATGTATGGTATCAAGACCCGCCTTAAAACCGAACTGATTTTCTGGATTGGATTGGAACCATCCTTACCTTTTTTAAGGAGAGGATGGACCACTGCCGTCTTCCAACGCACTGGATAATATGCATTATTCAGCGCATTGTTGAACAACGTGGTGTATATGTCCACCGCTTCCGAAGGGAGGTTTCGCAGCACAACATTGGGTATGCCGTCGACTCCTGCTGACTTCTTTTTCTTTATTTTGTGAAAGATGCTCTCGAGGTCCATCTTAGAAACGAACAGGGTGTTATCCCCGTTTCGATCGGCGATGACTGCACTTGCAAGTCGGTCGTCATTGAACCTAGTGAAACCAGGATTCTCGGATCGCCAATGCGAGATCTCGTGTCTAAGATAGAGGTGTCCAACGAAGGCTCCGTTCTCAAGCTCGTAATTCGGGCGAATGCAATCATTCACCTTATATACTCGCTCGAAAACAGCACCCACCGTCTCTACCTTCTCTTGAGCATCTTCCACTATAAAGTGGTCATCATCCAAGATGGCCTCATCCGGATCTATCCCTATGGTCAAAAGTAAGTTTTTGTTCTCTGTCGTCCTTTGGAGTTTAATACCCTGAAGGTCATTTTGATCTTTTCTCCTAAAGATTTTATTTATTTCCGGAAACATACTCGGGTTGTTGGACTGTACAGCCCGAATTTTGTTGTTCCAGAAAAGAGATATAGATATTCTGTAGTTTTCTTTTATTAACTGTTGGAGATTTTTGATCTGTGACTTCAGAGTTCTAATCTCCAAATCGTGTCGGTCAGTAAACCTCCTGTGCAAGAATTTGAGTCTTGACAGGAGTCTACTTTTTTGTTTGTAAAGTGCGTCTATTGTCGCGTTTCTGTACATGTTCGTAGAGTCATGTTGCCTATATTTAGGAATTGTTCTGTCCATTGTACTACGGATTGCATCCTCCATACGTTGCAGGTACCCATCGATCTCAACGTTCGACAGATTCCTGTTGCATGGCGGCGCAATATCGTTCGTACGAAGTTCCCTTGAGACGGCACCGGAAAAGCGCGGCCAACGTGTCTTACCGTAGTTGTAAGAGTGCGTCGGCACGTACTCCTCCAGTTCCACATTGCATTAAAAACTTTGAATTTTGCATTAAATTAATTAAACGATGTCTCCGCAGTTTCAAATTATTTAATACCCCAGGTTTGAGCTCCATAAAAAAGAATAGATTAAGCGATTGCATTAAAAACTTTGAATTTTGCATTAAATTAATTAAACGAGCTTGCTGTTGAATATTTTTTTCCAATTTGCACAAATGGCGGTCCTGGCTACGTTAGATTAATATCCAAATGTTTTTCCATATTTATTTTAATTATAAGTAATCGTCTATCGCAGGTAAATTTATTCTTTCACCACCTCTAACTCGACCTCACCATATCTCCAGTGTTCCTCTCTAGAAAATCTTCCTGCACCATTCTGGAATACCATCACTTTGGACTTTTCTGTGTTTACTTCTAAACACCATACTTTACAGTACTCAAAAAGTCTGTTCACATTCAGTTGAAGCGAAGAAGGAGATTCTGCCAATATCAAAATATCATCTGCATACATAATAACTTTGATTTTTATATTTCCATATTCAACTCCACAGGGAAGGCATTCTTGAATGTCATCCAGAAAAAGGGCAAATAACAACGGACTAAGATTACATCCCTGTCGAACTTAGCAATTTATTTTAATATTTTTTGATGTTTCTGCTCCATTAAATACGCGTCCAATTATTGTTCGTTGATACATTTTTTCCAAAGCTCTACCGAATTTAGTGGAAATACAAAATATACAATAAAGTTTTTAAAAAAGTTCCTTT
The DNA here is from genome assembly GCA_949752695.1 of Melanostoma scalare. NCBI lineage: Eukaryota > Metazoa > Arthropoda > Insecta > Diptera > Syrphidae > Melanostoma > Melanostoma scalare. Next base: position 60,158,113 of record OX456986.1, read on the forward strand.
ATCAAAGGCAGCTTTAAAATCCACAAAAAAAGCATATAGTTTTTTGTTTTGATTTAGCTTGGAACGGGCTAAACATCCTAGCACAAAAATATTATCGACTGTCGAATAGCCTTTTCTAAAGCCGTATTAGAATTCGCTCAGTTTATTATTTATATTAACCCAATTATTAAGCCTATTATTAATGACCGTTGTATATATTTTCAAACTTGAGTTTAAAAACGGGATTCCTCTATAGTTTTTGGGGTCACTTGGGTTACCTTTTTTGTGAATTGGCCAAATGCGAGCTTCTTCAAAGTGATAACTGCGAAATCAAAAGCAACATTTAGTGCTTGAGTCATCTTTTCTTTCAATAACGTCGAAGAATGTTTGAAAAATTCTGTAGGTATACCGTTAGAGCCAGCCGTTTGGCCATCTTTAAGTGTGTCCAGAATTATTTCTACTTCTGACATTGTGATTTCTTCGTTTAAAATGTTATCGACAATTACAGGTTTTGCATAGCTCCAAAACTGCTGATCATTTTGTGAGTTCAGCAACGACGCAAAGTGTTCTCTTAAATCTGAAATTGCTCTCTGATGATTTTGGAGCTGCTTCTTTTCCCTTGATTTTTTTGTTATTTTCCAAAACTCTGCCGAGTCTTTGCATTGGCCAAATTTTTTTGCTAAGTCTTCTTGATATATTTTTCTTTTTTCCTGGCATAATCGCTTGTATTGTTTTTTCTTTTTTATATGGTATTCTGTCCGTGTTGAGACTAAACTAACTTTTCTTAGTGAGTTTAACAAACTCAGTGATTGTTTTCTTAGTTTTTCAAATGCGTAGTCGTAACAATCCTCTTTTCGATGCAATTTTTTGTTTTTCTGCATAACAACAGCTGCTTCTTTGATAAATGTTTCAAGTGCAATTAAGGGTAAATACCTAGTTGATTTTGCTATAGCATATCTTTCTTTCCAACAAGTTATTTAAATTTGGTGTGTGTAGTTTTCTTTGCAGCGAGCCACTTATTTCAATTTTTGGGTATGCAATGATTTTTGTTTTCTATTACTGTCTTGGATACTGACAATATACTGACAATTACAATTTTAACTTTAACCTTAAAATCTTTTACAATAGAAAGCCAGTTTCCACTAATAAGACAAAGATCTATTGTTGAGTAGCCCTGTTTACCAATGAAAGTAAATTAACCATTTTTGTCTCCTTCCACAGTTCCATTTAAAATACTCCAGCCAAAATCGTTGCAAAAATCTAAAACTTTTATTCCTTCTGCATTTATTCCTTTATCATTAGAGTTGCGATTTCTTAACTCCATTTTAAACGCTGATTCTTTAGGTTTGTTCGTTGAAGCCCTAGGGTCGCCATGGGGTCGCCATAAAGCGTTTTTTGAGAAACCCAAAGTCGCCCTGAATGTCAAATTGAGTGTTTTTTGAGCCCTTGGGTTGACCTAGGTTTTCCACAAACTCGCCCTAGCTTTTTGCTGTGGCGAGTTGAGAGCTGTCAAATGGCATGTATTTTTTTTAATGACAGGGATGTGTGGTGGTTTGTGGTTTAGCGTTTTTTGAGGACTGGAAAAACTAGGTTTTTTTGACAACTCATAGGGTTGTCAATAAAACCTGGGTCAACCCTGGGGAAAGTTCAACGAACAGACCTTTTATCTGCTGTTCTAGCATTGAGATCACCAATTACCATTAAATTTACAGTTTTCGGTTTGCCACTTATTACAGTTCAAGTAAACTGGTATGATGAACAATTTTTTATCTTAAATTTTAAGTTCAATACCCACTATTCAATACTCACTACTTCTTCATTAATTTTTACTGTTGAAAAGTTGACTACATTTTCTTTGATACCAGGAATCCAAAAGCATTTTTAATTTGGAAAATATTTTTCAAAAGTATGATTTCAGCTTTGCACAATTCATTAAAGAAATCAGAAAAAATTATTTTATTGCTCAATCCCGCAATGTGAATATTTTTTTCTATTGATTAATTATGAAAACATTAAAATTGATTGCAAATAAATCATATCCAATGCCAAAACAGCAATAGCACCCCACTTTTAGATTACATTAGATAATGATTGTTAGCTCCGTAATTAATGTCATCACCGGACGTTGTCTGATAGGAAGACACGCCATAAGACTTGGCGTTTCCTCTAATGACTTCTGCAGAAGTTGCCTAGATGAGGAGGAGGAGGAGGAGACAATCCCACACCTCCTCTGCTCATGTCCTGCACTCTCCTTACTACTATTTTCTTCTATGTTATGTTACTACTATTTTCTTCTATTATTTTCAATACTATTTTTTTCTACTACTATTTTCTTCTATGCTATGTTACTACTATTTTCTTCTATGTTATTTGATTTTGCTGTAATTAAAAAATATTCTGTCTGTATCTTAACCCCCATTTTATGTACGCACTAAGCTTTTTCCAGTTTTCACCATTTAGAATACTCTCCATTTCAATATGGCTCAAACTATTTTTGTTAAAAAGGAATCTACGGATTTCAGGTAGTATAGGACACGTTTCCAGGAAATGGAAAACATCTTCTCTCTCTCTCCTATTGCACAGACCACAAATGTCAAAACTCTCAGATCTGTACGGGATAAAATTCAACGGAATATTTTCGGCTTTTGTTTTTATAATGCAGCATATTTCCTCTGCTGAGTTTGTCGAATTTAAGTAGTTCAGATGCATTAGGTTGTGATTCAGCTTAGCATATAGATTAGGTTAGATTAGATAAATTCTTTATTTCATCAATAGTTTAACAATAAGGTTTTTTTTAAGAAAAAAGACATGGCAAAACTGCCGTCTGCCTGAAATGACATTTCGTATGATTTTCATAGAATAAAAAATAGGAATAGGAAAAATGTAAAAATACTACTAAAATAAATATAAATACAATAGTTACTTGAATAGATCAAGACTTGGTATTGGCATACATTATGCATTTTTTAATTTAAAAAATATGGAAATAACAGTTTTCGAACGATTTGAAACTTTAATGTAAGCATTCTATCAATTTTTACATGATTTGAAACACAAAGAAAATTATTAATTAAAGTACATAG